>OZ022506.1:21701902-22901902 GCA_963989385.1 Ctena decussata
CCCCTGGAGGCTCTATATGAAATGTGTTTACAATTGGCCCTTTGACTTTTGAGGAAATGGTTACGAATGTCAAAATATGAGCAATCTGGATCAAAGGTCAAGAAATGACCATGACCTCTTGTACTCATAATTCTTCATGACCTCATTAAGACAACTGTATATACCAATTTTTAGGCCAAAATCTTCAAAACTTTCCATGAAATCTCATGTTCTAGGATTTTCCCATATTTGACCTTGCCGTAAAAAAGGTCAAGGTCAACACAAGGTCATAATTTGAGGAGATTGTTTGAAATTGTCAAAATATGAGAGTTCTGGGTCAAAAGGTCAAAGAATGACCTCTTGTACTCACAAATCTTCATGTACTCATTAAGATGACTGTATATACCAATTTTTAGGCTAAAATCTTCAAAACTTATCATGAAATCTCATGTTCTAGCATTTTCCCAAATTTGACCTTGCCGTATAAAAGGTCAAGGTCAACACAAGGTCATAATTTGAACAATCGTACCCAATGCTACATATCAAAACCCAAGGCCATCGGTCAACTGGTTCTGGAGAAGAAGATTTTTAACGGGTTTTACCATATACGGGCGTGGTGGCCATGTTGGTCATGTGACCTGGACGGTATGAATAAATTTTTGTTCCCTCAACCCCTGCAGGCTCTATATGAAATTTGGTTTCAATTGGCTAAGTGGCTTTTGAGTAGATTGTTAGAACTTGTCAAAATATAAGAGTTCAGGGTCAAAGGTCAAAGAATGACCTTGACCTCTTATACTGGTAAATCTTCATGTAGTCATTAAGATGACGGTAGATACCAATTTTTAGCCCAAAATCTTCAACAGTTTCCTAGATATCTTATGTTGTAGCATCTTGCCATACAAGAGGGCCAAGAGGCCCTGAATCGCTCACCTGAACAAAAAGGTCAAAGGTCAAACTAGGGTCATAATTTGAACAAACCTGATAGTTTGCAACCATTTCCAAATGGTTCTGAAGAAGAAGATTTTTGAATGTTTTTCTTTGTATTGCTATGGTTCAAACCCTGGACCCCTTAGGGCCAGGCCATTTTGGACCCTGGGGCCATCACTTAAATAATCTTGGTAAAGGACCACTAGGCAATGCTAAAAGCTAAATTTCAAGCCTCTGAGTCAAGCGGTTCTGAAGAAGAAGATTCTTGAATATTTTTCTATGTATTTCTATGGTTCAAACCCAGGACCCCTCGGGTCATGGCACCATCATTTGAACATACTTGGTAAGGGACCACTAGGCAATGCATCATACAAAATTTCAAGCATCTGCACTATGGGGTTCTGGAGAAGAAGGCTTTTAAGTACATTTTAATTTCAAACCAAAGACTCCCCGCCCCAGGGCCATTTTGGATCCTGAGGGCCACCATTGTACCATCAAACTCAGGACTCCCTGCCGCAGGGCCACTTTGGACCCTGGGGCCATAATTTGAATAAACTTTATAAAGGACAACAAGGCAATGCGTCATACCAATTTTTAAGCATCTGAGCCAAGTGGTTCTGAAGAAGAAGATTTTTGAATATTTTTCTATGTAGTTCTATGATACAAACCCAGGACCCCCTGGGGCGGGGCCATTTTAGACCCTGAGGTCATCATTTGAACAAATTTGGTAAAAGACTACTAGGCAAAGCTACATACCAAATTTCAAGCATCTGAGCCAAGCAGTTCTGGAGGAGAAGATTTTTTAATAATTTTCTATGTATTTCTATGGTTCAAACCTGGGACTCCCTGCCCCAGGGCCATTTTGGACCCTGGGGCCACCATTTGAACAAACTTGGTAGAGGACCACTAGGCAATGCTACATACCAAATTCCAAGCATCTGAGCCAAGCAGTTCTGGAGAAGAAGATTTTTAAGCATTTTTTAGTTTTGAACCAAAGACCCCCTGCCCCAGGGCCATTTTTGACCCTAGGGCCTTCATTTGAACAAACTTGGTAGAGGACCACTAGGCAATGCTACATACCAAATTTCAAGCATCTGAGCCAAGCAGTTCTGGAGAAGAAGATTTTTAAGTATTTTTTAGTTTCGAACCCAAGACCCCTTGCCCCAGAGCCATTTTGGACCCTGGGGCCACCATTTGAACAAACTTGGTAGAGGACCACTAGGCAATGTTATATACCAAATTTCAAGCATCTGAGCCAAGTAGTTCTGGTGAAGAAGATTTTAAAGTATTTTTCAGTTTCGAACCCAAGACCCCCTGCCCCAGGGCCATTTTATGATCCTGGGGCCACCATTTGAACAAACTTGGTAGAGGACCACTAGGCAATGCTACATACCAAATTTCATGCATCTGAGCTAAGCAGTTCTGGAGGAGAAGATTTTTAAGTATTTTTTAGTTTCGAACCCAAGCCCCCCAGCCCCAGGAGCATTTTGGACCCAGGGGCCACCATTTGAGCAAACTTGGTAGAGGACCACTAGGCAATGCTAATTACCAAATTCCAAGCATCTGAGCCAAGCAGTTCTGGAGAAGAAGATTTTTAAGTATTTTTTAGTTTCGAACCCAAGACCCCTGCCCCAGGCCATTTTGGACCCTGGGGCCACCATTTGAACAAACATGGTAGAGGACCACTAGGCAATGCTGCATACCAAATTTCAAGCATCTGAGCCAAGCAGTTCTGGAGAAGAAGATTTCTAAGTATTTTTTAGTTTCGAACCCAAGACCCCTTGCCCCAGAGCCAGTTTGGACCCTGAGGCCACCATTTGAACAAACTTGGCAGAGGACCACTAGGCAATGTTATATACCAAATTTCAAGCATCTGAGCCAAGTAGTTCTGGTGAAGAAGATTTTAAAGTATTTTTTAGTTTCGAACCCAAGACCCCCTGCCCCAGGGCCATTTTAGACCCTGGGGCCACCATTTGAACAAACTTGGTAGAGGACCACTAGGCAATGCTTCATACCAAATTTCAAGCATCTGAGCCTAGCAGTTCTGGAGGAGAAGGTTTTTAAGTATTTTTTAGTTTCGAACCCAAGACCCCCAGCCCCAGGACCATTTTGGACCCAGGGGCCACCATTTGAGCAAACTTGGTAGAGGACTACTAGGCAATGCTAATTACCAAATTCCAAGCATCTGAGCCAAGCAGTTCTGGAGAAGAAGATTTTTAAGTATTTTTTAGTTTCGAACCCAAGACCCCCTGCCCCAGGCCATTTTGGACCCTGGGGCCACCATTTGAACAAACATGGTAGAGGACCACTAGGCAATGCTGCATACCAAATTTCAAGCATCTGAGCCAAGCAGTTCTGGAGAAGAAGATTTTTAAGTATTTTTTAGTTTCGAACCCAAGACCCCTTGCCCCAGAGCCAGTTTGGACCCTGAGGCCACCATTTGAACAAACTTGGCAGAGGACCACTAGGCAATGTTATATACCAAATTTCAAGCATCTGAGCCAAGTAGTTCTGGTGAAGAAGATTTTAAAGTATTTTTTAGTTTCGAACCCAAGACCCCCTGCCCCAGGGCCATTTTATGATCCTGGGGCCACCATTTGAACAAACTTGGTAGAGGACCACTAGGCAATGCTACATACCAAATTTCAAGCATCTGAGCTAAGCAGTTCTGGAGGAGAAGATTTTTAAGTATTTTTTAGTTTCGAACCCAAGCCCCCCAGCCCCAGGAGCATTTTGGACCCAGGGGCCACCATTTGAGCAAACTTGGTAGAGGACCACTAGGCAATGCTAATTACCAAATTCCAAGCATCTGAGCCAAGCAGTTCTGGAGAAGAAGATTTTTAAGTATTTTTTAGTTTCGAACCCAAGACCCCTGCCCCAGGCCATTTTGGACCCTGGGGCCACCATTTGAACAAACATGGTAGAGGACCACTAGGCAATGCTGCATACCAAATTTCAAGCATCTGAGCCAAGCAGTTCTGGAGAAGAAGATTTCTAAGTATTTTTTAGTTTCGAACCCAAGACCCCTTGCCCCAGAGCCAGTTTGGACCCTGAGGCCACCATTTGAACAAACTTGGCAGAGGACCACTAGGCAATGTTATATACCAAATTTCAAGCATCTGAGCCAAGTAGTTCTGGTGAAGAAGATTTTAAAGTATTTTTTAGTTTCGAACCCAAGACCCCCTGCCCCAGGGCCATTTTAGACCCTGGGGCCACCATTTGAACAAACTTGGTAGAGGACCACTAGGCAATGCTTCATACCAAATTTCAAGCATCTGAGCCTAGCAGTTCTGGAGGAGAAGGTTTTTAAGTATTTTTTAGTTTCGAACCCAAGACCCCCAGCCCCAGGACCATTTTGGACCCAGGGGCCACCATTTGAGCAAACTTGGTAGAGGACTACTAGGCAATGCTAATTACCAAATTCCAAGCATCTGAGCCAAGCAGTTCTGGAGAAGAAGATTTTTAAGTATTTTTTAGTTTCGAACCCAAGACCCCCTGCCCCAGGCCATTTTGGACCCTGGGGCCACCATTTGAACAAACATGGTAGAGGACCACTAGGCAATGCTGCATACCAAATTTCAAGCATCTGAGCCAAGCAGTTCTGGAGAAGAAGATTTTTAAGTATTTTTTAGTTTCGAACCCAAGACCCCTTGCCCCAGAGCCAGTTTGGACCCTGAGGCCACCATTTGAACAAACTTGGCAGAGGACCACTAGGCAATGTTATATACCAAATTTCAAGCATCTGAGCCAAGTAGTTCTGGTGAAGAAGATTTTAAAGTATTTTTTAGTTTCGAACCCAAGACCCCCTGCCCCAGGGCCATTTTGGACCCTGGGGCCACCATTTGAACAAACTTGGTAGAGGACCACTAGGCAATGCTTCATACCAAATTTCAAGCATCTGAGCCTAGCAGTTCTGGAGGAGAAGATTTTTAAGTATTTTTTTTTTAATTTCGAACCCAAGACCCCCAGCCCCAGGACCATTTTGGACCCAGGGGCCACCATTTGAACAAACTTGGTAGAGGACCACTAGGCAATGCTACATACCAAATTTCAAGCATCTGAGCCAAGCAGTTCTGGAGAAGAAGATTTTTAAGTATTTTTTAGTTTTGAAACCAAGACCCCCTGCCCCAGGGCCATTTTGGACCCTGGGGCCACCATTTGAACAAACTTGGTAGAGGACCACTAGGCAATGCTTCATACCAAATATCAAAGCCCTAGGCCTAGTGGTTTCAGAGAAGATATCATTTAAAGCAAATTGTTGACGACGCACGACGGACGACGGACACTGGGTGATCACAATAGCTCACCCTGAGCCTATGGCTCAGGTGAGCTAATAAAAGCATAAGGAAGCAAATTTGACCTTACCATAAAAAAGGTCAAGGTCAACCCAAGGTCATAATTTGAACAATCTTGGTAGTACTCGTGTACTCGATGCTACATACCAAGTTTCAAGGCCATCAGCCTATTGGTTCTGGAGAAGAAGATTTTTTCAGGTTTTTACCATATATGGGCATGGCGGCCATGTTGGTCATGTGACCAGGACCTTTTGAACAACTTTTCGTTCCTAAGGTCCCAGGAGGCTCTATATGAAATTTGGTTACAATCAGCCCAGCGGTTTCAGAGGAGAAGCCGTTTGAAATTGTGGATGGACGGACGGCGGACGACGGAGCCTTACCATCCTATAAGCTCCGCCGGAGCTAAAAAAATTCTGACTCCCCCCCCCCCCCCCCCCCCCCCGCCGCCCCCCCCCCCCCAGCTAAATGTACCCGGCCCCCTCACCTGGCAATAAATGACTCGTCCCTAAAAGGACTGGCAGCTGGTTGCCAGTTATTTTACCGTAAAATCTACCGTTTATTTTTGCAGTGTGGGTTAATGTGCATATATCGAGTCATATAACTGGCAAAATGTAGAGGGAACATGTTTTTGAAATTTTCATTTTCTGGTTCCCCGTCGAGCGATCGAATCAAAAGCAGGACAACAAGTGGGACCCATGCCTGTACATGGTATTTTTACCATTTTATTAACGTTTACATATATGGGATTGTTTGTTTTGTTCGTTCAGTCAGTAGCTTATGAAATTAATGGCTGACTTCATGATGTCAGAAGTGTACCCCGCCGAAGGTTACGGATATATCACATATCACCATAAGCTTAAGAGAATGTTTCCAATCACTCTTATTTGAAGTACATGGCAGATTTCATCCAGACTCAGGGAAGAAGTAAATAGCACTGTACCGAGACTAAACTACAAAGAAATACAAGGCAAATGTATATTTGCCTTGTATTTTTACAAATGTATATTTGCCTTGTATTTCTACAAATGTATATTTGCCTTGTGTTTCTACTATTGTATATTGGCCTTATATTTCTACAAATGTATATTGGCCTTGTATTTCTACAAATGTATATTTGCCTTGTATTTCTACAAATGTATATTGGCCTTGTATTTCTACAAATATATATCTGCCTTGTATTTCTACAATATATATTTGCCTTGTATTTCTACAAATGTATATTGGCCTTGTATTTCTACAAATGTATATTGGCCTTGTATTTCTACAAATGTATATTTGCCTTGTATTTCTACAAAGAAATACAATGCAACTTTATATTGGCCTTGTATTTCTACAAAGAAATACAAGGCAAATATACAATTGCCTTGTATTTCTTTGTAGTAAGCAAAAATAATACTGTTATATCAAAATTACTGACCTGAAGTATTCTAAAGTTCTTCTCCTGCATGTTTTTTTTTTTCTCAAAGATGAGACTGCAGGTTTTATGTGGGTGGGAAACACTTGATGCTATTTTAGGATTTCTTTCTTTTTCTTTGTTCAGTGAAAAGCTCATAAAAACAATGGCTGATTACATGGTGTCAGAGGGTTACCTGGCTGCAGGATATGAATACATCACTACTGGAGACTGTTTCCTAGCCCACTCACGGGACTCGCAGGGAAGACTTCATCCAGACCCAGAGAGGTTTCCATCAGGAATAAAGAAACTCAGTGATTATGTATGTAGTAAAAACATGGCACATCAACATAATATATAGTTTTGCATTTTGCAATACAAAGCAGTAAGGCCGCGTTTACACGAGCAAAGTTTCTATGTCACAGAAACTTTAACAAAGAAAGTATGACAAAAATTTTGCATTTTCTCAGAGCAAATTATTTGTTAAAGAAAATGTGCCATAGAATCTTTGTCACATAAACTTTGGCAATGAAATATTTACTGCAGTGTTCACACGACCAAATATTATTCGTCAAAGTTACCTGCAGCAATGAAACAAAATCTTTGTCACACTTTCTACGCTTATAGCAAAGTTCTTCGTTAAATAATCTTTAGCAAAGTTCTCCGTTTACACGCACAAATTTAATTTATCGAAGTAACTTTACCATATATATTTGTCATAGAAACATTGTCATATTTTGGCATTTACACGAGCAATTCTTTCTGTGATATACCTACTTTGTCATAGAAACTTTGGTCGTGTAAACGCGCCCTAAAAAAGAAAATGAAAAAAAAAGAAAAAATAAATTCCTAAATCCTAAACTACCTTGCAAGCCGTTTTACGAAAGTGATACTATTAAATCTACTTTAATCATATACGAAAAGTTTTCAGAGATGTCTATAGCAAAATCAGAACTGATAAAAAAAAAAAGAAAAAAAATAAATAAATAAAAATAATAATACAATAAAATAATAAGATATTTTAAATACAAATAAACTAAAACAAAGTTGCCAAATTCGCTGAAATATTATCCCAAAAGACCAGCCAGTTATTACTCTGCAAAATGTCAAAATTTCTTTCTTGAATTCATTTTTTTTTTTTCAAATCTTCAGATTTCACAGAATGCCCCAAATTCACCCTGTACATGTATATTGTTAGCAAAAGGCCTTAGATCATTAAAGCAAAATGTGAAGATTCAGATCAAACTTTCTGTTCAGCATGGCCAGGGTTTACACTGCCAACAATTTTATAAAACATATTCTGGCAGGGCAATTGGACTTGTCCCTGTCTAGAGCTGGAAAAGTTTATTACAAAAATGACTGCGGTATCCAGATATTTATAGTAAAATGATAATGGTACCTTAAAATGTCTTGCAATCATGGCAGGAAATGTCTCACATGCCATATTAACCCATTCCGCGCGGGATACCCCTTTAGGGGTATCTGGGCAAACAGTTTGGATCCAGTTCAGGCCCCACAAATGTGGGGCCTTTTCTGAGATCCAAACTGTTTGCTGCCTAGACATCTACAAGAGTTGGTTAGACCAATTTTGTCAAAATACTCTTGATTTTGATGCAGACAACAATTTCAGCAGACGACAGAAAATACCCAGAATGCAATGGGTTAGTCCAACTAAATGCCCCTGCTCCATCACCCTGCTTTATTTAACTCCCCTGCCTCTTTTCTGAAAATACAGTAATGTTATATTAACTTGCACAAATTCCTGTTTGCTTATCAAGATGAGGGAGCTCTTTGAAATGAGGTCTGCTCTTAAAGCAAAGAATTTGCTCCTCTGGAAGCAAATGCTTTCTTTTAAGTAATGACCCCTACTGAGAAGGGAAGCAAAAAAGAGTGAAGTTGCTTCCTCTGAATAAGAAGAGGAGTCTGAGTTAGAAGGGGACTCTATGTCAAAGTGTAGAGTAAGGCTTTAAGATCACCCGGTAAATGTACATAAATGTTTTTTGTTTCTTTCTTTTATTCAAGACAAATAGAGGACTCCATGAATAAACACATACCACTGCAGAATATGGTTTTTAGAACTAAGAAAAGCTCTCTGGGGACAACCTTGTATGAAATCCTAAAACTGTCCTTTTTCTTGTAGGTGCATTCTAGAGGCCTCAAGTTCGGCATTGCCGAGGATTTTGGGACAGAAACCTGTAGCGGCTACCCAGGCAGTGAATTTTACATGGAGCTCGATGCTCAGACATTTGCTGACTGGGGTGTGGACTACCTTAAGTTTGACGGGTGTAACTCAAATCCTAAAGACATGGATGATGGGTATACAGCAATGGGACTCTTTTTAAACAAGACAGGAAGGCCTATTGTGTATTCATGTGAGTGGCCATTTTATCAGCAAAGAGCTGGAATGAAGGTAAACTTCTGTCTACCCTAATATGCTTAAATATTGAGACGCTTAAAAACCATTGATTTTCCATTTGGAACAAATGGAAAATTAATGTTTTTAGGTGTTCCAATACTTAAGCACTTTAGGGTACCTCAGACCTTTTTAAAAAGGTGTTTCTGGGGTAGTATTTCTTATATTTCCATTTCTCTATAACATAGCCGACAGCAAGAAAGTCATTAAAAGGCATGAATTTATCAAGATTAGTGTTATTTATCAAGATAAGTGTTATTTATCAAGATAAGTGTTATCAGTAAAGCACAAGGTATTACTGGCTGTAAGATTTTCAGTGACTGGTGCAATCGGTCAAAATACAGTATGACAAAACCAACAAAGTGACAAGTGTGCCCAGCAAAGACTCATCAGCCTGGGTAACCATCCAGTCTGATCAGAGTCTTCCCTTTGCACTTAAAGGGCAGCTACGGGTCTAAGCTTAGTAAGCTAGCCCCTTGTGGACAACAAAGACTCTGATCAGACTGGGCAGCTGCCCAGGCTGATCTGAGTCCTTGCTAGGCACACATGCCACTTTGTTGGTTTTAGTCGCGCCCTGGCTCATTTTTGCCTTGTGACTAGGAAAGATGCCGTAAAGTATCTGCAATCAGCAAAGACTCAGATCAGCCTACACAACTGATAAGACAACTCAGTTACCTTTACTCAAGTGTCTCATTATCTCTCTTTGACACAGCCAGACTACAGAGCTATACAGAAAGCATGTAATTTGTGGAGAAATCTGCCGGATGTGCAAGACTCCTGGGTCAGCATGTACACCATCATCAACCAGTATGGAGACGATAAATACAGTTTTGCCAAATATGCAAAGCCTGGGGCTTGGAATGATCCTGATCAGGTATTATAATAATACATATTTTGTAGCTCAGAAAGCTTTTACTGTGTAAAAAGGATGCAAAAAAATAAAGTTTTGTTTACATTTATTAACTATTAAACAGTCAAGTACATAACCTTTAAAAGTTAAAAAAAATACAACTTGAAGCAGTTATAAAGTACCGGTACCCTATTTACAACTAGTTTCAGTGAGGCTGTAGAAAATAACTTATTTAGGTTATGTCATAAATTATTTAGGTCAAGGTCAGATTTGCAATCTCCACAAAAAATAATTGTTTGAAGTTAAAAAGTAGGTAATTTTCTGATCTTCAAGGGCCTTGCGTGCCAAGTTCTAGACAATGCGTACAGAATTTTATTGCTTAATCATAAAGTTATGTAAGAGACCTTTCAGGGAATATTACCCACCTGTCCATAAAAATTACTGGAACTCCAGAATATGAGGTGAAAAAAGACACTTTAACTTAAACAGGTTACTTTTTGCTATAGTCGCAAAAAATTATAACTGCTGTAAGTTATTTTTTTTTAACTTCTAAAGGTTATGTACCTGTCAGACTGTTAAAGGTATATAATAAACATAATTATTAAAGCAACTCTATCAGGATCATACTCAAAGTAAGAATCTGACACAATCTGATTATGAGTTAGGGGAACATCCATGTGACATGATACAAATCATCAGGTCAAGTTATCTTATAATAATACATATATTTAAACAGAATGCATATTCTTGTCATAAATAATCACTCATTTATATAGGTCAGTAGGCCAGTGCTCAACCCATAGAACTACTGCGGCTCCTTTGAAAGAAAGAATTTGCTCCTTAAAGAGCAGATCTTTTCCTTAAAGAGTAGACCCCATTTTGGAAGGGCTGTTTACGGGTAGCAAACAAATGAAGTCACCAAAATTGTTCCATTTGTAAACATTGCAGAAAAATATGGGAGGTGTACCCATAAACCTTATAAATGGTCCAGTCTAGTCTATCCAATGACCTTGCAAGGTTGTTGCAGCACCACAGATGACTTTGCAATAATCCTTATTCACCTTGTCCTGTCTTCAGCTACCCTAGTTGTGCTAGCAAAGTCCATCCCTCTCCACTCTTTAATATTGTCTCCCCATCTTTTCTTCTGTTTACCGTTTCTTATTTTTCCTTTAACTCTGCCTTTGCTATGCCAGAAGATCTTGAGATGTGGCCAAATCACCACAATTTCTGTTTCTTAAAAGGAAGTTTACCATAATTGTTTTTTTTTCTCTCTCTCCTCAGCTAGTAATTGGTAACTTTGGGCTCAGCTATGAACAGTCTCGGGTACAGATGGCTTTATGGGCAATCATGGCCTCCCCTCTGATAATGTCCAATGACTTAAGAGATGTACCACAATGGGCCAAAGAATTATTACAGAACAAACATTTAATAGCCATAAACCAGGATCCACTCGGAATTCAAGGCACCAGAATACTGCAAAAGGTAAAGAGACCATGAGGAAACAAAGGCTTGCAATGAATAAAATATGTTTGCTGTAGATTTTTCATTAGATTCATTAAACAAAATCACCGTTTTCTAAGGCTTTGGGAGCACAGCTGAAACTGTTGAACATTATTAGATTTCATCCTTTAAAAAAACAGTCCATCATTTCAATACCCGCTTGTGATGTGCGATTTGACTGGTTTAGTTGTTCTGGGTTTAACGGCTCTTCGACACAGTATTTGAGTCTATACTAAACCGTCTCTCAGGAAGAGGGAGATAGAAAAAGGATAGATAGGATAGATGAGACTAAAAAGAACCATCAAACCCCGTCCCACATCTGCTGGGCACAGCCAGCCCCTGCCCTATTACTGTCCTTGTAAAAGACCCCAGCACTGAAAGTTACACAGTGCCATTGCTGTGATATGTGATGTTGTGAAACTATCACACATGAGATCATGGTCAATAAAAGTATAAAATCAGTGGGAAAATGCCATACCATATTAATCATTTTTAACACCCCAGGGCCTTTATCTTTAAAGCCTAAAGTGTAGTAAATCAGTCACAGCCAAAATACCTCTATAAAGCTATATAAAGGATATGTGTCACTTCAAAGGAAGCAATTCCAGTATTTTTGCCTCCTTTTTCAGTAGGGGTCAACTCTTAAAGGAAAGAATTTGCTCCTCTTGGAGCAAATTCTATCCTTTAAGAGTAAACCCCATTTAAAAGAGCTAGCTTATTCAGCAAAGCAAACAGGAATGCATGCAACATAATAAAACATTATTTTCGGAAATTCAGTTCAGTTCAACGAGGCAGGAGGCATTTATTACAGTCGAGGCGTTTATTAGACTATGGTATTTCATGTGTAAATGCCCTGAAATACTGAAAAATACCTCAGTTGCTGAGGAATGCAACATTTAAGTTTATTCTGAGTAAATAAATACATGTATCTTCAGATTCATTTACACTCTATTTTGATTCAGAACCCCATAAAGGTGGCTGTTGAAGGTGGATGACAGTTACAGAGGTGATCACATATGCAGGATTGACTATATTTACCTCATCAGGCATAAATGAATGAATGTTTCGGGGTTTTTTCCTTTAGGTAAATGGCACAACTGTACAAGTGTGGTCAAGGCCAGTTTCACCTTTAGGAAGTTTTGCTATAGCCTTTCTACAGCTTGAGAACCCAGGGCTCATAACAAGGGTATCTGTAATAGCTAAGGACATTGGACTGATCAATGATGATGGTTACACAATAACAAATGGATTTACTGGAGAATCATATGCATCTCTTACACCAGAGATGTTGTGTCATGTAAAGATCAAGCCAAACAGCGTGGAAGTTCTTGTTGCGAAACCAGTTCAGTGATGCTAAAGTTTTCATGTAAATGGGTATAATGTCAACTGTTGATATCTCGAACACTGATATCTCAAAGAACCTTCTTATATCAAGGAATATAGTTTTGATACAGTTCCTATTTTATTTACATTTTAACTCCTTTTATCTCAAACTACTGATATCTCAAAGTAAATTTTCTGGGACCATAAAGTTTATTTTAAGATAACACTAGTTTGGGATTCGCTTAGTCTTTGAGATATCAAGAGCTGACTGTACCTACAGGGGAAGCAATTATCATTTTAGTTATCATTTTTGCCTCCCTTCTCGATGGAGTCAACTTTTGATGGAAAGAATTTGCTCCTCTAGGAGCAAATTCTTTCCGTCAAAAGTAGACTCCCTCTTAGAAAAGCTGTATCTGCCAGAAGTAAACAGAATGTCACAAAGTGGGCTCCTTTTGTAAAAATGGTGGAAAAATAGTGGGGTGTATCCCTTCATTTAAATTAATGCAAAATCACTGAGTGCCATGAGAAATTGTGCCATACAAATTGTGAACAGTGTAGATTCATATCAGCCTGTAAAATCAGAGCCTACCTACATTCTCTATAGATTTGCAGTAATTTGTACAGTGAAATTTGAAGATCGAACTGAATGTCTACTGATTTGAGTCTTTATATTTTCTTCCTTTTACAAACAGATTCTGTTAATTTTACATTCAATCTGGAACAAAAAAATAGCTTCTTTCGTGCTTCAACAGCAAAGATTCAGACAAGCTTGTGCATCTGAGCAGTCCATAAGGAAAAATATAAAGAAATTGTGAAGAATACAGAACACAGGAAATACAATGCTTTTCTCTTTATTGATAAACAACACACCTTAAAATAAACATCACTGATGGATTGACTAGAACTTAATAATCACAGAATTTAAGCATGTAAAAAGATCTAGACTAGCTCAAATTAAAAACAGAAAAAAAAGATCTGTACAAAACTTTGTGTATTAGGCAGCATAATTTTAAACAATATCTTTATGAGCAAAAGTTAAACATATCGGTAGATCTAGAATTTCAATGACAGGACTAGGAAACTGCAATGACAGATTGGCAGCTTTTAAGTAATAATTGTAAAAATCTTCAATCTGCTTATGAAATGATTGAAAATGTAATCATAAAAGAGGTTTTCCCGCTACAATCATTGTGTACCTACCCTCCCACATACACATTCAAACAAGACAACAGCAAAGTAGACAAAACTATAATAACAATACAGGTAGTGTCAAAAGAATCACAGTTTCAGCTGGACCAGAATTTCAAAGGCAAAAATTTATTAGATTTCCTCTGTTTCCACATACAATAAAACTTAAGACATAAAATAAATACCATAATTGTCCTAAAAATAGAACAGTTTAGATTTATAATAGATAAATGTGTTTAAAAAGATGCAGACAGAATGACAAACAGTGTAGACCCTGAGCAGACTGCTCCCTTAGGAGCAGTCTGATCTGGGTCTGCACTGCACTATTAGCTCAGACCTATCTGTCCCAATACTTAAAATTTTCACTGTGCAATATGTCTGATACTGTATGGTATTTTTCACTATCTCAGTGAAGTAAATAGAATTTCCAGTATAATATACAGTTTTGTGGAGAATGCTTGAATTTCAGCTTAAAAACTGTGGCAAAACTGAAGCCCAGAGACTATCACAGCTGTTTTTATCACAGATAAAAGTTATTTTTATCACAGGCAAGCTAAATATAACTTTAGTTCTACTGTGGTTTGTACATGAAGATAATTCTCAAAAACATTGTTAAATATAAGTTGTGATCCTCCTTCGAACTACATCCAATGACTTCAAAGCTTTTGTATGATATATGCTGTGTATCTTTCTAGTATTCTGGTGCCCGTCACTCTTCCAGACCACTGGCCAAGGAGCAGTACTTTAACACACTGGCATGGAATTGCTTCATCTGCTTGTCATTCTGAAGAGGGAAAATGGCCACTAACAGAACTCTAGATATGGAGAGTATCAATATCATTGAGCCGCGACACGAGAAAACCAACAATGTGGTTGTGTGCCCAGCGCAGACTTAGATCAGCCTGGGCATCCGCCCAGTCTGATCAGAGTCTTCGCTGTCCGCATGGAGGTAGCTTAGACCCTTAGCTACACTTTACATGCACAGCAAAGACTCTGATCAGACTGGGCAGCTGCCCAGACTGATCCGAGACTTCGCTGGTCACACATGCCACTTTGTTGATTTTCTCCTGTCTCAGCTCACAGATCTGCCATTTTTCACAAAGGGAAACAACTTTTGTGACTCAATTTGCTTCCCTGGTTAACAAAGCCTGTCCAAATTAGTGGTCAACTCAGGAAAGAATTTGTTCCTAGTGGAGCCAATTATTTCTTTTAGAAGTTAACCAAAATTTAGAAGGGAGGCAAAAATGAAAATGGCAGAGCTGCTTCCCCTGACAGTGTACTTCATAGCAACTCATCAGGTACTTATGAGAGTTTATGGAGAGTATACCACTCTTAACTGTATTCTAAATGATTCTACATGGAAGTAAATTGTTACAAATAGTGCATACTCATTTTATTTCAACAACATAATATTCAAAGAATATCATAAAAAAAACAGCCTTTTAGGTTTTCAATGACTTGAACAATATAAACTAATGACAAGGGCAATTAAAAATATGCTAAGGTAGGTCAGAAATAAGTATCATATGGGTAACTTACAGCA
The DNA here is from genome assembly GCA_963989385.1 of Ctena decussata. Lineage (NCBI taxonomy): Eukaryota > Metazoa > Mollusca > Bivalvia > Lucinida > Lucinidae > Ctena > Ctena decussata. The sequence continues at coordinate 21,717,314 of OZ022506.1, forward strand.
GGACCTAAACAGTCATTCAGGATGTTTGAAGTGATGTGTGGGACTGGCTGGACATTTAGAGCAGAAAATCCTGTCAACAAAAGAATAAACAGGCAAATTAAGACAGATAATCCTTTCAGTTCACTGGATCAAACTGGAAAAAATCTTGATAAGAAAACGCCTGATAAATCTGGAGCAGACCAATTATTATTCTACTATTACATTATGTATTATTTCTACCATTACTTTATGGCAAGTTTGCCATTATTTAAGAACAACTTGGAATATTTTGCAAATCAATCAGAAAATTCTAACTCCCCCTTTTGAATAAATCCTGCTGTACTGAAAAAGTTTTTGTTTTCTCAACTCAACTTCACCTGTATATCACCTATATACTCACAGGTTTATGGAAAAAAAAATCTTGTTTATTATCAATATTCCCTCTTGTCTATAGCTCTGGCTTAAGTAACAAGCTGTCTTACCAAATCTTGCAGTAAGTGTTTCCTCATACAGTTTGATGGCCATCACAGCATCTTCCATTGTGACCTCAGACCTCAGTGACAACTTGGCATAGCTATAGGCCAGTGATAGTCTACAACACAAACAGATGATCTAATCTGACAAACCAGTCTTATCCTGAGAAATCTCTTGAAGTTGTTCAGTTGTTTAGATACATCTCCAGCTTGTAGCTGCTATCTTATTAACCCTTAAAGCGCAAAAAATTAAAATTGCTGAATTGGCAATCAGTGTAGATCCAGATGAGGTGGCTCATAATGAGCCACCTCATCTCAATCTACACTGTTTGCCCTCAAGTGTTCGAATTCACAATATGATATCGCGAGACTTTTTTTGAAATTCTGTAGACGTGAATTTTGTTGTCTGCTTTTTGGCGCATTAAGGGTTAAGTGAATAGCATTTGCTTCCATGGACGAGAATGTTTTCTTTGATAGGGGCCACCCATACAGGGGAGCAAAGTCTTTCCTTGGTATGGATGGATGAATGACTTGCGATTTTATGTCCTTTTTAACAGTATTTCAGTCATATCAGGATGATGGGTGGGTGATAATGAAAGGCTGTGTGCAATGGAATTATGGAACCCCATTTACGATTGAAAAGATTCCCCCCTACAGCAGGGCTTGAACCCTGGATCGTCCTTGGCATGTAGCCCCAAGTCAAAAGGGAGATGAATGTTCCCAGGTAAGAGTTAACTCTCTTGGAAGTGTACCCCTGACTTGAGCAATGTCATGTGACTTCCAAGGATTTGCACTGGTGACAAGCAAATGCTCTGATCAAACTGCACATAAGTGCAGTCTGATTAGAGCCTTTGGTTGTCACATCAGTCATCTATGGAAGTGACCCAAGCCGTTGAGCCAACAGTGAGGTCTCTGATTACCCTGCATACATGAGAAGGATGATCTAAATATCACATGACAAAATTGCCACATTGTTGGAAGTCACATAATCCAGCTCACTTAAACATTAAATCTCTGTAGTGGAATAGTCACCATGTTGTAACTTTGATTATTTCCTGCAGTGCTCAAATTCTAGGATCTACTGACAATCTGAATAGGACAATACCTATCGTTAAAAATATTCCGGCAAACCAGGAGAACTATGCCCTTGTATGACAAGTGAAGACTATGCTCAACATTTCTTGGCTAGGGTCATTTAATGGTTTATGGCTAAGACTCGTTTCAACAAGGGAATAAATGCAGATAACTATTGATTATCAGTATATGAGCAATGTAATGCATCTTACCCATGCAGGTAAGAGAAATATTCCAAACATAATTCCATGGCAAGTCACAGAAAGAAACTGACGCAGGATTATGTTTCTTATGTTTTGATCAAACATATTTCAATGGCATTAGACAGTGTAACATTCAGGACCCAGCTGTTGAAAACTGATGATGTCATTTAAACAAGACATTACAGTTTCAAATGAATTGTACAAAAGAACACTGTCATTTTTTGCACTCCAATAGCTCCTCACATTTTTCAGCAACAAACTTAGCTAACTTGATATTATATGTACTAGAAGACTTAACTAATCCTTGATTAACTACATCATTAACATAACAACGCTTTCAAAAACAGAGCCCAGCTTTTTTATCTGTGAGTCAAAATAAAACAAGTGTAGACATAAAGCACTCTCCCATTCAATAGATGAACTGGCATAAAGCGAGGAATCTGTAGCAATGCTAACTTGGGAGAATGTGAGAAAGAAGAATCTACAGTTCAAATTTCTGTGGTATACCATTATAACATAATGTAGTTTACTACATCCGTTCACGCAACGTTACATGACATTAAGTGCTTTAAAATAAACCATGGTTCTCCAAAATGATTGGATGTATTTTACCTTATGACGTCATTGTTACATCGTTGACGCTGTTTTGCTTTAAGCAGAAAAACTGCGTATAAATGTTTTTTCAGCTTCAACTGTAGCCGCTAATGCAAATTTGAGGTCAAATAGACAGAATGTAAATATAAGCAATGAACTTAATTTTTCTGGTGTTTATCAGAGTATAAACTACATTGGGTTGCTAGCAAAGTTTACATGAACCCCTTCGGGGTTCACTTACTTTGCACGCGACCCAGTGTAGTTCATACTTCGATAAACATCAGAAAAATAAAATGCATTCCTTAATTAAACACAAGTTTAAACCTACAGAGTTTGTAAAGCTGATACTGGAACTGATGTGGAGTCTGATGACCTCGACTTTCTACATGCCAGATAGTACCCTTCTAGAATCTTCTCAACATCTGAGTTCATCATTGGTTTCAATCGAGCAGCAAAATGTAGAAACTGAAGAATTAAAATGAACAATAGATACATAATTATAACATGGGTTTGGTGGAAATACTGGCTTTATACTATACTGTAAAGTAGCTGTCACAGCAAATGTGTAAGACTCTAAATTCATATATGGAAAGTAAGGACTCAAATCATCTGAAGGTGACTGGGTAGTCTCATTAGGATCGGCACTATCTGCCTGTCTGTAATAGTAAAACCAACTGATCCATTTTTAGGACAGCAACAGCAACTGGTTAACATGTTCCAATATTCAGTTTGTTCACACCTTGGCATGTTTTTTTTTCTGTCATTTATCAATTTTTTCTGAGACTTTTAGCAAAAAACTGAGAGAATATCTCAAAACAATCCTTTATTTTTGGGCTGACCTGTTGCATGTCAGTAGTAGATATAGGCAGAGAAGTTTCTGCTGCGGATTGATCTCCCATCATTGCTGACACCAATACGTGTTGTGCCATCTGTAGACTGATTTCCTCATCAGACCAGGAATCACCAGGGTCTGTGAATACCAGCAGACTGAATGAACTGTAAACAAAGTTAATTTGTATGGGTTAGTCTTGCTATTTTTACAAAGAGAACAATTTTTATGACTTACCGTTTGTCCTTTTAAAATATAATTTACTTTTAAAAGAAAGAATTTGCTCCTAAGAATACCTGTCAATGAAAAGCAAGGCAAAAAGAAAATGGCAGAGTTGCTTCCCCTGAAAATGTTCCCATTCACCTCAGATTAGATATGAAGTAATGACCGTTGAAGCATCAAACTAGGATCCCAAACTTTCATGTACCAGATTCCAGATAGGCCTCAGCAAATAGTACATATCCAGGCCCCAAGGTTATAAAACTTTTTCCATGCTCAACTCAGCCGAGCATGAAATTTTACATACTAATAAACAGCAAATTACTCATAAGCGCAGTTGTTTTCTTGCTCAGTTTAGCTGCAGAGAAAATTTCATGCTCAGCTGAGTTGAGCACGAAAAAAGTTTTATAACCTCTGGGCCAGTTCAGCCTCCTCCAACAAGAGTAGTCTGATGGGGGTCTGCACTGTTTACCATTCCATCTGCATCTTTTAGAAATATCACTGTATTGTAAAAGCAAACTATTCCATCTTCAAAACAATTAATTCAATTCAATTTTAGAATTTTCGCAGCACAGTAGAACTTCAAAGGTAAGCACAGGCTTGAGCCCATGAAAATTAGTTCCAGCTAAGGGACCGACCATTTGATATTCTGGGGGGGGGGGGCTGGTATTCTTGATGGAGACACAACATTTTATTTCACTGGCCTCTGGAAACAATTTCTTTTTTTTTCACCATGTGGGAGCTAATTTATTTTTTTTATATTTTTTTAATTTTATAGCTGAACTATCAGATCCTTGTTTACTTGACCTTAATATCCTTTTATTTTACCCACATCAGTATTTTTAGACCTTTTTTCTCACAAAAAGAACATGGTGCTGTCTTTAACCAGGCCAAGGGCATGGCTTAGCTTGCTTTTGCAAACCATTGCCTGGAGCATGTTACTCTTTTCATCTAAGGTACAGATACAAACATCTCTGTATGAGTTTGGCAAAAAATTAGGCCTTAAATTAGGGATATTTTGGCCAAAATTTAGGGCTATTTTGGCAAAGTTTTAGGGCTAACATTAGGAATTTAAGTTTTTTTTTCTATCCCAATATATGCCTAGCCATGCTTATTCGTACTTTAGAAAGTTTGATAAATACTTACATGATAAGTATGAGTCACATTACTTACATGATAGAGTCACATTATACATGAATGGCCGTTAATAAAATGGCTGAAAGTTATGTGCTACGAAGTTAACAAAGAGGGGTCTGGGGGGCGCAGCCCCCCAGAAGCTAAAGCAATTTCCCAATTTCAATGGCAATTTTAAGACTGGAAACAATAGAGAAAAACAAGCAAATTCGGTGAATTTATATCCCCCGCCGAAGTGGCCCTGATTTGTTTATGGTTTATTTTAAGTTACATAAAATTTCATTCACTGATTACTTAGTTACGGCTGAACTTGTGGATTGTAAATAAAATCAAGGGCAACTAGAGCAAGTGAGCAGGGGCTCACGTATACCCCCGGCCAGCGCCAACCCCTAATAAAAGCACATTAAATACAAAGCTTTAAAGCAAATGTTAACAAAAAAACAGACAGGTGGACAATTTATAACAAATCCAGTGAAAGGCCTATAGACAAAAGCCAAAAGGTTCAATTTAAAATTTGCATAAGCAGAAAAAAACATAGAAATTCAACACAAATATTTAACACAAATCATCTCTGTGGCCTTCACCTTAAGTCAGCAGCAGCATCTTGACAATGTAAACTGACCAGTTTCAACCTAGAAGTCATTCTAGGAGCATAATAAAAGTTTCCATTGTAAAATAAAACTTTAATGCAAAGAGTATACAAATTTCAAAGTCTGTGGCCTTGACCATAAGTCAGCAGCAGCAGCATCTGGACGATGTCAACTGATCCGTTTCAACCTAGAAGTAAACCTAGTAGCATTGTAAAAGGTTTTATTCAAGTATATTCAAAATATAAGCATAAAATATAACTGAACACAAAACTTTAACACAAATGGTATACAAATTTCTAAGTCTGTGACCTTGACCTTATGTCAGCAGCAGCATCCGGATGATGAAAACTAATATCTATTTATCCTGTACTAACACTGAGCACATATGAACAAGTTACAATTAAGTCTTTCAGAAAAAACGAGAAAAAGCAAAAACTTAACGCAAAACTTTAACGCAGCTATTGTACAAATTTCAAAGTCTGTGACTTTGACCTTAGGCCAGCAGCAGCATCTAGATGATGCAAATTAATCAGTTTGCATCCTCTACTAAAATAATAAGCATGTATGAACAAGTTCTGGTTAACAGAAGCAAAATAAAAAACTTAACACAAAACTTTAACGCAAATGTTAACTTACGTACGGACGGACTAACGGACAAACGGACGGAAAGACGAAAACTATATACCCCTCAACATACTTTGTATGCCGGGGTAATAATAACCCTGGGATAAGTGAGATATAAGCTGAAGCTGTTACACTTGTCTCAGCATCACTGCACAATGATGATTTTTTTATTCAGTTTCAAGAAATTTTGTTCACCGATACCTAAGTTATGGCTAATTTGTGGATTTTAAATCCATTCAGGGGCATTAAATCATGCATTAATGCAGCAATTATGACAAAACTTAATGTGCACAGCTGTGTCATGACAGTACCTAATTATTTTAAGTTTCATGAAATTCCATTTATTGGTTACTTAGTTATGACTCAATTTGTTTATTTTAAACCAATTCAAGGGCAATAACTCATGGCTTACTCAAGCAATTCCGACAAAACATAAGATGCACCAATGTGATATGGTGATACATATTTAGTATAAGTTTCATAGAATTCTATTCATTGATTACTTAGTTACGGCTAAATTTGTCAACCATAAATTGATTCAAGGGCAATAACTCATGCACTACTGATGCCCTTCTAAGGAAATTTTATGTGCATAACCGCATTATGGTGATACATATTCAGTTTAAGTTTCATGAAGTTTTGATAATTGGTTACTTAGTTATGACTCATTTTATTAATTTTGAATCCATTAAAGGGCAATAACTCATGCACTACTGATGCCCTTCTGATGAAACTTTATGTGCATAACCGTGTTATGGTGATACATATTCAGTTTAAGTTTCATGAAGTTTTGGTATTTGGTTACTTAGTTATGACTCATTTTATTAATTTTAAGTCCATTAAAGGGCAATAACTCATGCATTACTGAAGCCAGTCTGATGAAACTTCACGTGCATCAGCGCGTTATAGTGATATATATTTATTTTAAGATCCATGAAATTCCGTCCAGTGGTTACGTAGTTATGGCTCCGGACGGACGGACAGAAGGACGGACGGACAGACAGAAGGACGGACGGACGGACGGACATGGAGAAAACTATATCCCTCCGCCTTCGGCGGGGGATAATTCCGTCCAGTGGTTACGTAGTTATGGCTCCGGACGGACGGACGGAAGGACGGACGGACAGACAGAAGGACGGACATGGAGAAAACTATATCCCTCCGCCTTCGGCGGGGGATAACTAGGAATGCTTATAAAAATAGGGGTTTTTATATTAGGACTTTTGCCTTTTAGAGTGTTTATTGTGCCATAATGGTTTTGTCTCTCATAAGCTAGTGACTCTTTTGCAATTTAGTTTTAGTGGAAACATTTACTTAGTAATGTGGCAGATCAATAATACATGTATGTGAATGTTGTATAGGATGTTTTTGTAAATGTATGCACATGAGGGCCCGCTGGTGTAAATCAATTGTAGATAATATTAAAATATTACTATAAATATGGGGGTCTGAGGGGCGCAGCCCCCCCAGAAGCCAGAGACATTATAAAAACTCTATTCCAATGGAATTATCTGCCGACAATATTTTTTTTTTTTTTGGGTGGAGACAGGTTATTTTTTTCTCTTACTTTTGAAGCCAGATTATTTTTTTGAACCCCCTTATGAGCCAGGATATTTTTTTCTTGCATATCCAAAGACAGGAAATTTTTTTGATAAATATACCAGGCCCCCCCAGAATATCAAATGGTCGGTCCCTAATGGTAGTTTAAGCCATCCAGGGCTAGTTTCTATAGAAAGTGACCTCTAGGGACCCAAGAATGAGTTCTAGCCAGGCAGGGCCGTCAGGATTTGAGCCATTGCAATTCTACTGTACATGTATATCTATTTGCCTATAGATTCAGTGTGTCCTTAAAAATCAAAAATATTTTGCAATACTGGTATGATTGCATTGGGAACTAAGCATTAAAAGAAAGCAATAAACATGATTTTCATACTCTGTTTTGACCCCCCCCCCTCCCCTTGAAATAATATAATATTTTGATCATGCTTTTAATGTTTAAAATGTCAAATTACCCACTGCCATCAATATAAACTTAGCTGAGATGGTATTACATTAGTTCTAGCTGTTTTTCTTGAAAAGTTGACTAATCTAGTACATGTACTTACTCCAGCATTGTTTTTGACATGTTACCAGTCTCTGCAGTAACAAACAGCTCATCACTTATAGCAGTCTTCTTGTGCTGGGTGGGGTCTGACAGCCCCCACAGTTTACACCTGAGATCTTGTTCTATCTGGTGAGGGAGGCCGTCGGTATACTTTGAGGTGACATCAGTGATAATCTTACCTTTGCTAAGCACTGTAAGATAGCACAGATAAGATGAATGAGTATACATTAAGGAGAAGCAACTCTTCATTTTCATTTTTGTATCCCTTCTCAATGGGAGACCACTCTTTGAGGAAACTGGGGTTGTAACTTATCCTCCACTTCAAAATTACCCGATTTTCCCTGACATTTTACAGTTTTCCATACCCTTTTACGGATCAAAAAAATTTGATTTACTCTTTAATGGTGTCAATTGTATCACTTGAAATTTGGGGTTTACTCTTAAATGGGAGAATTTGCTCCCCAAGGGAGCAAATTCTTTCCTTTGAGAGTAGCCCCCAATGAGAAAAGAGATGCACCTGGACTATGTCTCTAGAAGGAACATTCTTTCCCCTTGAACAGGATAAGTGTATTTTCTAAAGACTGCCGTAGCCACTAATGGTCAAATTCCCTGACTTTCCCTTGACTTTTGAAGTCCTTTCCAAATTTCCCTGACCAACCATAAAATTCCCTGACTTTTCCCAAACCTGGGAAAAATTATTTTTCCAGATGCTTTTTCCCTGACTTTGGCAACCTTTTGGAAATAAAAGCAAACTCTTTCCTTTTAAAGTGGACCCATTTTGGACAGGCTTTGTCATCCTGCAAAGCAAACATGATGCCACAAAACACAACTACACCCAAATATAAGTATTTCATAATATATGCTTGCAGCTGACAAAGGAGTAGGACAATATTGTCATGAGTGATTATCAAGCTTTCTTTCTACATGTGATCAAACTAAAATTCTTGTTTTCTGGCTCGGTTGTGACTGCTGCAAAGAGTGATTAACTTATTTTTACTAACCTGACTGTATTTGTTCTTTAGCTGACTTCTTTAGTCTGTTTAGATCTCCAATATAACATACCCCATCACTGGACAGATGCAAAACTCCACCTATAATATAATAATTATTCCATAAACAGTTGACAGTCCCACTGAAATTTGTGACGACAAACTTTGGGACCCTTTAAAGATGGACTGTATTCAAATACACCTAACAGTCTAATATGTGCATCTTTTGTGTTGCATAGTAGAAATTACTTACAACAGTAAACTAACACACATATTTTTATCGTTTCCTTCCTTCATTATGTTAACACAATGCAGAGAAAATGAGATACTTGTATATAAATTCAGAATCTAAATTTTAGTGCAATGTCCTTATACTGCTAAGAATGAATTCAATAATTTGTAAATTTTAGTGCAATGTCCTTATACTGGTATGAACGAATTCAATAATTTGTAATCTTAATATTTTGACTTTAAGAAAATGATATATTAAGAGGCCCAAATGGACCTGATATCTCTGCTTGTTATTTTGACAGACTGGATCAAAACCTTTCCATATATTCATGAGCAGTTGATACTTCTGATGTTTACAAAGACCATACCTTCAACAAAGTATCTCGCACTCTGGTATTTATCTTGTATCACACGGCCAGTGAGAGACACCCCAGTAGTATACACAGAACTCTTCTCTGCACAAGACTGCCCCATTCTCAAAAGTCGTGACATAATTTCTGTGTCCTTACCAATGGCCAGAATATGTAGAGGCTTGAACTGAAATATGTTTAAAATGGCATGGTGATGATATGGACAACACTTTTAATTTTCTTATCAAAGGTTCACTTTATTAACATTAGCTTTTCTTTAATTACCTCAGTCCTACTACATTATGTTAATTTTATCAAGATTAACTTAAAATGTCAACAAATCTCAAAGACTGCTGTCCAGGAATTATGGAGCATGTGCAAAATATAACACACAATTTCAGTCAATCTGATATTGTATTAGATGAGGTCTAAACCTACATATCCTTTTACATTCTGTTTCTAATTTTTATGCAAAACTACCCTTTTTCAAATCCCAGACTTACTCATACTCAAAGATGGAACAGAAATTTTCCAGGGAAGCAACTCTGCCATATTCATTTCTGTCTCCCTTCTCAATAGCTGTCAACTCTTAACCCACTGCATTCTGGGTATTTTTTGTCATCTGCTGAAATTATCGTCTGCATCAAAAATCAAGAATATTTTGACAATATTGGTCTAACCAACTCCTGTAGAAATGATGTCTAGGCAGCAAACAGTTTGGATCTCAGATCAAGCCCCACGTTTGTGGGGCCTGATCTGGATCAAAACTGTTTGCCTAGATACCCCTAAAGGGGTATCCCAAATGGAATGGGTTAAAGGAGAGAATTCGCTCCCCTACAAGCATATTCTTTCTTTTAATAGCAGACTCCATTTTGGAAGGGCTTCTCTATCAATCGAAGCACATAGAAGTCATATAAATTGTTCCTTGTGTAAAAATGTGGAAGAAGAACATGGAGGTGTATATTATTATGCACCTTGAGTGATTTAAAGGTGAAATGAGCCACGACACGAGAAAACCAACAAAATGGCACTGTGCCATGCAAAGACTCAGACCAGCTTGGGCATTTACCCAGTCTGATCAAAGCCTTTGCTTTGTGCTTAAATGGTAGCCAAGGGTCTAAGCCAGCTCCAAGCGGACAGCGAAGACTCTGGTCAGCCTGGGCATCTGCCCAGGCTGATCTGAGTCTTCGCTGGGTGCACATGCCATTTTGTTGGTTTTCTCGTGTCGCGGCTAAAATGGTTAAATGACCCACTGCATTTTAATTCAAATTTATGCTGATAGATCGGCAATTCTCACAAGCCAAGAAAGTAGTTCAAGCCAGTCTATTTTTAGCACTATCCTTTACTCTATACCCAATATGCCAGTCCTAACATAGGAATGGCTTTGGAGATATACAGTCCAACCTGTCTTGAGTGGCATCCTAAGGGAACACAAAAATTGGCTGCTTAAGATGGGTGATCCCTTAATACAGATTTATTTGCACTGTATTTTGGTTCCATAGAACCAGAAAAGGCTATCCTTTAACAGAGGTGACCACATAAGCAGGTCTGACTGTAAATAATTGTTTTGAAAGCAATGGTCTGGCTTTAACTGTATCATGACTGGTATTGAATGTCGACCTAGTTTGATCACAGGCGCTTGAAGTTTAGACCGCAAAACTCTTCAAAATGTCAAAAATCGGAAAGACCCTACTTCATTTAAAAATATTATTGTACAGTGTTGTATTGTGCACTTTGGATGACATGGTTTAGAAATGTTTCTAAGGTAGAACTTCAAGCTCCTGTGGTTTGATATTGCAATGTATAGGATGTAATATACCTGTCTATCCAGCTGAGACATCAAACTCAACAAAACAGCCAGTTTAAGCTTGAAATAGGATCCTGGTGGGCTGACTTCTCCTGGAAAACACAAGAAAATCATGGACGGTAACAAGAAATTAATGTACCGTTATGTGCATCTATATTGGGACACCTGAAAATAATAAATTTTCCATTTGGGACAAATGGAAAATTTATTATTTTAGGTGTCCCAATACTTAAGCACATTAGGTATTTCAGCTGTCAACAATATGCCCAATAAAACATTTAATAAATTATTAATCAGAGATTGCATGTGGGACTGTGGGAGTGTTATGCACGTAACTCAGGATGCGGCTGGTCAATTTAATAAGTCATCTGGTGGCCTCAGATTATGACCCCAATTACAGCAACAACTCAATAAATGCAATCAAATAAATCGGGTAATTATTGAACTTTTATACTCAGTGGAACAGATACAAGTTGATCAATAATGGCCATGAACCTGAACTGTTCATATCATTGAATTAAAATTCAATATAAAATTGTGTATATCATTAGTTAAGTATTGACAAGTCTTCTTCTCTCCAATGGGGGCCCCAGTAGCAGAGTAGGTTACCCAGCAGGCACATGACGTCGAAATGATGTCATACTGACGTTGATGTGACGAAATGACGTCACATCAACGTCATTTTGACGTTATGTGCCTGCTGGGTAAGTGCTGGCATGCTATCTAGTGGTTCTGATTCAGTTCCCACTGGAGGCAGAAATCTTTTCAACCGTAAACAAAGTTCCACTGCACACAACTTTTCATTATAACCTTCCCATCATCCTGATATGATGTAAAATCACTATTCATCTGTCCATCCATCTCCTCTTGAGAATCTAAAAAGGATCTATGCTGTGTTTGTTATCAATTCTTGTAATAATTTATAACCCATTTCATTGACAGAGGTCTAATGAAAGGCCACAAGTGTTTTCAATCAAAAGAAGACTTACGATGTCAGTAATATTATATTAAAGGTGAATGGATATTATCTCCATATTTACCCACCATTTTTATCAAGTGGAACATTTTTTGGGGTGAATTCCTGTTTGTTTTCCTGAGCAACAAAGCCCTTCTTTGAAGGAGTCTACTCTTAAAGGAAATAATTCCCATAGGAGCAAATCCTTTCCTTTTAGAGAAGACACCCATTTAGAAAAGAAGTAAAAAATAAAATGACAGAGTTGCTTCCCCTAAAATTGTATCCATTCATCTTATGTTAAACAAGCAAATTCGCTGAATTTATATCCCCTGCCAAAGTAGCTCCAAGTTGTGTATGGTTTATTTCAAGTTTCATAAAAATTTGTTCACTGGTTACATAGTAACAGCTAAATGAATGGATTTTAAATCAAGGGCAATAACTCATGCTTCAGATCATTCTAAAAAAATTGCCTCAGTATCAACCCATTGTGATAAAACATATCTATATTCAGATTCAAGAATGTTTGTTCATTGGTACCTTAGTTATGGCTAATTTGTGGTATTTTAACGCAATTAGAGGGCAAAAACTCATGCACTACAGAGGCCATTAAGAAAAACCTTGATGTGCACTGCCGTTTTATGACAATACACTATTGTATTAAGTTTCATGAAATTCCAATCATTGGGTACTTAGTTATGACTCACTTTGCTGATTTTAAAGCGATTCAAGGGCAATAACTCATGCATTACTACATGTATAATGATTCTGACAAAATTTCACATGCACCACCATGTTATGTTGAGCCATATTCGTTATAAGTTTCATAGAATTCCATTGAATGGTTTGTTAGTTACGGCTGAATTTAGCAATTTCAAATTGATCCAAGGGCAATAACTCATGCACTACAGATGCCATACTGATGAAACTTAATGTGCACAGCTGTCCTATAGTGATACGTATTTGTTATAAGTTTCATGAAATTCAGGTGATCCTTTACTTAGTTATAGCTTATTTCATTGATTTGAAATAAATAAATTAAAGGGCAATAACTCATGCATTAATGAAGCCAGTTTGACAAAACTTAAGACGCATCAGCCCATTATAGTGATACATATTTACATTAAGTTTCATGAAATCCGAGCAATGATTACTTAGTTATGGCTCTGGGCGGCCGGATGGCCGGCCGGCCGGATGGACGGACTTACAGACGGACATGGACAAAACTATATCCCTCTGCCTTCGGCGGGGGATAAATAACTGCTACCTTAAGTAATTTGAAATCTGATTCATCCAATGAGTTGTGCTTCTGTCTCTTTCTTGGGGACTGGGAAAGTAAAATTTAAAGCTTACAGATTACTGTAAAACACCTATCTGTCGTTTCAAAATTTTGAGGTTTAATCAAAGGCAGACAAATTTTGGCTTTCATGATATACAATGGCTCTTGATAGTTAAAAGTAGATGGTTGTCCAGGGACAACTTGCTGAGCCCGCTGTTTGCTGTAGTGACCTATAATTATATCAAGACGAACTGCTTCACTCCCTTATTAGAAAGAAGCCAAACAATATGCTAAAACAGCATATTTCTTTTTAAAATTTTGCACTAAGGAAAACTAAAAGAACTAAAGGCCATGACAAGCTCAATTCATGACTATTTTATCATTTGACCTTAAAGTGTGACCTTAACCTTGGACCATCCTGAACAAACATTTCTACTCATCAAAGAGAACCATTGTGCCGAATTATTTTAAAATCCATCCATAAAGGTAGAAGTAATGGCTTGGACAAGCTTACTTATGAGAATTATATCATTTGACCTTCAATTGTGACCTTGACCTCGGATCAACCTGATGACACTTTCACTCATCAATGAGAATAAAAATCCATGCATAAATGTAGCTGTAATGGTCCAGAGAAGCTTAACTTATGACAATTTTATCATTTGACCTTCAAGTGTGACCTTGACCTTGGACCTGAACACATATTTCAAATGGCACTTCTACTATCAAAGAGAACAATCAAGGAGGACAATTGTGCCTAATTATTTTGAAATCCATGCATAAATGTAGCTGTAATGGCCCGGACAAGCTCAATGTATGACAATTTTCTCATTTGACCTTCAAGTGTGACCTTGACCTTGGTCCCACCTGAACAAATGTTTCAAATAGCACTTCTACTCATCAAGAAAAACAATTGTGCCTAATTATTTTGAAATCCATGAATAAATGTAGAAGTTATGGCCCAGACAAATTTGGACGGACGCATGCTCTAACGCACGCATGCACTAACGCACGCTCATAAGTACGCACATACACCGAACTGAAGTTGTGACAACTATGTCTCGCTCACCGCAAGTGGGCTCAACAAAAAACTGATGTAAATTTGTAACAATTTTTCTTACTTTTCTGTTAAATTATACCTTGTGGCATCGATTAGAATTGCCTCATCAAGGCAATTATAATGGAATGCTATAATGTACATTTTAGTGGAACAGACTGGAAATAATCTCAAAAATACATCCGGTACTCGTATTTATCTCAACCTCTGTTATGCTGTGTGTATGTAGATGTGTTGAAAATCGAATATTGGCAGACTTTTATTTATCGCTCTTGCTGTAGCTGCTAATGTCAGCAAAATTCAGTAACCACTAAATATGTGTTTTTTAGTAAGTCAAATTAAAGAAATTTACCTCCAAATAGATATGCCAAAGTCAAGCTCAAACTCCATGGCGAGCTTCTCCTGTCTGTAATTAAAAACTGAGCTGCGACATGACAAAACCAACAAAGTGGCATGTGCTGTGGCAAAGACCCAGATCAGCCTGGGCATGTGCCCATTACAATTAAAGACTTCGTTGCCCACAAGGAGCTGGTAGATTAGTCCCTTAGCTACCTTTTAAGCACACAGCAAAGACTCTGATCAGACTGGGCAGCCACCCAGTCTGATCAGAGTCTTCCCTGGGTGCACATGCCATGTTGTTGGCTTTGTCATGTCCCAGCTCTCGTACATTCATGCTTTTCCACCTTCAACAAAGGGGAACCACTTTTATAACTCTGTTTGTTTCCCTGGACATTACAGCCCTTTCAAAATGAGGTCTAACCCTCAGAAAATTTGTGCTCAGGGGTACAAATCTCTCCTTTCAGAATTGACCCTAACTGTGAAGGGAGGCAAAAACGAAAAATGGCAGATTTGTTTCCACTGAAACCTTACCTGTTCACCTTAAATAACGTTAAATTTTAGCAGTTATTAGAATCTTTTTTTTTTTTTTAATAATAATTAGATGCAACTGATTTGAAGATAAAAAATGTCTTTTAACTGAGAACTCGGAAAGCTCAATGCCTATAAACCAGTACAGTGAGAACTGATACCTGTTACACTTTCATTCTTATACAGAAATTTAACTCTTTAAGCACCAAATAGCAGACGACAAAATTTACGTCTGCAAAAATTAAAAAAATGCCTTGTCCAAGACATTTCATATTGAGAATTCAAAGACTAGAGGGCAAACAGTGTAGATCCACATGAGGTGGCTCATTATGAGCTTCCTCATCAGGATCTATGCTGTTTGCAAATTATATTATTTTCGTCACTGGTGCTTAAAGTGTTAATAACCTTTCAGACAAGAGGAGTCATGTTCCATCATCCTGATCTACACTCTGTTAGACATAGTGCCATAATGTTATATGTTCCACTTACCTCTGCCTGTTCCGAATGAGAAAGATTACTGCTGTGTAGGTGAAAAACTCAAAAGAACTAACATGCAAATATGTTAGTTTATTATCTATGGAAAGCAATTCCAGTTTCACAAAATTAAATAAAACAAAAAGTTTTTCATGGCTCAATAAAAGCTAAAAAAAAAAGTGACATTACATAAATATGTTAATTTAACTTATCACAGAAAGTCCCACAGGTAGGCACACAAAGTTGAATCAACAATAAATATTGATTCAATGTCATGATGTTGAATCAAAATGAATTTAATGTTGATTTAATGTTGTGTGCCTGCTGGGTTATTATAAGACCCATTGACCCTTATCAGAAGCACTGATATACCTTTGTATAGTTTCAATATATTTCTAGGAATCTGTTTCAGCAGGGTGCTACTATTTACACCTCTGTCAATCTGGAATAAAAGTGATGATCAGAAAAATTAAATCTGAATTTATTACAAAATTTTCAAAACATATAACAAACCCTTTAAAAAAACTGCAGCATACAGTTACAGTTGACTAAGGAGATGGTAGGCAACATTTGAGCCATGACACCAAAACCAGGGAATAGTCCAGTCAAATTGTGGGAGAACCTAAAACAAATTGCAACAAAAGGTTTCTTTGCAGTAATAAGCTCCTAAGACCTACCTGTTTAACATACCAAAAGTAGGACAAAATCGGAGAATTGCGAAACTTGATTTTTTCATATGTCTTGTTTTCGAAGGATTTAAATCACTGCACAGCTACTTTTGGTCGTAAAGCCACTTCTAAACATCATTTCTAGACAAGTTAAATCCTTAGAAGTCGTTGATAAAGCAGTTATATACTATTCTTTAGCTTTTGTCTACCATTAAAATTGCTGATTTTGCATAACCGGTCGATCATATAGTATATTACTATTGGTTTACCCCACCCACCAGTGCAAATTTTGCTTTTACCATAACCTCTATTCAGATGGACAATATGGATGGTAATGAAGATAGTAAACAGAATCAATGTTTTTAAATGAAGACTGTGACAGAACAATAGAAGAAAACAGCTTGATGTAACTCCTACTTATCAAATGATGGGACATCTGAGAGTGTTGTTTTGTTGCTTCACGTCCACTGTAACGGCCATGGTTATGTCGGGACGGTCAGTTAACCTTACGACACTATTCTTAGGCCGGCTTAGACATCCTATGCGGTTAAGCAGTACTAAGTGCACATACTTTCGCCAGTAACTGACAACTGTCCTTCTTGAATCAGCGTAAGGAGGAACGGAAGTAAGCAGCCGGGCCGGGTATCAAACACAGGACCTCTGGCTCTTGAGTCGGACGCGCTACCGACTGCACTATGTGGCCCGGCTAAGAAAGGATAATCCACTACAGCGTTAAATATGCAGATAACTTGGACATGTTTAGGGATATACGGTGATGACCGCCATGACATTTTTGCATTCACAAATGGTAAAATGTTTACTTTTCTTGTTCAAAATTTACAAATTATACCTCCTTCCTGACTCCCCACCCGCCCACTCCTCTGGAAAGAAGTCATTGTTTTAGTTCGCCTGAACGACCTTCAGGAAGGGCTATCGTTGTCACCCCGGTGTCGGCCTCTGTGTTTGCATGGATCCGCGTCCATGTCCACGTTTTGGGTGTTTTAGGTTATATTAAAACACCCATGCCTCTTTAACCCATTGATAGCCTAAATTGATACTTTCCCTTATGCTAGATAATAGTCTTACGTTTAAACCGTTGCCCCCTCAGTGACCTTGAGGTCAAGGTCATGGAATTGAAAATTTCATGTTTAAATATGGGATGTTCTTTAAGATTTATCTCATCTGTCAAGGTGAGCTCATAGTATAGCCTTGGTCCGTAGTCCGTCGTCGTCCCTCTCACTTTAAAACATGCCTCCTAAACCATCTGTCAAGACTTGATCAAATTTTATGTGTAGCATTGTTGGGATGGGGGAATGACTGCATAAGGTTAAAGGGCAGATCAGATTGGTACTCTGGTTGCCATGGCAACATAAATCTCCTATAGACTTATAATGGGAAAAACTTAAAAAATCTTTTTCTCTGAACCATGACGCCCAGAGCGTATACATTTAGTATTTAGCAATGTTTTGTGGTCCCCTACATCACTCCTGCCAATCCATCCCCTGGGGTCCAAATTGGCCCCACCCTAGGGGCCCACTGCTTTATATAGGCCTATAGAACCTTCAAAAAACTTCCAATATGAAACCATGAGGTCCAGAGCTTACATATTTAGTATGTAGCAATGGTTAGTGGTCAGGTACATAAATTCTGCCAACCATGCCTCTGGGATCCAAATTTGCCACCCCAGGGGTCATTAGCTTCCACAGAGTTATGAAAAGAAAAACTTAGAAAAATCTTCTGTTTTGAAACCATGAGGCCCAGAGCTGATAGATTTAGCATGTAACAGTATTTAGTTGCCCCTTCATAAATCCTGCCAACCATGCCCCTGAGGTCCAAACTGGCCCCAACCCAGTGGGGTTATTTGTTTATATAGGGCTATATACCTAAAGAACCCTCAAACATTTTCCTCTCTGAAACCATGAGGCCCAGAGCTTACATATATAGTATGTAGCAATGGCTAGGGGTCACCTACATAAATCCTGCCAACCATGCCCTTAGGGTCCAAATTGGCCACACCCCAGGGGCATTAGCTCCCCTAGTCTTATGAAGTGAAAAACTTTAAAAAAATCTTCTCTGAAACCATGAGGCACAGAGCTTAAACATTTAGTATGTAGCAATGTTTAGTGGTCCTCTGCGTAAGACCTGTCAACCATGCCCATGTGGTCCAAACTGGCCCCACCCAAGGTGTCATTTGTTAATATAGGGCTATATAGCTATGAACCTTCAAAAATCTTTTCTCTGAAACCATGAGGCCAAGAGCTTACGTATCATTTAGTATGTAGGAATGGTAGGCGGTCACGTACATAAACCCTGCCAACCATGCCCCTGGGATCGAAATTTCGAATTGCCCCCCCCCCTCCCCCCCCCCCCACACACACACGGAATCAATCATTGGATCCCATCATAGACTTATAATTGGAAAAACGTAAAATATTCTTCTCTGAAACCAAGAGGCCCAGTGTTTATATTGTAGCAATGTTTAGTGTCCCATAACTCCTGCCAACCAAGCCCCTGGGGTCCAAACTGGCCTCACCCCAGGGGGCCATTTGTTTATATAGAGCTATATCGCTAAAGAACCTTCAAAAATCTTCTCTGATACCATGAGGCCCAGAGCTTACATATTTAGTATTTAGCAATGTTTAGTTTTCACGTACATAAACCTTGCCAACCATGCCTTGGGTCCAAATTGGCCACACCCCAGGGGTCATTAGCTCCCATAGACTTATAATGGGGAAAAATCTTAAAAAATCATCTTCCCTGAAACCATGAGGCCCAGACCTTACATATTTAGTAAATGACATTGTTTAATAAATCCTGCTGAGGAGATTTGCAAAGGCTATTCATAAGTATGTTGCACTGTTTGTGTTATTATGCATGTAGTATTCTGCTATTTGTGCCTTTGTTTCGGGTTTCTCATGCCTTCAGAGATCAGTATGCTAAATTGAAGCATGTTTATGCTAAGCTAAGTCATCAGTATGACAAATTTCTTGTTATAGTTCAGTTACTGACCTTCAAAACTTCACTTCAGATTTTAAGGCAGAATAAAGTGGGTGGGGTAATTTATACCATTTAAGACCTAGCTGGCTTTACATTCAGCAACAAAATGTGTCAAATTCAGTCTTAAGCTTCTAGACTTAATTCTGGCAGAGGCAGAATAGGTTTTTAGAAATAAAACTCACAGCAATAATATTATGTATATAAAACATTACAAATAATTGGTATATTTCAGACGCAAATAGGCGCATGTAAAAATGCAGAAAAAATATATTTTGCATTATCCGATTTTATCCTACTTTTGATATGTCATATGTGAATATTAGTCCTCAACAAAAATTTAAAAAAAGCTTTTGTTGCAATTTGTTTTGGGTTTAACGAAAAAATCGCCAGTTTGACTGGACTAGAAGTGGCATGTGTGCCCAGCAAAGACTCAGATCAGGCTGGGCATCTGCCCAGCCTGATCAGAGGCTTTGCTGTGTGGCTACCTTCATGCCAACAGCGACAACTTTGCTGAAACTGGGGGATGCCCAGGCTGATCTAAGTCTTCAATGCCACTTTGTTGGTTTATCATGTCGCAGCTCATTTTTAAATGATACCTGTTTCTTATGGTGTTGTTTTTGTAGCACCAAACCACTAACTTAGGCAGATTTAGACAGGATTCTTTTAATATTACCAGACTTTCTATTTCTCAGATACATAGACATGGCAGGTGTATCTTAAAGGTAGGTTCCTGTACTTTGGAATGAATCATGATTTTGATGATTTTTATCTGCATTGTTGGAAAGCACTTATACAAAGGCAGTGAATAAGTTTCACTAAAAAATGTAAATAAAAAAATCTTAGAAAAGTCATTTTGCAAGGGATTTCCTAACTCTGCTTCGCACACCAGCTGCGCTATTTTTAGTTCGCGCCAAAAATAGATAATGCTGCTGATGTCATGCTGCATTGCATTTTGGGATAGTTTTAACCCATCCGCCATGCCAGGACCTCTAGGAGAGCTCATGGCAAGAGAAAATTAACCGTTGGCAAATGACATCAGAAATTGTGCACTTATAGATATATAACATAATTTATATTTTTGGAACTGGAATTTCAACGAAAGAAAATAAACCAAAGAGAAAACGACTATTTTCTACAAAATCTGATGATTTTCTCAGTAGCAACAGATTCAGAAAAATAAAAGAATTCAATACTAACCAGAAAAAGACAAAATTATTTTGTGAACATAACTGTTATCGCTAGTCCAGGAACCTACCTTTAAGAGGCAGGTGATGCTTACTACTCGCATGAACTTAATCACACTTCTATGTAGAGATCCATGTCTTAAATCTAAATATTTCCAACTGGTTAAATTTCTATCATTTATGAATTCAGACCTATGATTATGTCCCTTGATCACTTTTTCTTTACTGAGAGTTGTAAAATATCACTCACCTTTCTAACATTGTTGGCCTGAATAAAAAAAAAACATGCTTAAAGTTACCACCATTAAAAAGAATGAAAACTGAAATTACAAAACACAACCATATGGTCAAAATATAATTTTCTCTATATAAAAATTAATCTTGTCATTTGTGCTTAACAGAAACATAGACCTAAATCACAGTGACTAATAACATGATATTCAGCTGTCTGCATAAATTATCAGCATCTAGTCTTTTAGGACATATTACTGCATTTTTAGGATAATTGGTTTAAAAAATATTTTACTGAATAACTTGTACATGCATATCATTACAAAGCGGAGCATTACAGGACCTGACAGTAAGCATAACACTTATGCTTTTATGCTTTTAGGACAAATAGGGTAATTATTTTAGGCATCCCAAATTTTACAATCTTTATGGTATTAAACAACATTCTGATGCCTTTCTATTCCCCGGTAGCTCAGAGGGAGAAGGGCTGGACTTCTGATCTAGCGGACCTGGCTTCAAGGCCTGCTTGAGGCGAGAATCTTTCCTACCATAAACGGGGTTCCATTGCACACTGCCTTTCATTATCACCCGCCCATCGTCCTGGTATGACTGAAATACTGTTTAAATGGATGTAAAATTGCAAGTCATCCATCCATCCATATTCTTTTCCCCCTCCCCTCCACCCACCCACCCTTAGGTTTGCCAGTATCATTCGTTGTTGCTTTATTACTTTTTGGCCATCACTAGATTACTGAATGTTAAAGACAACCACTTTTAACATTACCTGAATGTCCAACCAAAAATAGTTTTCTTTGTATAGAAAGTTTGCTTCCATTGCTTCCATTGTTCTCAAATTCACAGAAAGCAACAATACATACAATCTTGACTATAGGCATTCATCTGCAGTCGGAATGGTCAGTATGATTTTTTGTTTTGCGCTATAAGTTATAAATGCATTTTTTGGAAAAAGGCAACATTAAAAGTTCAGCGTGTCACAATTTGAGAATTTTAACATAACGCACATTTGTCAAAATTAATGATTGTGGGGTGTCTTACTTTGAATAAAACCATCTTTCTTCTTATTACTAAAGTAGCCAAAATTCTCACTAAGTTGTTTTAGATCACTAAAATCTATCATTTATTGCCTTTTTTTCCAAAAGGCCATTTGAGCCACTATACAACAAAACAAAAAAGTGGCATGTGCGCTCAGCAAAGACCAAGATCAGCCTGGGCAGTCACCCCATCTGATGGGAGTCTTTGCTGTGTTGTCTTTGACTCCCATCAGATGGGGTGACTACCCAGGCTGATCTTGGTCTTGCCACTTTGTTTGTGCCTTAAAGGATAGCTAGGGGTTTAAGCCAGCTCCATGCTGATAGGGAAGACTCTGATCAGACTGGGCAGATGGCAAGGCTGATCTGAGTCTTCGCTGAGCGCACATGCCATTTAGTTGGTTTTGATATGTCTCGACTCATTTTTAGGACTTAAGAGTAGCAGCGCCCCTGGGGCAAACTTTAGAAATAAAGCGAATTGTGAAAATATAAGCAATCAGAAATATGGAATATAAAGTATATGTTAATATACCTGAGGTTTAAGTACAGTACAGAGAATATTTCCTGAGGGAGCTGCAAAACTGATAAAGGAGTGCGAATTCTCTTTGGAAATATCTCCTGTATATCAACTCAAGGTGCATTAACCTCTAAACTAAACTATGTTAATATATTAGGAGATCTGTCCCATATCATTACAGCGCTATAAATACCATAAAAATTCTAAATTTTGGGACAGATAGGTCTGAGAAATAGTGCATACCCAAGTCAGACTGCTCCTTTAGGAGCAGTTTCATGAGCAGTCCAATTAGGGTCTACACTCTTTTCAATTCCATCTGCATCTTTTGAACAAGTAGCTGCACTGAAAAACCATACTGCTCAATTCTTATCACAGCTGCAATAATTTTTAAGGTGCTAGTTTTTTAGAACTTAATTTTTACTGTATACACAAGCAGGTCTGATACCTCTATGGTCCATGTCATCTTCTCATCACTAACATCTTTCCTCACCGTACCTATCACTTCTGTAAGTTGTCCAATCTCTACCACTTTGGTTAGGTCATCTACAAAATGTTTCAAAGATAATTACTAGTAATTGCTATAATTATACCCCATAAATTGGGGTACCTTAAGACAAACTTGCATGGCTTCACCTCTATGCTTTTTACCTAATTCTATTCTATTCTATCCCATAACCTTACAAGGCCATTGGGGTACCACAGATGACTTCAAATGATCCCTTTCCACCTTGTCCTGTTTTCAGCTGCCCTAGTTGAGCATGCAAAATCCATTATTGCCCACTCTTTAATATTGTCTTCCCACCTCTTCATCTGTCTACCTCTTCTTCTTTTTCCTTTCACTGTAGCCTGTAGAATTGTCTTTACTAAACCAGAAGACCTTGAGACATGGCCAAACAACATTTTTTACCTGCCAGTTTTAAAAGAAGAAACAACTTTTGTGACTTCCTATTTGCTTCCCTAGTGGATGATGGATCCCTTCCATAAATGGGGTCTAGGTTCCCTTAATGAGGAAAATGTGGTAAGTACTTTTTATCTCCAAGTTTTATACAGAAAGAAACGTTTTACTGGACTAGAAACAACCCATTAAGCACACCCTAAAACAACGTCATATCAACGTCAATGCAACATCATGACATTGAATTGTAAAGATTGTTTTTATACTGTGTGCCCACTGGTAATCCCACAGTACAAGCTTGACGCCATAAATTTGCTGAAAATAAACAAAAAACAACACGACTTCTTTGCACTGAAATACTATGATCCATGACACGAATAAACCAAAGAAGTAGCATGTCTGCCCAGCAAAGACTCAGATCAGCCTGGGCATCCACCCAGTCTGATCAGAGTCTTCTCTGTCTGCATGGAGCTAGCTTAGATTCTTACATATCCTTTAAGCATGCAGCAAAGACTCTGATCAGACTGAGTGGCTGCCCAGGCTGATCTGAGTCTGCACTGGATGCACATGCCACTTTGTTGGTTTTGTCATGTCATGGCTCAATTATGAAAAATATAATACAGTAATTGTCAAATACACTGCTAGCAAAATACAAACGTGCAAGCCTAGGAGTTCCATTAATAAAATCAATCTCAAGCCCGAGGAAACCAGTGGACTTAAAGTATACTCTGACATACAACCAGTCCCCAATGAACCAGTCAGATCAAGAAACCATAACCTGAGCAGTGGGGTCAAGCCAAAATCATTGGATTTAAAGAAAGAAATGAGCTGCGACATGACAAAACCAACAAAGTGGCATGTGCGCCCAGCAAAGACTCAGATCAGCCTGGGCATCCGCTCAGACCGATCAGAGTTTTTCGCTGTGCACTTAAAGAGTAGCTAAAGGTCTAAGCAATCTCCATGCTGACAGCCATTTGGATAAATCTGGATAAATCTGGACAAGTCCAGAAACTAATCCAACATAGGCACCTGTTTTGGGATATCTTCTAGAAATGCTGACCATGTGGAAGCAGTGCAGTCCTAACATTCTGGGTTCGAGGTTATAAAACTTGAGAATAATCTCAAACTCAAAATAAAGAACATGCTCGGAAGCAGCCAATCAGTTATCTTTATTTTGAGTTTGAGAATGTACTCAAGTTTTATAACCTCCGGGCCTGATTTGGGTTTATACTATATATTAGGCATACAGTCACAATAAATTATAAGTGCTTTTAACTTATTTATATTCAATACAATTAATGGTCAGAATTAATCTCTAATTACATGCCTCTGGAGGGTAATATTACTAATGCCATAAAAACAGCCATTTCATTTTATTAGGATTGGGTCTCTGAGGGGTCAGAATCTGATGCTTATCTACCTATTTAAATTGCAGCATCAGAGAATTAATCTAATTTAACAGCTAGGTAACTGACACAAAGTGACTATTTAGAATATGCTGAGAAAATATTGGACTAAAATTGTATAAAAAGAATTATAATAATCCAACAACAACAACAACAAATAATAATAATAAATGATATTAATTTCAGTTACTTTTAATAAAAAGAAATGGAATTTAGAAAGAAAATTTTCATTTGTAAATGATCTGAAGAATATAGCGGTATTTAGAAAGAACAATTTCATTTGTAAATGATCTGAAGAATATAGCGGTATTTAGAAAGAACAATTTCATTTGTAAATGATCTGAAGAATATAGTGGTATTTAGAAAGAACAATTTCATTTGTAAATGATCTGAAGAATGTAGTGGTAACAATTTATATTTCAAACCAAAGACTGCTCAAAGACTTTATCCAGAATTTCGAGCCAAAGTCACGGAAAACCCTTCTGACCAGGACTAGTGTTGCAAAAGTGTTAAAAAATTCAAAACAAAAGGAAAACACCTAACATGTCTGTCTGATTGGCATAAGCACAGGCAATAAGACTTGAACTCAGAAAATGAGCTTCAATCAAGCAAGCATCAGAACCAGTATTGGTTTCAGCGGTGCCACAGAAAATGACTTTTCTTTGAATGACACTACAACTAGTGAGATGGATACTATTGACACTACAAGTGAACTCTTCTTTAATTTTACCTATTTCACCAACTCCAGCAATGCTACAACAACACCATCCCCTAATGGAACTAATTCCTATCTATATTTATTAGACATATCCAAAAACATCAAGAAATTCTGTCTACCAACTCTGTTTGTTGTAGGTACTATCGGGAATCTGCTGACAGTTTTAATACTGAGCCTGAAGAAGAATCGCAGCACCTCTACTGCCATGTTTCTTCTGTTTTTAGCAGCGTCAGACATTATGATTCTCTTCACAAGCTACCTATCAGAATGGACAGTAATAATGTGGAACTTTAACTTTCGAGAAGTGAACAGTGCCCTATGTAAACTGCATGTGTTTCTGACGTACTTCAGTTTACAGTTTTCATCATGGATACTGGTTCTTGTTACATGTGAAAGAGTCATCAGTGTAATCAACCCAACTCAAGTCAGAATTATTTGCAATCGTAGAAAGGGCATGTGTGGACTTGGGCTCATCGCAATATTCATTACTTTGCTCAATGGTCACTGGCTTGTAGGTTTAGTTCATGAGTACAATACATACACCATGAACTACTGTGCGGGATCCACTCAAGGTTATATCATCTTTCTCAATGAAGCATGGCCAATTGTGGACTTCTGTGTAACATTTGCTTTTCCTTTTTTGATTATCATGACAGGAAATATCATCATTATCTTAAAAATCACCCGAGCTACAAGAGCACGTAGCCACATGGTTGCATCAGACAAGAAAAAGAATACATCCTCCCTGACAGTGACACTTGTTGTACTCAATATTGTTTTCATTATCAGCATGGCACCGGCCTCCATTTTCCTCCTAACTTATTATTTGACCCTTGAATCCCAAAATGAGGAAGAAATAACGCAAGGACTCTTTATTTTTGACATGGTGAATTTGCTTGCAGGACTAAATGCCACTCTGAACTTTATTTTGTACTTTCTTAGTGGATCAAAGTTTCGAGCAGACGTAAAAGCTCTCTTCTGCTGCAAGCAGGGTTATAAGCATGGAGTGTTTGAAGCAACCAATAATACAAAGAGGAGTACAACAAAATAATAGATAATGAATACTGAATCAAGAAAATACCGTATATTGTTGGTTATAAGAGTTTTTTTTCTTCTCTTCAAAAAAAATCCAAAGACTCTAAAAAACCCATTCTAAAGCTGATGTCATTGATTGCTCTGAGTTAAAAACCTTTTATATTTTAGCAGAAAATGGGGAAAAATAATAAGAGTATGAAATTAATTATTTTACAGGCAATGTATCATCTACTTTCAATTAAAACTGTAAAAAAGTTATATTGTGAAAAATATGTTGTTATGTCCATTTTGGACTCAGCCATCGAGAGGGCAAACAGTGTAGAAATGGATGAGATGGCTCATTTTGAGACACCTCATCCAGATCTACATTGTTTGCAAACAAAAATAACTACCTTTTGTGTTTGGTGGTTTAAGGGTTAAAGCCTTCTTTTGCTCAAACATGTTCTGAAGGGGGGGGGGGGAACGGAAGGGGGAAGGGGGGGGGGGAACGGGAATAACCTCCAATACGGTACAGAAAAAATCAAAACATGGAATGCCCTCAAGTAACAAGACCTGTCCCCGGTACAGGATAGCTCGCCTGACAGCACCTTGCCCATCACATAAAAAACTTTAACGTAAAACTTTAACATTTTGCTAATGGGGAAGTGCAATTGCTCTTCCTGAACTTTGTTCAGGAGAGCTGAAAAGATACTTTACTGTTTGAATAAACAGCAATCAGACTTGGCTTTCACACAAGCAGTAAGTCTTCATTTTTCTGTTTAAATGCTCCCGAACATGCTAAAATATTGGTAAACTTATTAACCATTAATTTTCCATTTGTCCCAATATGTAAGCATATTAGGGTACATTTTGAACTTTTCATGGAATCATATCTAAACAGGGTAAATGTGAGTGAAACTGACCCGACAGGGTAAAACTCTGATATTTTCAGCGATACAGAGTAAATCAGGGACCAGTTGTTCAAAACTGATATTTATCTGTTAAAGTGTCAATGCTCTGATTAATACCTGGGCCGAGATCAGGCTGATTTTGTATACCTATATATGCTTATTTCTGAGGAGTAAAAATTTAACACAACACAGTATTTGTTCTTTAATGAAAAAACTTCTCAAGAATAAATCATGTTTCCAACAGAGGATACACTACGCCTGAACAGACTTCTGTAGAGTGTTCCGACATAATTTTGCTTTAAATGTGTCCTGAAATATTTGTCAAGGAGACATATATTTATTACTTTTCAGCAGTTTTATGTCCTTTACAACAGTATTTCAGTCATATCAAGACAATGGGAGAGTGATTATAAAGGACTCTGTGTAATGAAACACCCTGTAGGTTAAAATAACTCTCTCATACATGGGGACTTGACCTTACAACTCTATGATCAAAAGTTGGAAGTGCTAACCACTCAGCAATGTGCATGCCTCCCCTGAAGAAGAATTAGTGGATAAACACATGGTGGATATATAGCCAATTTTAATAATTGACAGCCTTACTGTTACTCCAATATTGATGGATATGTTGTGGACAGAATGAACATTAGGAAAGGATCAGTCTCTATAAGGCCATTTTCATGGCTAAAACCGATTTTCTTTAAACTTTATATACTGTAACTGATATGTATTGACTCTCTTATGGTGCAATACCAGATTGTTTGGTTCACTGGTTTTCACTGTATGCACGATTTAAGTGGGTGGGGTAATTCCACCCCATTAAAAGTATAGATACAAAAATGCTATTTTTTCTATTCCATGTCCATGCTTCAAAATAGTGGTTGCAATAGGAAAAGTACACTTCTGGACTTAAAAGATGATGATAATATTGTTCTGAAATTCATACCAGAATAGAGTTTATATTCGCTTGTAAGATGTACACCAATTTCAGTATTTTTTTATCTCCGACTTTACGAAAAACCACAACACGTTCACAGTTTTCAAGATTTTTTAAAAATCTTTTGCTATTATTATGTTGATATAATAGTCATTGCAGGCATATGTCAGAATTCATTTTATGAACATTAATATGAGAGTTATCTCCCCACGAAATTTGATTTTGTCCATTTTTTAATATCAGCATGCATTTGTCATTTCATGAGTACTCCAAACTCCATTTGGAAGTTAATAACACCTTTTGATGCAAATATTTGTTAATTTTTGTAGGCATTGGAGTTACTTTTGCATGCGACGATATCATATTTTATGTAATTTTGAAAAAAAGGATGCCTCTCATCTGGAAAATAAACAAATTGCCAATGACTTACAAGCAGGGTTTGCTTAGTTTTTGCAACCTCATTAAACTCATGCTAAATGCTTAAATTAAAGTCCTTATGGCCCATTCGTGTTTTTACGCTGGTTATTATTCATCTTCTTCAGAATTGCCAGACATAATTCATGTGTCAACAGCAGCATCTTTTACATAATCAGTGTGCACCTTGCTCGGTTTGGCTTCACTGAGTTGACTGAGGATGAACTCAGGGACCTGACAATGGGAATATACCAACTTAAACAGGCCAAATCCTACACGGATGAACACTTTGACGAAAAGGGATCATATGAGATAATGGCACACAAAGAAGATGACGGTGTTCTCAAAGCACAGATACGTTCTCGTCACACATCAAATAAAACATATAACTTGTGGGTTGAATACACTCAAGGGCTGAACCCAATCACTGGATGGTATTGTGGGTGCAGAAGTGGTGCTCGCACCGTTGGGTGTTGTGCACATGTGGCTTCAGTGCTTTGGTATTTAGGATATTACCGCAACGAAACAGAAAACAGTGAAGCCAAACCGAGCAAGATGCACATTGATTATGTAAAAGATGCTGCTGTTGACACATGAAGTACATCTAGCGATTCTGAAGAAGATGAATAATAACCAGCGTAAAAACATGAATGGGCCATAAGGACTTTAATTTAAGCATTTAGCATGAGTTTAATGAGGTTGCAAAAACTAAGCAAACCCTGCTTGTAAGTCATTGGCAATTTGTTAATTTTCCAGATGAGAGGCATCCTTTTTTTCAAAATTACATAAAATATGATATCGTCGCATGCAAAAGTAACTCCAATGCCTACAAAAATTAACAAATATTTGCATCAAAAGGAGTTATTAACTTCCAAATGGAGTTTGGAGTACTCATGAAATGACAAATGCATGCTGATATTGAAAAATAGCCATCAGAGGAGATGGCACATCCCCCGATCGAAGACCCCCATGGGCCTTGGTAAAAAGGGTGCACTTCAAAACACATATTACACTGGAGCGCCATTATACCGCGGACCGATATATTGCGGAAATCAGTATAACCTGGTTGTCCTGTGGCTCCCAAATTTTTTCTACAGATCGCGGATTTTTCGGCGGTTTCCGTCGGTGTTCACGACATTGGAATAGAAAATAACCATTAAAAGTTAATTGGGTTGTTTACATAATTTTAATCAACGGAGTGTCAAAAGTTATCACAGACAATCGAAGCGTCGGTTGTCTTGCCAAGGTGTGAAAGACTTCGATAATTAGCGCATATCACGTGTCACTAATTAGCGAAGGTCACCTCATATACACAATACACAAGCCGACGCTCAGGAAAAAGGCTGTGCGTAGCAGTCACTGATTACTTCCAAAGAAAACATTATAAAAGAATTTTATAAATGAAAAAAAGAAAACAAAGCTTAATCCCAATTTGCTTATCTGTAGGCTGCTTAGAAATTTTTTAAGCGACGTCAGTACTCGCGCAAATAAGTATATTATAATCGTCCGAAGGTACCTTTTTGCAAGTGTATATACAAGGGAATTAACTCGAACAAGTCTACTTTCACTCAATCGGACATCCTCGTCGATATAGGTTTAATTCAGGATAAGGAATTGGCCGATGTGTTCCGATTGTACTTTCGCTTTGTAAATGGTTTTCAACCGTTTTGCAGCGCATTTTTCACAATAAGTAAGAACATAGGGACTGAAAGCTTACTTCAGCGATGACTTTCGTTGTGTTAGGTAAGCAGTAAACATGTCTATCTACTGTAAAACACTTATATTTGGCGGCAGCAAAATTTGGCGGTTTTTATAAATGGACCTTTTGGCGGATTTTTATTTTGGCGGATTTGTGATTTCTGAAAAAAAAAATAGCCATCAGAGGAGATGGCAAATCCCGCGACCGAAGACCCCCATGGGCCTTGGTAAAAAGGGTGCACTTCAAAACACATATTAGTAATATATTGTCTTTTTTTATGCTTCTGTTTGACATTAACTGTTAACAGATGCATGCTTATATAACACTCAGACTAAAACAGTATGCTTGACTGCTAAAAAGAGGTAATATCTCAAACAGCCACCATATACGCAAATGTATAGCATACGATACATTCAACTTTCAAAATGTGTGAATAACTTCTAAAGTACAAGTCCTACAAACCTAATTTTGAGCTCTCTAGTAAGTGAATTTGGACAAAGAATCCAAATCTGGAAAAAAAAAAAATTATTTTTTTTTGTGGGGGGGGGGGGGGGGGGGGGGGTGCGGAACGGGGCATGGGAATGTGGAGGGGTCAGAGAGAGTTAGCAACACTGATAAGATATCACTGCATGATCATCAATGTTCTAAAAGGTACAAGGTTATTCAAATTCTGGAGCTGGCCAGGGTTATACAAACAGCAGCTCAAACTACCAAAGGGAAATAACTCACAAAGTATAAAAGCAAAAGTTATCATTCATGTATGAGACAAATTGTCATGACCTGTTCTACATATCTGTGAAGTATCATGAAATTATTTCAAAAGGTATTCGAGTTATGGAGCGGACACCTAAAATCATCAAAGGGAAATAACTCCAAAAGTAAGAAAGCAAGAGTTGTCATTCTTGTTTGCGACACATCGTCATGACCTGTTCTACATATCTGTGAAGTATCATGAAAATATTCCAAAAGGTATTCAAGTTATAGAGCGGACACGAAATCACACCTAAAACCATCAAGGGGAAATAACTCAAAAAGTAAGAAAGCAGGAGTTGTCATACTTGTTCGCGACACATCATCATGACCTGTTCTACATATCTGTGAAGTAACATGAAAATATTCCAAAAGGTATTCAAGTTATAGAGCGGACACGAAATCATACCTAAAATGATCAAGGGGAAAAAACCCAAAAAGTAAGAAAGCATGAGTTATCATTCTTGTTCGCGACACACCCTCATGACCTGTTCTACATATCTGTGAAGTATCATGAGAATATTCCAAAGGGTATTCACGTTATAGAGCGGACACGAATGTGTCAAAAAATCACACCTAAAACTATCAAGGGGAAATAACTCAAAAAGTAAGAAAGCAAGAGTTGTCATTCTTGTTCGCGACACATCGTCATGACCTGTTCTACATTTCTGTGAAGTATCATGAAAATATTCCAAAGGGTATTCAAGTTACAGAGCGGACACGAATCTGCCAAAAAATCACCAAAGGGGAGATAATTCAAAAAGTACAATAGCAAGAGTTACCATTCTTGTACGCGACACATCGCCAAGACCTGTTCTACATAACTGTGAAGTATCATGAAAATATTCCAAAGGGTATTCAAGATATAGAGCGGACAAGAAAGTGTTTACGGACGGACGGACGGACAGACGGACGGACGCCAGGCTCATCGCTATATCCCCCGAACCTTTCGGTCGGGGGATAAAAATGGACAAAATCAAATTTCGTGGGGAGATAAATCTCATATTAATGATCATAAAATAAATTCTGACATATGCCTGCAATGACTATTATATCAACATAATAATAGCAAAAGATTTTTAAAAAATCTTGAAAACTGTGAACGTGTTGTGGTTTTTCGTAAAGTCGGAGATCAAAAAATACTGAAATTGGTGTACATCTTACAAGCGAATATAAACTCTATTCTGATATGAATTTCAGAACAATATTATCATCATCTTTTAAGTCCAGAAGTGTACTTTTCCTATTGCAACCACTATTTTGAAGCATGGACATGGTATAGAAAAAATAGCATTTTTGTATCTATACTTTTAATGGGGTGGAATTACCCCACCCACTTAAATCGTGCATACAGTGAAAACCAGTGAACCAAACATTCTGGTATTGCACCATAAGACAGTCAATACATATCAGTTAAAGTAGATAAAGTTTAAAGAAAATCGGTTTTAGCCATGAAAATGGCCTTATAGAGACTGATCCTTTGAACTTTATATCTCACCGGCATCCTATGGCAGGTGCAACATAAAACAGTTCATAGTACTGTGATGCAGCTTAGCCCTATTGCACTCAGAACAGTTTTGGCTGTTCTGAGTGCAACAGGGTTAAGGAGGAGTATACACCATGTTTGATGATTAATCAGTTTTCCTGTCAAAAGGAAATGGAGCTTAATATCAGGACTGACTGATGCAACATGGGAATGCAGTGCAGGAGTCAACAATTGGAAAGATGCACATTTCAAATTTGGTGATTGACAGCCTAACTGATAATCAGAAATATGTCTGCAAGCTGGGGTTGAAGTACAGTCTACTCTCGATATCTCGAAGTCAAACTTCAGCCCAAACTGCTGGTATCTCAAAGTAAATTTTCTGGTACCAGAAAATTTACTTTGAGAGATCAGTAGTTCGAGATAACAGGAGTTAAAATGTAAATAAAAATAGGAAATACGGTCTTTGATAAAAGAAGATACTTTGAGATATCAGTGTTCGAGATATCGGGAGTTGACTGTAAATGTTGATACCTGTATAGACAGAATACATAGCTATAGCAGGTGTGACAACAAAACAACATTGCTACAAATATCACTTACATAGTTAAACAGCTATTAAAGTCAAAATTGACTTTGAAAACAGCACCTACCTCTTATATACACTGGTATAGCTTGGCCTCTCGGAGTCTCTAAAGCTTTCAATGTGCTGGACTGAGTTTCCAAAGGTACTATCTCTGCTATAATTCTATCTGAAAGTCAAAATTTTAAGCTGTTTTATAAATAAACTCACCATTCTGTTTCAAAGGGGTCCACATGTAGTGTGCTTAAGTGTATAAGGAGTTAAATTGAAGATATAAATGCTGATACATTTTGAAAGGCAGATATCCATATGAGCCAGAATTTTGTCAATAATATAAAAGACCTAGGCCCGCTTGTTCAAAACTAAAAACATGGTTAGTTAACATTTCATTCAAATTTCAAATGTTAATATCTCAAATACGCCAACATTTTGTGTTGAAAAAATAAGCTTCTCACATTTTTTCAACAAAAATATCAGTGTATTTGGTTATAAAGTCATAAAACACTTAACCATTTGACCTCTGAACGAGCTCATTAAGCTAACAATGCTTTGAACAAGTAAGCCCTGCTTAACACTTAAAGCACCAAGGATAAAATAGCTGAAATTGCAAACAGCATTGGTTCAGATGAGGCCACTCAATATATGCAGCCTCACCTGGATCTACACAGCTTGTCCCTTAGCTTTGAATTCTCAATAACTTGGAAAATCATTTTTTGAAATTCTTGGATGTAAATTTTTCTAGCTCTGCTTTTTGGTTCTTTAAGGGTTAAAAACATAAAGTCTAAGAAAAATTATCAAGCTCATATCAAGCCACAATGTATATCCAGGAAAAAACTATGGACCAAAACCACCCTCTAAAATTTTAACTGGTGCTAAAACAAGATTTCTCCATACACAGGCTAGCTCGCATGACAGCACTTTGCCTGTCATATATAACACTTTAACTAGAACATCCAGAAAACAGGCTTAGACACCAATGCAGGAGTGACAACATTACTCTTTCTAGAACTTTTGTTCAGGTTAGCTGAAGAGACTGTGGAGCATCCTAGTAAAACTAACAGAGCTCTAGATAAGAGGGAGTATTTCATGATAATTAAGGATAATTTTCTTAATTATGATCAAAACCATATGTTGTGACCCCTCATCTGAACCGTCTCGATGAGACGGTTCAGATGAGGGGTCACAACATATGTTTTTATGCAGAATTAACAAAACTTATCCCTAATTATCACCAAATACTCCCTCTCATCTAGAGCGCTGAGAACTATTAGATTATGACCACCTGAGAATATCTAATGAATTCAAGTTGAGTGGAGTTAAACTATGAGGATAATTTGTCCTATTTTCAAATAAAAGCATAAGATGTGCCCCACCATCAACAATTTCTAAGTAATCAGGACCAAAACATAAGTTTTGATAGCAATTTATACGATTTTATATTGCTATTATATTGCAATCTGTGGTGCCGCAACGACCTAGTAGGTTATGGGATAGAATAGAATATATAGCAATTATCAATAAAGACTCCCCTTACTCTGAATTCTGTCCAAAAGATTTATGCTATAATCACCTGAGAGTATTCTACTTGACTTTTCTTCCTTCAATGTTAAAAGGCAAAAGGAACACTTAAAATCTTTCCTGAAATACAGAATGGGCCATGCCATGAGAATACTTTTAAAGACTTACTTTCAGTCCAGTCAGGGCATGCAAGTTCTCTATTTTTAAGGTGTATGGATATACTCCCATGTTTTTCTGCCATATATACAGAGTAACCAATTTTTTTAACCTCCTGTTGTATTTCCTGGACAACAAAACTTTTCTAAAAGGGGCTGCACTCTTAAAGGAAAGAATCTGATCCTACAGGAGCAAATTAATTCCTTAAAAATAGTTAACCCTCATTGATAAAGGAGGCGAAAATGGCAGAGCTGCTTCCCAAGGAAGTGCATCCATTCACCTTAAGTTATATTTATTTTCTATACAAAACAAACATACACTGACTTAACTGCATACATTTGGCTGGTATGGGAATGTGCAGTTGTTAAAAAATTAAATCATAGGTTTGGTGTGTTTGTTGTTGAGTTTGAATTTAATGACATATCAACCAACAGCATCACTTGCATCTAGAAGGTTGTTGTCTTACTGCTGTTTGGTGTGTTTAATATTTGATGTGGCCTGTGGTTAATGTTAATGACCGGCACAAAGCAGAGGTCATTAACACTGCCTGAGAGCCTAAACAGACGTTTAACCCCTTAGCTGTTAATAAATATTCTGTGAGCACAATGTTATCCAAGCTGCGTCACGAGAAAACAAACAAAGTGGCATGTGTGACCAGCGAAGACCCAGATCAGAAGCCGCCCAGTCTGATCAGAATCTTTGCTGTTGGCATGAAGTTAGCTTCAACCTCTAGCTACCCTTTAAGTGTACTGCAAAGACTATGATCAGACTGGGCCGATGTCCAGACTGATCTGTCTTTGCTGGGCGCACATGCCACTTTGTTGGTTTTGTGGTGTAGCGACTCATTTTCCTCTGATCCCAGAGCATGCAAAAATTAGACAGGGTGAAACCATCTGAACCAACCAAAACTTTCATTTACACAGAGAGAGATTATGATTAAATAATATTTGTAACAGTTGTGATAATGTAACTGATAGAGTAAACTGTGTGTAATACCTAACAGTCTGTGCCTCTGAAGCGCCAGGGGTATGAATACGAATAAAATGTTTGCTTTGGTGCCCCTCACAGTCCTCATCTGGGCAGAAGTAACAGGTGCTTTGTCTGAAAATAAATAACAACTCCAATTATTATGAAGGAGTTCCAAAATAACATCTATCCAAATGACCCTAAATATTAGGACAGAAGTGCCCTATCAGTGTGGACCATGATCAAACTGGTTCTGCACTGTTCACTTGTTAGCAATGTGCTGACACATTTCTGGTTAGTGTATCAACATGTATAAGTTTTAGGCAAAATGTATTAATAGGTTTGTCTCAATATTTAGAGAAACAATATTGTTTTTCTTGTGAAAAGAATGTGCATATCGTGAAGTGCTTAAAGTATTGGGACATCTTTAAATGGAAAATCAATGGATTTAAGTGTCCCAATACTTAAGCACATTAGGATAGAAATAAATACAATTCTGTTAAACTTTTCTCTCTTGTTATGGACGGACACTCTGCGCCAGGTGTGTGTAACTATGGTTACATATGGCTGAGCCACTTGGGGAACGTCGTTACTAGAATTGAAACAGAACAGAATTTTTTCTCTTGAAAAAATTATTTCAAACAGTAGAAGTTTGACTCCATATCTGGCTATGTCTTCAGATTTTCAGAAACATTTAGCATAGAAGACTTTTAAGTTTTGTCACAAATGATATTTAAAAGCTCAAGCATAAAACTAGTAAAAGCTGTTCATTAAAGCTTATTATGGTTCCAGTTTTGATTCACCAGATTTAGCTGATTTTTCAGAAGCATTTGATTCTGTCTCAGGGTTTTCCCTCGGCCTTGTATTTAAGGATTTTTGGTACCCACACACCAACTTTTTAAGGGTCCAATGCCTACAGTAAAGGGTCCTGTTCTGTGAAAACCTTTATCAAATATCCCAATCAAATACATGTACCAGAATTTTATAAATACACATGTACTAACTTCTGAAAATCATTACTTTGTATTCTGCCAACTATATACATGTATTTTCATTAGAATTCCTCACTTTGAATTGGTACTTGGGTTTTGTTTTGGGAGTCCCAGTGGATGCACACATTTTTTTCTGGGAGTCCCAGACATCATTCTGGGGGTCTGAGACTCTCAATCTTGCGACCGGGAAAACCCTGTGTCTGTTACAACAGGAAAATGTATTCCAATGTTTTGTTTGGTCGTGTTTACAGCTCATGTGTCCGGAATGCGATGCTTCATGCAAGCGAGACTTGGCCCTTGATAAGATCAGATCTCCAGCGCTTACGACGCAATGACAGAGCCATGATCAGACAGATCTGCAATGTAAAGCCAGCGAATGTGGCCACTGTCAGTTCAAACGAGTTGTTGGCTCGACTTGAGATTGCTGACCTCGACATTATCCTGAGGGAGAAACGGCTTCGCTGGTTTGGACACGTTCAATGTTCGAGTGGAGCAATTAAGACAGTTTTCAACATGCAGATAGAAGGAAAGCGTGGGCCAGGGCGGCCCAAGATGACATGGAAGACACTTACAGAGAGAGACCGTAGTGAGTGGAAACTCAACGAGGTTGATCCTTGTGCTAGGGATTTGTGGAGATCCAGTGTGAGATCTGCCATGTGTGCAGCTAGCCAGTTACCTGGAAGGGAGTCCACTGATGTGGATAACCATCGGCATAATGCTGATTATGCTCCCGCATCTGCACGATAATCAAAATGTCGATGATGATGATGATGATGTTTACACTTACGTATATCTTGAAACAGCAGACAATCCTGTAATAGGACCAACGAGACGACAGAATCCACCATTTCTATACACCCTCGACAAACTTCTTACATCCTGAATTACATT
The DNA here is from genome assembly GCA_963989385.1 of Ctena decussata. Classification (NCBI taxonomy): domain Eukaryota; kingdom Metazoa; phylum Mollusca; class Bivalvia; order Lucinida; family Lucinidae; genus Ctena; species Ctena decussata. The sequence continues at coordinate 21,755,122 of OZ022506.1, forward strand.
ACTGAAAAGAACATCCTAATGTCTCAGAATGAGACAAAAGAAAATCCAGATGCCTTTCTTTACCTTCTACAAAAGTAACTTGGGTTCCCACCAATAGTACCAGATGTATTTGGTTATATGAAAGTATTTTTCCTCCTAGATTTTTTTATAGTCTTGACAGAGAAAAAACATTGTACAAGACTGATTCGGATATTTGGGCTGTTCCGTCTTGGAAAAGCCCCACTGTAATCAAAATACCCTACTTGCTTAACATTGGGACACCTAAAAACCATTAATTTTCCATTTGGGACAAATGGCAAATTAATGGTTTTAGGTATCCCAATACATAAGCACATTAGGGTAAATATGAAAGTTCTTAATAGTCCATGAAAACATGCTGTGGCTCTCATTAGATCTGCCTTCCAAGTGGTTCTGATGAGGGCAAAACAATATTTTTCACAAGAATTAACAAATTATTCTCTCAAGTTCTCATAATCCCATATTACCTATAGCTCTGAACAAGCTTGTTATGGAAAATTGAGCATTTAAATGATATCTGCATTCTGCACAGTTATTGAGATTTCATATGATGTTCTTGCATTGGTATACTGTAATAAGTATATTGGTATACTAGAATTCGACATGATTTATAGCATTTGAATTATCAAATTGTTTAATGTATACCCTGCCAGAACTCATAATGCTATTTTTTATATATAATGTTGTATAGACAATGAGCCTGTAAAATGCTTAAGTCTCGAATAAACTTCTGTTCTGTTCTGTAAAATGTAAAGGTTTCACAAATTAGTATTACAGTAAATGTTTGTAAAGTTTTAAATTCACATTTCTTAAAACGGTTCATTGCCATGAACATACTAAAGTATTGAGACAGATAAGTCTACATGGTATTCACTGTTTGCCTTACATTTGCATCTTTTGGAAACATTAATGCATTGTAAAACCAAATTGTTCCATTGCAACACAACTGTGGTAATTATTTTAGGTCTCCCATTTCTTTAAATTTTACAGTACAAATGAAATCTATATCTCTTCCCAGTTGTACAAAACTAACAATGTTAGTTAACGAGAATTTAATTTTCTACTATACTGTATGCAAAACACTGCCACTTTTTGCAAAAAAAATGAGAGATGCTTTTGCAGTGCAAAAGCTCCTCTCATTTTTTTTTTGGCAAAAAGTATTAACACACTTGATTTTATATGTATTAGAAGACTTAACGAAACCTTGACTAACAACTTTGTTAAGCTAATGATGCTTTGAACAACCAGGCTTTGGAGTACAACTGAAATTTAGATAACTTACAGATGATGGAAAGTTGGAATGGAAGTAAGTCTCAATATAACAGAAATCTGTGACAATGACAAATCAGCTGGTAGTAGGGACAGAACATTCGTGATCTTGTAAACAACCTGAAAGCAATCACAGCTTTATCATAATATAGTCCAGATGAAACATGGAATTAAATGACTTTAGAACAATCATTTGTTTGAGAAAACCTGAAGTTTCTGATGAAATAATTTCAGTTTGTAAAGCAACTGAAAAATTGGCGGAGCATGGCATACACTGTATGCCATGCTCCAATACCAATGATGTCTTAGATCTGTTACCACAGCAACTAAGAGTTCATATTGATGTCAAAGTGATGTCAATGAGATGTCACTCTGCCAAAGTACTACGCACAACAGTTGGAATTCCATAGTTGCTACGGTAACAGATCTATGGAGTCATCTCACTTTGAATTATACAGAAGCATGGCATACAGTATACGCAGTGCTCCTCTCAAATTATAAGTGAGATACTACCTGAAATTTATACAATGGAAAAGTGTTATTTTCTCAAACCTATAATTCATTTTCAATTTATTCAATTCCATGTTGTGACAGAAATTTGGTGATATTCTCTGGCATTTCTTTCTTCACTCCCCATAACAACAAAAGTGGCATCACCTCATTAGAAGTTAGAAACTGCCTTGTCCATGGGCATATATACCCTTTTACAGAGAATTCGTGGAAAACAAAAATTGTCAAAATATCATGAGAACCCATTTTCTATTGGGATACATCAAACTTTGGGGGTGAAAACAGTTTTGGGGTTAAAGGCTCATAGTGTCTTATGCACACTAGCGTCTAAAGGACAAAACCTAGCCCTCTCTTAGCACTGCTGTTAACCTTCCCTGATTTGAATAAGGTACCCGTGACTTTTTGCACAAAAGCCAAATGCAGTAACTACTTAATCAAGACACCATTTTACATAAAAGGATCTTCTGTTAAAGGAAAGAATTTGCTCTTTTACTAGGAAAGCAGAACAAAATAGCAACTTATCTGTACATGTACTTGGGTCTTGAACCCATTAATGCCTGGAGACCCACAAAAAGGACATTGACAAAGAGTGCAGGCCCTGATAAATGTTGCAAATGCTATGTCTGATAAGGGTATACACTATTTGCCTTCAATATTGGATTTTTTGGAAAATTATGGTAAAATAAACCATACACCATACAACCCTTGGATTGGAAAAAGACCTGTTCAGAACCAGGTAGAAGAAACCGATTAAAAACATTTGGTGGAACTGAGCCAAGCATTTCTTACTTGTACATTCAGATAAATTATTAGTAATATTAGTATGCTAGCAACTGAAGGGAAAGACAATAATTACGGTTGATGTGTATATTTTCAGGGAAAGTAACTCATCATATTATTATTTTTTTTCCTGCCCTTCTATATGAGGGTCAACTCTTAAAGGTTAGAATTTGCTCCTGAGGAGCAAATTCTTTCCTCTAAGAGTAGACCCAGTTTTAGAAGGGCTACTTAATCCAGGGAAGTAAACAGAAAGACAAAACTGTTGTTTCCCTTCGTACAAATGGCAGAAAACAGGGAGGTATACCCATCCACCTTATTGTTGTAAAACGTGTGGTCTTACCAATTTGTCTAAATGCTGACAATACAACATGTTTAAACTAATGAAAAAGCATAAGGAGCAGTCTGTTCTCAGTTTGCACTGTGTGCTCATGAATTTTAAACAAAATAATTAGGTAAAGAAGAAAGAACACTGTTTACCTGCTGAAAAATCTCTGAAGCATCAGCTGGCCTTGAAAGCAGCAAGTTCCCTAGGTTAGCTAGAAACGAAAATAAAATGCTGATAGAACTTTGTATACACAGTCTGCATGTACTCTATCGAGTTGCTATCTGAGTTTACTTGTTCTCTGTGAAGAGTGCTTATAAATGTACTATGACTACTGAGTTTCAGTGTGTTGACCCTTTCTCTAAATCAGAGCTGAGGATAAGGAGGGGTTTTGAGGAAAATTTTCTTATTTCTCAACAAAAACATGCTTGACCCCCTCCCCCACCTCCCTTAGAGCCATCTTGTTGAGATGGTTCTTATGAGAGGTCCAAATCAAATATATGTTTTTATGGCAAATTATAATTTCTAACGTCATCTCACATGTATCTGCTTTGTTTGCTTGGTATGTAGGAATCATTTTGCTAAAATAAATAAGATTTCAAAGAATTTCCATGGATATACTTTCTGTTGGAGACTCAAAAAGAAACACATATTAGGAAACATACTGAATAAAAAGCAATTGCTTTTAATTGCTTTTTAAAAATGAGATGTTTCATCTACCGTTTACATGGTAATTTTTGCGGTGTTCCATTTTTCACGGTATTTCGCGGTCACTTAGAAACCGCGAATATTAAAATCGCGAATAATTTTCTGTTTCTTACAAAGTGTCTCCTGTAGACACAGTGTTCATATATTTTGTGTGTGTTTGCTTCGGTAGTTGCTGGTACTTTTCTCGTGAGCCAGTTCTTTCATTAACCTGCGGCGGTCCTGCCGCAGGTTAATGAAAGAACTGACTCAAGTGAGAAAGAAATAGTTTTGCTTTTCGAGCATGTTGCTAACCGCGAAAATTAATATTTGTTTGTGACCTTTAACCGCGAAAATTTGAAAAGCCAAACTTTAAATAATTGAAAATTAATCCTGCTTCATTTATTTCGTTTTTTTAAAATACATATACTTTCCTCTCAGACAAGGCAGTATCTAATGGCAACTGGAATAACTTTCCTACTTCTGTATACATAGAAACATATGATGTAGTCCATCATTACAGCTTCAAATGTTGTACAAGTTAAAATTTGCTGAATTACGTAATTACATTGAGATCCCATGACACCTCTGTTTTGGAAGTGTTCTAAATGTTTGTTCTAGGTAGTGTTGGGAATTGGCCAAAATTTTGTAGTCGATCATCGCTTCTATTGAAGTGACCGATCATCAACTAATAGTAGACTATATATTAAGTAATCATAACTGTATTCTTTCACCTTTCCAACATCTCAAAATGGTCTGTTTTGAAGTATACTTTAGCTCAAAAGTCTTGTCAGCAAATCTGTAAAAGTTTTCAGGGCATACAAAAACAATTTAGTATTACATTACTTGTGACCAAGTATGTTACATAAAATAGTAACAAATGTTAGCTGACAGTAGAAAATTTGTAGTCGATCATCAGTCATGACAGTAAAAACGATCGATTTTCGAATCTAGTCAATCATCGGCACAACACTCGTTCTTAGTTTCATATGTTTGAAATTTGAATGCTTACCATCATATTCCAGTAACTCTGCTGGATCAATCAACAACTTGAATGTGTAAACCAGAGTCTGAAAAATATGTTAATACAGTAAAACTTCAATAGCTCGAACCCTGATGGCTTGTTAGCCCTGCCTGACTAGAACTCTTTCTTGGGTCCCTAGAGGTCACTTTATATAGAAACTAACCCTGGTTGGCTAGAACTAATTTTCATGGTCACAAGCCTGTTCGAGTCAGTGACGTTCTACTTTATTCATTAAAAGCTTTTGTTGCGGTTTAAACTACCTGCTAAATAAAATATCATGTGTTAAAATTCACTAGCCTACTCCCTTTCTATGATGATGAGTAATAATTCCACATTGCAAATCTCACATGGTGAGTGACTCACATAGATTAAATGGGGAAAAAATATGAGCCGCGACATGAGAAAACCAACAAAGTGGTTGTGCGCCCAGGGCAGACTCAGATCAGCCTGGGCATCTGCCCAGTCTGATCAGAGTCTTCCCTGTCCGCATGGAAGTAGCTTAGGCCCTTAGCTACCTTTAAAGCACTTAGCAAAGAGTCTGATCAGACTGGGTGGCTGCCCAGGCTGATCTGAGTCTGCACTGGGTGCACTACCACTCTGTTGGTTTTCTTAAGTCATGGTTCAGTAAAACAATAACTTAATGGAATGCAGTGCAGACCCTGATGGATGGATTGCAATTTACACCCTTTTCAACAGTATTTCAGTCATATCAGGATGATGGGAGAGTGATGATGAAAAGCTGGTGCAATGGAGCCCCATTTATGTTTGAAAAGATTTTTGCCTCTAGCGGGTATTGAACTAGGGACCATTAGATCAGCAGGCCAGTGTTTAACCCACTGAACTACAGGGGCTCCTGCAGACCCTGAACAGACTGCTCCTATGAGTAATTTGTTCAGGGTCTGCACTGCACGCTTTGCCATTTCTGTTCCAGTACTTAGATTTTTTATGCTACCTTCACTTTCAGATATTTTTTGCATTGTGCTTTCAGGATCTCCAAGTTGCCACTGTTGTCCAAGTAGTCCAGAGCTGTTTGGAAGTCTTTTAATCTTGTCTGTAATGTCTCTATAACTGAATGTTCCATAGAAATCTTGGCACAAATAATTACACTTGACATTCAACCTGAAAATGAAATGGTCATAATAATGGCCAATATTTACAGTAAAAAAGCAACTGAACTTTATGTCTTGACATATACTGACCAGGGGCGTCGGAACGATTTTGACATTGGGGAGGCAGATTTTTTTATATGCTGAAGCTTTTGAAAATGCTACTTCATACTAGCTATGTGTATGAAGAGGTGACCTGTCTTTGCCGGTATTGGCAATTAATCGGTGATGTACCGGGATAGGTTTGTCTTCATGTGTTCTTGATTTCTCAAAGGAGGTGCGTGCCTAGGCAAGGCAGTTCCAGTGAAAGGGCGGGGGCGGGGTCACAGCTTGTGAATGGTGGGATTGTTTGGGGTTTAGAGAGATGTCTCCTGGTGCTTTTCTCGTATTCGGCTGCTAGTCAGTATGCTCTTCTAGTTGTTTCTTTTATTTATAACCATTCAAAAGCACAGCAAGAAGCAAGTATCATCTAAGGGCTGAGTTGGTCTAGCTTCGTCATGTAGCATGTAACATTTCGCCCCTCATTGGAGCCGTCCTAAAGAGGGTTCTTTTGGGTGATCGAGGTCATGTCATGAGATTTACATAAGAATGTTTCTGGATGCTGCTGCTTCCGGGGATCTTGTTTTTATCATTTCACATATGATTTATCAACCCAGGTGGTTCTGCGACGTGTAGATATGTCATTGCGCACTCGACTTGGCTGCAGCGAAGTACACGGGAGTCAACCTGGATTTTTGTATTGGTACTGAGGTTCTGGGTTTATCCAGAAACGCACATACTGCTAATTGTGGTCCTTCATTCGGGCTGACTCTACGAGGCAGCTTTGATGAGGGGTCGTGGCGTGTGGTTCTGTAGATATTGTTTGGGGTGTGGGGTATGGTGTATGCAGGAGATGCTGTCCTGAATGTGTGCTGTTTAACCCCCATTTACCATGTTAATTAAGTGTTCTTCAATCTTTATTATCATGATAAATGAGGGATAAACATTAAGAACCCGGTTCTTTTGGGTGCTAGAGGTCATGCACAAATTGAAGAAGATCTGGTTGATGCGTATGCCAAGAGTTGTTTTATCTTGGCATTCACATCCACCTGCATCTTCTTCAATAACTTGTTATATCCTGTTTAAATATCGAATGCCGTATATATTTTTAGTTTGTTGTTTTCAGCATTTATGCGCATTAATGGAGGAAATGAAGGTATAATGATTACAACCTTAAATTATCGACTTCTCAAAAGTAACTGCCTTAATTTCAGAACAATTTTAGCCCTGACACGATAAAACCAACAGAGTCACATTTGCGCCGCAGCAAAGACTCTGTTCAGACTGGGCGAATGCTGGTCAGAGTCTTTGGTGTGGCGCACTTGCCACTTTGCGGCTCAAATGATGGTGTCAAATAAAGCCAATATTTACTTTAACAAGATAATCATAATGCTATCAAAATCTCACTGTTGTAATTTTTAATCCTTTACGCCTGTAGGCAATTAACACGTCAAGTTAACTGACACCTGTTATGAAAACGGCAAGGTGTGAAAATGTCCGATTTATGATATCGAAAGAAAGTTATGCATTTCGGAAACCTAATATTGCCGAAAATATTTGGGCGGAAAATTATGTATTTTGAGAATGTATCATTGCCGAAAACATTGGGGCAGCGACCGCCGCCCCTGTTCCGACGGCCATGCTGACACCTTCAAGCATTTTTTTCCACATATAATTCCACTGTGGAATGGTCTTTCTGCTTCTGTAGTCTCTGCAGAGACCAGCAGAGACCACAAAGCAGTTTAATGCACTCACTTTTGACCCCCATATCAGATGTATGTGTTTTAGTATGCCTCTGATTTTCTTCTTGTAGACAGTTTTAGCGACCTATTCTTTCGTGTTTTTAAGCCAAGGGAGCAAATATCGATAATTGCAAACATTTTCTATTCATGAATCGTGACCAAACCATTTATTTCAGTTAAGGTGTTGTACAGGTATACTAAAATGTAAAAATAAGAGAGAAAAAAATGCAGGAGATCAATTTTGGACCAAATACACCTACAGACCCTAAGTGTCTGTGAACATATCGGCATAAGTCTCAGGACTTGATTATATTATGGTTGGAGGTTGTAAAATCGTGGGAGTTGTAAATTCGTGGGTGTTAGTAATTTGCATAATATTCATGGGCAAAAGAAGTTTCACTAAGTGTTTATTCTTCCAACATTTAACAAAGCATAAAGGTTTTATTTCATAACAAAAGCAAATGCATAGAGCCTAAATAGGGATTTAAACTTTAAAAAATGTTTGACCAATTGCTTATATGCCTTCTTTTGCTATATCTTTTTTGCATACCTGAAAAGCGGCCATTTTCTAATCTCGGATATCAGCCTGAGAAAACATTGCAATGATTACTGATTTTGTACCTTTCGGTGAACAGCTGGAGCTAGTATGGGTGCAAAATTTTATTGCAAAATTGTTCTCTTATTTGATAATTATACCGGGGGTCCATATCTGCTTTTTCTTGAAAAATGAAAGTGTTATGTTTTGAGAGTAGGGCTAATTCCAGGCTCGTATTTTTTTCAAAGAAAATAGTCTGTGCATACTGTTATTTTGTATTCAAGCATATATCACCCATACAGTGATACAGTGAATTTCAACTTGTTCTGTTCAAGGGCTATGACGCTACAGTTATAAATACGTTAGTCGTAAGAAAGTCAATGTAGAGCTTTACGAATCTTGTTTGAATGGATGGGCATCTTCGTTTAATCATTAATATCTGATACAGATTGGATTATCTACTATCTGTTTAAGTCTAAAAAGATTCCAAAAGAATCAAAGCAACAGAAAATGATAAGCAAGTGACTTGACGAGGACAGGTAGATTTTTCATCACGGGGCGGAACACATCCACGAATTTACAACCCAGTGACATTTGCTATAAATAGATCCTCCATTCACATGCGGATGAATTTTCTAACATTGAAACGATATTGCTTTACATCGAAACTGTATCAGGTTATTCATCTTTTGTTGTGGTCTTATTATATCAAGAAATTATTTGACATGTGACTGTCACGAGATTTAGTTCTTATATCCACGATTATACCACCTTCAAGGATAATTTCATTACAGCTAAGTAAACCAATTCATGAAAGTTAACTACATGGCAACTGACATACCGTCAGAATACTGACTGTGAAAATTCTGGTTAGAACTTGCAAATTGTACGAACTGACATGGCTACGAATCGGCTTGAGCTGACCAAAGCAGACGATTTTTTAGAACATAAAATGATTTTAGCGATATTTGCGAGGAAAAATCTGAAGTGAGTTGGCTACTATGCTATTTCAGAGGACATTTCTTTCACTAACGTGGGGTATTATGTTTTCATGCTAAAAATTTGGGCTTTCCAACTTTACCAGCAAATTTGTTTTCAATGCGCTGTGTAAGTACATCATGGGTAAAACCTGATACCACCCAGAAATCTGACGGCCATATTGTTGTTGTTGTTGTATAATAGGCACACCTCTTCTCGAGTAGAACTGTTGTCGGTGGTGTAGCAGTGTCCGTATACCAATTTCAATTATTTAAAATGGGTGGCAAGAAATTTGCAGGACCAACCATGGGGGGGGGGGGGGGGGGGGTATTCATGATGGAGACAGGCTTATTTTTTTCACTGGCCTCTGGAAACAATTTCTTTTCTTTTTTTTCACCTTGAGCGAGCTAATTTCTTCTCCTTTTTTTAAATTTAAAGGCTGAACTATCAGATCCTTATTTATTTGACCTTAACATCCTGTTATAAAAGGATATAACAGCAATGCAAGAATGGTCTGAAAAGTGGTTTTGAATCAGGTACCCGTGACTTGCAGAGCCAACCATGGGGCTGGGGGGCGGGGGCTGGTATTCATGGTGGAGACAGGATTATTTTTTTCACTGGCCTCTGGAAACAATTTCTTTTCTTTTTTTCACCTTGAGGGAGCTAATTTCTTCTCTTTTTTTAAATTTATAGGCTGAACTATCAGATCCTTATTTATGTGACCTTAACATCCTTTTATAAAAGAATAACAGCAATGCAAGAATGGTCTGAAAAGGGGTTATCATGCTTTCACCCCGAAAAGTGTAAATGTATGAGGGTAGGGAGTACTGATATTAACATGGTTACTTATCATCTCAAAGAAGGACAGAAGGGTATGGAGGTAACAGATCATGAAAGGGACACTGGAGTAGTGATAGACAACAAACTTTCTTTAGAAAAAACATATCAGCGAAAAGATCAATAAAGCGAATTCAATAATGGGAGTTATACGCAGAACATTTGAATTTCTTGATTAGAAAACTTTTAAATTGCTATATACCTCATTAGGAAGACCTCATCTTGAATATTCTAACCAAGTCTGCAACCCATACTTAAAGAAACATACAGATTTACTAGAGAATGTAAAGAGACGATCTACCAAGTTGATACCAGGACTTTCTAATTTTTCATATGAAGAGAGATTAAAAATATTGAATCTACCATCACCAGCATACAGAAGGACAAGAGGAGACATGATTGAGATGTATAAGATTCTGTCTGGAAAATATGATCCCGAAGTTTCAAATTTTATTCAGTTGCGACAAGATTCCTGTACTCGAGGTCATAGATACAAAATATTTAAGAAAAGACCCAGGCTAAATATAAGACAATATTCATTCTGTGTAAGAGCAGTGCATTTGTGGAACGAGTTACCTGATAGAGTGGTGGAGGCAAATACAGTAAGAACATTTGAAGTTAGACTCGACAAGTTATGGAAAGGCCAACCACTAAGATTCCAGTAGAGAGAGGATACCAAAGCACTGATCGGACGTGACCTAAAACAATATAATGAAGAATTCGAGCTGGTCCAAAAGGCCCATGAGCAGGGCCTTCTACCAGAAGAGGATCTGTAAGAATCTATTAGAAAAATAATGAGTCCATCGCCTTATTTACAACTTAAATAACTATATACAGTAAGGGCAGCAAAGTAGCGGGAAGTAACGCAAGGCAATGCACGGTAGTACAAAGTAACGCAAGGTATCAAAAGGTAGTACAGTGATGCTACAAAGGGTAAAATAAATGTAGAAAAGCTGGCAATATGTAAACTGTTTATGCTCTTGCACCATTTAAATATCAAGATATAGGAAGACCGTTTGGATGTTGAATCGACGTCAAGACATTAAGTAAGCATTTATATAATGTTTCAAAATTATATGCCTGCTAGTTGAGGTCTCATTATTTGAGTGACACGCAAAAAACTCTTCAGAGCCCCAAAGAATCACAGGATATTTCCTTTACCTGCACAGAACCGAATGACCCTTACCTCCGCACCCGAGTTGAGACAAACTTGTAAAAGCGTCACAAAACTCGTAATACATAAGAAACTTTACATATACAAACAGCTTTTATCATTCGTCCTACATTTTAAAATTGCTAGAAGGGTAGACTCATAAACATGCAACTGCGATATCTAATTGGCTCATAAGTTTTAAAACAGTGAAGATGTCTGTGAGCTAATGAACAGCCTTACAGACTTTTAACTGAGTTTGAGACAAGCAAACTTTGGCAGAATGAGACAGTACAATGTTATTGCAACTTGAGTCAGGGGTATGATACAAGCATTTTCCAAATGCTTTTATTCCTATTTGCCTTTCTAATAGTTTTTTTTTTCTCTCATTATTTCTCATACTTTCATTGTATTGTGTGATGTTCAAATAAACTTTAAAATCTTAAATAAACTCGACAGAATCAATCTCCACGTGCAAAAGAATGACTGTAGTTATACAAATGAAGCAATTGACCCCGCTTCCACCCATTAAGAGCAATTGGTCGGGGCTTCACATGATCAGTTTATGCCTACAGTTTTAAATGATATCATCTTTTGAACCAATTGTCTTATTAATTTCATTTGGCTAGAAACCGCGTAGGCCCTGCATCGAACAAGCGCGGAAAAATGAAGTGTCAAATCCTCTTGACAGCCTTAGAGCGAATCTCCAAAGGATCAGAAATGTATACAAGTAGCCCAAGAGGGCAACGATCGCTCACCTGAGTACCAATGTAAACCAGCCCCCGCTCCCGCTGCGGAATATTTGGACCCCAGGGTCATGCCTGCCAGGATTTATGTAGGGGATCACTTAACATTGCTACATACTAAATATGTATGCTCAGGGTATTTTGATTCCAGAGAAAAAGAGGTTTTATGTTTTTCGCTCTTAAGCTCTATATTAAATGATCCCCGGGGCGTGGCCAGTTTGGACCCCCAGGGAATGGTTTGGCAGGATTTAGGTAGGGTAAGCAGTTTCAAACAAATGAATCCCCCAGCCCCCACAAGGCGTGGCCAGTTTTGACCCAAGTGACATGATTGGCATGATTTATATAGGAGACCACAAAACATTGCTACGTACTAAAATTCATGCTCATGGCCTTTGGTTTCAGAGAAAAAGATTTTTGACGGTTCTTTAGCTATAGACATGTAGCTCTATATTAATAAATGACCCCCGGGACGAGGCCAGTTTTGACCCCAGGGGCATAGTTGGCAGGATTTATGTAGGAGACCAGTAAACATTGCTACATACTTTATGTTTTAGCTCTTGGTATCAAGGTTTCAGAGAAGAATATTTTTGAAGGTTGTTTTAGCAATAGAGCTCTATATAGACAAATGACTCCTGGGGTGCAGCCAGTTTTGACCCAAGGGGCTTGATTGGCAGGATTTATGTAGGGGACTACTAAACATTGCTCAAATACTAAATATAGACTCTGGGCCTCGTGGTTTCCGAGGAGAAGTTTTTTAAGTTTTTCCCAAATGTTATAAGTCTAATAGAGCTAATGACCCCAGGGTCGTAGCCAATCTGGACCACAGGGACATGGTTAACGGGAGATATGTAGAAGACCACTAAATATTGCTGCATATTAAATATTTTAGCTCTCAGAGAAGATGTTTTGAGTGTTTCCCATTATAAGTCTGTGGGAGCTAATGAGCCCGGGGCATGGCCAATTCGGACCCCATGGGCATGGTTGGCAGTATTTATGTAGGAGACCACTAAACATTGTTACATATTAAATATATCTTTCTTTCTTCCATTTACGCCTTAACCCCAGAAGGGGACACAGACGGTGTACTTTTGTACACTCCAGTGTTGCAGGATGAAAGCCTACATATAGCCATGTAGCTATAGTAGGGATCTTTAACCTGCACAGGGGATAACTTTCCCTGCACAGGGGGCCTCCAGTTAACGTCCCGATCCGAAGGACTGCACACTTGTTAGCATCATCCCTGCAAATGATGCTAGAAAAACGCGTTCGGACATAGGAAGATTTCACCTCGGGTGAGGCTCGAACCCATGACCTCTGACTTCAGAAGTTCAGAGTCAAGTGCACTAACCACTGAGCCACCGCGCTTTTTTTTATATATATAGGCCCTAGGCCTCATGGTTTCAGAGCAGAAGATTTTTTTAAGTTTTTCCTATTATAAGTCTATGGGAGCTAATGAGTCAGACTTGGTCTGTCAACATGAACATGCAGACTGTAATTACTGTCAATGTTTGCATCCCAAAGATTTTTAAGGTCTTTCTCTGTGATGGAGTGTAGAGGCGAAGTGTTTGTGCACCGGACTCATGATCAAAGGTTCAAAAGTTCGAATCCCACCAGTCCCTGCACTATTGCTTTGAGCATATAACGAAGTGTGTGTGTGTGTGTGTGTGTGTGTGTGTGTGTGTGTGTGTGTGTGTGTGAGAGAGATTTCAGTTTGTATTTTGCAAGATATACTATAAAAAGGACATGGAAGAGGCCAGCTGATACTGGAAAATCAAAGTACACGAAAGCATGTAATCCCCCCACTCCCCAACTCATCCGGACCCAAAGCATCAGCTCACAAACATAAAAAAATAAATTGACCCCTTAGTAATAAAGGGTTTCAAATTGCACCCCCTAAATTCCTCCACCCCTCCCCCACCTTCCCCAGCTGATGAATATATAACTTTCCGTATCTACAGTAACACGGTACTCGGCGCCCCATTACGGCGGCTATGGATTCGTTCCGCTGATGTGCGCGGGGAACATCGATAGGAGAATTGAAAGGGTCCGTGGAAACACCCCAAAACACCCCAAACCTCTACCAAACCACCCCAAACCAGCCTCCCCAGATCCACATCACCCCCTGTCCCCTCCACACATACACCAACACCGCTCCCTACCATACCAAACAGTATTTATATAGATTCAAAATAAAAAAAAAACACTTTAATAAGTGTTTACCCATAATATGTATGTATGTATCTCTTTTAATAACTTCGGGTTTAAATATTAACGAAAAATTAATAATCTCAGTATAATGAAGTAAATTATTTTGTACGTTTATGTATGTCATGCTGGGTGGGCGGGGGAGGAGGGGGCGACCATTTATTCCACTCCAAACCAGCCACCCTGGATACAAACTAGAACCCCACCCCTTGCTCAGTGGCACGTTAATTAAAGAATGAAGGGGGTGGAGGGGAGGAAAGAACTAATACTCACCAAATTGACCTAAAATGTTGGTGTCTTGGTGGGGTTCTAGTTTGTATCCAGGGAGGCTGGTTTTGGGTGGTATGAAAGTGGTTTGGGGTGGTTTGGGATGTTTTAGGGTGGTTTGGGGTGTTTCCACGGACCGGAATTGAAATACTGTTACCAGTAACACGGAATCAAGTGCCAGTGTGCTAGAGAAAGTTTGTGTGGTAATGGATTTTACCCAAAATAATTTAATATGGCCGCCTCCATACGTCGGAATTTGTTGAAGCTGTAAAATTATCATTTCAGCATTTTTCCTCGATCTTTTTCACTAACTACAGTAGTTTCTCAACTTCAAAATGTCTGAGGTAAGTTTAAATTAATAGAACTTGCAAAGTATCGACAAACAGAAATGGCTTTGTTTTCAAATGGTCTTTGATGGAAAGGTTTTTAGTTCGGACGATACATAAAATGCGGCAAAGCATCAACAAAAATAGGTACACACGTGAAAGTAGAAGAATATTTTATATATCAGTTATCTGATAATATGTTAATTACAATAAAGATAGTTATCTTACTTCTTAGCATTATTTAATCTGCTGGTGGCCATGTCACAAATTCATTTTATTTCTCTTTTTTTTAGCTCGCCTGAGCACGAAGTGCTCAGGGTGAGCTTTTAGGATACCGTGATGTCCGTCGTCAGTCGTACGTGTGGACGGACGTCTGGACGTCCGTCGGGACGTCTGTCCGGACGTTCGTCCGGACGTCCGTCAACTTTTGCTTGTGTACACTCGGTTGGTTGGTTGTTACTAAGCCCCAATTGGCCGTAGTGATCTCTCAGGTATGTTTCTCTACGGTATTCTTCTTTAGGTAGATTTAACACACTTGTACTCGCGTAGTAGGTGGTGCGCCGAATGTTCTTTTCACGTCTAGCGGGCACACTCTAGCGGGCACAGTTTTGATCCAATCTTTTTGAAACTTTGTGAGAATGTTTATCTCTATAAAATCTAGGCCAAGTTCGAAACTGGGTCATGTCGGGTCAAAAACTAGGTCAAATCATAGAAAAACCTTGTGTACGCTCTAGAAGGCACAGTTTTCATCCAAAGTTCATGAAACTTTGTCAGAATGTTTATCCTTATAATATCTAGGACAAGTTTGAAACTGGGTCATGTCAGGTCAAAAACTAGGTCATCAGGTCAAATCATAGAAAAACCTTGTGTACGCTCTAGAGGACACAGTTTTGATCCAATCTTTATGAAACTTTGACAGAATGTTTATCTCCATAAACTTTAGGCCAAGTTTGAAACTGGGTCATGTCCGGTCAAAAACTAGGTCACTAGGTCAAATCTTAGAAAAACCTTGTGTACACTCTAGAAGGCACAGTTTTCATCGAAAGTTCATGAAACTTTGTCAGAATGTTTATCCTCATAATATCTGGGACAAGTTCGAAACTGGGTCACGTCAGGTCAAAAACTAGGTCTTTAGGTCAAATCATAGAAAAACCTTGTGTACGCTCTAGAGGACACAGTTTTTATCCGATCTTTATGAAACTTTGTCAGAATGTTTATCTCCATAAACTCTAGGCCAAGTTTGAAACTGGGTCATGTCTGGTCAAAAACTAGGTCACTAGGTCAAATCTTTGAAAAACCTTGTGTACACTCTAGAAGGCACAGTATTAATCCAAAGTTCCTGAAACTTTGTCAGAATGTTTATCCTTATAATATCTAGGACAAGTTTGAAACTGGGTCATGTCGGGTTAAAAGCTAGGTCACTAGGTCAAATCTTAGAAAAACCTTGTGTACGCTCTAGAGGACACAGTTTTGATCCAATCTTTATGAAACTTTGTCAGAATGTTTATCTCCATAAACTCTAGGCCAAGTTTGAAACTGGGTCATGTCGGGTCAAAAACTAGGTCACTAGGTCAAATCTTAGAAAAACCTTGTGTACGCTCTAGAGGACACAGTTTTGATCCGATCTTTATGAATCTTTGTCAGAATGTTTATCTCCAAAAAACTCTAGGCAGAGTTTGAAACTGGGTCATGTCAGGTCAAAAACTAGGTCACTAGGTCAAATCATAGAAATACCTTGTGTACGCTCTAGAAGGCACAGTTTTGATCCAAAGTTCATGAAACTTTGTCAGAATGTTTATCCTCATAATATGTAGGACAAATATGAAAATGGGTCATGGCGTGTCAAAAACTAGGTCACTTGGTCAAATCTTAGAAAAACCTTGTGTACGCACTAGAAGGCATAGTTTTGTTCCAATCATCATGAAACTATGTCAAAATATTTATTGTCCATATATCTAAGCCCCCTATGAAACTGAGTTACGTTGGGTCAAAAACTAGGTCACTAGGTCAAATCTTAGAAAAACTTTGTGTACACCCTAGAAGGCACAGTTTTGATCCAATCTTCATGAAACTCTGTCAGAATGTTTATCTTTATGAAATCTAGGTAAAGTAAGAGACTGGGTTGTGTCGGGTCAAAAACTAGGTTACTAGGTCAAATATAAGAACGACCTTGTATACGCTGCAGAGGGCACAGTTTTGATGCAATCTCAGTGAAACTTTGTCAGAATGTTTATTCTTACGTTATCCAGGCCAAGTTTGAAACTGGGTCATGTCGGGTCAAAAACTAGGTCAAATATTAGGAAAGCCTTGTGTACGCTCTAGAGGTCACAGTTTTGATCCAAAGCTAATGAAATTTTGCCAGAATGTTTATCCTCACAATATCTAGGCCAAGGGTCATGTCGGGTCAAAAACTAGGTCAGATCTTAGAAAACCCTTGTGTACTTTCTAGAGGACACAGTTTTGATCCAATCTTTTTGAAACTTTGTCAGAATGTTTATCGTCACAATATTTAGGCCAAGTTTTAAGTAGATCATGTCGGGTCAAAAACTACGTCACTAGGTCAGATATAAGAACGACCTTGTGTACACTCTAGAGGGCACAGTTTTGATCCAATCTTCATGAACCTTTGTCAGAATGTTTATCCTCACAATATTCAGACCAAGTTTGAAACTGGGTCATGTGAGGTCAAAAACTAGGTCACTAGGTCAAATCTTAGAAAAACTTTGTGCAGACCCTAGAGGGCACAGTTTTGATCCAATTTTCATGAAACTTTGTCAGAATGTTTATCTCCATAAAATCTAGGTCAAGTTTGAAACTAGGTCATGTTGGGTCAAAAGCTAGGTCACTAGGTCAAATCTTAGAAAAACCTTGTGTACGCTCTAGAAGGCACAGTTTTCATCCAAATTAAGTTATGCTGCAAGAATCAGAACTAACATTGCAATGATGCCAGCCACAAACTCCTTGGAATACATGAGTTTCACCACATTGAGATAATGATGCTACCATTCTATCATCTGTCACAGTTTGCCTAGTTCAGTCTAGTTCAAATCCATCAAAGGAACTCGACATGAACAGGAACTTTTCGGAGAAGCGACTCTGCCATTTTCAGCTCACCTGAGACTTACAGTATTAGTGTTAGCTGCCTCTGTCATCCATCCATAAACATTTTCAAACATCTCTGAAACCACTGGGCAGACTAAACTCAAATTTCTTATGGAGCCTGCACATGGGTCAAAGGATTGAAAGTTCTTCAAATGATCTTGGTCACATGACCAAGGTGGCCGCCATTCCCATGTATGGTAAAAACTCTTATAATTATAAATCTTCACCAGAGCCAGTGAACTGATTAATGCTCAGGCGAGCGATTCAGGGCCACCATGGCCCTCTTGTTTTTTGGATAGCAATTCTTTTATTTCTTTGATAACTTAAATGCCACACCACAAACCTGCCACCATGGTCACATTTTGACCGAAAGCAGTACCAGAGGAATTGAAAAAGTAAGTCCTAATACTGATCTTCTACGTACACCATTCCTGCTTCATTCTAGCTTTGGGTGCTGCGTTGGAACTCTTTGCCTGGTGTGCCATTTGGTGAGGATAGTATGGAATTTTACTTGAGCAGAGTTCAAGACCCCGATTTGGAAAGGCTACAGCGGCCATGGAAGCAAGCAGGAAATTATGAACATTGTTCCTCTTTGTAAAATGGTGGGCAGGTCCGGATCCAGACCACCACATACTGGTGGGGCTCTGGATAACTGATGGGGCTGGGAGTGCGGAAATGTATTTGGGAAGGGGAGGGGCGGGGGGAGTGGGGCTCGAAAGTATATGACATACTTAGGGATGCATTTGATGAGAATTTTTGACAATGTCTTTTTTAGCTGAAAATATTTGTTGTGACATCTCATTAGAATCGCCTCACCGAGGTGATTCCAATGAAATGTCACAACATATATTTCAATCTAACCAGGCCCAGGTTGCGGAGCTGAAGCCCCAAAACCCACCCCCTGGATTCGGGGCTGGTGGGAGAACATACAGGTGTATCCATACACTTCACAGCATATGAAAAAGGTAGAAGAAATGTCATGAAAATTAAAAAAACAACAACAAATAAATAAACATAAGAAACATAGCATAATAGAGCTCTGACTTCATTAAAGAACTGAAATATCAAAACACCTTAATGTGTCTTGTTTTCCTGCCATTTTCTCAAAGGGGAACATTATTTTGTGACTTCCTGTTTGCTTCCCTGGGGGATGAAATTCTTCTATCATGTCTATAAAGAATCTACTATTACAGGAAAGAATTTGCTTATAAGTTATAGGGGAGCAGTGATTTTTTTACAAATCTCCTTCTTTGAGTCCCAGGACTCACAAGACCTAAAATCTTTGCATCCCAAGCTCAAGGGTTTTCATCTTTACTGGGATGCAAAAGCAATATTTTCTCTGCATCCCAAACTTAAAGGGCTTCAAAGGACAAGCCCTATAAGTAAAAAATAACCAACGTCAAGCTCCTGTGGTCACAGGAATAAAATAAATCACCTGTTGTCTCATTGTCAGACAGCGTATTGGATTTGGAGACATCCGTTGTCATTTTGGATTCGAAGTTTGATCGGTCGCATCATGATCTGCAACATCTGGCCTTGCGTGTTTGTCTTGCCCAAGAAGACCAAATAATGTTTGCTGCTTTGAATCAAGTTTGATCTTTTTCTTGTTTTTCGGAGGCATGATTACTTATTGACCCGGTGTATTAATAAAAGTTTGCACTTAGGTAAAAGACATCACCGTGGTCGATAATACTATGTTCCTCCGGTACTGGACAACTACTATTGATTATTGGTATTACAGGTAGACTTCGGTATTTAGCGGGAGTAGGAAAGACTATGGTACTGTTTTTTACCAGTAATATAACAATCTGCTAATGCACCGTTGCTATATTCTTAAAACGAAAGTAGCTTTGTAAATGAAGCCGAAATCGGAAGTTGGACTACCGATCGGCTATTTTTATGCGTCCCGGAACGCAGCCAAGGATTATTTTGCGTCCTCTGGGAAAATTTTGCGTCTAAGACGCAGGACGCAGGGGTAAAAAAATCACTGGGGGAGCAAATTCTTTTGTTGTTTTTCCTGAAAGTGTATTCATTTACCTTAAGAAAATTAAGGTCCGTAAGCAATAAGTTTGGTTAATTCAAATACTTGAACAGATGTAATTTACAACCTCTTGATTTGTCAAAAATGTCTTGGGAGAATGGCAAACAGATTAGCAGTGGATGGAGATGGATGGATGACTTGCAATTTTACGTGTTTTTTAACAGTTTTGCAATCATATCAGGACAATGGATGGAGGATAGCAAAAAGCTGTGAGCAATGGAACCCTGCTTGCAGTTGAAATGAATTTTGAGGTGGGGGAACCACTAGATCAGCAGGCCAGCAGTTAAGTCTCAGAGCTACTTCGGCTCAGACTGCTCCTGATTTCATCTGGGTCTACCAGTAGACTGTTCGCTCAGATATGTACAAGCCTCTGAGGCCTAGTAGATAAGAGGACTGACTCTTAAACATTAGGTCTCTCACTGCTGTGGGTTGGAACCTCATTCAGCCCACAAGTGAGAAAAGTTCAGAAAACCAAGATAAACAGGGCTGGAAAATTCCACTCATCTGCTTGTCATAACGAGTGGCTCATGCTAAAGGTCAAGTGAAATTAAACTGTTCCTAGTGCAAATTATTGAAATCACCATTTCTGTGGTCTTATTGGAAAAGTGACAATTTCTAGAATTTTCCTGTCTTGATAAGGTGTTTTTCCTAGAGAACTCAGGTTTCTGCCCACCTCTGCTGAACAATTGCCTCGATATAAATGAAATATTCTTGAAAGGGCTATAAAACACATATGAGCCAAGACACGAGAAAACCAACAAAGTGGTTGTGTGCCCAGCAAAGACTCAGATCAGCCTGGGCATCCGCCCAGTCTGATCAGAGTCTTCGCTGTTCGCATGGAGCTAGCTTAGACCCTTAGCTGCCCCTCAAGCGCAATGCAAAGTCTCTGATCAGGTTTAGCAGATGCCCAGTCTGATCTGAGTCTTTACTGGGCACACAACCACTTTTGTTGGTTTTCTTGTGTCGCGGCACCTATATATAGAAAAAAAGCTCACTCAAGTATGTTTCAATATTTTGGGTCATTATGACATTTCTGATTGTTTTTCAGGATGTACAGAAGCACTCTGTCCACACCCTGGTGTTCAGGTCTCTGAAGAGAACTCATGACATGTTCATATCAGATCAGGGCAACCCTCCACCAAAAGATGAAAGAAGGTAAGAAATGGCTAGAGAAGGGAAGAAGTGGGTATGAATAATTTTAGCACATACCCCTTGTGACCTGTGTCCCTCACATCTTTCATGTTAAGAGAAAAGTTTAAAAAAGTAGCCATTAAAATACATTACTATCTGTAGCTCTTTGGATAATGAGACAGTGGAGTTTGCATCATACCATTTGAACACAATTGTACCAGTAGATCTGTTTCTTAATTTGACAGTTTTCAATTGTGTTAAGTTTAACATATTGCTTTAATCTCCTTGTAAGCATCTTACCTTAAGATAGCTGTTGGGCCAGGACCTGCAGCGCAGTCAATAGCCTGTCTCACTCAAGAGCCAGAGGTCCTGGGTTCGATACCCCGGTCTGGTCATTGACTTTCATTTCTCCTTCCGCTGATTCAAGAAGGGCAGTTGTCAGTTACTGGCAAAAGTAAGTGCACTTAGTACTAGTTAACCACTTAGGAGGTCTAAGCATGCCCAGGAATAGTGTGGTTAGTTTAACTGACTGTTCCGACATGACCGTAGCTGTTTACCGCGGACATAAAGCAACAAAACAACAAGAAGTTAGCTGTTGGAAATTTTCTAGATTATGTAAGGTCTTTCTGATATGTCCTGAGATAAATTAACTTACAATTATTCCATAAGAACATCTGTTTTGATGCCTCATTAGAAATGATTAGCAAGTTAGTTTTAAGGTGTATGGCGACATGTCTTCCATTTTCCACCATTTTTTAGAAAGAAAGACAACTGTTGTGACTTTCCGTTATTTTCGTGGAGGAAGAAGCCTTTTCATAGTGGAATTTACTCTTAAAGAAAAGAATTTGCTCCCATAGGAGCAAATTCTTTCTTTAAGAGTAAATCCCATAGGAGTAAATTCTTTCTTTAAGAGTAAACCCCATTTAGAAGAATGGAAAAAAAAAAGAAAATGCAATAGTTACTTCCCCTGACAGCACCCATTTACATTGTACCTTTAAGATTGTTTTTCCGTATTTCAGTGAGTGGTTTAGAAAGTGTTGTAAAATCGACGATGAGTATGGATTGGTCAAAAACATGCCAAAAGAAGGAGGACAGAAGAAACAGCCCCAACATGACGTCATCAGGCCATATGGGGAGCAGCAGTGGCATGGTAGGTGAACGGCAATGTTTTGTCCAACAAAATCTACCATTTTCACAAAGGGAATGCACTTTGGTGACTATCTGTTTGTTCCCCTTCTTGATACAGTCCTACCACAATGGAGTCTACTCTGAAAGTAAAGAATTTGCTCTGAGTGGAGCAGATTTGTTCCTTCAAGACCTGACCCCTATTTTGAAGGGAGACAAAAATGGTAATGCCAGAGTTGTCCCCTCTTTATATATACAAGTCAAAAGTTCTAACCGACCACCTAGTTTTTAACATTTTTCCTCAATGCTGTTCGCAATCTCACAATTCAGATAGGCGAATATGTCGGTAAACCATACCACTAAAAGGTTAAGCATTATTCAGTGCACTGTATCCAGGAGTCACAGATGAATACGGGTACCCCCATTTTCAAAATTAACAAGAATTTGCATTGAGTGGTGGGGTACATTTTAACATTTTGACCCTAAGCGGCCACTGTCATGCAGAAAGAGTGTTCATTTTTGCATAAATCTGTTTATTCAGACATTTGCTGTACAGTACACGCAACGTGGAGACTTGATCAGACACGCTCTCGCGAGAAATTTTAATCTTTTCCACGAAAGTTTAGTGGGGTTTTTGCGTGTGAAATGCGTGGGAGATGCGAGACACTCGCGAGGTGCGTGACGTTAAACTCGCGAGAAAACAATTTCTTTTCACGCGAGACACGCAACTTTCGAGAGAAAGGATTAACTCCATGTATGCTCAGGTGAGTCATCGGCGTCAAACTTAATCACGCGTGACGCGTGTTTTCGAGTGGAAAGGATTAACGATTCCTATCAATTTCACAGGTCATTATATGTTGTACAGGTAATTCATTTATATTTTTACTTTGGGCCTAAAAAAAGTTGTGATTCCGGTTTCCAACCGACTGGTCTTTTTTGGCGCCGACTAAAAAATTTTTAGCGGCAAAAATTACGATCGGCAATTTCAGCCATTCCAGAAATAACCGAACAAATAGACGGCATAAACCGCTCACGCTATGACGCGTAAAGCATACCAGTTTGTCGCATAGTATACAATACTGCGCAGGCTGATCCTCATATTTACTATCAGCGTATGGAATAAGATTCCTTTCACCATTTTGTGCTCTGAGCGGCGTCCTTTGATGTCAAGGCACGAGACTGACCTATAAACGTGCTGTGTTTACCTATTTCAACAAATGCTACCGTCTTCACATTTTATTACGGCAAAGGCCCTGAATGCGTTCAGTCACCTCTAAATATGAATATATATATATATTATGTTTATTAGTCCGAATACTTTGAGAATTTTTCCGCGCAGCAGAATCAGTTTCTTTTTTCATATAGATAGTGATTTTGCAACGCGGAGATCGGAATAAAAAACAAACTTCTCACCTCTTATGTTTCATTCATTTTGATGCATTTTTAAAATCCAAACACTTTGACTATTGATCCACGACGCAAAATCATATTTTCTATATTTCTTGAATGAACTGATTTAAAAAGAGGATGCAGCTGTGCCGTATTTTTTTTTAGCTGTCAAACCAATAGGTTTACAAATTTGCATATTTCAGCGAGTGGTTAAGCGGACGTCAATCACCTCTGAGACAGCCCATTTGCTAATCAAGTCATTGTTGTCGCGTGCGCTTTTAATGGAAACTTGACAGCTCTTACATCAGAAAGTTTATATTGGTTAATAAGTAAACATTTTGGCACGTGCCACTAGCGGTATAGCTTTGAGTTCAAAAGCTGATCGAAACGCTTTGATCTTTGTGACTGTTTTGACATGGATTGGGCTATTATCGGTGGCGGCTGAGCGAAAATTTTTGTCTGTGTCATCATTCTAGAATTTTGCTACTAAGTAACCTATTAACAATATTCTTTCAAACATAAGCCTCTCTAATTAACTCGCTGCGTAATTGCAACAAAATTACGCTGATCATGATTGTTTATCAACACATCCTTAATTCGTAACGGTCAAACAATACTTGCGTTGAGGATGCGATCAATTAGGTTATTCACGCACGCTTACAATGTATTAATTGAACCGTTATCAGCGTCGAAAAAAAAATGCATTGCGAATCGTAAAGGTATATGTATAGAAACTTGCATTTACTGTACATGTACATTGTACCTACCTGGACAAAATTCCACGCGTGATGCGAGAAACTTTCTCGCATACATCACTCTATGAATTTCACGCGAGATGCGAGGAATTTTCTTGCGTGGAACGTGGCGATTTTCAAACACGCGAGGAAGTTTAGTGTGAAATGCGTGAGAGTTGCGAGAGAATCTCGTGGATTTTAATCCCTTCCTCGCGATTTTAAGTGTCACGCGAGAGCGTGTCAGATCAAGTCTTCACGTTGCGTGTACTGTAGTAATGAAGTGGTTTTGCTCACGTAAATTGGATATTTCAAAAAGTGATTTTCCACAAATTGTAACGAAATGCTTAATTTTGTGAATTTTAAAAATGGGGGTACTTCTATTCATCGGCATATTCTGGATGTAATGTTAAGAATTTTGTAACACCTTTTGATGCCTGAGTTGATTGACATATCTGCCTATTTAGGGATGTAAAAAGAACTGTAAGATTATTTGGGGCTCTGAAGAAATTCGATGAAATGTAAGTGGTCGGTTAGAAGTTTTGGCTAGTATATGTATCTACAATCTTAAATATAAGATGTTTCCAACTGATAGTCAAAATAAGACATAGAAAAATGGAAGAAGACAGGAGAGAGGTAGTAAAAGAGAGAGAGAGGCAAAAATAGAGAGCAAGAGAGAGAGAGCTGTATAGCAAAATGAATGTTATGCATATATACTGACAAGACAATTTATTGTGTCAAATAAACAATTTAAAAACAATAAATGTTACACCAACAATATTTTTGTACAAGCATCAATGAAAAATAATCTTTTGGCTTTGACTAATATCATTTGTAAGATTTTTGTTCACTTCAGAAGTGGATCCTACAATTCAAGGAACCCATCCTTACCCCACAGGCCCTGGAATACAGCTAGCAGATGGAACAACCATGAGAGTAGACCCTACTCAGGCTGGTATGGCACTTGTGGCCTATGAAAACAGGTAAAGAAAGACTTATATATTTTGTATACAAAGGGAATTTTAAGTTCTCTAGCCTTTTGACCTCTTTTGCAGGTAGCTTGTATTTTAGCCAGGGCTCCAAAATAAGGAGGTTACTTGATAGTGGCCCATGGTGCTCAAGATACAACTTATTTTGCACAAACCAATATGTTGTACATGCTTCTGAGAATAATTTCATTATCTCTCCCTAAAACTATAATGTGTAGGATGTACTTTTTCCTACAAGAGCCCTAGCCTAAAGTCTCCATATAAGGGCGTGTTGTTGTGTCTCGTTAGAGTTACCCCACCAAGACAGTTCTGATGAAATAATACAACTTTATGTGTTTCTTTGTAGCCATACCATCAAATACTAAAAATTTAGCACCTGAATAATTACTATAACTGTTCTAAATTAAACTGTTAGTTTTTTCTGCGCAGTAATGCACATGAAAAATGTAGTTGGAATGGCAAACAGTGTAGATCTTGATCAGACTGCAGTCTGATCTGAGTCTGCACTGTTTGCTCAGACCTATTCATCCCAGTACTTAGGATTTTTATGGTAAGAAAAAATACCTTATACTCTTGTTATCTAGTACTCCTGTTGTTTTCAGACCTACAGATATTCCCTCAGGAGCCAGTGTAAATGATATCAGACAACATGCTGGACACCCAGAAAGAATGGACCCGTCCAAGGTAAAAGTTCACTAAGAATTTAATGTAGCACTTGATTTTTGCTTTAGTCTCTGATAGACCTTCAGATAAGGTGGAGTTTTGAGGATAATTTTAAGATAATTTTTGTTATTTCTCAACAGAAACATATATTGTGGCCCCTCATTAGAACTGTTTTGGTGAGACAGTTCTAATGAGGGGTTACAACATATACTTCTAGGAAGAAATATAGATAATTTTTTCCCCAGAGTGTTCCCGTTACCCCTTCTTATCTCGAGCACTTGAGTCTCGGATAAAGTTTAGATGAACTCTTTAGTTTGACAACTTTGTTTAACTCTGTTAGCTGTCAGATGTAAACTGGGTTCCTTATTTTTATGTCCCCACCATGAAGTGGCGGAAGGGTATATAGTGTCTACTGTAACCATGTGTATGTGCATTTGTTTATGTGTTACCAGAATAGTGTGCGGCTATAACTTCGTCCTGCATGGTGGAATTTCAAAAAACATTTTGCACAGATGATCACCATGACAAGATGGTGTCATGTGCAAGCACTTTGTGGCTAGCTGAAAAGCCAGGGTCACATTGGTATTTCCCCTGTGTTACTGCATACTGAGCTCTTAGATGCAAATGTTTCTGCATTATGATATTTTCTGATTTCAGACTCTAGTATCAGTAGGATCACAACAGGCTTTAGTTCCTAAGAAAGCTCCAACTATGCCCAAACCACAGTGGCATCCACCTTGGAAGTTATACAGGGTAAGAAATATGTGCTGCCTCATTGTAAAAGATTTTGAAAGTGTTTATTTCACAAGGAAGATCAAGTGAGACATATTCTAGTAATTAGAAATTTAAATTAATCTCTTCTTTGAAAACATCTGATGATGCATATGGTTTCAGCTAACTGGCAGTTAGATTCATCTTGTACAAGATAAATGACAATAGTGGTGCAGATTGACAGGATACTTAAACTCATACTGATAGTCATCATAAGCCTTGGGCTTGTGATCAGATCCTTGTCCATTTTTCTGTGTTTTGTACTTAAATTTGATGAATAAAATATTGTTTAAACCAAACACATACTGAATTAAAGTCAATGCTGGGGGATTAAATTGGATCATTAATTTGTTTTGATCTTAATTTGTTGAGCATGTTTTATTCTATCTATTTGAAACTGAAAGAAAAGAATAAAATTTTGGAAGCCTTCAGTTATTTTCTAATTGACTGTATGTTAATAGACCCTGTTAATATTTCTGATTATACAACTTCATCCACAGGTAATTAGTGGTCATCTTGGCTGGGTAAGATGTCTAGCTGTAGAGCCAGGGAACCAGTGGTTTGTAACAGGAGCAGCTGACAGAGTTATTAAGGTAAAACTTGGGATACACATCCATATTCTGTATCATGGGATATTTTAGTTCAAAAAAGTTTCCAAATACACATACAAGTACAAATTACAAACCAAAAGATGAAAGCTATTGAAAAGCCTATAACTGAGCCTCAACACAACAAAACCAACAAAGTGGCATCTGCCCAGTCTGATCAGAGTCGTTGCTGTCCGCATGAATCTTGCTTAGACCCTTAGCTACCCAGTAAGTGCACATCAAAGACTGATCAGGCTGGGTGGGTGCCTAGGCTGATCTGAGTCTTTGCTGGGCGCACATGCTACTTTGTTGGTTTTGTTTATTGCAGCTCATATGTTTTATCTCCTTGATGGGATGCTTCATGATATACAGATACACCTGTCTCCATGGGAGATCAATCTGATCTAGAAAGGAGCTACTTTTAGAACGAAAAAACAAAACAGCTATATCTCTGAGTAGCCAGTACTAGCCATCTCAAAACCTGACCTCCCACCCCAGCCACATACTCATAATTAGGAAAGGATTTACTTTCCGTGTGTGGGAAAGGATTTACTTTCCGTGTGTGTGTGTGTATGCTGTACTGTGTCCTCTCCTCCCCTCCCCCCCTCATAATGCTGTACGCTGTCCCCCCCCCCCCCCCCCCCCCCCCCCCCCTCCCCCCTTTCAACCCTTCAATACCATTCTGCTCAAATAGTTCGTCTTTTCAGAATGATGGCCAAACTGTGGCTGGTAACCATGGACTATTCCAGCTTTGAATTGGCTACCTGTGTCCTATTAGAAATGTTTGCAGATTGGCAAGCGGTGCTAATCCTGATGCCTCAGGACATGAGCTGTGACACAGAATCAGCAAAGTGGCATGTGCACCCAGCGAAGATTCAGATCAGCCTGGGCATCCGCCCAGTCTGATCGGAGTCTTTGAGTCCGCATGGAGGTAGCACAGACCCTTAGCTGGCCTTAAAGCACATAGTGAAGACTTCAGTCAGACTGGGTGGTGCCCAGGCTGATCTGAGTCTTACCATGGTGCACATGCCTTTTCGTTGGTTATGTTGTGTCGTGGCTCAAGTAGATAGCTAATGTCAGCAGGGAAACATTATTCTGCACAGATAATACTCAGGCTTGTTCATTGAGTTCAAGATGTTTGCTTGCACTAGATGATGTTTCTTATATCTCCAAAAACAGGTATGTTGTTATCCCTCATTTGGACTGCTAGCCTTAGGCTAGCCTCTAATGAGGGGTCTTAGCCTATGTTTTATGGAGATGGAACAGAAAATATTTCATATTTATTCATGAAACACATCGTTATTGGACCTTCTACATGTATTTCTCTTTTTTTTCAGATCTGGGATTTAGCGAGTGGAACATTAAAATTGTCATTGACTGGTCATATCAGTGCTGTAAGAGGAGTGGTAGTTAGTCCTCGACAGCCATACTTGTTCTCTTGTGGTGAGGATAAAAAAGTCATGTGCTGGGATCTAGAATATAACAAAGTAAGTTCTTTTATATGAGTATGTAGCATCTTTTCGAGAGCTCTAGATAAGAGGGAGTATTTGATGATAATTAAGGATAATTTTTCTTATTTATAATTGAAACCATATGTTGTGACCCCTCATCTGAACCGTCTCAACGAGACGGTTCAGATGAGGGGTCACAACATATGTTTTTATGCAGAATTAACAAAAATTATCCCTAATTATCACCAAATACTCCCTCTTATCTAGAGCTCTGTTTTCTGAAACAGTTATGTCAATTTGTGATTTAGCATTGGTATTGGTGATCATGGAGACACAAAAACTCTGTGATTAGAGCAATGTGACACTTGAGTGTCCAAGGTTCATAGTAGAACTTAGTCCTGTTGAGACCTTAAGACTGTTAAGTTATCTCCTTAACTTCTTTAACATGTCATGATAGAGTCTGGAAAGATTTAATCAGTATTTTGTCAATCAGTCTCTACAGAAAACTACAGTAAAATGCAGTAACATATGAGCCGCGACACGACTAAACCAACAAGTTGGGATCAGTCTGATCAGAGTGTTCTCTGGGCACTTAAATGGTAGCTAAGGGTCCAAGCTAGCTCCAAGCTGACAGCAAAGACTTTGTTTAGATTGGGCAGATGCCCAGGCTGATATGAGTCTTCGCTGAGTGCACATGCCACTTTGTTGGTTTTGCCATGTCGCAGCTCAGTTATGTTCTGTTTGAATACCCCTGTCTCTGCATGATCCTTCCTGTTGGTGAAATGTTAAACCCAGTTTGCTTGCTTGCTTGCTCTGTCTCTTTCTCTCTCTCTCCTCTCTCTCTGAGAAAGAAGGAGGAAGTCAAGAGAGAGCGGGGGAAAGAGGCAGAAGTTGAGAGAGAGAGAGAGAGAGAGAGAGAGAGAGAGAGAGAGAGAGAGAGGGGGAGTTGAGAGAGAGAAAAGAGAGTACATGTGAAGTACTACTATATTACACTTAAATAGTGCACCCTGGTGCTAATTTGGATTCATTTTTCAGGTGATAAGAAATTACCATGGTCATCTGAGTGCATGTTATTCCATAGATATCCATCCTACAATAGACATTATAGCTACTTGTGGTCGAGACAGCACTTGTAGGGTAAGATTATATGTAGAATTTGTTGTAATTAGGACACAATGCTCAAATAAGTGCACTCCTAGGGTGTTTTTGAGAAGCATTTTTCATGTCTTATTAAGCACACATAGTTCATGGGTATTTTCAGCCCTTTTATTGATACTTTGAGCTTTAATATGGCATTTCTTTTCATAGAAGACAACTTTATTATCAGCTAGTATTTGATATGTATAAGCCAACAATTGTGAGGCAGATTCATGCATTCTTCATTTCATACTTGACGGTGCACTTAATATAAGGTCTTTTGATTGACAATTTTTGACATAAAAATGAAATTACTATTGTGCACTGTGAGGTTATTTCTGCAAAATACCATATTTCATTTGAGCAATGTAATGAAACTTTACAGAATCCATGACAGATTCATTTATTACTCAGTCAAGCTCTACAAAATTGTTAAGAACAATCTGTGTCATTTCTGTCATTAAATTGATATAGGGGAAATTGGGGCAAGTGGGACACTTATTGGAAAAACACTTGCTTGCACAGGATAATAAAATAGAACGAGATCAAATCTGTTGACACTTTATAACTCCCCATCACATGAGTTCATATCACACATAAGATGCCTTGTACCAGTATATGTTAAACAACCGGACAGCATTAATACGTTGCAGTCAAATGTCCCACTTACCCCATTATTTGGGGTAAGTGGAACACTTATTGCAAATAAATTTTAAGCATTTCAACTTTCATTTATGCTCACTATAAAAGAAAAATGCATGAGTTTAGGTTGCAGATAAAACCATTTGTACCACAGAACAGAAAAACGCAGAAAGCGAAACACTTTTTTCCTTTTTATAATATCGGGTGTACATAACAGAGAAAAACTATAGGGATAAAGTTTAGCCCGGCTTTTCAGTTATTTACTGTGGGATTAAGTTATTTTAACACGTTCATTAACTCGAATATGCAAAAACAGTATGATAAAATTCTCAAAAACTATAAACTATTAACTATAAACAGTGTACTGACATTAACAAGAGAACGGGTATGTTCCATTTAAAGTTAATATCAAAATACCCCATGCACCCACTACATTTACTTTGTAAGTGTTCTTCCCAAATATAATAAAATTCTGCCGTCATCACTTTTGTTAAAATGACATTACTATTATGAAGAATCCATGTAGAAACACTTTTAAACATAGCACTGTGCAGAGAGCTTTTAAAAAATAATAAATAATCAAACGATATAAAGTGGGTGGGGTAAAGCCAAATTATAATGTTTCAAGTCGAATTTGTTAAGTGAACATGAGCTAACTGATCTTTTGTTACCCCAGGTTGCTCCCAGCAAGATTCTGTATACCAAAAGTGTTCAACTCTTTCCCTGAGCTTCTATATCATAATATGTAGCTGAACTTGTAAAGTCAAAATACTGGCGTCCCAGTTACCCCAGTATATTGAAGTAAGTGGCACAGCGTCAATCACCTGCCTGACTGTAGAGTTTGAAAGTTTCAAATAATATGGAAACTGTTAAAATCATAATACTTTTCTACCATTCTTTTATTTACCATCTGTTTGAAAAGAAATATGAAGATTGAAATAAAAATAGCCGACTCAAAATTATGAGTGCAACATCAAAGAAAACGACAGTAAACTGACGTCACGTCAGACGGAAATAGCGTTACGTATTTGTAGCTCTATGTAGACGTGTTGTTGTATTGTATTGAAAATTTTCATACCGAAAAATTACCACGCTTTCTGTTTAAGACGAGAGTATTATAACGATGGTTCAAACTGACCAATGCTGCTATATCCTTCTTATGCAAATGAATGGTCGAGCCTGTTCTGGACCTTCAAATTTAAAATGCCAGCAGTGCATACTTTTGAAAACCTAAGACTCGTAGAAATATTATTTCTAAACAAAGAAATAGAAGTGCTTTGGCAATTTTATTGTCTTCGTAAGTACGCATCATATGCTAGGTCTGGCGCTCAAAGAATAAAATGTGTCCCACTTACCCCATTGTCCCACTTGCCCCAATTTACCCTAGATAAGTAAGATCAAAATCTTCTTTTTCAAAAAGAAATGTTTATAACTAGAAACATCCTAGCCAGATTAACTATTTGAGTAGTATCTTGAATAAGTATTACCAAAATATTTGCGGCTCTTTGCATTCTCAGACAAAGTTTTAAGGAAATGTTTAATTCAGAGCTCCAGATAGGATTAGTCTTGTCAGGATAATTTTGAGATAATTTTTCTTATTTCTCGACAAAAACATATGTTGTTACCCCTCAGTAGAACCGTTCTGTTGATGAGGGGTCACAACTTTTGTTTCAATGGATTTGTGTGTTTATATGATTATTTTAAGTGGTGGCATTAACCAGGGGTATATGTGAGCTCCTGCTCACTTGCTTTTATTATAGTCTGTAGTGTTGGAGGTCATTATTCTAATTGTAATTGAGAGGTTGCTGGTGGTGAGAGTCAATCATTTGTAGAGTTATCTTAGTAAAGGTTCTCATTTGCTCACTGTTTTCCAGATCTGGGACATGAGAACAAAAGCTTGTGTTCATACCCTTACAGGCCATACTAACACAGTGGCAGAAGTCAGATGTCAGTCTGCTGAACCCCAGGTATGTGTTTGTTTCAGCTAAGCTTATTCATGAGCAAGCCATTTTAAAGACATGTGTAGACTAAGCAGACTCATGACCTGAGCTGAAGTTGACTCAGCTGTCTCTTGGTTAGTAATCCTGAGTATTAAGCCCAATCCAGCAGTACAACAGCATCAGTTTACAACTAGAAATACACTTTTTTTCTAAGCAGGCACAATCAGCATAAATTCTCAATAAAATTTGGGTATTATGTTTTCATAGTCAAATTTACCCTTATTGAAAGCTCAGAGTGTGTGAGCGAAACAGATGTCATGGTTTATCAGCACAAAAAGGATATTACTCCGAAAACGTTTAATAAAATAGGATTAATATGTAGAAGATAAAAATTGAATGCACAAGAAAGCTTGGAATGGCAATCAAAACAGTAGTGTTATGCAAACGTTGTCCCAGACTAGCATGATTGTTGTCTGTTATGGGCCTTTACTGTATGGTCTCTAAAGTGTATTGGTATGCCTTCGTGTTTTTTCTGGGACACCTTTCATGAGTTCCTGTTTGGCTACCCAGCTAAGACTGTTTAACCATTCCAAACTGGAATCTACTCTTATATTCAAGAGTTGAGATGGGAGGCAGAAATGAAAATTTCAAAGTTGCTTCCCCTGAAAGTGTGATTGTTCACCTAAATAAGATCCAGATATTGAGTAACTTAGCCAATAACAGAGGTCCAGGGGCCGTATTCATAAAACAACTAAAGGCGTTGCTATGCTGTTGCTAAGGCTAAATTTCTTTGAAGGAGATTCCCTACAACTATGAAATTTGCTCTGGAGGAACAGTCTTACAAAGACTGTTCTTCCAGACCAAATTTCATAGTTGTAGGGAATCTCCTTTATAGATATATAGCCTTAGCAACCCCCTAGCAACGACTTAAGTGGCTTTATGAATACGGCCCCAGATCTCAGAACTCTAGAATAACGTATTTCTTCAGTTATGAGATAGAGGATATTTGACTTTTTCAGTGTAAGATCGATTTTTATTTCACCGAATGAACACCAAAAGCAGTATTTTCACGAGTGGCGAAGCCACGAGTGAAAATACCACTTTTGGTGTTCATGAGTGAAATAAAAATTCATCTTACACTGAAAAAGTCAAATTTTCTATTTCTTTTTTGCTTGAAAATCGCAATAATTCTGTTTATTCAAGAGCGTCAGCCATCACGACAGAAACGCAACTTTTTTCCTAGCCGTTTTGCGTCAAATTTGATGCTTCCAGCGTGTTTATTGGGTATGATATTGGTTGTAAACAGAGTTTGCAACTAAAAAATAGCTTCAAATATCATTTTGATAAACAGATCTCAAAAAATTTACCAAGAAAGAATTCCTACAGGAGACTTAGGTGGCCTGACGTCGCGTGCAGTAACAATGTTACGTTGGCGCTTTAAGTGACGTCATTAACGTCGTAATGACGTGCAAACATGCGTGACGTAATTTTTGCTAAGCCAGATAAGATTTAGCCAATTAATCAACAAAAACCTTGAGGCTATTTCACAAAAATCCTATTTCTGAAACAGTGAAATCGAAAGTGATAATTTCACTGTTTGAAACAGTGAGATTATCAGTTTCGATTTCACCGAGAAATCTCTATAATTCATTGAAAAGTATAAAAGAAAAGGGTTTATCATTTCTAAAACAATCTCAAAGATGTAGATCCATCATGTGAGATGGATCTAGATCTTTGGGATTGTTTTGGAAGAGAAAAACCCATTTTATAGCTGATTACATATTTGCAATGATTTTGGAAGAATATTCTCCCTTCAGAAAACCAAATAAATACAATGAGAGGTATTGATTGGTTATTCCAGACTAACATAATTCTTTATCAAATATATACTGTGACCTCTCTTTAGATTTGTCTCAATGATGTCCCAATACTGGTACATGGGTTCATTAGGATACCTTTTTACCTCACAGGTGATAACTGGAAGTCACGACTGCACAATTCGTTTGTGGGATCTTGCTGCAGGCCGGTCAAGAGTCACACTAACAAACCACAAGAAAAGTGTTAGAGCTTTAGCTATTCATCCTACACAGTAAGTATATTTCTGATGTCATCTGATGCTTCTCTATTTTTGTGTCTTCTAGCAATTATCAAATTAAAAAGCATTCCAAAAAATCATCAATCCAAAAAAGCATTACAAGAATCACAAATTCAAAACTTTACATAAATTAGCATCTGCAAAATTTTCTAAGGGGGGGGGGGGGATGTACAGAGGGGTCACAGAGCTAGGAACATGATAAAATATCAAGGCATGCTCATCAATATTCTAAATGTTATAAGGGTATTAAAATTGTGGAGCAAGCCAGGGTTATACAGATATAAAGCAGCGACAGCTAAATGCAGCTCAAACTTCGGAACTAACTCGGACAGTATGAACGACAGAGTTGTCACTCATATATCAGACAAATTTTCATGACCTGTTCTGCATATCGAAATCGAAATCGGTCTAAACCACCGATGACGTCATACGAATCCAAAATAGACACGAAAACTAATGACTACACTGTGTATTCCACAATCCAAAAGTCACGAAAACTAATGACTACACTGGAGCGCCTTTATAACGCGGATGTCATCGCTGAAGTAGCCATTTAGTCCACATGTTCTTACTTAACGTGAAAAATGCGCTTTAAAGCGCAGAGACAGTCAGACCGAATGTGGAAGTACACATGGCTGTACCAATCGGACATCCTCGCCGGTCTTCATTTACGGAATTGGCCGAAGTATTACGATTGACTTGTTTTACTGTAATCGAGTTAATTCTCTTGAAATATGAATATACTTGCAAAAAGGTACCTTCGGACGAAGAAAAAATTTTTTTTTTCTGCGCGAGAAATGACGTCGGCTAAAAAAAATTCTGACCAGACTGCACATAATTAAGTCCGGTTTAAATTTTTTTTTTGCTAGTCAAATTCTTTCCTTATGCTATCTTTGAAAGTATACAATAGTCAGTAACCTTACGTTGCACAGCCTTTTCCCGTGCATTGGCACGTGTATGTGTGTATTACGAGTTGTGCAAAACCTTCGCCGCTGGCCAATATTGTTAACATGCTAATTATCGAAGATTTCTAAAATTGAGTCAGTGTTCACACCTTGGCAAGACAATCGACACTTTGTTTATCTGTGATAACTTTTGACAGCAGTGCGTGATTATTGGATTAATAATATGACACATGGCTAAAATCCAGGTAATTATGTCATCATACATCGCAAATCGTGTTTTTTCGGACCGAAAAAAATGTGCCTTATGCCAACTGAATCGGTTTTTCGAACTCAAAATCGGTCTGGACCGACAAAAAATCGGATTTCTGTAGCCCTGCTGTGAAGTATCATAAAATATTTCAAAGGGTATTCAAGTTATGGAGCAAACACAAAATCACACCTAAAACCATCAAGGGGAAATAGCTAAAAAAGCAAGAGTTGTCATTCTTGTTCACGACACATCGTCATGACCTGTTCTACATATCATGAAAAATTTCAAAGGGTATTCACGTTACAGAGCGGACACGACTCTGCCAAAAAAAATCACCAAAGGGGAGATAACTCAAAAAGTACAATAGCAAGAGTTTCCATTCTTGTACGCAACACATCGTCATGACCTGTTCTACATAACTGTGAAGTTTCATGAAAATATTCCAAAGGGTATTCAAGATATAGAGCGGACAAGAAAATGTTTATGGACGGACGGATGGACGCCAGGCTCATCGCTATATCCCCTGATTTTTCGGTCGGGTGATAAAAAGTTACAGTTTATATGACACATGTTGTCAGATTTACTTGTCCAGATTGAGAATGTCTTCCATTTCAGAATGGCTATGTTATGATGGTGTCATATTCTTTTAGGTATACATTTGCCTCTGGCTCTCCAGATAACATCAAACAGTGGAAATTTCCGGATGGTAACTTCCTACAGAACTTGTCAGGACATAATGCCATCATCAACAGTTTAGCTCTCAATTCGGATAATGTTCTTGTCTCAGGAGGTAAGTAACTTTTTTGTGGCTTTCTTATCAAGAATATAGGGTACACCATGTTGTTCCATCATTTTTACAAAAGGAAACAATTTTTATAACTTCTGTTTGTCAGTTTGTTTTCTAGGGCCACAGTTACATAGCCTGTCAAGCAAAGAATTTTGTTCCTAAATGAGCAAGCTGAACACCATTGAAAAAGGTGAAACGAAAATGGCCAAGTTGCTTTCTCTGAAGGTGTACCCATTCACACATTCCCTGGCTGAATTTGTATTTTGAAATTGTCAGGTTGTAAATTTGGATAAGTCTATTCATTGTTCTGAGGGGATGCTTCACAGAGAGGAAAGAAAAGTGCTGACACTTAACT
Organism: Ctena decussata; assembly: GCA_963989385.1. Taxonomy (NCBI): domain Eukaryota; kingdom Metazoa; phylum Mollusca; class Bivalvia; order Lucinida; family Lucinidae; genus Ctena; species Ctena decussata. The sequence continues at coordinate 21,791,751 of OZ022506.1, forward strand.
TAGTGGTCAGACTGGCAATTTTCACATCACAACCTGTATTTTCCAGAAAGTCATACTGAGACTTAAATCTGTCTTCAAGCTAATATCTGGACAGTCTGATCACCTTCACTGATTGGCCTGGATCCATAAATTATGCATACAAAATTGGAAGACTAATCAGCTTGCATGGACTTGCAGGTTGATCAGAGTCTGCTGTTTGTAAATGTATTTTCATCTGGCTTCTTTCCTATTAACCCTTAAATCACCAAAGAAGCAGATGGCAAAATTTACATTTGCAAATTTTTAAAAAAAGTTATGTGTAAGCTATATTATATTGAGAATTTCTAAGACCACATGGCATACAGTTTTGATCCAGATGAGTTGCTCATTATGAGCTGCTTCTTCAAGATTTATGCTGTTTTTCAAATTCATCGACATGTAATTTGGTTTGGTGCTTTAAGTGTTAATCTATTTCGCTACTTTACCCATTATTATACTCAGTTACATGTATTTGTGTTATAGACTTTGTCACATGTGAATATCAACGGCAAACAAATGGCAAACAGTGTAGACTCTAATCAGACTGCTCCTAGGAGCAGTCTGATGAGGGTATACACTGGTTGCTCATGCATGCCTGTACAATACAGGTTATAATTCTTGTGATACTAAATTAACAATTTCTGTTTCCCAGCTGATAATGGTTCCCTGTATTTCTGGGATTGGAAAACTGGTTACAACTTCCAGAGAATGCAAGCAGCTGCACAACCAGGATCTATAGACTCTGAGGCGGGAATATTTGCTATGACCTTTGACCTCAGTAATACTCGTCTAATCACAGCAGAAGCTGACAAAACCATTAAAATATATAAAGAAGATGATTCAGCGGTAAGAAATTTACAAACCTTAAAACTGGCTATTTTTGCATGTAGTTGTAAGCCTACCAAATTAAAAATTTTGAGAAAAAATGAGTGTTGTTGCATGCCTGAGATTAATAGGTATGTCATGAACTTACATGTTGAGTTTTTAAAACATACAATTTGATCTAATCACAAAGGTAAGTCATAGATTTTTTTTTCTTCAGCCTCTTAGTGTACTCCAGTTTTCTGACAAAATTTCTTCATACAGTACTAGCATCAGCTTCAGGTTTCAAGCAAGACTGAGCATTGGCTTGATACTATGACAAATATTATTGTATTTAACCTACAAGCAATAACTTTATCTCACGAAGGTCATAATTTTTCACAACTAACAAGTTGAATGCTTAACATTTGCAAGTTCTTTTATATTGTTTGTTTCACTTAACTATAAATAGGGAAACTGTGACTTTATTTTTTGTTCCCTAGATGGATGGATGAATGACTTGTGATTTTACATCCTTTTCAACAGTATTTCACTCATATCAGGGTGATGGGTGGGTGATAATGAAAGGCTGTGTGCAATAGAACACCGTTTACGATTGAACAGATTCCCGCCTACTGCCGGGTTGGAACTTGGGACCACTAGATCAGCAGGCTAGTGCTTAACCTACTGAACTACCGGGACTCCCTTTCACTAGAGAAAGGATACCCCAATACTGACAAATCAAATCAGACATCTGAATTGTTCAGCTTCTTAGGAGACCCAGTAGCTTAGTAAATTACCATAGTAATCTTTATAAATGCCCCTGCTGTAATAAACAACCCTGCTTCTTTTCTAAAAATAATTTTCTGTGAACTTGCATGAATTCCTGTTGGCTTCTCTTGATAAGGTAGCTCTTTGAAATGGGGTCTACTCTTAAAGAAAAGAATATGCTTCTAGATATCCCTTTTAACTGACAAATCAAATGAAACATCCGTATTGTTCAGCTACTTACGAGGCTCAGTAGCTTAGTAAATCAAGCACTAGCCTAAGCCAGTATTTGGGCTTGAATTCCACTGAATGTAGAATTCAGCCTAAAATGAGCCGCGACACGACAAAACCACCAAAGTAGCATGTGTGCCAAGTGAAGACTCAGACCAGCCTGGGCATCTGCCCAGTCTGATCGGGGTCTTTGCTGTGCACTTAAAGGGTAGCTAACAGTCTAAGCTAGCTCCAGGCAGATAGTGAAAACTTTGATCAGATTGGCCGGATGCCCAGGCTGATCTGAGTCTTTACTAGGTGCACATGCCACTTTGTTGGTTTTCACATGTCGTGGCTCTTGGATTCGAGTGCATACACCCTTTCTTATTTCCAGTCTATGTGCTTGATGTCTGAAGCACAGTTGAAAGGGCAGTATAGCCTCAGGTCATCAATCTATCCATCCAGCTTTGATAATTGGCAAGCGTTTCATGTGTTTAGGATCACTGTTGGTGGACTCATATTTGTGTTTTCTTTTTATTTTAGACTGAAGAGACACATCCATTGAACTGGCGGCCAGACATTGTCAAGAAGAAAAGATACTAGACAACATTAGGAAAGCCAGAAACCACAAATGTTTGACTGACGTCCCATGAAAGGGATCTTAAGCCATTGCATATTGTAAACATTTAAGTCCGCATTTGCAGTTGGCAAAACTGATCAGGGTCCTTACGTTTCATTTTTTAGCCTCCTCAGAGGACATATTTATGCAAAGGCTGATATAATTATTCCCTGCTTGCACATGCTGTCAGGTACCTTTTCTGCAACACATATCATACATGAAGCAGGGCTGGGAGAAAAGGTACCGTACACACGGTAATTTTCGCGGGTTCAAATTTTTGTGGTTAAGGGCCAAAAACTTAAACATTAATTTTCACGATTTTTAATTTTCGCGGTTAGCAACATGTGCGAAAAGCAAAACTACTTCTTTTACACCTGAGCCAGTTCATTCATTTACCTGCGGCAGGTTAATGAAAGAACTGGCTCAAGTGAAAAGTACCAGCAATTACTGAAGCACACAGAAACAAAATATATGAACACTATGTCTACAGAAGATACTTTGAAAGAGATATGAAATTACATGAAAGAGACATGAAATTATTTCGCGATTTTAATTTTCGCAGTTTCTAAGTGACCGTGAAATACCCCGAAAAATGGAACCCCGCGAAAATTATTTTGTATACGGTAGTTGGTATCATTTACAGCCAAGACTCTGTGAACAAACTTTCTATCTCAAGCTAAACTCATTCAAAATGGGGCGCTAATGGTATAGGCAGTGCTCCGACGTCTGTCCACCATAAACATTTTCAAATGACATTTCATCTGAAACAGTAAGGTCTGTTAAAATCAAATTCCATTGATAGCTTCTACAGGACAGGGGAACAATATGTACAGTATATGTTCTTTTTATGCCAAGTGGTGCAGTACTTTGGTTGTTATGGCAATGAAAAAATTGTAAATTGGCTCTCATTGCTTAAAAGGTACAGTAGAACACTCACTGTATAATAAAGACAAATCTTTTACAAAAATTTTTCTTGGGTAGCCCTACATCAGGCACATGGTTTTTGTGCCAGCTGTTCAACTGACTTGGTTGCTGTAGCTAATGATATGCCAAAAATGGCAAAATATCCAAAATTCAGTTCCTTGGTACCCAAAAGGCCGCGTTTACACGAGCAAAGTTTATGATAAAATAGGTTTGCCACAGAAAAAGTTGCTAGTGTGAACGTCAAAATATGACAGTGTTTCGGTTGATTTACTTCGATATATTAAATTTGTCAGTGTGAACGGAGAACTTTGCTATAGATTATGTAACAAAGAACTTTGCTATAAGCGTGGCAAATATGACAAAGATTTTGTTCCATTGCTGCAGGTAACTTTGACGATTAATATTTGGTCGTGTGAACACTGCAGCAAATATTTCATTGATAAAAAGTTAATGTGACAAACATTCTATGGCACATTTTCTTTAACAAATAATTTGCTCCGTGTAAACGCAAAATGTTTGTCATACTTTCTTTGTTAAAGTTTCTGTGACATAGAAACTTTGCTCGTGTAAACGCGGCCCAAGGCTAGAAAAGCTGAAACTTTGTGGAAGTGTTCTTAGCATTATCCTCTTATAAAAGCACTCGTTTTGGTTGCGGCTATCTGTCTACTTCTTTGGTTGCAATGGGATCTTGGGAGTTGGCATTGACTTTTGATGGGTAAAAGGCTTATATGCCTACATCAGTGCAGATATTCGAGCATTCAGTGATTTACAAACATAGAGTCCTTCTTAAAATCAGTATTACCAAATATGTAAAGCTGTTGGTATTTGGTGTTGAGCTAGGTTCTAGGGGAAGGATAGTCCTCTTGTTTTTTTAGGTGTATGGGTACCTCACCATGCTTTCCCTGTTTTTTGAAGGGAAACAACTTTTGTTACTTCCAGTTTGCTTTCTTGGACAACAAACCCTTCCAAAAAAGGGGGGTGTACTCTTAACCCATTGCATTCTGGGTATTTTTTGTTCTCTGCTGAAATTGTCGTCTGCATCAAAAATCAAGACTATTTTGACACTATTGGTGTAACTAACTCTTGTAGAAATGATGTCTAGGCAGCAAACAGTTTGGATCTCAGACCAGGCCCCACGTTTGTGGGGCCTGATCTGGATCCAAACTGTTTGCCTTCATACCCCTAAATGGGTATCCCGAATGGAATGGGTTAAAGGAGATAATTAGCCCTTAGAGGAGCAAATTCTTGCTTTTGAGCATTGAGACCCATTGAAAAGGGAGGCAAACCGAAAACAGAAGTTGCTTCACCCTAAAGAGTGGCCATTCACCTTAGTGAGTGAACTCCGGTTTAACATCCCACCAACAACGAGGTCATATGGAGACGGGACCTCAGTTTAAAGTCTCATCCGAAAGACCGCAGAAGCGGGGGCCATTCTTCTTAGAATCTATCTTGAATAGAGATATGAGCCGCGACATGAGAAAACTAACAATGGTTGTGCGGCCAGCACAGACTCAGATTAGCCTGGGCATCTGCCCAGTCTGTTAAGACTCTTTGCTAAGCCCTTAAAGGGTAGCTAAGGGTCTCAGTTAGCTCCATGCGGACAGCAAAGACTCTGATCAGACTGGGCAGATGCCCAGCTGAGTCTGCGCTGGGTGCACAACCACATTGTTGGTTTTGTCGTGTCGTCGTGTCGCAGCTCATATATGTCTACAAAACGTGAACCAAATGAAAAGTTGTCTGTTATGGATTCATTCTTTCATCATATTTGTCTTTTACTTATCATCTCATACATTATTTGTAGATAAAATAAAATAATGAAAGAAATAAAAACAAACAGCTTAATAAAACAATTTTCTTTTCTTTTCAAGCCTACAGCTGGTAGTATTATACATACCAATAATGTAAAAGTTACAGTTTCTTTGCATACTGAATATGTTTCATCAGTGCTGGAATTTTCCGTCTTAAACCCCTAGGGACATAATAATATGCCCTTATTAGCTTCACTGGCACAGATTATCACCTTTGATTCCCAATGCAGAATATTTCTAATTCTCTTTCATCGTCGTTTACATGTAGCGAGTACTTTTTGCCAATAACCAACTACTTAAGTGAAGCAGTTTTGAAGGTGGAAAAATCCAGAGTTGAAAAAAAAGTATAACTCAATCACCCCTGGTTAACAAAAACAGAGTCATAGTTACCAAACAACCTGATGACCAGCTTGTTTGGTAACTATGACCCTTTTTCATTTTGTAACAGCTCTTTCGTTTCGTAACATCTTTGAAAATTAAGTTAACCAGGTTTTGGATAGTTTATGGATAATAATCAAAAGTAACAACCAACAAATTCAGGCTAGAGGAGCATGGTTGCAAACTCGTGCTCTATGACCCTCAGTCTTGCTCTTCTGAATGGTTCATATTTTCTTTGTAAATCTCTGATTACTTTCTTCCAATAGGCTGGATTTCTTCGAATGAGCTGCGACTTGTGAAAACCAACAAAGTGGCATGTGCACCCACCAAAGACTCCGATCAGCCGGGGTATCCATCCATGCTGATCAGAGTCTTTGCTGTGAGCTTAAAGGGTAGCTAAGGGCGGATGTCCAGGCTGATCTGAGTCTTCCCTGGGTGCACACACCACTTTGTTGGTTTTGTCCTGTTGCGGCTCAAATGTTAGCAACTGGTGAGCATTGATTTTGTATTGGTGCTAAAAGAAATAACTTAACTAAAGCCTCTGCCAGCCCTCAGGGTCCTGTACCCATTGCCAAGTTTCAGTTCAACTGGATGTAAACCATGCCGAAGTTATCCCTAAATGCTTAACTAAGGAAATTTTATGAGAAGCTGTAACTACTACAAATAACTTACGAGGATAATCTGCTCATTGATTGATTGATTTGATACTTAACATCCATGGTAAACAGCTATGGTCATGCCGTGACGGTCAGTTAACCTAACCACACTATTCCTGAGCAAGCTTAGACCTCCTAAGCGGTTAACCAGTACTAAGTGCACATACTTTCGCCAGTAAATGACAACTACCCTTCTTGAATCAGCGGAAGGAGAAGCAAAAGTATGTGGCCAGACCAGGTTTAGAACCCATGACCTCTGACTTATGAGTCAGGTGCCCTACCGATTGCGCTACCCGGCCCGGCGCGATAACCTGCTCAACATCATAGTCTTACTATCGTCAAAGTTTCAGCTTGGCTGGATGTAAACAGTAAAAGTTACCATGAAATGAAAGTTCCCTGATCAGTGAATACCAGCACCGTAATAAAGTATTCCTAGTTTTCAAACTAGTATATCAAAATACACAGAATATCACAGTTCTAATATCACAGCAACAAAAGAGTTTTGAGATCATGATAGGAGCTGTCACATGCATACAGTGATCCTTAGCCCTTATATGTTAAGATAAATGGTATACTTTCAGGGGAGTTAACTCTGCCATTTTCATTTTTACTTCCCTTCTCAATTGGGGTCAACTCTTAAAGGAAAGAATTTGCTCCTTTAGAAGCAACTTCTTTTCTTTAAGAAGCGACCCCAATAAGAAAAGGCTTAGTCTTCAAGGGAAGCAAACAGGAAGTCATAAAAGTTGTTCTTCTTTGTCAAAATGGTTGAAAAACATGGAGGTGTACCAATTTACCCTAAACATAAATTTATGCTATCTCATGACATTTTTGCCCAAAAGAGGTTCAAACAGTTTGTCAAGTATTTTCTCTGGTTTTTCCGAGGCCCTGGGTAAACTTCTGGCAATCTCTGCTATCAGGGATAATGAGTTCTGAAATAAAACAGAGACATGATAACCTTGACATGCCACAAGCTTTGGACACATTTCTGAGATGTGACGAGTGAGATTTAGCAGAATACAGACTTTTACCAAACCTTTTAGAAGCCCATCTAAATATGTTTTCAAAGCATTTTACTGCCTGTGCAAATGTTGCGGTGTATTACTGTTCACATTTTTTGTTGTCAACATAAATGTGCAAACTTAAATACCTGTGAAGATAATTTTTCTAAAAGGAATATTAGGAAAATGTATTGAATCCAAAAACTTTAGTACCTGTAATTTAATTTAGCTGCAATTTTTTTGTCCCTGCAAACATAGATAACACTATTTTGTGAGAGATTTAACTCTGGTATACATGACAACCAGATACTAAATCCAGAAATGGGAAAACGTATTTCTTACATTATGTATAAAACACTACAGTCTAGTCTAACAGCTGAAAGACTTGAAAGTTCTCCTTTGCATATATCACATGTAAGTCTAAGAACAAAAATTATATTCTATGTAATTTTAAAACGATTTTTGCTAAGTACCTATTAAAGAAGTTCACAGGATCTTACCATTTTAAGTAGGTGTTCCTCTATTTGTGCATCAATGATTTTATTCTGTAAAGCTTTAGCTCTTGACTGTGTGAACAATTTCTCAGCTTCTAAAGCGTCCAGTTCAGCTTTCTTCTCCCTGTGGAAATACAAAAATATGAACACTACAAGCATAAAGACTGCTTTGCATATGGTAAAAAAAAATCTAATTTTTTGGACACATAGATCTGAGCAAATAGTCAGAACCAGATCAGACTGCTCCTAAAGGAAGTCTTATAGACTCTACAATGACTGTCATTTCATCTGCATTCTAAGTATTGGGAGAGATAGGTCTGAGCAAACAGTGCAGACCCAGAGTCTACACTGCTTGCCATTCCATCCACATGTTTTGGACACATTACAGCATTGTACTACCAAACTGCTCCATTTTTAGACAATTATGGTAATTATTTCAGATGTCCCAATTTTTAGAAGTTTTACGGTACAGGCCAACTTCGTTGTGTCAAACTTGCTTATCTCGAAAACCCTGCTAGTGTCGAAGTGATCTCCCATTCCCGAACATTCCCCCCTATATAATATTGCATTTCGACCTCCGTTGTGTCGAACTCGCTTATAACGAAAACACTGCTGTATCGAAGTGATTTTTGATTCCCCTCCAACATTTCCATGTGTTTTGCCACTGTTTGTATCGAAGTTAAAATGTGTATTCAGAAAAAGATCGCCGAAAGGACGGAAAGAAAATAACGGCCATTTTGTGTAGACGTTTTGCGGTAATGAAAAACCTGCATATTTTTGTCTTTAAGCAAATTGGTACAAACATCGAACAATAACAATGAAAAAGAACGATTCACCGAACAATTGTCTTTAATTGATAACAGTTCAATCAATTATCCCAAATTATCCAATAATTATCCAATGATTGCGTGAAACCTTGAACCGCGTATACGTCACAGGTCAGGTGCGTTCGATTGGAAAGTTCGGTCAATTAGGCGCCTTTGAAATTTAATTGATTGAACAGTATTGAGCGGCGCTCTTTGATGCGGGCTATTAGTAACTGTAAACTGTTTTAATTCAAAATGTAAAATAAAACTAAGTGAAGTGATTTTTCTTGTCTTTATTTCAATCCCGTTTTCAGTAGAAACAGTTTTACTACGTTCGTGCTGCACACGTTTTGTAGAAATACTGACTACGAAAGTTAAGAGATTGTACATGTATAGAACAAAAATTTTGGTGACGTCACAATTTGCCTATCTCGAACTTCGGAAAACTCGAAGTGGGTTCTCCATTCCCTTGGAATTCGAGATATCGAAGTTGGCCTGTATATGCATAATCTATGGTGAAGACTGACACTAGTCTGTGCATTCCTGTAGTCTTGCTAGATTCATTAATTTGCAATTGTATCTTCCTCAGACAGTATAAAAGGTGTGAGCAAGCAGGATGGTCAGATTGATTGATTTTATTGATATGTTGCTTTATGTCCACGTAGGATGGTCTGAGTATTAGGGTCAAGTCAGGTAAATTCGGACAGCAGGTCAGGTAAATTCGGACAGCAGGTCAGGTAAATTCGGACAGCAGGTAAATTCGGACAGTGACATTGTTTCCATTATATGTCAGCTGTTTGGAATTAAAACAAAAATAACTAGGCAAACAGTGAAAATCCTGATGAGACGGCTCATTATGAGCCTTCTCATCTGGATTTTCACTGTTTGCAATGGTATGTCCCAATTTACCCCCAGTCCGAATTGCCAGACTCGACCCTATCTTGCAATATATGCATCTTTTCTGGGTGTGTAGAGAGTTTGTTCAAGAGCTTTAGCAAACATCTCATGACCTGTCCAGGTTTTCAAAATGAAGAACTGGAAATATTCAACACAAGGAGTCTAAAATGTCAACACAAAGGAGTCTATTTCTTCAATATACAAAGCTGTCTAAATTTTCATGATATGGAGTCTAACACAATGGGCACACTGGATAGGTGACAATCGAAAATGCTCATGCAGTCGACGAACATGGATCAAAAACCATTAGAAACAACCATTTCGATTGCAAATTTCGCCAATTTGCACTCGAGAAAGCTGTTTCGGGTTTTGATTCGAGAAAACTGATTGTTAAGAGCGTTTTGGATTGCCGCCTATCTGATGTGTAGCTGCGGCATCCAAGATGTCCGACAGATACAAATAATGAGAAATTTACCTGCAAGTTTGGCAATGTCTTGGTTCATGGAACTCTTCTCTGGCAGCCTATCAACAAGAAAGAGAGAAACTGTTATTTTGAGGACTTCTCAGTTATTTTGACTTCAGCATAGAAAACCTTAGCAAAAACCAAAATGGCAGAGTGGCTTTCTCTGTGAGTGTTCTCCTTAGCCTTGAAAATTTGAGGCTCAACTGGATAAAAACAATAAAGTGGCATGTGCGCCCAGCAAAGACTCAGATCAGCCTGGGCATCCGCCCAATCTGATCAGAGTCTTTGCTGTCTGCATGGATGTTGCTTAGACCCTTAGCTACCCTTTAAGCACTTGGCAAAGAGTCTGATCAGACTGGGTGGATGCCGAGGCTGATCTGTGTCTGCGCTGGGCACACAACTAATTTGTTGGTTTTCTCGTGTTGCAGCTTATTTATAATTCAAAGATCAGTTCATGATTTCCTCTCATACATGCAGCTAGAACTGTCCTTAAATATTTTCTTGTCTTTTTTTTTTTGTGTGCATAAAATGTATAAAAACAGAAAAAAGAGAGTTTAATGAACCTGTAAGCAGTGAAGCTCAACTCAGTCAGTGTGTCTATATAATTCAATAGTAGCCTTTTCTCTTGCACCTATTATTCTTGATATCTGTGAACAACAAAGGATCTGATCATACTACATGGTAGTGCAGGCATGAATTCGAGGAACTATTTACCTTATCCATGGCAGACAGTGTTCTCTTGATTTTCATCTTTTCAAGAATTACTGGAGACAGTCCATAGTCTGTTAGTTTTGTGGCTCTTTCTTTGGAAAGTGGGTGTGGTCTGTCTGCAACTTTGACATCACCTGTATGTACAGCAAAATGAAACGAGTCCTATCAAGCAAAAAGGTGACTTAATACATGGGTACAGCAAAAATTCAGTCTAGCTAGAGCCTTCATTTTATGCATGTAAATTTTTCAAAGTTTATGCTCTGGATGGACTGCATGGAAATGAGAAAGATCAGACCTCATTGTAACAGAAAGTATAGGAACTACAGGCCAAAATCTTTTTTTCATATTGTGAAGTGCTATAACTCATAAAATAATCAAAATCTATCCATTAACAAGCCCGCACATGACATTCTTGATACAAATCCATGACGAAGTACTAGTTATCAAACAAAAACAAAGTGTAGAAAACAGACATGAAATAAATGGATGGACAGCCTCATAGGTTTCTAGTGTAAACATGTAATATCCTGCTAATAACATGTGGCTGGTGTAAAAGCAGGATGTGCTAAGGAAGTTTTTATGATGAGACATACCTGACAGAGCTCTAGCTAAGAGAGGTATTTGATGATAATTGAGGGATAAATTTTTTTTATTTCTCATTGAAACCGTATGTTGTGACCCCTCATCTGAACCGTCTCGTCGAGACGGTTCAGATGAGGGGTAACAATGTATATTTTTATCCAGAATTAACAAAAATTATCCCTAATTATCCCCAATTACTCCTTCTCATCTAGGGCTATGTCATACCATTCTTCTGTTTTCTCCTCAGCAACTTTATCTTTTTCTTACAGAAATGAGATACATATTCATCTTCATCTACAACAGAAAGAATAAAATCATTAAAGTCGTAATCGTTTACTGAAATTTTTATGACATACAGTAGAACTCCATTGGCTCTAACAGGCTTTGGACTATGAAAATCAGTTCCGCCCAAGGGTAGTTCTAGCCATCCAGGGTTAGTTTCTATAGAAAGTGGCCTATAGGGACCCAGGAAAGAGTTCTAGCCAGGCAGGGTTAACAAGCCATCAAGGTTTGAGCCATTGAAGTTCTACTGTTTGAAGATATTGTAGATAAAAAATTTAGCTTATCTCTTGAGTCTCATCTGGCGCACATTGTCACATATAGTGCCTTTACAATTTAATAATAGAAATCTGTTAAAAGTTTATGCTGATGCCTGTGCTGGGAAAGATATACCCATACACTTCTGCTAGTCACAGATGAGCCAAAAAACAAGTGACTAAAGGTGTATTGATACACCTTCAAAGGAGATCCAGAGCTCCAGATAAGGATGTGTATTGAGGAAAATTTTGAAATGAATTTTCTTATTTTTCAACAAAAACATTTATAGTGATCCCTCAATGGAACTGTCACAGCGATACAGTTCTTATAAAGGGTCACAATTTATGTTTTTAAGAAGCAGAAATGGTCATATCATCCCTAAATCATCCCTGTCACCCCTTCTTATCTAGAGTACTGGAGATCACACTGAGCTACAAATATTTATCTCCATTCTCATGGAGACTACCCTAAGGGAAGACTTTATCCCATTCCATTCGGGATACCCCTTTAGGAGTACCTGGACAAACAGCTTGGATACAGATCTGGCCCCACAAATGTGGGGCCTGATCTGAGATCCAAACTGTTTGCTGCCTAGGCATCATTTCTACAAGAGTTAGTTAAACCAATATTGTCAAAATATTCTTGATTTTTTATGCAGACGACAATTTCAGCAGACGAAAAAAAAAATACCCAGAATGCAATGGGTTATTCTCTGCAGGAGTAACTTTCATCAATGGCATCAATCTACCAGAGAAAGCACAAATTGTTCTGCTAAGTTGAAACGTTTTAAATGGCAGTCAAATAATGGAGTATGTCATCATAATTTAGTTTTTATGGTATTCCTCTGTAGTTTATTCTTAATGGGAGCAATGACATGACACAATTCACCTTTCTGAGCCACACCCAGAAATTGCCACAATGTCACTCAAAAGTCATCTGTTACTGTATAACAGAGAGGCGCCGTAGTCAAGTGGTTAGAGTAACTCGGTTATGGTACGACGACTGGAAAACTCTCTCTGTCAACCCAGCAGTAAATGGGTACCTTTTTCGAATCAGGGAAGGATAAGGCAGCAAAAGGAGAGAGATGGGCTACGCTTTTTATCTGCTGTGCCATAGATACAGAGGGTCTCTAACCCCCACTGCTCCTACGGCTAATAGGCTATGGGAAACCTTTACTTTACCTCTTTTAGCGTACAACTGGCCAATGCGACAACAACTTAGCATGTGACATAGTCACACAAACAAAACTGCACATGTGCAATGTCCCACAATAAGTCTGTGATTTTACCTACAGTGAATAGAGGGATGTATATCAGTTTAAAGCAGATGTGGTTTTCGGAAAGGTGAATAATATCCAAAAAAGCAAAATCATACGTGGAAGTGTAATGAGGCTGTGCAGTATATCTGGACAGTCAAACCCTACCTTCTTCCTCATCCAAAGGGAGTAACTCCATCCTCATTGGTTGTTTAGAGTGATCATTCTTTAACCTTGCCATTGTTTGTTCAATAAAATCCTTCTGAGCGACCTCTGTCTGCAGCTGAATCTCAGTTTCTCTCTCAATCTGAATAGAATAAACTATCAATATAGGGATGCTTTTCCATGCATTAACGCTTGCAAGGTCCCCAGGGAGATGTGTTCAATATCTCTCGAGGGACCTTGCAAATGTTAATGCATTGGGAAAAAAATGTTTGATCACAATTATTGCATAAATTCAACCACAATGCTACAAAAATAACGAAAATGTTTGGGCACTATTTTTTGCCTCATCGCCATTACCTTGCTGATTCCTACATGCACAATGCAATTCTATAAAAATCTTCGTTTCAGGCCATGGTCAGCAATCGTGAATTTTTGTCCAATCTTTAGTAGCAGATCATAAGTCATAATCATGTTCATCAAAGTTTTCACTAGATGTCATCTGCACTTCCATTTAAAAGCCTTGTAAATACATGGTTTTAAACCAGGGATCAAGCTAGGGGGCGATTTGGGCGAAATAATCGCCCTAGGGGCCGAAATTTCGCCCTAAATTGGGCTTAGGGAGAAGTGGGAGTCTCCCTAAAAAAAAAAATTTTTTTTCTTTTTTTTTTGGTAGAATTTTCATCAAATCATTCCACAAACAAGCTGTTAAGACAATTTACCCTATAAACCCATTGCAGCTTATTAATCTTTCAATTTAATGTTAATAGTATGCATAATAGCTATTTTTCTTTAAAACTGAATGAAAAATGTCATAATCATGCAATACCACTTCTCCATTCACGGCTGTCACTTCTCCCTATTTCAGCTGGAGGGAGAAGTCACTTCTCCCTAAACTTTGAGTCTAGCTTGATCCCTGTGGTTTTGTGTTCTTTAAAACCTGCCTATTAATAGCATGTGACACCGATATTTATGCAATAATGCAGCTTAACTTTTGTTAGTAAGGTGCATGTGTACACCTCAATCTTGCTCTGCCATTCTTACAAAGGGAACTAACTGCTGAGACTTCTTGTTTGCTTCCCTGGATGACAAAGCCCTTCCAAAATGGAACTTCCTCTTAAAGGACAGAATCTGTTTCTTAAGGAGCAAATTATTTCCTTTAAAAGTTTATTTCTACTGAGAGGGGAGACAAAAATGAAAATGACAGAGTTGCTTCCCCATGAAAGTATACCCATTCACCTTCAGGCAGAAGAACTTTAAACACAGAATTTTGCGTTTATGAGAATTGATGACAAGTGACTTAAGTTCATAGAAGTGTTCATAAATACAGGTTTGAATTTCATCTCCCTGACTGTCATATTGTTACCTTGCTCTTTGCTATTAGGATCTAACTAAACTTGACTTTTACTACACGTTTTGTGTAGTAGAGTAGTAGATGTACAGTCTATTCTGAAGCAGCTGTGCTTATTTAAGTTTGAAGACCACTTCCACTTTACTCTTTTTACAAAATTTCACAATCCAAATAAAACAAGGGCTTCGCAAGCGGCGCATATAATACGCCCGTTTCAATGTCCTAAAGGAGTTACAGAATGAACGAAATTGTTTACAAAAGGATAGATAGGCAGACAAACAGAGGCAAGCACTCAATAATTAAGTAGAACTGTTGGCGAATCTGACTATACCCCTGCTTAACTGCTTAAATCAAATGGTGTTATTTTTGTAACAAAAAGCATAGAGAGAGAGAGAAATCATTGTTACCATGTATACCAAATATGAATGGTTGCTGTGAAATCTGTTACAAAAAATTACATCATTCAAAGTAAAGAGAGAAAGAAAATCAGACAAATACAGGGAAGAAAAAGAGGAGAAGGCTGGTTCTCAATCCCACGATACAGTAAGTAATCATTAACCTGCATACCAAATATGACTTCTCTAGCTTGCAAGGTTGTGGAGAAAACTTTGACAAAAAAATTCATTATTCAAAGTATGGAAAGAAAGAATATTGGACAAATACAGGGAAGAATAAGCAGGAGAAGGCTGGTTCTCAATCCCACTATACAACATGTCGTCATCAACCTTTATGCCAAATATGACCAGTCTAGCTTGTATGGTTGTGAAGAAATCTTTGATGAAAAATTTGATTAAAAGGGGACGGAAGGACAGACAGACAGATGGAAGGACGGACGAACATGATGTAAACCTGTATACCCCCACTTTTTCAAAGCGGGGGTATAATGACTGCAACATTATTTAAAAATTTAAAACACATCAAATACTGTTGTATAAGTTGCTTGTCAAAGTGGACAAGGGAGATAACCTAAATATACTAGAGATACCATTTTTTGTTCTACTATTCTCCCCAGAAAATATATTGTACCAGATAAATATACACAAAATAGTCTATAAGAACTTATGAAAGGGATTAAGGAAGAAAGGTAGAGCAGCCATTTTTGAACACGACACACCGTTGGGACTTCATACACATTGCTATGAAGTTTCATGAAGATATCTCGAACGGTTATCTAGTTATGGCGCGCACAAGACTTGCAGGGAAAAAATTAATCAAAGGGGCATAACTTGGAAACTAAGGAAGGGGGAGCAACCATTCTTGTACGCGACACGTTCCCCCAACCCAATACATATGCCTACCAAATTTCATGAAGATATCCCAAATGGTTACTGAGTTAGGGGGTGCGCACAAGAATGTTTACGGACGGACGGACAACGCCACGACATAATACGTCCATTTTTTCAAAACGGGCGTATAATAAAAATTAGCAAACATGCAACCATACTGAGAATAACTTAGTACTGCGGTTTTAATGGTCCAGAATGTTTCAGTATGTTTGTGTACTCTTATTCAAAACAGCTAGAAAATTCTACTCATCCACTCATGACTGTGGAAACAAGATCAATATTTGACAAGTTTCTAGTGTATTATTGAATCACCATACCTTAGGTCATCTAGAAGAAGTGAAAATTTTAAGAATTTTCCAGCTCTGATTTAAGACAGAAAAGATGCCTTTCAGATCAGCCTAAAGACTGATCACTGTACTAGCTTTCAATACTGTACTAATTCAGCTATAAAACAGGGCTTTCCCCCATCTAGAATATATAAATGTCATGTAATTCTCTATAAGGTAGGCTTTCCTCCTGAACAACCCCAAAAATCAAGATCTGTCTTAAACAGATCTAATTTTTTGGGGTTGCTTTGGAGAAAAAAAAGATCTTATAACAAATTATATAATTCCTCAGAATCTATAGAATGCTGCCGCAAAAAAAGACTCTAATCAGACTGCACGTATGTGCAGTCTGATCTGCATCTACAACGTTTGCATGCCATATACCAGAAGCTCATGTCTCGTCATGGCTCAAATTACCTCTGCAGGATCTACTAGATGTACTGCGGAACTAATTTCTGTTGGTTCAAATGTGTAACTGTAGTCATCCTCAGTGTACGACTCTTCATCTGTCAGCCTGGGAGACATGCTGAAATATATATTCAAACCATAATTAGCTTCATCATCCAAAATACCTGAACCAAAAAGTGATACCCATCCTTTTTTGGTGTGGCACCATGTCAAACATGGAATACAGTTGGTTTTAAACAGGGAATACATAATTATACATATATGCAAATATAACACAAGCTGGATCTGACATAAAGCGCAACTTTTATATATTTGCCATGCTCTGAAATATGTACAATTCAAATAAGAACTCAAGTTGGTGAAAGCTGACATATTTGTCATCCTCTCAGTGCTGTGTCCCCAAATAAATTCAACCGTTAAAAAATTTAACCAGCACAGCTTTACGAGGGAGTAAAGTGCTAGTTGCAGGAGTGACAATATAATAATTATCCCTCAATCATCACCCCAAAAAACCCTTTTATCATATGACGTCGCTTTTATGAAGTGGATAAAGTCGTGTCATAAAAATTGTATGACCACATGTGTAATAACACTCTAAAACATACACGTAACATCATTGACAACGTCCATGTCAACAATGTGTTTTCTTATTGATATAATGTTCAGTTTGAAGGCGTTAAAATCCCATTTTAAAGGGTCATAAGATAAACAGAATCTTACACTCATGGTCATTTCATATGAAATTTATGAAACTCGCCAAAGGCTCGTTTCATAAATTTAATATGAAAAGACCACTCGCGTAAGATCCTCTATTTATAAGGAGCACTGATTACCATAACAATTTTCCATATGGTTTACTTGTGGCAAAACTGAAACATCACATAATTTGGCGTAAAAAATTATACTTACGATCTCTCACCCAGTGATGTACTGTAGTCACTACCCTGACTGGATCCTGTCTTTGATCTGTCCCTGGTATAGCTACTGTATGTTTGCTGTGAACCATCTGCATAATGGTCATCTGTGTAAGATCTTGTAACCGACTTCTCACTTGCTGTTTGCAAATAATCATCCCCATCCGTGTACTCACCAGTATCAAAAGTGTCAGTGTATGTTTCTGGTGGATGAGTATCTGAATATGTACTGTCCACAACTGTGTCAATAGCTTCTGTGGCATGGGTATCTACTTCAATAACTGTGTCAATAGCCTCTGTTGCATGAGTATCTACTTCAACAACTGTATCAATAGCCTCAGTGGCTGAAACTGCTGTATCAATATGCTCTGAGATATGAGTATCTCCTTTACTAACAGCCGATATCACTGTTTTGATATCTGACTGTCCATTACCAGAAGTAGATTTACTCACTCCACTGCCATTGATAAAAGTATCACTATACGACTCCTGTGAATCACTGACAACGGTGTCAGTATAGACATGACTCTGAGATGGTTCTTCAAATGTGTCAGTGTAAACATATCTCTCTGATACAGAATCTCCAATACTTCTAGCTGACCGCGGAGTCCTGGGACTTCTCTTGGTGTCTGATACCTCTGGTATGTTCCACTTTACTGAGCCCTTCTTGGCCATCTCTTGACATTACCTTCTAAAAACAGATACAAAGATATCACCAAGATGATTCTTAAGAGGGGTCATAATACATGTAAATGTTTTCATGAAGACATATGGAAAATCATCCCTAAATTATCCCTTTTACCCCTTCTTACCAATACCTGGAGCACTACAATTCAGACCCCTCATTAGAACCATTTTGGTGAGATCGTTCTAATGAGGGGTCATAATACATGTATATGTTTTTATGAAGACATATGGAAAATCATCCCTAAATTATCCCTCCTATTCCTTCTTACCTGGGGCACTATAATTCAGAGCTTCAGATAACAAGAGCTTTCTTCGCCCTTCATTAGAACCGTCTTGGTGAGATGGTTCTAATGAGGGGTCATAATACATATTGTATATGTTTTTATGAAGACATAAGGAAAATCCCGATATTATCCCTCTCATTCCTTCTTACCTGGGCACTATAATTCAGAGCTTCAGATAACAAGAGCTTTCTAATTTGAATGGGTAAACTTTCTGGAGAAACAACATACATGGAGAAACAACATACAGTCAACTCTCAATATCTCAAAGTCTAACCTCAGCCCAAACTACTGGTACCAGAAAATTTACTTTGAGATACCAGTAGTTTGAGATAATAGGAGTTGAAATGTACATAAAAATAGGAAATATATTCTTTGATACAAGAAGATACTTTGAGATATCAGTGTTCGAGATATCGGGATTTACTGTACTCTACTTAATTCTGTTTTGCCTCTCTTATTAATGGGGAGCAACAATCAAAGGAAAGAGTCGCTCCCCTAAAAACAAATTCTTTCTTTAGGACCAGACCCTTTATGGAAGGGTTTCACTGTCCATGAAGAGAAACAGGAAGTCCCATAAGTTGTCAATTTGGTAAAAATGGCAGAAGCCAGACCTCCAGATAAGAGGGGGTATTGAGGATAATTTGAAGATAATTTTTCTTATTTCTCAATGAAAACATTAGTTGTGACCCCTCATTAGAATCGTCTCAATGAGACGGTTCTAATGAGAGGTCACAAAATATGTTTTATGGAGAAATATGCATAATTATCCCTAAATTATCTCTGTTTACCCTTCTTATCTGGAGCACTGGCAGAAGCACATAGAGGTGCATCCATACATCTAGGGAAAAGCATTTTCTTCACATGAACATATATACAGCAGAACTTCATTGGCTCGAACAGGCTTGGGACCACAAAAATTAGTTTCAGCCAAAGGGAGTTCTAGGCTAGCCATCCAGCCATCTAGGAACCCAAGAACGAGTTCTAGCCAGGCAGGGTAAACGAGCCATCAGGGTTCGAGCCATTGAAGTTCTGCTGTATTTGGCATCTCATCTCGATAAGTGCGAGGTGCTATTACTAAAACCTTGTGACGCACCGCACTGCAGCTGCTAAAACCTGGTACTGCGAGAAAACTACAAACTCAGGTCCTGTCTTTTTTTGTCTATGTCTACTGTTACAAGTGAGAGTAAAAAATAAAAGAACTAACAGATAACTATTACAGTCAAATGCTGAAGAATTTATTCCTATGCATCAATGTATAATTTCTATGCATCTCCTATCTAACGCAATGCACAGCTTTCTAAAGGTCATGAAAATTTATTACGGTCAACTGTCAGATGAAATATTCTGCTGAAAAAAATTTGAACTTGGTAAAAGTTGTTGCAACTAGATTTGAGACAACATTCTACAGAAGAGCCTCCCTTGAAACAAAGGGACTGCAGCAGAAGTCAACAATAATGTTGTTAAAGGTAAATTTTGTGACAAGGATCAACTAAGACCGCATCTATGAAGAAATTACTTTGAATGATTTGTTATTATTATTTTATGATAATGGAATGTTTCTGAAGCTGATCATCGACGAAATGGTGTGCAATGGTGGATGGATGTGAAGTGTATGGCTTGGATCACTTTTCTAAAATGGTTTTCAGGAAACTTCACAAAAGATTTTGAACATCTTATGTGTATGAATAATAATATAGCAAATTTATTACACAATATAAGTTATCCAGGAGACAACTAAGTGGCCCTCATGGGTGCCTGATTCTCACAATCACTGAACCATAAAATGTAGGTCACAGTAATCTATAAATAGTATGAGGTCATTTGCAATGTTGGCCTGATCCATTATGTCAGATATGACATCTGACATAATGGATCAGGCCAACATTGCAAATCTATCAAACAGTGTTGGAAACATAAGGCAAAATCACTGGACCATGAACAAAGGTCAAAAGCACAGGAGTCAGCAGGACTGCGTTGCTGCTGCTGCAATTTTAAACCATGTATCATCTCTCTTGTCTCAAAGGTATCTTCAAAACTAAATATTTTGTCTTAAAAGCAGTGCCAAACAGCGAAGTTAGTCAACCATGACATACATGTATAGGTCAAGACATACAATTGTGTGATGCAGCTGCTGCAGTCTTATGGATGTATATATAAGCCGCGACACGACAAAACCAACAATGTGGTCGTGCGCCCAGCGCAGACTCAGATCAGCCTGGGCATCCGCCCAGTCTGATCAGAGTCTTCTCTGTCCGCATGGAGGTAGCTTAGATCCATACCTAGCCTTTGAGCACTTAACGAAGAGTCTGGTCAAACTGGGCAGTTACTGAGCACTGAGTCTGCACTGGGCGCACAACCACATGTTGGTTTTGTCGTGTCACGGCTCATATGTACAAAGTATGACGATCAAAGCTGCAGCTGTAGTTTGTAAGATATAGAGTTGAACATTGTGTTAAACACAATTCTTAACATTGGTTAATCCGATCACATATGCCAACGAGGATGCTGACACTTATGCAAACAAGACCGCTAATGCATACTAGGACTACAACACCGCGGGTATAGCATAAGCTCTCCTTTGCATTTCTGCAAAGGCGTGCTAATTACTAAGATGAATATACTATAATATGTGTGATCGGTTTAAATCTTGGAAAAATACAAAAACCTTAACTTGGGACAGAAAATAGTTTTAACTAGAATTGTTTTTCTACGAAAAAACAGATGTCTCGAATCCCCCCTTTCTGATGTCAAAAGGATCAGTCATTAAATACGATTTCAAACGGAAACTTTAAATACGGTACAATTTCTAATGCAAATACTGGTCATTTTTCATGCAAACAATGAGCTCGTATCCAGTACAGATATTTTGTGATAGACTAATAGACAGACGCCAAGGGAAAAACGATATGTTTCCCTACCCTGAAGCAGGGATTCATAATAAGTAAAAAGTATAAATGCAAGAGTTATAGTTGTTATGCTCTGCATGTCATGTAATGTTGACTGATATTCATATTTAGTTTTTGTCAAAAAATATAAATGCAAGAGTTACAGTGCTCTGCACGTCGTCTATTTATATGTTGACTGATATTTGTATGAAGTTTCATGAATATAGCTTAAACGGTTTTCAATTTATAGAGCTTAGACGATTGAGACACGATTTTGTGAATGACAAAGTTCCAAGGGAAATAACTCAAATAGTATAAATGCTGTGCTCTGCAGGTTGTCTAGTGTTGACTGACATTTGTATGAAGTTTCCTGAATATAGCTTGTCCGGTTTTCAAGTAATAAAGCGATTGAGACACGATTTTGTGACTGACAAAGGTCCAAGGGAAATAACTCAAGAAGTATAAATGCAAGAGCTATGGTTCTTGCACTATGCAATTCTTCTAATGTTGATTGATATTTGTATGAAGTTTCGTGAATATAGCTTGAATGGTTTTCAAGTTATAGAGCAGACATGACTGAGACAAAATTTTGTGACTGACAAAGTTCTAAGGGAAATAACTCAAATAGTATAAATACTAAAAAAGGAGAGTGTCGTGTGCAAATGGCGGACGCAACTGAGGAGATTCCAAAGAAGAAAAATCCTTTAAAAGCCATAATAAACTTTAGCATCCACGATTATTACCATATCTAATAGAAAGACTATTGCCCATTTGACAATCATTTGAACATTTGTGATAGTTCAGTGACCAAATATGCCTGCAAAACAGGGTCAGAGAGTGGGTGGTGGCGCCAGCCCCGCCATGCCAGCCTTTGATTTGGACACAATGCTACAACAGCTAAATGACTATTCTGTGGAAGAAAATGGCCTTAATCATATGATTAACTTACTTAATGAGTCAAAGAAGGCTAAGCTCAATTCAGATGACAAGACTGTCGGGGCTGGCGCCCAACCACCCACTCTCTGAACCCTGTTATCTTGGCCAGGCAATCCATTTTGGTCCAAAAACTCTCAAAATGTCAAATGATTGTCAAAATGGGAAAAAGTCGGTTACATTAGATATGGTAATAATCCAAATATTATGCTTTTAAAGGGATTTTTCTTCTTTTGGAATCTCCTCAGTTGGGGTCCGCCATTTGCACACGACACTCTCCTTTTTTTAGTATTTATACTTTTGAGTTATTTCCCTTAGAACTGTTAATGCCATCCACAAATTGCCAGTCATGGCCCAGCACGACCTACCATGGCTGTCATCGTTCGACTCAATTCTAGGAGAGTCCGAAACGACATACTATACGCTAAGAAGACCCCATTGAACGCACCTGAAAGCCCTTTCAGGGGCGTCTTTGTCCAAGAGGACTTAACTCAACCTCGTTCCAAACTCCTGCGGTTCATTAAGAATCATGAGAACACTGACAGAGCCAGGACCAGTGAGGGCCGCATCCGTGTGTCCCTTAAAAATGATCGTGGTGCCGGGAAAAACGTCATAGTGGAAAACCCAGATCATCTTTTTAAAATTGGCCTAGATTCGGTTGATGTTACACAGTTTGGTTACCCTGGCATGTAGAGAGGAGATGAAAGTTCTGAAAATGTTGATCATGACCTGGTCGCTCCTGTTTTGGACCTGAATTCTTTTTCTGTGACTGAGCCCAGTGAGGCTGATCGATCTGATCAGTCTGATTTGGACTCAACAGAAATTTATTCTGAAGATGAAACAGTAATTTTCTCTGATGATAATTCCCTAAGGATATTGTCTATTAATGTAGGGGGTTTACATACTAAAAAGGAAAATCCTGATTTTGAGAACTTTATATCAAGTTATGATATTGTTTGTATCCAAGAGACACATTTTGATATTTATGACTCTATATCTATTAATGGATACAAGTTACTCCCTACCATGGTTAGATGTAATGTCAGGTCCAAATCGGGTGGGATTGCTGTCTTGGTCAGAGACAGTCTATTTGACACCATTAAGGCGGTTCAGAATAGCGGTGAAAATTTCTACTGGTTTTCTTGTTCAATTTGTTCAAATGTTTTATTTTGTGTTACTTATATTCCGCCGGAAGGCAGCATTTATAGTGATATAAATATGTTTGATAACCTAGAATCTGACATACTTGAACTCAGTCAAAGTAAAAACACTCAAATATGTTTACTAGGTGATATTAATGCACGAACTGGTAATCAAAGTGATTTAGTTACCTATGACGAAAATATAGAACAGTTTTTACACAGTGATGATCCGAATGATGAACTAGCTAAAATTTCCATTGGAGATCTGGGTTTTCCTACTGAAAGACATAATTCAGATACACAGTCAAATAACTATGGAAAACGTTTATTAGAAGTGTGTAAATCTTTTAATTTGTGCATTGCAAATGGTCGGTTGGGTAGTGACAAGTTTCTTGGTAATAAAACTTGCAAAGGTTCCTCTGTTATTGATTATGCCATTATGTCCCCATTATTATTCACTTCTGTGAAAGAGTTTGAGATTTTACCCTTTGAGCCCTTGGTGAGCGATGCACATAGTGGTATTCATATTTCTTTAGAATGTTCTGCAACAGAATCTTGTCAGAATTTTGATAACGAAGATATTTTGATTACTAAAGCAACATGGAAAACAGAACTAAGTAATACCTTTTTGCATAACCTCAATGAAGATGATGTTGAAGGCTTTGTTGAAAAGCTTGCTTTGGTTTCCGCAAATACTGTTACTAAAGAAGATGTTGAAGTTTTAGCTTCTGAGTGCTCATCATTATTGTTTAACGCAGCAGATGCTGCGGGCATGATCTCACATAAAACTGCAAGGAGTCCAATTAATCCAAAACGTGTATCTCGTAAAGCTGTCAAGAAGCCATGGTTTAATGATGAGTGTCGTAGACACCGTCTTCAATATAGGCGCACTAAAAATCATAGAAGAAGGGTCAATAATGCCGAGAATTTTCAGTTCAAACAAGAGGCAAGCAAAGCTTACAAAAAATGTCTAAATAAACATTTTAATGAATATAAAAAAGATTTCATAAAGAAATTACACTCACTTAAAAATTCAGATCCTAAGGCTTACTGGAACTTGCTTAACAAAACTGATAGTAATAACTCGAGAACTATTCAGAAGGTGTCTCTGGATGCTTTTGCGGAGCATTTTAGGAAACTTAATACAATTTCTACTGAAAATACTGGTGTAGAGCCGGAGGTGAATCCATTACGAGTTTCTGAATATAATTTCGAGCTAAATGCAGAAATAACTGAACAGGAAGTTCTTAAAAGTATTAACAAGTTAAAGTTAAATAAAGCTTGTGCTGCTGATTTAATCTTGAATGAATTTTTAAAGACTTCTAAAACCAAGATGCTCCATGCATTTACCAAGCTATTTAATCTTGTTTTTGCCTCTGGTTTTATCCCAGATGAATGGTCTATAGGATTTATCTCCCCTATTTACAAGAATAAGGGTGATAAAGCCAGTCCTGATAATTACAGGGGAATTACTATTCTTAGCTGTTTCGGTAAGTTGTTTACTTCAGTTTTGAATGATAGACTAAATCAATACCTTGAAAATATGAATATCCTGAATGAAGAGCAAGCTGGCTTTCGAAAACACTATTGATCATATTTTTAATCTTAAATGTTTAATTGATTTATATTTATGTGGAGGTAGGCAACTATATTGCGCTTTTATAGACTACAAGAAGGCATTCGATTCTATTAATCGAACATATTTATGGCAAAAACTACTGTCAAATAACATTGATGGCAAAATGTTCAAAATCATTCATAATATGTATGCAAATGCAAAATCGTGTGTTAAATAAGGGCATTTAAAATCGGCAACATTTTCTAGTAATGTCGGCGTCAGGCAAGGCGAGAATCTTTCACCAATTTTGTTTTCCATATTTTTGAACGATTTGACGGAATTTATTTCCCATGCATATGATGGCCTGACCAATGTAAATGACATGGCAAAGAATCTTTTAAGTGATGATGATATTGAAGTCTATCTTAGACTGTACATTCTTCTATACGCTGACGATACAGTTATTTTTGCTGAATCAGATCAGGAGTTACAGGCTGCTTTAAATGCTATGTTCTTATATTGTAAATCTTGGGATCTGGAAGTAAATCCATCTAAAACAAAAATCACAATATTTTCTAATAGAAAGCAAAATCAAAACATTGTCTTTATGTATAATGGCCAGGCTTTAGAAATTGATGATAAGTTTGTATACCTGGGGGCACAGTTCTCATACAATGGGCGCTTTAGGGGGCATAATCAAAGACTAGCTGATCAGGCACGTAAATCAATGTTTGCTGTACTTAGAAAATGTAGGAAATTATATTTACCTGTAGACATATGCTTCAGAGGTGTCTGGGTTTGAGAGCTGTGACATACTGGAAAGGTTATGCATTCAATTTTATAAAATAATTTTGAGAGCTAAAAAGACTACCCCAAATACTATTTTATATGGAGAACTTGGGAGGTTTCCCATTAGTATTGCAATTAAATCCAGAATGACTGGCTTTTGGCAAAAGTTAATAAATGGTAAATCTGATAAAATATCATACAAATTATATAAAATTCTTTTAGCTTTGCATGAGAAGGACATTTTTCACTCTAAATGGTTATTGAGTATACGTAATACTCTGCATGAATCTGATAAAGATTTAACTTGGTTCAGCCAAGTGGCGCCTGTAAACATTGCAAAGGTTGTGAAAACCAAACTCATTGAGAATTATAAGGAAGTCTGGAAAATGTCTGTCTTTGAATCCCCAAAATGCTTGAATTATAGAATTTTTAAGCAAGCTTTTCACTTTGAAAATTATTTCAGTATTTTGCCATCTGATCTTGCGTTGCCATTTTTCCATTTTAGATCCCTCAATCACAAATTTCCTATTGAATGGGGAAGATATTTGGGTATTGAAAGAGATGACAGGGTTTGTGAATTATGCCGGCTACATAGGCTGGGTGATGAGTATCATTATGTGCTGGAATGCACCTACTTTGATGACTTAAGAGAAAAGTATTTACCAAGAGACTTGTTCGCTGCACCTAACACTGTGAAATTTCAAAAGGTTATGAGTTCAGGTGAAAATGACGCTGAGTTACTGTTTAAAATAGCAAAATACTGCAAGGTGGTTCTGAAAACATTTCGTGAAATCTTCCTAAATATCCCATAGGTTGTGATGGACGGATATAGACAAATAGTTTTATTGTTTAACACAGATTCCTAAATTTTTGGATGCAGGAAAATCTTGCTGTGACCAACCAAAGTTGGACAAAGATGCCAATCCATAGGGTTTTTTCACCATAAGATGCATATGGGGGGAAGGGCGAGCAGTGAGGGCCCTGAACAGCTGCTCCTTTGGGAGCAGTCTGATCTGGGCCTGCGCTGTTTGCCCAGTCCTATATATCCGAAAGTTTGGGTTTGTGGTGGAGACAAAGGATCACTTATAGTGTTCCCCCGTTATAGTGCCATTTACTTGTTACTAGTCAGTGACTATTTGAACAGAATACTAGTCGATGACTTTTAATAATTGTGACACTTGTCAAAGGGACTCTACATTGTGAATAGTCAAGTCGAAGTGATCTCTAAATTGATTTAGTGACAATTTAAAACATATATGAAACTTGCAAGTGACATTATAAAAACAATACTAGTTAAAAGTTATAAAGGGACAAGTTGTATACTATGGGATTTCAAAATTTATGCTTGGGGCTATTGTTGTGGCTGTAGCCTCAATCAGGTAAATAGGACATAAAGATGTGATAGTATACTTCCGCTATTGATTAACAGTGCTATAATGCTATAATGCCAAAGTTTGCAACTTTCCTCAGTTGTATGTGTTCATTATTTGAAAAGTTTTGACTTATACTCTAGTTGGAGTTTTAGTCGATAAATAAATCTTGAAATCTTGAAATCTTAAAATTATGGTTCTTGCATTCTGCACGTCGTCTGATGTTGATTGATATTTGTATGAACTTTCATGAATATAGCTTGAATGGTTTTAAAGTTATAGACAGACTCGACTGAGACACAATTTTGTGATGGACAAAGTTCCAAGGGAAATAACTCAAAAAGGATAAACGCCAGAGTGCATTCTGCACGTCATCTGATGTTGATTGATATTTGTATGAACTTTCATGAATGAATGGTTTTAAACTTATAGACGGACTCGACTGAGACGCAATTTTGTGATGGACAAAGTTCCAAGGGAAATAACTCAAAAAGTGTAAAAGCCAGAGTTACCATTTGTGCACTCTGCACATCGCCTCATGTTGATTGATATTTGTATGAAGTTTTGTGAATAAAGCTTGAGCAGTTTTCAAGTTATAGAGCGGACACAATTGAAACACAATTTTGTGATGGACTAAGTTCCAAGGGAAACAACTCAAAAAGTATAAATGCCAGAGTTACCATTCTTGCACTCTGCACGTCGTCTCATGTTGATTGATATTTATATGAAGTTTCGCGAATATAGCTTGAGCGGTTTTCAAGTTATAGAACGGACACGATTTGTGACAGACAGACGGACAGACACCCGGGGAAAAACAATATGTCTCCCGGCCCTTAAGGGGGGAGACATAATTTGTCACTTAAAGTGATTGTTTACATCTTTTTCTAAACCTTTATAACATAGGTTAAAAATATGATGAGAATCATACCTCAAAATTTTTTGTGAAAACCATTTCAATTAGGGACCGACCATTTGATATTCTGGGGGGGGTGGGGGGGCGGGGGGGGCCTGGTATATTTATCAAAAAAATTTCCTGTCTTTGGATATGCAAGAAAAAAATAACCTGGGTCATTAGGGGGTTCAAAAAAATAATCTGGCCTCAAAAGTAAGAGAAAAAAATAACCTGTCTCCACCCAAAATTTCCAAAAAAAAATATAGTCTGCAGATAATTCCATTGGAATTGAGTTTTTATAATGTCTCTGGCTTCTGGGGGGCTGCGCCCCCCAGACCCCCATATTTATAGTAATATTTTAATATTATCTACAATTGGTTTACACCAGCAGGCCCGCATGTGCATACATTTACAAAAACATCCTATGCAACATTCACATACTTGTATTATTGATCTGCCACATTACTAAGAAAGAGTCATTAGCTTATGGGAGACTAAACCATGTATGGCAAAATAAACACTCTAAAAGGCAAAAGTCCCTTATAACAAGAATTCCGCGGAATGCGGTGTCTCGCCTGCTAGCGCTTTGTCACAAAACAGAGCTAAATCAGCAAAGATGTATGCATGAACCAAGTTTCTTGGCTCTAGCCCTAGTTTCTGAGAAAGACCTAAACGTGAAAACTTGACAAAAATTGCAAAGTCAGTCAACCGTTAAATGTTTGTAATGACTCAATACTGATGATGACTTTGAGCTCTTCTCTTCCAGATGAAGGCATGACCCAAGTTCCATGGCTCAAGCCCTTATAGTTTCTGAGAAACAGACCTAAATGCGAAAACTAGATGAAAAATTGCAAAGTCAGTCAACCGTAAAATGTAGGTCAAGACTCAATATTGATGATGGATTTGAGATTTACTCTTCCAGACGTAAGCATGAACCAAGTTTCATGGCTCTAGCCCTTATAAATTCTGAGAAAATGACCTAAACATGGAAACTTGACAAAAAATAGCAAAATCAGTTAACCGTAAAATGTAGGTCAAGACTCAATATTGATGATGGCTTTGAGATCTACTCTTCCAGATGTATGCATGAACCAAGTTTCATGGCTCTAGCCCTTATAGTTCCTAAGAAAATGACCTAAACGCAAAAACCTGATGAAAAATTGCAAAGTCAGTCAACCGTAAAACGTAGGTCAAGACTCAGTATTGATGATGATTTTGAGCTCTACTCTTCCAGATGTATGCATGAACCAAGTTTCATGGCTCTAGCCATCATAGTTCCTGAGAAAATGACCTAAACGCAAAAACCGGATGAAAAATTGCAAAGTCAGTCAACCGTAAAATGTAGGTCAAGACTCAGTCTTGATGATGGCTTTGAGATCTACTCTTCCAGATGTATGCATGAATCAAGTTTCATGGCTCTAGCCCTTATAGTTTCTGAGAAACTGACCTAAACGCAAAAACCCGATGAAAGTTTACGCCGCCGACGCCGACGACGACGACGACGACACCGGAAAAGCAATACCTATGTCTCGCCTCTGCTTCGCAGGCGAGACAAAAACCCTTATTTTTATCATCATTCCTAGTTTTTCTCTATTGTTTCCAGTCTTAAAAGTGCCATTGAAATTGGGGAATTGTTTTAGCTACTGGGGGGCATTGCCCCCCAGACCCCCCTTTGTTAACTTCTTAGCACATAACTTTCAGCCATTTTATCAATTGCCATTCATGTATAATGTGACTCTATTATGTAAGTAATGTGACTCTATTATGTAAGTATTTATCAAACTTTCTAAAGTACGAATAAAGCATGTTTGGGCATATATTGGGATAGAAAAAACAACAACTTAAATTTCTAATGTTAGCCCTAAAACTTTGCCAAAATAGCCCTAAATTTTGGCCAAAATAGCCCTAATTTAAGGCCTATTTTTTTTGCCAAACTCATACAGGGATGTTTATGTCTGTACCTTAGATGAAAAGAGTAACATGCTCCAGGCACTGGTTTGCAAAAGTAAGCTAAGCCATGCCCTTGGCCTGGTTAAAGACAGCACCATGTTCTTTCTGTGAGAAAAAAAGGTGTAAAAATACTGGTATGGGTAAAATAAAAGGATATTAAGGTCAAGTAAACAAGGACCTGATAGTTCAGCTATAAAATTAAAAAAAAAAAAACCTGTTTGAGTTAGTTTGTAAAAAAAATAAATTAGCTCCCACAAGGTGAAAAAAAAAGAAATTGTTTCCAGAGGCCAGTGAAATAAAATGTTGTGTCTCCATCAAGAATACCAGGCCCCCCCCCCCCCCCCCCCCCCCCCCCCCAGAATATCAAATGGTCGGTCCCTTAGTGTGTAATTTGATGATTATCACTTGCCCCAGGAGCCTGCCATTTATAAGTTGAATGACCTCAAATATTTTCTGTTGGAATCACTTAGCAGTTGCAGCAAGGTAAAATGAGTTACAGAGCGGTTGGAGATATTAGCTTAGCGAAGTGCTCCAGTGCAAAGCCAGATCAGTCTGTTCATTGAAATGCACACTGTTAAACGTTGACAGGGAACAAATGCCTTTGCAACATCTGATTCATAACAGTTTAGACCATGATCAGACTGTTTCTTTAGGAGCAGTCTGATCTGGGTTAGCACTGTTCTGTCCCAATACTTAGAATTTTAAGGTAATTCTGGCAATAAAAATCTAGCATTAGCAGGTCAGCTTACAACACATTAAAATAGTACTAGTACTTATATAAATAATAATAATGAATACATTAAATGAGAATAATGGAAATAGCTGTTGGTTAATGGTTATACAAACATGCTTTGCATAGGCATACAAAAACTGTTCTTGCACCATAGAAAATTGACACCTCAAGTATGTCAAGCTATTGTCTGCATTTGAAAGTCTGTATTTCAAGTCATCTTCTGTATACTGAGGTGACCAGTGGTGTCTTTTTAATGTTTATCTCCTAAATCACATCCGAAGACAGTATACGCTCAAAAATAATTGCAATCTTTCCATATGGAATCACGGTCAACTCCTCTAGAAAGTGGTTCCACAGCATAAAAGTTCAGGTAAACAAACGCTTGCTATCCAGCTGTTTCAAGCTGTTAGACTGATGTGATGGAAAACATGTCTGCTGCCTGATGTTTAAGATAAGAGCAATAAACATGATTTTAATTACCTTAGCAGATGAAAAAATGATCTGTAGAAATTAAATTAGGACATACTGACTTATTTTTTATATAGAGAATCAGTTAAGAGACCTGAACAATCACTTTAAATTAGAGCCAATGATAACCATTTGTACCTTAACAGAGAAGATATTTTGTTTAAGGCACGTGACTCTAAGTGACTGACATTCTGATTATAGGTGCAAAAGTAAATAAAGACTATATATCCTGGTTAAAACTTCATAGCAGCACTGTTCATTGCCATATATGAAAATAACATGACATTTAAGCTATGGAAACTGGGTACAGTGGACCCTCTTTTCAACGACAGCATTTGTTCCCAAAAATTTTGACGTTAAACTGAATTTGCTGTTGTAAAGAATGCATATTTAGAACAATTAAACCATTCCATGCAAAATGACATTATAAAGAATTTTGCTGTTGTAATGAGTGCCGTTGTAAAATGGGTTGACTGTATACAGCTGACGGCTTTACCATTACAATGATTATTTTAGTTTGTGGATACATAAAATTTATGTGTGCACTGGTTTATTCAGAATGGTAAATATTTATGTACTTGGTCTGATACACAATCATCCTTACATACCTCCCTTACAAGGTGTTTTTAAGTTTGAAATACGTTTGAAACACGTTTATAACTACTGTATCACTAATAACATTATAACTCCATTTCAGTCAGGTTTTGTTCACGGAGACTCAACGACATACCAGCTGCTAGACATTTATAATACATTTTGCGAGGCGGTAGATTCAGGGAAAGAAGTACGTGTGGTCTTTTGCGATATCAGCAAGGCGTTTGATCGAGTTTGGCACGAGGGCCTCCTACACAAACTAAGCTGTATTGGAATTTCAGGGAAACTATTAAATTGGTTTCGTGACTATCTTGCAGAAAGAAAACAGCGCGTTGTGCTTAATGGCTATGCGTCAGAATTTAAGGCAGTGAATGCTGGAGTGCCCCAAGGATCTATATTAGGCCCCTTACTATTTTTAATTTATATAAACGATATTGTTAGAACCCTCAATTGTAACGTGCGCCTTTTTGCGGATGACACAAGTTTGTATGTTGTCGTAGAAAATCCAACCGCTGCTGCAAATATTCTAAATGATAACTTAACAAATGTGCATAATTGGGCTGTTCAATGGTTAGTTAGTTTTAACCCGTCAAAAACAGAATCGATGGTTATTTCGAGAAAACGTAATAAACCTCTTCATCCCCAGCTGGTAATGAATGACATAGTGGTAAATGAAGTTGACATACATAAACACTTAGGAATCGTTTTTAGTAATGATTGTAATTGGCATGCTCATATATTAGGAATTGCTAACAAAGCATGGCAACGGATAAATATCTTAAGGGCTTTTAAATTTAAATTGGACAGAAATTCACTTGAACGTATGTATTTCTCTTTTATCCGACCTGTTCTGGAGTACTCCGGAACAGTTTGGGATAATTGTTCTAATGAAGATAAAAAATATATTGAATCTATTCAAATTGAAGCAATGAGAATAGTAACCGGGGCAACTAAATTATGCAGCATAGCTAAACTGTACGATGATACCAGATGGGAGACGCTTCAAACCAGACGGTATAGACAAAAACTGATAATATTTTATAAAATGATTTATGGACTTGCCCCTTTCTATTTAAATAACTTGGTCCCTTCATTAGTACAGGAAACTTCTCGTTATTCATTAAGGAATGCCCAAAACGTTACATCAGTTCACGGAAATACAAATTTATACTTAAATTCTTTTCTCCCATCTGTTATCAGAGACTGGAATGTTCTACCTTTAGAAATAAGAAACTCCGATTCTCTTTCTAATTTTAAACGTAAACTTGTAGGCCAACGCATTAAACCTCCATCTTATTACAATTATGGAGAAAGACAAACACAAATTTATCATACAAGATTACGACTAGAATGTAGTATACTTAGATCTCACCTTTATAAAAAAAATATCATTGATTCTCCATTATGCACCTGTGGTGCCGTCGAAACAACAAAACATTTTTTCATAAGCTGTCCTAATTACAATAGACAAAGGAATCAGTATCTTGCAGAATTCACTCATCTACCAATTCGGACGCTTTTGTGCGGTAACAGTGAACTATCGGACATAGAAAACGAAAACGTTTTTAGAGCAGTTCATACATTTATAGCTCGTTCTGATAGATTTTCGCGATGAATTAATTTATATTTCAACATGATATTATCGTCGCTACATCATTGCATTTTCATTCTCCATAATTTTAGGATCGATATTTTCCTCGTGGTGAATTGTCGCTGGCTGACGCATGCGTTATCGGATGGGTACGAATTTCAATTCACTCCGGCCTCGCCGTCGTGGATTGATGTTTCGTGATCCGCCCTCAAACGACATGTGTTAATCAGCGATGGTTCACGGGTAAGGAAAAATGATTCTCAACTATAAGATGTACACAGACATATTAATACAATAAATGTATCAATTACCTAATTGCTGAATGAACCAAACTAATGCTTTACCATGACTCTCTGAAATGCGTGGCTTGTGGTCTGGGACGGTTCGGTGGGACTGAGGGGCGGCAACACGGCTTGGACCATTTCTTTTTTTTTTGACTAAATAGTACAATATTGTTGAGAACTGGTAGATCTATTGAACAATATCATGTAATCTGGGACAAGTAATCTTTTCGTAGCCTGTATAATGCTATAGATAAATCTATGATTTATGTATGTTTGCTTAAGATCTACTATGTTCAAAAAATACGCTCATACTACTAGAAACCATAATGAAACAGTATTTTGGACTTCATCATGATGCACAATATTTTGAATTGTAAATTGATCACTACTAGGAGAGGATACCTATAAGTTCTTTGAACTTGTTTTCCGATCCTAACATTATATGTATGTGTGAATATGATTTGTACAAAAGATGAAATAAAATATTGTTTAAACCAAGTTTGAAATAGAGCGTGAGTTTCCTGTCCATGTTTATGCATTATAGGGGAGGCCAACCAAACTGCACTCAAGAAATTCATATTATTTCTGATTACATCAGTATTGAGAACCGTAGAAATTTACAAGATTCTTATGTGGTTGGGAAATTTAGGTCTGAACATGAAATGAATATGTTTTAATTTTTCTGGTACTCAAACATGTCTATTATAAACGACACCGGAAGTCAAAGAATAATAGAAGAGTCAAAGAAGTTGAGAGGGAAGACGAACCATAAGTAAGGGTTCATTAGTCCCTTACTTCCAAGTAAGATTCCAAGTAAGAAACAAATGATTCTCTAGAATCAGAATCAGAATTGTTTACTGGTGATACGTCCAAGGACAATCATTCACCAGGACCTGTGAATCAGGGAAGCTAGTCCCTAGCCCTTAATAGAGAAGTAAACTTAGTATCTGAATCCTCTGCACCCTCAGCAGCAGAAATAAGTGAATCTTCCAGGGAATTGCAATCTCTAAAAGTCTGGGTGAAGAAACTGGACTTGTAAATGTCAGTCCCAGCCAATGGGGTCCGAAATGTCAGGGAATGATGATTCCTGGTACGCCTATTTGGGGGAACAAGGTCATTTATGGGTATACTGGCTGCACCCCTCAGACCTTTGTAAAGCATTATAAGTCTACTATCTTTCCTTTTTTTTTTAGGGATTCCCACTTAAGTTTCTCCAGAATGAAAGCCCGGTGGCTCAGTGGTTAGTGCATTTGACTCTGAAGCCAGAGGTCGTGGGTTCGAGCCCCGCCCGAGGCGAAATCTTCCTATGTCCGAACGCATTTTTCTAGCATCATTTGCAGGGATGATGCTAACAAGTGTGCCGTCCTTCGGATCGGGACGTTAACTGGAGGCCCCCTGTGCAGGGAGAGTCATCCCCTGTGCAGGTTAAAGATCCCTACTATAGCTACATGGCTATACGTAGGCTTTCATCCTGCAACACCGGAGTGTACATATGTACACCGTCTGTGTCCCCTTCGGGGGTTAAGGCGTAAATGGAAGAAAGAAAGAAAGAATGCCAGTCATACTCCCAGTTTCATATGTGTAATTTCCCATTACAAATCTAGCTGCCCTTTTCTGCACCTTCTCAAGTTCATCTTGAAGAAGTATACTTTGAGGGTCCCAAACTGAACTGCCATACTCCAGGACTGGAGGCACCAGTCCCTTGTATGCTGACTCCTTAACACCTTGTGGACATGCTGCCAAGTTACGTCTGAGGAACCCGAGGGTCCTATTAGCCTTTGTGCAAATATTACTGACATGTGTGTTCCATTTCAAATCATTGGCAATGGTTATGCCGAGATACTTGACAGTTTCTACATTACTGAGGACCGTTCCCTCTAAGGTATAGGAAGCATTGATCTTCTTGATCCGTTTCCTTGTAATTTGCATTATATTGCATTTAACAGGTTGAAATCTCATGCCCCAACTCCTTGCCCAACAACCTAAATGATCTATAGACTTACGGACAACTCGCCCCATAGACAACTCGCCCCAAGACAACTCGCCCCACAAAAATCTCGCCCCAAGACAACTCGCCCCACCTTCAGGTGACAACTCGCCCCACATTCTGAGACAACTCGCCTCAAAGACAACTTGCCCTACCTCGTAAATATGTTAAAACCCTGTCCCGTTAGGCGCTTAAGAGGACAACAAATACTAATAAGCATTAATGAATATTTGTAGCATGCCTCACAGCCACAGTTTGATAACAATTACGCTTCAAATAAAAGTGCAATTATCAACATAAACACGATCAAGTTTTTTCAAACAATGAACGGCTGGAGACATCTACTGTTCCCTATGACGGAACAACTTGAACTACTCAGCATAGCTCTCTGTATAGAAATACGCCTATTCATCAGTGCTGGAAACGGCCAGTGGCCAGGTGGCCAAATGCGCCTAATTTTTGTCTCTGGCCACCAGAAATCTCCAAAATATTACCTTTAGTGGCCCAAATTTATCTTTCTGGCAATACTGAATGAATGGGAACTTTAGGAAGTGGATAATTTGGGCCACTGAAAGTTAGGCCTGTTAAGCTTTTGGGCCACTACATAAATTTTGTGAGTTTCCAGCACTGATTCATAGGCTCAAGTGACAGGTCGACTTCCCAGTGTCCAAGTTTAATTTCAGGACGAAGTATACAAAATTGGGGCGATATCTGT
Source organism: Ctena decussata (assembly GCA_963989385.1). NCBI lineage: Eukaryota > Metazoa > Mollusca > Bivalvia > Lucinida > Lucinidae > Ctena > Ctena decussata. The sequence continues at coordinate 21,827,985 of OZ022506.1, forward strand.
TCTGGATCTGGGACAAGAACGTAGATATTCAAGTAAGGTGAGTGTCTGAGAATGTGGGGCGAGTTGTCTTCTGAAAGTGGGGCGAGATTTTTGTGGGGCGAGTTGTCTTGGGGCGAGTTGTCTTTGGGGCGAGTTGTCCTGATTCCGATCTATATCCTCCTGAAGTTTCACCGTGTCTTCAATATCTCTGATTTCACGATAGCAAACACAGTCGTCAGCAAAAAGTCTTAATTCCGAGTCAATATTTTCTCTTATATCGTTAATGTATGACGAGAACAACAATGGTCCAAGCACGGTGCCCTGGGGGACACCCGACAAAACCGGGGCCAAATCCGACTTAACTCCATTTACCACCACACGCTGCTGCCTGTAACAGAGAATCTGGGTATTCTCAGCAGCATACAGTTTGCCAAGGGCACACTCATGAAAGGTCAGTATGGGTGCTTCCAGAAACTTGTTTTAAAACTGCACTTCAGTCGCACATGTACATAACAGAGGAACCTAACTCAATACTGGAACATCTGCCCTATTGATCTAGCAGTCATGGGTTCAAGCCCCGCTGGAGGCGAAATCTTCAACCGTAAATAGAGTTCCACTGCACATAGCTTTTCAATATCACCATTCCATCGTTCTAATATGACTGGAATACTGTTGAAAAGGACGTAAAATTGCAAAGCCAGCTATCCATTTTGAGCTGTCATTTTGGTCGGCAAGGACTCTTGGTCGCGAAAATATATGACACTGAAAAATTCAAGAGCTACTAGCGTGTAGCACTATCAAATTGTTAGAAAACAATATTGCATTGATAAAATTAGTCTATCAGATACTTACCGTGCACACACTTCACTAATTTGGCACCATAAAAATCGATTTCATTATTTCAATTTGGGGCGAATACGAACCTGTTTTTCGAACTATGGGCTATTCGCACTTGTTATTATTCGAACGCGGTGTCACTAAATGCCGCAATAAATGAAAACATCCGCACCCGTACTTACTTCTTGGTAAAGCCAAACATTGACAATTTTAGTTTAACAGCACTTAGCTTAAAAGTATATAATATATCATTTAAACTCATGGCAACTGAATCTTGAGTGATCAGGTGCACAGTATATGTATTTCGCGACCAAGAGTCCTTGCCGACCAAAGTGACAGCTCAAAATGGATAGCTGCTTTGCAATTTACCAGCCCCGATAGCTCAGTGGTAGAGCGTCCGCTTCGGTACCGGGAGGTCGTGGGTTCGAATCCCGGCCGCGCCATACCAAATGCGTTATAAATGGTACTAGGAGCTCCCTTGGCTGACGCTCGCCTATAAAGGGTAGTCCTAGGAAGATAAAGTTAAGTCATCAGGTAAGTATAAATTGTTACTGGATACCTTGTTTGTCGCAATAAAAGCTCTACAGAGCTTATGTTGTCTGTTTCTAATATGTGACGTTAAAAAAAAGCTTCTTTATCTTTTTATCTTTATCTTTATTTCATATAGCCTGGTGGATTAGAAACATATTCATGGATTACTCTGGCTAGTATTTTAGATAAAAATAGTTTCAGCAGTGACCTATATAAAGAGTGACTAGCATCTCCAGTTAAATATAGGTATTTTTCCAATAGACGCTTGTCGCGCCGCTGGACAGGTGAGTGGCTGAAAAAATCGATAATTCTATCGGCCGCTTATTTGGCATCCAGAAATATTTTGATATTATCATTATTTTATTTTATCTGTATAAATAATGTGTTCTTACAAACGTTTGCATTAAATTGTGTACTTCCTTCCCGAAATTTTGATACCAAACTTGCCAAGTTTTTATACGGTAGTTTTACTTGACGTGGTTAAAAAAAAAAGAAAAAAAAAAAAATCAAGAGGGCCATGATGGCCCTGGATCGCTCACCTGAGTATCCTGTGAACTTAACCTCAGAAACATCCATACGTCCAACAGACAGAGTTTCACAAAGATTCAATGGAAAATGAACCCTTTCCCTTAGCAAAAAGAAATGCATTTAATATCTATTCAGTTTCCATTTCTTTCTAACCATTAATTTTTCATTCATTCATCATTTCATTGCAAGGCTTAGCAATGGAAAGTTTCCAAAGAAGGCAATTAGTCTTAATCATTGAACTTCCATTGGATCACCCTTATTGCAGCATTGGACCACCATTGAAAATGGACGAAATATGCAAATTAGGCTGTTATTGAAATGACATCATGGAAATGGTGAAACAATAATTTCCATTTTGCATGGAAACATTGAAATGACATCATAAAAATGGCTGGAACATTAGTTAAAATGGTTTTCTACCATTTAAATGATGCAGTTATAGTGATGAAATAATACTTTTCATGATCATGTGCTATATTCTAATAAAATATATCTTAGGTAAGTAACTCAGACAAGCCTGCAAATTTGCACAATCTGTAAAGTGTCCTTGTTGTGCACTCTGTGTGAAAATTAGACTCCAAAAGTCCTTCATGAAGGTACTAACAAAGACCCTGAACCCTTGCTATATGCAGCATAAAGTATATTTTCCAGAAGCACTGACAAAAACCTTAAAATTTGGTAAATATGTACCAGAAGAATTCTGTTGCTTCAAGCACCATTTCTTGTCTCTTCATTAAAACAAGAGGGCCAAGAGGCCCTGAATCGCTCACCTGAACAAAAAGGTTAAAGGTCGATTTTACTAACCAGTTACTGTTTGGAAAATTTAAATTGTCCCAAAATCCTGAAAAACCACAGGATATCAGTATACTACGAATTTTGTCAAACCATTGGAAACTAGCACTATGAATACCGTCTTCAAAATGTGTTTTTGTTAAAAAGAATAATTTTGTGGATATATTACTTTTCACAGGACGCACTAACTTCGACCAAAAACTTATCATACGACTTTGTATATCAATTTTAAGTGGTAGCACTCCAGTTTCTCCATAAACAATGCAATTTGGAGTATTTTTCTTCATGTTTAAAATATGCTTAAGAAATTTTAACTGAACTTGTTCTAGTACATTTAAGTTTCCATACCCCCTAATTTCACAACCATATAAAAGAATAGGCTTAATTGTTTTTTGAAACAATTCTATCTGAATGTCTAGAGGCAGCAATAGCGATCTTGCTTTTTTTAAAAGACTGAACATAGCTTTTGACGCTTGATTTGCAATATGTTTTTTCGCAGCTAAGAAGGAACCACTTCGGCTAAATAAGACACCGAGATATTTGTATTCTGTGACAACTTCCAGTTGTATATCGTTTATTGTAAAGTTATAATTAGGGGCTCTTCCTTTAGAAAATACCATAATCTTAGTTTTATTACTATTAATTTGAAGTTTCCAAAGCTTACAATAAGTTGAATACAGATCTAGAGCAGTTTGCAGTTCATTTGGTGAGTTTGCTAATATGATTGTATCGTCGGCATATAACAGGACAAATAATTTTAAGAATATGAATATGTTATTTTCCACTTGCTTGCTGCAGCAGTCAACACCATTAAATACGTTACTACTGCTAAAATAGGTCTCTAGGTCATTTAAAAAGACTGAGAAAAGAAACGGGGATAAGTTTTCGCCTTGACGCACTCCTATATTACTTGGAAAATAATTGGAAGAAACATTATTCACAGATACACAGGATTTAATGCTTTTGTACATATTTTTTATCAACTCGTAACATTTGCCCGTTATATTAAACTGATTTATCTTGTACAATAGACCTTTTCTCCAAACCGAGTCGAATGCTCCCTTTAGATCTATAAAGCTACAAAACAGTTTTTTCTTACTACTTTGTAATAAATTAATTAGGGTATGTAAGGCAAATATATGGTCTGTAGTGGAGAAACCTTTTCTAAATCCAGCTTGACATTCGCTTATTTTTTCGTATTTTTCAGCAAACAATTGCAGCCTATTATTAATTACTGACGTAAACAATTTTCCCATGCAACTGAGTAAAGTGATGGGTCTGTAGTTGGATGGATCTGATTTATCACCTTTTTGTTTATATATGGGGATAATTTTCCCAACAGACCATGCCTCTGGTATCATGCCCGTGTCAAAAACAAGATTGAACAATTTTACATATACCTCATGCATGTACGGGGTCTCAAATGAATATTTTATATGTTCATTCAAAAAAAAATCCAAACCATTGGATTTATTATTCTTTAAAACTTTTACAGCTTGTCTAATTTCATCCAACGATATTGGGACATTAATTTCTTCATTTTCTACCATTTGGGGTGCGTCAGGTAAGTTCAAACTGCCATCAGAGTCATTTACTTCTGTGGAATAATTACTTTTACTGAAATATTCATGTGCCGCTTGTAGCGATAGATTAGTCTCAGGCTTTTTACTTTCGTTTAAAAATTTCCAAAACTGGCGAGGATTTGATGTTTTTATGGCTCGCATTTCTTTAATTTTTTTATTTTTAAATGCTCGCATTTCTTTAATTTTTTTTATTTTTAAATGCGATTTCTTCTGTTTTCAATACTTTTTTGTATGATTTACTGCAAATATTAAGATTTTGTTTGTTATCGTCCGTTTTCTTGAGTTTATAACGAAATTTTGCCTTGTGAAATTTTTTTCTAGCTACTTTACATTTTTTATTGTACCAGCGCGATGTTTTATTAGTCCTGTTTGTGTCAGCTCTAACAAATGTTCCGAAAGTAGTTCGAGCGTTGCTTATGTACATATTGTTAAGTGATTCTACTAAACTGTTTATATCTCCTTGTCTAATATTTTGCTTATTTTTTAGCCCCTCCAATCTATCTGACAAATCGATAATATCTTGAATGTTAAAACTATTAATAAAACTGTCGGACATTTCTGTATTCCAAAGTTTTGTTTCCTCGTGTTGGTTGCGATTTTCAACATATATATCTTTCGCAAAATCTAATTTAATGGATAAAGATACTGCGTTATGAAAGTCTGAAAACAAATTGGAAAACTCGTGAATGGACAAGGCGTGTAACATCTGAAAAAGATTAGCAGAAGATAAAAAGTAATCTACAGTGCTAATATTTTTACATGTGACCATGCTACTATTTTCGTCTCCTCTACCATTTACGATATACATATTGTTATCTTTGCAAAATTCGATCATTCTAAAACCATAATTATTTACACCTGCGTCTGAATTCTGCCTATGCAGCCTAAATCTATTATTATTTTCAAAGTATGACAATTCAGCCTGCAATTCCTCAAATATTTCGCTCTGATTCGTATTCTCAAAAACAGCATTATCCGGTATAATGTAATCTGATAGATTTCTAGTTCGTGAATTAAAATCTCCGAACATAAGTACGGACGAACAATTAACTGAAAGCCGATTCATTTCTTCTTCGATCTCCCCATACGGGTTTTCTGCTGCATAGTCAGAATTCTCAGGCGGGATGTACACCACACCACAAAGAAAATTACCCTTCTTAGTCAACCTGTTAGATAACTGAAACCAGAGCACAAGCTTACTTTCTGACTCTATAGGTGTAATATATTGATCTAAACATTTTCTATATGCAATTGCGATTCCACCTGATTTTCTCTTCATAAAATGTTTCCGATTTTTTGCATGAAATATATATTCGGAAAATTCTAAAGAGTCATAGTCATCGCATTTGGTTTCTTGAAATCCTATAATGTCAAAATCTTGCATCAACGATTGAAATTCTGGAATTATAAGTTTGCTTTTCAGTCCGCACACATTGATAGACAGAAAGCGTAATAATTTGTCAATATTCGCATCGCTTGAAGATGAGCTGATCGTTTGATCACTAGTCTGCCCTCCCACGCGTTCCTATTGAAATCCCACGTGATTGTCCGAGATATTACCGCTAGCATTGTCTACCTGTTGCTCTGAGCACGAGGTGCCATTTAAATCACAATGCACATCTGCAGTAACGGAATGTGTATTCACCTGTGCACTATTAGAAGTGGTTACCGGCTCTACCGAAGAGTTAGCAGTATAGGACTCCCCTAAGTCCGTTGAATTTTCCACCCGCACTGAATTTGTACCCGGCTCAATGCTAACAATTCGGTCGCCGTTCACATATAAATCTGCCGATTGGGAGTTTGATGTTTCGTCCATATCCTCAATAATCGATTCCATGGGGATCTTATCGTGATCCCGATAGCGTTTCAACAATGTATCTTCCTGTTCAGGAGACGACAATGAACGCTTACCGATTCGAGCACCACCTGTGGTCGAGGCAGCAAGAATATCAAACTGGTTAGATGTCTCCACTGAAAAGCGCTGAGTGGGGCGCACACCACGAAAATGCTGCCTGTCATTTTTGCTTGACCGTTCACCTGTCGAAGGGGCCCGCTGCCCCGTGGTTTCGTAATTGTCAGACATTTCAGATGGCGGAATGTACTCTTCACCGTTAATATAAAGTTTATCTCTCACCAATGCCACCCGATTATTTGAATTTTGCATATATCTGCGCATCACAGGATACAAGCGCTTACGTTTTTCCTCCATCTCCGGTGGAAACTGTTCGCGGATACTGAATCCATTTTGCTTCAAGTTGAGATCTTTAGAAGCATAGCGTACAATCTCGCGGTCTCTGTAACGTTCAAATCGAGCCACTATGGGCCGAGGGTTGGACACTCTATTTCTCCTCGGTTTGCCTAATCTGTGCACTCGGTCAAATGTCATTGTGTCGATTATACTAGGGTCATCAAGGGATAATTCAGTTTTAAGAAAGTCTCTCAATTTATCTTCAGTCTTATCCGGGTCCCCGATCGGTGCCTCGGCAAGTCCAAAAAATATCAAATTTTGCTGCATGGATCTTGCCTTAAGTTCTTGGATTTCATATGATAACTTCTGACATTTCTCATCATATTGGACAACACTTGATTTCAAAGTCTTATTTTCATTTTTCAGGGCCGCTACTTCTCTTTGCATGCTGGAACTGGCACTTTTTGCATCATCGAATAGTATGCTTATGGTTTCGCTCGACTTCTCAACATCAATCATTCTCTTAGATATTTGTACATTTTCAATTTGCATTTTGCACACGTCAGATCTCAGTAACTGAATTTCACTTTCTATCGTATTCAATTTGGAAACGTTAGTCTCTATGGCCGACAATCTCGAAATAAAATTATTGTTCATTTGTTGGATCATCGCTATTAAAGTCCCGTTATCGCTTGAGTTCACTGGTGTAGATGCATGACCCATTGATTGCGTATGAATATTTGGCTGTTGCCTTTGTTGTTGCTGTACAAAGTGACCTTGACCTTGGCAGGGTAAATGTTCGTTTTGGGCAGGATTTTTGATATTTTGAAACGTAGTTGAACTATAAACTTGACCATAAGATGGATTTTGGACTTGTTGAGGGTATATCTGTCCTTGACAAAGATTTGAATCTGGCACTCCAAGTTGACATATAGTATTATCCACCATCATACCACCACTGATTACACCACCGTGACCACTGTTCATTGTACTGTTGGTATTATTAATGGGTGGGGTATTAGCCTGGGCTGCTGTACCAGCAGAAGCCTTTGATTTAGATTTACCTGCCATTATCAACCTCAGTTTAGTCTAGTATCTATATCCTAACCACTTTTAACTTCACACAGTTCCACAAATTTAAGTCAATATCACAAAATAAGTACTTAATAGTTATTTTTCAGCACCGGCTATAAACAACCGCCGTCTTTATCGTAGCCTCGTTCTCCTCTGGTGTACTGAGAGGCTGACAGGAAATTACTGATATATAGTTATTGCTATAGAAACCACATTCTTTCTCTAGCCCCAAACCTTGATAATTACCATTTAAGGCCCATTTCCCTGTCAATCAAATTCAATAGAAAATAAATGGTTCAAATAATATCATTTTGTCATGGTAGACATTTCTGTTTTGAGCTAGAAAATAGAAAACCAATGGATAAAAAAATGGCATAGCTGTATAAAATCCCCATTTTTATACTATTTTCTGCGAAAATGGAAATATAATAGCCTATTTGCAATGGTTTTAAGGAACAGGTATGAAATTTAACTTGTTATTTAAGAGTGTAACAATGGAAAATGGTGAAACCATGGTGAACTAATAGCAAATCAATGTAAAAAATCCATTTCTTTTTGCTAAGGGTTATTGTGTACCTTAGGTTTTTATAAGATTTAACCTAATGACCTTGTTTTTGACCCCACATGACCCCGTTTCAAACCTGGTCTAGATTTCTTGGATATAAACATTCTGCAAAAGTTCATGAATATCGGATCAAAACTGTGCCCTCTAGAGCGTAAACAATGCTTTTCTAAGGTTTGACCTAGTTTTTGACCCGACATGACCAAGTTGCACCCTTGGTCCAGATTTGTAGGAGAAAAACATTTTGACTAAGTCTCATGAAGATTAGAACAAAACTGTGTCCTCTAAAGCATTCACATGGTATTTCTAAGAACTGGCCTAGTGACCTAGTTTTTGACCTGACATGGCCCAGTTTCAAATCAGGTCTAGATTTCATAAAAATAAACATTCTGACAAAGTTTCATGTAGATTATATCATAACTGTGTCCTATTAAAAGAGTGTACACAACGTTTTTCTAAGATTTGACCTAGTGACCTAGTTTTTGACCCCACATGACCCAGTATCAAAGTTGGTCTAGATTTAATTAAGATAAACATTCTGACCAAATTTCATGATGATTGGATCGTAACTGAGCCCTCTGATTCATTCTAAGATTTATTTCTATTTTTAGCTCTGGCGGCCATTTTGTACAGCAGAGTGGAACCGTTTCAGCAATTTTTGTTTAGAACCATGAGTCAAACACTTCTGTGAAATTATTTTGAAATCCAGCCATTGGCTTTAGAGGAGGTGTCGTTTAAAGGTTTTTCTATATTTAGCTCTGGTGGCCATTTTGTTCAGCAGAGCTGAACCATTTTAGCAATTTTGGTACACGGTCTCCTAAGGAACATTTCTGTGAAATTATTTCAAAATCTCCCCAGCAGTTTTGGAGGAGAAGTCGTTTAAAGTTTTTTCTATTTTTAGCTCTGGCGGCCATATTGTTCAGCCGAGCGGAACCGGTAGAGCAATTTTGGTAGCAGGACTCCTAGGGAACATTTCTGTGAAATTATTTCAAAATCTACCCAACAGTTTTGGAGGCGAAGCCGTTTCAACGTTTTTTTCTATTTTTAGCTCTGGCGGCCATTTTATTCAGCGGAGCGGAACCGTTTTAGGAATTTCGGTAGAGGGTGTCTTAAGGAACATTTCTGTGAAATTATTTCAAAATCTGCCCAGCAGTTTTGGAGGCAAAGTCGTTTAAAGGTTTTTTCTATTTTTAGCTCTGGCGGCCATTTTATTCAGCGGAGCGGAACCGTTTTAGGAATTTCGGTAGAGGGTGTCTTAAGGAACATTTCTGTGAAATTATTTCAAAATCTGCCCAGCAGTTTTGGAGGCAAAGTCGTTTAAAGGTTTTTTCTATTTTTAGCTCTGGCGGCCATTTTGTTCAGTAAAGTGGAACCGTTTTAGCAATTTTGGTAGAGGGTCTCCTAAGAAACATTTCTGTGAAATTATTTTAAAATCTGCCCAGTAGTTTTGGAGGAGAAGTTGTTTAAAGGTAGGTTCCTGTACTTTGGAATGCATCGTAATTTTGATGATCGTTCATCCAAGTTGTTGGAAAGCACTTATAAAAGGGAATGAATAAGTTTCACTAAAAAGTGTAAATCAAAAAAATATTAGAAAAGTTGTTTTACAAGGGATTTCCTAACTCTGCTTCGCACACCAGTTAGTGCTATTTTTAGTTCGCGCCAAAAATAGATAACGTGGCTGACGTAATGCTGCATTGCATACTGGGATAGTTCTAACCCATTCGCCATGCCAGGACCTGTAGAAGAGCTCACGGCAAGGGAAAATTGACCTTTGGGGAATGGCATCAGAAATCGCCCACTTATAGACATAATAAACATAGTTATTTTTAGAACTGGAATTCAAACGAAATAAAATAAACCAAAAGGGAAAACGACTATTTTCTTCAACATCTGACGAGTTTCTCAGTAGCAACAAATTCAGAGAAAAAAGAGAATTCAATACTGCTCAGAAAAAGACAAAATTATTTTGTGGACATAATTGTTATCGCTAGTCCAGGAACCTACCTTTAAAGGTTTTTCTATTTTTAGCTCTTTTGGCAATTTTGGTAGAGGGTGTCCTAAAAGAAACATTTCTGTGAAATTATTTTAAAATCTGCCCAGTAGTTTTGGAGGAGAAGTTGTTTAAAGGTTTTTCTATTTTTAGCTCTGGCGGCCATATTGTTCAGCGGAGCGGAACCATTTGAGAAATTTTGGTTAAGGGCCTCCGTAGAAACATTTCTGTGAAATTATTTCAAAACCTGCCCAGCAGTTTTGGATGATGGATGATGGATGACTTGTGATTTTACGTCCTTTTCAACAGTATTTCAGTTATATCAGGACGATTCCCAGCAGTTTTGGAGGCGAAGTCGTTTAAAGGTTTTTCTATTTTTAGCTCTGGCGGCCATTTTGTTCAGCCGAGCTGACTAGTTTTAGCAATTTTGGTAGAGGGTCTCCTAAGAAACATTTCTGTGAAATTATTTCAAAATCTGCCCAGCAATTTTGGAGGAGAAGCCGTTTAAAGGTTTTTCTATTTTTAGCTCTGGTGGCCATATTGTTCAGCGGAGCTGAACCGTTTGAGCAATTTTGGTAAAGAGTCCCCCAAGGAACATTTCTGTGAAATTATTTCAAAATCCATCCAGCACTTTTGGAGGCGAAGTCGTTTAAAGGTTTTTCTATTTTTAGCTCTGGCGGCCATTTTGTTCAGCAGAGCGGAACCGTTTTAGCAAATTTGGTAGAGGGTCTCCTAAGAAACATTTCTGTGAAAATACATCAAAATCCGCCCAGCAGTTTTGGAGGAAAAGTCGTTTAAAGGTTTTTCTATTTTTAGCTCTGGCGGCCATTTTGTTCAGCGGAGCAAAACCGTTTGAGCAATTTTGGTAAAAGGCCTCCTAAGGAACATTTCTGTGAAATTATTTCAAAATCTGCCCAGCAGTTTTGGAGGAGAAGTCGTTTAAAGGTTTTTCTATTTTTAGCTCTGGTGGCCATATTGTTCAGTGGAGAGGAACCGTTTTAGCAATTTTGGTAAAGAGTCTCCCAAGGAACATTTCTGTGAAATTTTTTCATAATTCGTCAAGCAGTTTTGGAGAAGTCGTTTAAAGCAAAAGTTGACGCCGGACGAACGCCGGACGCCGGACAAAGACCAATCACAATAGCTCACCTTGAGCACTTCGTGCTCAGGTGAGCTAAAACAACGGGCTGGAGAGCTTTTCAATATAAATACGGGAAACATTTTTTTTATGCATTTGGCTGAGGATTTTGATCTTGGCTCTCTCTTACTTAGGAAAATATGCATGAATTGAAAATTGAAGTAAGTAGGTGACATGGGTTTTAATTAAGCTGAGTAGGTTGGAATTTCTATCAGAAGTTATCGACGTGAATCGCCGATTTCATTAATGTTTACGTAATCAAATTATTATTCAACGTTAAGTTAAGCTTTGAATTTTATGATGATATATTAGAATAGTAAGTTTTGCGATTATTTTGCTTGGTTTTGGGGTTAATTTTAATTGATGTGAAATAAGAAACTTTGGTCCCTGACAAATTCTTCAATGCATAACTAATCAACCCTCTGAACTCATTGTTGTATAGCGAAAACTGTGAAAAACAAGTTTTATTTTAAGGTTATTTTGACCCATTAAATCGGCACAAAATTGCATAAAAGAGCACTCAAACAGTTTATAAGGCATTCAACTTTATGAAAAATATCATTGCAAGGCTCAAAAATAGTTATTTTGGGAGCCTTATTAAAAAACGGGGGAGTGGGGGTTTGAACACCCTGATTTGCCGGTTTTCGCTACTTTCCTAAATAAGCCTATTTCTATACTGTCATAAGACCATCAAAATAGTAAATAATTTTCATGAAAATGATATTAAACAACATTTTGGTCCTTCCCCTTTCGTTTTCTAATGCTAAAACATTACCTCAACCCTTATTAACGACGGAGTACATCGTAAAAGAAGTGATGGTTTTTACGGCGGCGTCGCCATTTTCTTTCGAATGACCAAAGTTTCTCAATTTACATCGTTAGAAATGAACTCCAAAACCAAGCAAAATCATCACAAAACTTATATTCTAATACATCATTATAAAATTCAAAGCTTACCTTATCGTTGCATAATAATTTCACTATGAAAACACCGATAAAATGGGCTATGCACGCCGTTAACTTTTGACAGAAATTCAAGCTTTTTCAGCTTGTATTAAAAAATGGCGCTCCGGTAGGAGGCGCTACAGTCGCATGCGCGACACGCCTCTTTGGACCGAAAGGTGAAGACGCAAGTCACTGTATTTATAGGTCACTGGTTTCAGGAACAACAATGTAGTTGATCAGTCTTCCCTTAAGTTTACATTGCAAAAAGGCCACTTCATACAAAAATAAGAGTGTTTTTTGTAATACATTTTTTTTTTTTTTTTGTAGCTCAATCCCACGACCACGGCCCCCCTCTCCCTTATCCCTGTCTAAACAAGCCAAGAAAAAAAGAAATGCGTAAACTAAATGGAATTTCACATCATACAGCAACAAATGTATAGATGAAGGTATACAGGTCGTGCCAATTTCACAAAGCACCACCCAGCAACTCTTGTTGAATATTATGCCTTGGGCTTGGTGATAGCAGTCTGTTCAAAGCTCACAAGAGATTATGTTGATTAATGGTGTAAACTTGCTGACTTCAAACAAATCTTAAACTTGCTGACTTTAAATAAATCTTATCTTATCTTAGCAAAGACAGTGAAAAATGAAAGATGAAGCACAAATGAGAATGAACCACCTTATCACAACTGGGCTTCAACTATTGCCAATTCCTTGTTTTGTTTCTGGATGGCAATGCCTTAATTTCCAAGAAGGACTAAAAAAAGAACCTGCTCCTACATGAGCAAATTCTTTCCTTTAAAAGTTAATCCCTATTGAGGAGAGAGGCAAAAATGAAAATGGCAGATGCGCTTCCCCTGAAAGTGTACAACTGTTTTAAAACTTATCTAAATAGTTGCGCCAAAATTTAAAACTAACTCTGGTGTACTGAGAGTCTGACAGGAAATCACTGATGTATAGTTATTGCTATAGAAACCACATTCTTTCTCTAGCCCCAAACCTTGATAATTACCATTTAAGGCCCATTTCCTTGGCAATCAAATTCAATAGCAAATAAATGGTTCAAATAATATCATTTTGTCATGGTAGAAATTTCTGTTTAGAGCTAGAAAATAGAAAATTAAAGGATAAAAAATGGCATAGCCGTATAAAATCCCCATTTTTATACTATTTTCTGAGAAAATGGAAATATAATTGCCTCTTTGCAATGGTTTTAAGGAAAAGGTATGAAGTTTAACTTGTTAATAAAGAGTGTAACAATGGAAACTAGTGAAACCATCATGAACTAATAGCAAATCAATGTAAAAAATTCCATTTCATTTTGCTAAGGGGTATGCTTTCTTTTAAAGCAATTTTATGCATATGGAACTTTTAAAATTATCATTACTTCCATACAGGTCCAAATATTGATGCAAAAAGTAAAAGGTTGCATATAGCATGTGGTCACATAAATTTCAGTAGCTACCATGGTGCAGCTGTCCTGTTTTTTCATGCTTTGATTGTTTTGTAAACAGGACAGCTGGACGCTGCTGAAGGTTATGTGATCCACATCATTTGCATTTCAAACAAACCGCTTTAAAACAAAACAGAAAGCAAACTGAACAGCTGCTATACAAAAGATGACCACAATGCTAGAATTATAACAAACAGAACTAAGAGCAGCCATAGTGTCATGGATAACATGCTGGACTACCAGTCCAGGGGTGGCAGGTTCTGTCCCCTGCTTCTCCAGTCTTTTGAGACTCTAAGCTGAGGTCCCATCTCCATATGACCAGTGTGTTTTGGTGGGACATTAAACTAGACTTCACTCACTCACAACTGAAGTTCAGTCATGAAAGACAGTCATATAAACAACTGGGGGCTTAAATTAATTAAAGAATATGCTTGGCAAGTTTGGCTGGGAATTAACGATTAGTCTGAAAAATTAAAATTTCTTCATTCAAACAATTATGTATGTTGTGAGAAAACAAGAACAAAGGCATAGAGGTGTGCAGTGTGGTCAGAGTATGCACAAGCTACAAGGCTAGACTGTTGTCAGGGAAAACTGTTGTGTATATTCTGATCTAACTGTACATGTAAAACAGGCTGGATTTAGCTCATTGAATCACATATGCCTATACTTCTAGTGGTTCATAGTAACTGGCTCTCACTAACTGAAACCATGTCAGTAAAGGGGTAACTGGACATCTCAGCCCATAGCAAACTCGGCCCATCGTAAAACTCGGCCCATAACAGAGACGGCCTACACAAACTTGGCCCATAACAAACTCAGCCCATACATATACAGTATTGCATCTTGCTTTAGTGGTGTATCTCACCAACTCATTTCATCAATTTAATTTCGAAATACATGTATGATGTTCATACAGACTCGAAACTGCACTCTCTGAGTCCCAGAGGTTAATCCAAAATGATATGGTTCAACAAAGTTGGCTCATGTATACAAACTTCTCCTATACCAACCCTGGTCTTGGAGTTACATATCAATGATAAAAATATCGTAGAAAATGTGTGCATAAATATTCCAAGGGACTCCTGGAGGTTGATGCTTTTAGTAGAGAACAAATTCCAAAGTTGTTAGTGTGAGGAGAGGAGGAGACGGGGGCGGGGGGAGGGAGTGAGTCAAGTCAAATTTTCAAATCTGTCATCCCTATGGGTAAAGCATTGACATACCATATGCATGATTTCAGGTGTAAGAGAGCAAACTTTAATTATTGTCTCCGAAACAATTTTTTTGGCCTGAATCTAAAGAACAATTAACTGTTCCCATAGAATTGTTTCCTATACATGTCTCTGGTATTAGTCCTTGGAGAATTGATTAAATAAATGAAACCATATGAATATTGTTTTAATTTTATCTTCTATCGAATATTGTTTTAATCTTATCTTCTATCTCAATATTATAGTTAGATGTATTTTTTAGCAACTAATAACAAGTATATTGAATATAATCCCCCCTGCGTAATTATTCATACAATGTACATATGGGCCCAGTTTGTTATGGACTTTCTTATGTGCCTACCAGTAGTCCATTTGGATGGCTATACTAGTATCTTGTTCAACACCGTCTTCTATACATAGTAACTATTATACACGTCATTTGCATCCAGTAATTGTAGGACATGCCTTTTCAAATGAAAAAGTCCTTTGAGACAGCTGCGAAACGATACCGTTCTGTACCCATGGGCCGAGTTTGTTATGGGCAGAGTTGTCCCGGAACCCAGTAAAGGTGTTTTTAAACATCTCCATGCGAAAACACCTCCATGTTTTCCGCCCATTTAATACAGGGTCAACTTTTGCAACTTCCTTTTTGCTTTCCCGGACAATGAAGGTCTTTAAAAATTGGAGCTGCTCTTCAAGGAAAGACTTCTCCTTGAGGGAGTGAATTCTTTTAGTGACTAGCCACTTCATATGATTTACAACAATGTAGCGTCGGATACAAGCAAAAGGCTCTATGTCTGCACTTTGCTTGTCACATCAGCCTTCTGTGAGAGTGGCCCAAGCCAGAAAGCTAACACTGAGGTCTCTAATTACCCTGTGTGGAACAGAGAGAATGATCTTAATATCACCTGACAAAATTGCCACATTGTTGGAAGCCACTGTGACACATGATGTGGCTTCATTTGAACAAAGGCCCCAAATGAAATAAGAAACAAGTTTCCCTTGAAACATTCCCATACATCCTAAATTTGTAAAGGAGTTTATTTATGCTTTCAAAATATATCACCAGTTTTCAAACGTCACAAAAATTTTTCTATGCAACAGACTTAGTTAACGTAACATATGAGAGCCATAATATGTAGAATGTTACTGTTGTCAGGTGATATTCCCAGAAAGGACTTTCTGCATCCATGCAGATCAATATCTTGTTATTTCATTTTATCTGGAGCCAAAGACTATTGATACTGAGAGACAAGACTGATAAGAGTGCAGTGGATTCACAGGCTGATCTGGGACTTTGCTGTGTCCACATGTCTTAACCCATTCCATTCGGGATACCCCTTTAGGGGTATCTGGGCAAACAGTTTGGATCCAGATCAGGCCACGGGGCCTGATCTGAAATCCCAACTGTTTGCTGCCTAGACATCATTTCTACAAGAGTTAATTAGACCAATATTGTCCAAATATTCTTGATTTTTGATGCAAACAACAATTTCAGCAGACGACAAAAAATACCCAGAATGCAATGGGCTAAGGTATATGGGTTCTGTAGCGTATTTGAACAGAGACTACTTTTGTGACTTCTGTTTGCTTCCCAGGAAGAGGAAACCCTTACAAAAAGCAGTCTACTCTTGAAGGAAAGAATTTGCTCCTGATGGAGCAAATTCTTTTCTTTAAGAGTTGACCCTATTCGGAAGAGTGGCAAAAATGAAAATGGCAGAGTTGCTTCCCCTGGAAATGTTCCCAGCCACATTATAAAGCATTTCCCACTAAGCTGGTAAAATATTGGATAATTATAAAAATATCTAAAACATACAAAACGTATTATGCTAAAAACAAATTTATCACAGATATAAGAATGTTTGACTATTGAACATTACACATTTTTCACAATGCTGATTGAACAATCCATAAAAATATATGAAGTATTGCCATAAAATCAAGCATGAAAGTAAACATCATCTGGGAGTCCTGCATATTAAGACAGAAGGAGTTTTTGCTTTCCACTTAATAAAATTCTAAAGATTATAGGCCATTATGTGAACTGAAAAGACCAAGCCAACTGAACAGATGTGGTGTCTGCACAGACTGAAAGGAGCTGCCATAAGACAAAATCAAACAAGTGGCATGTGCATCCAGTGAAGACTCAGATCAGCTTGGGCATCCGCTCAGTCTAATCAAAGTCTACGCTGTCTGCATGGAGCTAGCTTAGACCCTTAGCTGTGCTTTTCTGGCCAAAACTGTGCCCAGGCTGATCTGAGGATTCACTGGGCGCACATACCACTTTGCTGGTTTTGTTGTGTTGCTCTCATATGAATATTATCAAGACACCATTTTCTTGTGATATGTGAGACTCCAAATTAAAAATCCAAAAAATCAGTGCATACATTTTGGATATAAAACCGCAGAAATTTAAACTCCAAAAAAATACTGGAAACGAAACCATGTGGCCGGACCTGTTATTGAACCCGGAACCTCTGACTCTTGAGTCAGTTGTGCTACCAACTCTGCATGAGATAATTAAAGAGCAGTATAATGCCATTATATGTATCTTACACTATGAGATATCAGAGTGAGGTATCACATATACTGTGAGGTAAATGCACATAAAAATTCTGCACACAGCACTGTATATGCCTTTTATAGCTTGTTGAACACAATGTAGAGCTCCTGACAAAAAGGGGTAACAGGGATAATTCAAAGATAATTTTTCTTATTTCTCAATGGAAACATATGTTTCGACCCCTCATTAGAACCGTCTCGGTTAGACGGTTCTAATGAGGGGTCACAACATATGTTTTTATGGAAAAATAAGGAAAATTATCCCTAAATTATCCGTTACCCCTTCTTCTCTGGAACACTGCACAATGTGCTGTTACATTCAAATATTTACAGTAAATATAGAGCAGTGTAAAAGCCTTGTTTGTATCTAATACTGTGCAGTATATCCTAAGATGGAAGGGAAACAACTCTGCCATTTCCTCAGAATAAAAGAAGGATCTTATTCTTTCCTTATAGAGATCAACTCTTATAGGAAAGAATTTGCTCTCTTAGAAGGAGGCAACTTCTTACCTTTAAGAGTAGAATCCAGTCTGGAAAAGCTACATTACCCATGAAGGCAAACTGGAAGCCACTGAAGCTATTCTGAAAAACATAGAGGTATGCTAAAACACCTTTAACTTGGAGGGTATATCTTATACCATGAGGTATATACATGTGAAATTATGCTGCTATAGGATGCGAAGTATCTGAAGACCACCATCCATCAACTGATCTGGTTTCTCTGAAGCACCAGATCACTGTATTCCATGACCCCCCCCCCCCCCCCCCCCCCCCCCCCCCAGTAGTTTGAGATAACTGAAGTTGAAATGTAAAGAAAAATAGAAAATGTGTTCTAAATATATTCTTTGATACAAGAAGAGGTTACCCAGAATGTCTGAGATAATGAGAATCAACTTTATTTTGCAATGACACACAATTTAATTGCCATAAGTTGTAAATATTTAAAATTATAATATTTATTTACTTTAATTATCAATATAATTGAGCCGCGACACGAGAAAGCCAACAATGTGGTTCTGCACCCAGCCCAGACTCAGATCAGCCTGGGCATCTGCCCAGTCTGATCAGAGTCTTCGCTGTCCGCATGAAGGTAGCTTGGGCCCTTAACTACCCTTTAAGTGCTTAGCAAAGAGTCTGATCAGACCTGGCGGATGCCCAGGCTGATCTGAGTCTGCACTGGGCGCACAACCACAATGTTGGTTTTCTCGTGTCGCGGCTCATATAAGGGAAGCTAATATATTGCAAGGGGAAAGGTGGGGGGTTAAATATTACCCTTATTTACATATTCATACAGGAGGTGGTGAGTAAATATTCTGCAAAGGGAGGCAATCTGGCCCCGAGGTTATGAAACTTTTTCATGCTCAACTCAGCTGAGCAGGAAATTTTACCTGCTAATAAATAGCAAATTACTGATAAGTGCAGTTGTTTTCTTGCTCAGTTGAGCTGATTATGAAATTTTTTATGCTTATAAATATGAAAATGCCAACATTAGTTGGCATTTTCATATTTACCAGCAGAAAAAATTTCATGCTCAGCTGAGTTGAGCACGAAAAAAGTTTTATAACCTCGGGGCCTGATTGCCATTGCAGAATATTCAATTCAATATCTATTTTGGCTTCCTCACTTTGCAATTTACTTACTTCCACATTTGAGGGAAGAAAATCAAGTGATGTCTCCCACTGTTTCAAGGTGTATGGGTGCACCATGTTTTCTGCCTTCCAAAAATGGAGACAACTTTTGTGACTTCCTGTTTGCTTCCGTGCATGGTGCAGCTCTTGTAAAATGGGGTCTACTCTTAAAGAAAAGAATCTGCTCCTATGGGCAAATTCATTTGAGCCGCGACACGACAAAACCAACAATGTGGTTGTGCGCCCAGCGCAGACTCAGATCAGCCTGGGCATCCACTGTCTTCACTGTCCGCATGGAGGTAGATGAGACCCTTAGCTACCCTTTAAGCACTTAGGGAGGAGTCCGATCCAATTGGGGGGATGCCCAAGCTGATCTGAGTCTTGGCTGGGCGCACAACCACATTTCTTTAAGACTTGACCGCTATTCTTATAAAAAATCGTGGCTATACTGAAATGGCAGTGGCTTCCCCTGAAAGACTATCCATTCAACTCGAGCCAGTGGTCATTTGATACGCAATTATGAGAGAAGCTTTGGTGAGTTTCATAAATTTTACATGAAACAACCGCTTGTTACCATTCTCTTTATCATAAGACCATTTTTTTGTGAATATTAGCTGAGGATAGTTGTCTGATATTTAATGGAGTTGTCACGGTTATGTGACTATATCAGAATTTATGGAATGACGTTTCATCAATTTGTAACAAGGCAGTCATATAAAGAAGTATCCATAGGTATAAACTGCTATCAACTTGCATAAGTCACACAATTTGGAGAAGTTTTTATTCAAATTTCACTTTCTGATACTCAAAATTAATCACCAGTTTCAGTCACAATCAATCAGTAAGTATAGGTCCACATGCACATAATATTCATATATAAAATATACAAAAATATATATAAGTATAAAATATACTTTCAATATTAAGTCACAATATTTTGGTGCATCCTTTTGTGATATTTTGGTTTTAGACTTGTTAGTGTGGTTTGTTTAATTCAACACCTATTGCCACTGGCAATTTTCATTTGGTCATCAGTTTGTCAATATATCGGCAAAATTCTTGAATTCCTGAGACAGTAACTATTAAACTAAAACTCTTGGGAATCTACAACATTCATCACTTATGAAATACACATACTCTATTTTTTATATATTATCACAGATATCAGTTTTAAAAAACAATTTCAGGAGGACTTTTGGTCTGTACATTTTGATTTGGCAAGGTCATTATCATAATGACAAATACATGTACAGCGCAATTCCTTTATAATGCTATGTCTGGGATCCACAGGAATCATATAGCAAAGGGACAATTTCACAAAGGCAATACAGTGAAAAAAAAAATTTCTGGGGCCAAGATATAACTGTGTTATATCCTAATCCATGTTACAATAAGTAGTGTTATAAAGGTACTACCATGAACAAGTACTTTACGCCGATCAAGATCAACTATCTGATGTTGCTCATTACAATTTTATCCATGGTATCCATGTATTATTGTGGTTTTTGGGGTTGCCTGCAGGATCTTCATCCTTGTTACCAGGAGCAATCATAGTTTTATTATAATCCTGCAGTCTAGCAAGCATCTGATTGACAATGATCATGTTGTCGTCTGCTATGTTGTAATATTCACAAGGATCTATTGCAATATTAAAGAGGCAGGGTTTAACTACTGGATTACAGTTTGTTGATGCATTAAATGGCTTTTTACCACAGTTTATTTTTACACTATTTGTATCACTTAAATGTAAATTTTTACTATTTTCATATGGAAAGCCATTTATTTTTTCTTGAGGCACATCATTTCCCGTGTTATACAGTTTTGTTTCTGGTTTTCCAAAAGCTGCTTGCCGGGGTGGGTACCAGCCACTCCACTGCATCCCAGCATCCCCTTTTAATAGTTTATAATCTCCAACCCTCAATGCAGCAGAAACTGGAGGTAATGGATCAATGTTATGCAAAATTTCAGTTCTCGGAGACTTTTGACTGGTTGACAAAGATTTCCAGACGTCATGTCCATCTATATTTCCCATCATGCTCGCATTTCCTCCAGCTGCAGTGAAGAGAGTAGGCAGCCAATCAGAGACATGCATCATGTGGTTGGATACATATTTTGACTTTTCCAGCAAAGGACTGAAAACAAACCCTGCGCCTCTCATTCCACCTTCCCATAAAGTTGCTTTTACACCTCTGAAAATAGAACATGTACTTTTATGTTACATACTGTCTGAAAGGGATCCATGACAACTCACCAACAGACAGCTGGCTGACGGGACACTTCACTGACAACTTTTTCTCACCGACAGTCAACTTACCAACAAACCATTAGAAAACTCACCGACACCCGTCAACACTTTTGTTGTTCCTGGTAAATGAAGAAAATTAAATATTTTGTCACATTTTTTTTCTTTGAAACAATTTTAATTCATATATCATGTTTGATCAAATATGATAGGTGAAGTTATGTGTCAACTCTTCAAGATAGTCGAGGAAGTGTTCCCCTTGAGTGTGTTCAGCAAAGTTAGAGACAATAGAGTAAATGGGCTTGTTTCTGGTGATGTTGCTTTTTCTTGGCTCAGAAATATCTTCTTCAACCAGTGCAGCACGGCAGATCATTTCACATCTTACCTGTTCACTTTTTAGAGATTTAATGAATTTTTATGTGTCTAGGATAAGCGACACCCATGACACTAGCAAACCTGTTATGTCAGCCTTCCACAAAAGTTACTTGTACATGGGTCATCAGCAAGAACATGTGCATAGACAGACCAAATGGAAGGTATTTACCATTGTTCCAGTGTAAACGGATCGCTTCATCAGCTTTACTCATCACCTTGTACTATCTATGTAAGTCTTTGCAAAATACTCCAAAAACTCTCCAAACTCTTATAATGTCAAACTCCTGTTGAAACCTTCCTGTGTTGTTTGTGAGTTGTCATTGTCGATCAGTTGGCATGTCGGTGGATTATTTTTTGTCAGTGATATTTTTTGAGAGCCTTTCGGCGAGCTGTCTGTCAGCAGGTTGTCATGCTATTGCTTCAAAGAATGTTTTAAAACACAAATTTTATTTATAAGACCTGTTCACATAGCTCAGTGGGTTTAGTGCTGGCCTGCTGCTCTAGTGGCCTCTAGATCGACTCCAGGAGGTGGAAATATTTTCAATTGTAAGAGGAGTTTCAATGGCTACAGCCTTTCATTATCACCCTCCAACTGTCCTGATATGACTGAAATACTGTTGAAAAGGATGTAAAATCACAAGTCATTCATCTATACCTGTTCACATACAGGGTAGCTTGCCTAACTACTACATAAGAATTATGCAAAAGAAGAGTATCGCCTGTCTGTCCATTGTCACAAAACAGCAGACCAAAAAGTTAGCACAGCCAACACTGCCCAAAAAGTAATACCCCACTGGGTACACAACCTTGAATCTACCTTGAATCAACCTTGCAAGGTTGTGTGCCTGCTGGACCCATATCTCAGTACCACTAATCACAGACCAGACAAAAACTTAACCAAAACCTCTTTTCAGGATGGCATGAAAACAACACTTGCTTGTACATGCCAACTGTACATGCAACTGCTATAAACAATATGATCAATGAAGACTGTTTAGCTTATGCACTTCTTTTGGAAGAGGCATTTGCCATATGTTAGTTTCCATTGCCTGAACACGCATTTTGAAAAGTTACTCTTTCGCTTAATTTGATTTTGATTTGTTTGTTGCTTTACGTCCAGGGTAAACAGCTATGGTCAGGTCGGGACAGTCAGATGACCTAACCACACTTTTCCTGGGCAGCCTTAGACCTCCTAAGGGGTTAACCAGTACTAAGTGCACATACTTTCCCCAGTAACTGACAACTGCCCTTCTTGAATCAGCGGAAGGAGAAAGGAAAGTATGTGGCCAGACTGGGTATAGAACCCAGGATCTCTGACTTATGAGTCAGGTGCCCTACCGACTGCGCTACACGGCCCCGCTTCTTTCCCTTTAAGTTTCGAAAATAATCACATCCATTTCCACTTTGCATAAAGAGGAGCTCTCAATTGTGAAAGACAGATTCTTCTGCTTAGAATTACCTCCCTATAAAAAGAGTTTCTGTTTACCTTAACGGGAAATTGTTGGCAGCATTGTAATCATATCCATTAGCTGGTCCCCCATTATCTGTTGTAAACACTATCACACAGTTATCAATCATTCCTGCATCTTGTAGAGCATTTTCTACATAGCCCACAGAGTCATCCAATGCAGCTACCATACCTGTAAGTTTAGTGACAATTTAAAAGCCAAAAATCTGCCAACATATTGTTTCCTTACTAGTTCACAAAAAGATATATGCTTCCTTTAATACTTTTAACCTCATTTCAAAAATGATTCTATGTGCCATTGCAGGTACTTTTCATCATACATGCATCTCCAAACAAGGACTTCGCAAGCGGCGCATAATACGCCCATTTAAATGTCATAAAGGAGTTACAGAATGAACAAGACTGTTTACAAAAGGACAGACAGGAAGACAAACGGGCAACCACTCTATAATTAATGGCTGCAATATTATTTAAATATTTAACACATCAAATACTTTTATTATACCAAAAATCAGCTAGTAATGCCAAACAAGGGAGATAAACTAAATATACTAGATATACCATTCTTGGTTCTACTACATTCCCTTGACAATATAAGTTGTGTTAAAATATTTTAAATGGTCAAGGAGTTACAGTCACAGGATATTTATGCAAGGGCAGATAATTCAGTAAGTAAGCTAGAGTTGTGGTTCTTGCTCAGGATAAATTGCCTCCTTATTATACACATTCCTACAAAATTTCATTCTAAAATTTCAAAAGGTTAAGGAGATATGGAGGGAATGAGAAACGCCTGAAAATACTAATCAAAGGAAGGTTACTCCAAAATAAAGAAAGGAGGAGCAACCATTCTTATATGCAACACACCGTCTTGTAATCATGCATATTGCTATAAAGTTTCATAATGATATTCAAAAAGGTTACCAAGTTAAGGTATGCACAAGATAAGTATACATAAACCAGAGGACCAATGGTCCTGTAGCTCACCTGACACCTTCTGTCAACAGACACAATGTGTCATTTTGCACATTTGTTACAAATTTGAAACCAGTAGCTTAAAAGGTGTACATATTTTAATTTTAAAATCTCAGTGACCTTGAGCAAAGTTCAAAAACTGACCTTGACCTTTGATGACCTTGTCAGCATGTATTCATTTAGTTAACCATATTTTCCAATCATTATATCTAGGCTTAAAAAAGTTCCGTAACATCAACTGTTTAAGCATTTTCCCACATAAAAGCATAACATACCAAAGTTGACCTTGCCATAAATTAGGTCAAGGTCAATGCGCCGTCATGATTTCAACAAACTATGATGGGCCCGAGTCCTCAATGCTACATACCATGCCACGAGGTCATTGTGCCTTTGGTTCTGGAGAAGTAGATTTTTGAAGGAGTTTTACCATATATGGGCATGTCGTACACTTGAATGATTTATGAGAAATCCACTGCTTAAGCATTTTCCAATGCATCAAAATCAACCTTGCCATAAATTAGGTCACAGTCAATGCACAGTCCTGATTTGTACAAATTATGATGGGCCCAACTTCCAAATGCTATATACCAAGTTTCAAGGTCATAGGCCTTTTAGTTCTGGAGAAAATGATTTTTGAATAGGTTTTACCATATATGGACATGACGGCCATCTTGGTCATGTGACCCAGATCCTGGGAACCTACTTTCGTTCCCCCATCCCACTAAGACTCCATATGAAATTTGGCTTCAATCGGGGAAGTGGTTTCAGAGAAGATGTTTGAAAATCTTGACAACAGATGGACGGGCTGACAGAATGACCTTGACCTTTAGTGACAATATCTTCATCTGGTCATTTAGTTAACCATATATTCCAAATATTGTACCTTAGACTTGAATAGTTTCTGAAAAATCCACTGTTTAAGCATTTTCCCATATAAAAGCCTAACATACCAAAGTTGACAGTGTCATAAATTAGGTCAAGGTCAACACACTGTCATCATTTGTAATTACTATGATGGGCCAGAGTGCCAAATGCTACATACCAAGTTTCAAGGTCAAACGCCTTCTGGTTCTGAAGAAGAAGATTTTTGAAAGGTTTTTACCATATATGGGTGTGGTGGCCATCTTGGTCATGTGACCCAGACCCTGGTAACAAACTTTCGTTCCCCCATCCCACTGAGACTCCATATGAAATATGGCTTCAATCAGCCCAGTGGTTTCTGAGAAGAAGATGTTTGAAAATCTTGACGACGGATGGGCTGACAGAATGACCTTGACCTTGAGTGACATAATATCTTCAGCTGTTCATTTAGTTGACCATATATACCATATATCGTACCTCAGACTTACATAGTTTCTAAGAAATCCACTGTTTAGGCGTTTTCCCATATAAAAGCCTAACATACCAAAGTTGACCGTGTCATAAATTAGGTCAAGGTCAACGCAAGGTCATCATTTGTATAAACTATGATGGGCCTAAATGCCGGATGCTACATACCAAGTTTCAAGGTCATAGGCCTTTTGGTTCTGGAGAAGAAGATTTTTGAAGGGTTTTTACCATATATGGGCATGGCGGCCATCTTGGTTCCCCCACCCTAGGTAGGCTCCGTATGAAATTTGACTTCAATTGGCCTAGTGGTTTCAGAGGAGAAGATGTTTGAAAATATTGATGACAGATGGGCTGACAGAATGACCTTGACCTTAAGTCACATAATATCTTCAGATGTTCATTTTGTTGACCATATATACCAAATATTGTACATTAGACTTAAATAGTTTCTGAGAAATCCGCTGTTTAAGCATTTTCCCATAAAAAAGCCTAAGGTACCAAAGTTGAACGTGTCATAAATCAGGTCAAGGTCACCACAAGTTCATCATTTGTATAAACTATGATGGGCCCGAATGCCGGATGCTACATACCAAGTTTCAAGGTCATATGCCTTTTGGTTCTGGAGAAGAAGATTTTTGAAGGGTTTTTATTATATATGGGCGTGGCGGCCATCTTGGTCATGTGACCCGGATACCCTCAACAATCTTTTGTTCCCCCACCCTAGGTAGGCTCCATGAAATTTGACTTCAATCGGCCCAGTGGTTTCATAGGAGAAGATGTTTGAAAATCTTGACGACGGAAGGGCTGACAGAATGACCTTGACCTTTAGTGACATAATATCTTCATCTGGTCATTTAGTTGACCATATATACCAAATATTGAACCTTAGACTTAAATAGTTTCTGAGAAATCCACTGTTTAAGCATTTTCCCATATTAAAGCCTAACGTACCAAAGTTGACTGTGTCATAAATTAGGGTCAAGGTCACCACAAGGTCATCAATTGTATAAACTATGATAGTCCCGCCTGCCCGATGCTACATACCAAGTTTCAGGGTCATAGGCCTTTTGGTTCTGGAGAAGAAGATTTTTGAAGGGTTTTTACCATATATGGGCGTGGCGGCCATCTTTGTAATGTGACCCAGACCCGAGGTATAAACTTTCGTTCCCCCACCCCACTATGACTCCATATGAAATATGGCTTCAATTGGCCCAGTGGTTTCAGAGAAGAAGATGTTTGAAAATCTTGACGACGGATGGACTGACGGAATGACCTTGACCTTTAGTAACATAATATCTTCATCTGGTCATTTAGTTGACCATATATACCAAATATAGTACCTTAGACTTAAATAGTTTCTGAGAAATCCACTGTTTAAGCATTTTCCCATATAAAAGCCTAACATACCAAAGTTGACCGTGTCATAAATTAGGTCAAGGTCACCACAAGGTCATCAATTGTATAAACTATGATGGGCCCGCATGCCCGATGCTACATACTAAGTTTCAAGGTCATAGGCCTTTTGGTTCTGGAGAAGAAGATTTTTGAAGGGTTTTTACCATATATGGGTGTGGCGCCATCTTGATCATGTGACCCAGATACCCTTGGTCATGTGACCCAGATACCCGGAACAAACTTTCGTTCTCCCGACCTAGGTAGGCTCCATATGAAATATGGCTTCAATCGGCCCAGTGGTTTCAGAGGAGAAGATGTTTGAAAATGTTGACGACGGACGGACGGACGGACGACGGACGGACGGACAACGGATGCCTGGCTATACTATAAGCTCACCTATGAGCCTAAAGGCTCAGGTGAGCTAAAAAATACCCTAAAAGAACTAATGAAAGGGATGTAACTCTAAAAAGAAGAAAGGGAGTGCAGCCATTGTTGTACGCGACACATAGTTGGGACTTCATACACATTACTATGAAGTTTCATGAAGATATCCCAAACAGTTATCTAGTTATGTCGAACACAAGACTTGCAGGGAAAAAATTAATCAAAGGGGCATAACTTGAAAACTAAGGAAGGGGGAGCAACCATTCTTGTACGTGACATGTTCCCCAAACCTAATACATATTCCTACCAAATTTCATTAAGATATCCCTAATGGTTACTGAGTTATGGCGCGCACAAGAATGTTTACGGACGGACGGACAGACAGATGGACAGCACCACGACATAATACGTCTGTTTTTCAAAATGGGTGTATAAAAAGACAGGTGGGTGGGACAAAGTATTTATATCAAAACAAATGCCTGTCTTAAGCTTTGCCAAAAGCACTGCACTATTTAGTATTTTGACCTGGTTTACATGAGTTTAGGTCTCCATACAAAATGCACCATTGTTCCCTCAGTCTTTGAACTACTTCTCCTCTCTTAAGATATATAGGTATATCTCCATGTTTTTTTACCATTTTTCACAAAGAGAAACAACTTTTGTGACTTCCTGTTTGTTCCCTGAACTAAGAGGCCCTTCCAACTTTGATAATTAACTTGTAGAGGGAAGAAGTTGCTCCAATTAGTCTTGGGGAGCCAACTTTCCCTTTAAGAATTGACCACTATTGCAAGCGGTGTAAAACAGAACCCAGAAGAGTTATTTCCCCTGAAAGTGTACTCATCCACCTTGAAAGAAGGAACTTCCTGCTCTTTGGAGCCATTTATTGCCTTTAATTTTTCCAAGGGGAACAACTTCCGTGACTACCTGTTTGCTTCCCTGGAGGATGTATTCCTTCCAAATTGGGGTCAACTCTTAAAGGAAATTTTTACCATAAAGAGGAGCAAATTCTTTACTTTAAGAGTTGACACCTATTAAGAAGGGAGGCAAAAATGAAAATTTTGGATTCCCTTGAAAGTGTACCCATTTTATATTAAGAGAAGCTGCCTTTAAGTCAGGAAACATTTCCATGCAGGAGTGATCTCCCTTGGAAGTGTACTTATTCATAAATAAAATTCTAGGAGCCCTGGTAGCTCAGTAGGTTAAGCCCTGGCCTGCTGATCTGGCAATCCCAGGTTTGAGCCCCACTACAGGCGAGAATCTTTTCACTCGTAAATGGGGTTGCATTGAGGGTCTCATGGAAGATAAGCTTTGTCATTTGCTAAATGTTGTCACCCTCTTTAAATAAAGACTTTACTTACTTATTGCACATAGTCTTGCAATATCACTCACCCATCATCCTCATATGACTGAAATACTTTTCAAAAGGAAGTTAAACTTCAAGTCATCCATCCATCTATAAATTCTGAAGTAAAAGAAACTAGTAAGCCTTACCAGCAAAAAGTTTTCTCCTGTAATCTTTTATATGAGGAAACCTTCTGACATAGGACTGTGGTGCTTGAAGAGGATCATCGTAGTTACCACGGTGAACTGCCTGATGAGCAAAGTATAGAAGTAGTGGCTGTGGAGAAAGAAACAAAAGCCAACTTATACTAGAATTGTTTTTCTACGAAAAAACAGATGTCTCCCCCCTTTCTGATGTCAAAAGGATCAGTCATTAAATACAATTTCAAACGGAAACTTTAAATACAATTTCTAATGCAAATACTGGTCATTTTTCAGGCAAACAATGAGCTCGTATCCAGTAAAGATATTTTGTGATAGACTAATAGACAGACGCCAAGGGAAAAACAATATGTTTCCCTACCCTGAAGGCGGGATTCATAATAAGTAAAAAGTATAAATGCAAGAGTTATAGTTGTTATGCTCTGCATGTCATGTAATGTTGACTGATATTCATATTTAGTTTTTGTCAAAAAATATAAATGCAAGAGTTACAGTGCTCTGCACGTCGTCTATTTATATGTTGACTGATATTTGTATGAAGTTTCATGAATATAGCTTAAAAGGTTTTCAATTTATAGAGCTTAGACGATTGAGACACAATTTTGTGAATGACAAAGTTCCAAGGGAAATAACTCAAATAGTATATATGCTGTGCTCTGCAGGTTGTCTAGTGTTGACTGAGATTTGTATGAAGTTTCATGAATATAGCTTAAAAGGTTTTCAAGTAATAAAGCGATTGAGACATGATTTTGTGACTGACAAAGGTCCAAGGAAAATAACTCAAGAAGTATAAATGCAAGAGTTATGGTTCTTGCACTATGCAATTCTTCTAATGTTGATTGATATTTGTATGAAGTTTTGTGAATATAGCTTGAATGGTTTTCAAGTTATAGAGCAGACACGACTGAGACACAATTTTGTGACTGACAAAGTTCTAAGGGAAATAACTCAAATAGTATAAATGCTAAAGTTATGGTTCTTGCATTCTGCACGTCTTCTGATGTTGATTGATATTTGTATGAACTTTCATGAATATAGCTTGAATGGTTTTAAAGTTATAGACGGACTCGACTGAGACGCAATTTTGTGATGGACAAAGTTCCAAGGGAAATAACTCAAAAAGAATAAACGCCAGAGTGCATTCTGCACATCGTCTGATGTTGATTGATATTTGTATGAACTTTCATGAATATAGCTTGAATGGTTTTAAAGTTATAGACGGACTCGACTGAGACGCAATTTTGTGATGGACAAAGTTCCAAGGGAAATAACTCAAAAAGTATAAATGCCAGAGTTACCATTTGTGCACTCTGCACATCGCCTCATGTTGATTGATATTTGTATGAAGTTTCGTGAATAAAGCTTGAGCAGTTTTCAAGTTATAGAGCGGACACAATTGAAACACAAAGTAACTCAAATAATAACTCAAAATAACTCAAAAAGTATAAATGCCAGAGTTACCATTCTTGCACTCTGCACGTCGTCTCATGTTGATTGATATTTATATTAAGTTTCGCGAATATAGCTTGAGCGGTTTTCAAGTTATAGAACGGACACGATTTTGTGATGGACTAAGTTCCAAGGGAAATAACTCAAAAAGTATAAATGCCAGAGTTACCATTCTTGCACTCTACACGTCGTCTCATGTTGATTGATATTTATATGAAGTTTCGCGAATATAGCTTGAGCGGTTTTCAAGTTATAGAACGGACACGATTTGTGACAGAAGGACGGACGGACAGACGGACGGACGGACAGACGCCCGGGGAAAAACAATATGTCTCCCGACCCTAAAGGGGGGAGACATAATTATTGCAAAATCTTAAGTATTGGGACAGACAAGCATGACCAGTTTGATCAGGATCTGGTCTACATGCCAAGGTCTATTCAAATGTTTAAGTTTCAAAGAGATGCAAAATTGTCGATCTTATGTTGTGAAAGTGTGTCAATTTAGTCTATGCAAGTTTGGAAGCCATGCAAAACTGCAAGTCTTATGGTATGAAGGGTGTGTTAAATGCTGGCTTGGTAAGCTATTGGTCTGAATCCCACTTGAGTTAGAATTCTTTTTAACAAGAAACAGAATTTCACTGCACATAGCCTTTCATTATCACCCTGGCATCCACTTGATTTGACTGAAATACTGTTAAAAGAGCTACAAAACTGCAAGTGGTCCAACTTTAAAGTGCTAAAACTATAAAACTGTTGAATTCACAGTGTAGATCCAGATGTGGCATCTCATTATGAACAATTACCCTCCAGTCTTTGACATCTCAATATGGCATCGCTTGGATGAAACTTTTTTTGAAATTTTGCCGACATAAATTTTGTAGTCTGCTTTTTCAGTGCTTTAAGGGTTAAACGGTGTAAAATAATCATTACCACTTCACCTGTGAGGCATTGTGCTGTTGTATCAACTTTATAGCCTCCCTTGTGAAGAGCTCTGTTGAATACAGTTCCGTTTCGTTGCGTATTATCTCCCCATTTCTCCTCCAGTCCAAGCCCCAATCATTCTAAAACAAGAAACATAATTTGTACTTTAAGTAAAAGAATACACTTATAATAAATTAGCAGCACCTGCTTTCTTTTTCTCATTTATTTGTTATCTATCATAGAATTACCGAGTATTTGCATTTCGCAGAAATTACAATCGTAGACTATTGTCGTATACTTTTTGCAGTGAAAACCACAAAAATCTACACCCCCAGAAAACCTGCTTTACAGTGAATTACCTGAACTGCTACAATCATTATGTTTTGTGACCTGTATCAAAATCAACATACTCATCCATGACTGCAGTATGTAAACATCTTAGACTTAATCTGGCTACATGATTTCATGGACACAGGTGTAAGGGTATATGTCCAAGGGAGATCACTGATCTGCATGTATTTATCTCCCTTCTGAACAAGTGGCTAAGAATTTTCCCTCTGACAGCAAATTCCATTCTCTAAGAGCAAGCACCAATGGATTTTCCTATCAACAAAGCATATAAGTATCATTCATAAATATAAGGAGCGCATAGAAAAATCTGTAAAACGTGTCAATGTTCGGCATCACCAGGCTTGAATAACAGTGATCTCAAGGGATGGATTTGCTAAGTTTTAACATTAGCTGACTTTTGAAAGAGGCCCACACTATCAATGACCCATATCCCTTTGTTTAGGTCAACGTCCGATGAGCATATACTAACATCATTTTTCCATCTGCTTGACGTCATCGTTTGAAAAATCAACATCACTAATGACCCAGGTATGTGACTTCCATTACATCGAATGCAATGACTACAGGTGATTTTTATCTGGCCCTCGGTGATAACAATTGGATGAGATAAGAACTGTCAGTACAGGTGAAACAGGCTGATATCCTTATCTGGTGAGCAGGAATGGATCTTCCTACCAGGGAAACAAATACAATTCTGCTGAAAGTTGTCTCCCTTGTAAAAAATGGTAATCAAACAATAGTGGTGTATCCACACATCTGAACCATTTTTGACCAGTGGGCTTGTCCATCCTTCAATATTATTTAGAGGATGCCATTTCTAGTTTTAGTGATTTCTGGTGAATAGTATTTTGCCTAGTAATTCTTGTATTTAAAGCAAACAGTGCTGACCCTGACTGGAACTGGGTCTGCACTGTGCGCATATGTCTCTAAAACAGGTTTATGGACTTAAAACGGTTAATATGGGTCTTTGGCAATTTATCAATAAAGGCAAATAGACACTCATTCAGGGGCAGCAACTTTGCCATTTTCATTTTTGGCCACTTTCCCAAATTGTAGTTGGCCCTTAAAGGAAGGAATTAGCTCCCCAAGAAGCAACCAAGTCACAAAATGGTATCCCTTTGTAAAAATGGCAGAAAAACATGGCAGTGTACCCATACAGCTTAAAAAATACAAAGAGTCATTATTTTTATTGAAATGCTGAAGCAAACACTTCTACCTGTATTTGGAAACCACCAAAAGTTGAGAAATATTTTTGATGAACATCATTAAATATGCTTTCCTAATCCAAGACTTTCAAAGTTTCAAGTATTTCTGAAAACTTACTTCATTAGCCTCATAAGTATGATCAAAAAATCCTTCAGCCCCTTGGAAGTAACCATAATGCGAATCAAATCCTCTCTGTGTTGGTGTATACTCCTCTGCAAACATACCAAGATGCCACTGGAAACATACAAAACTTTGGTAAAACAATTTTGTTGGAAAATTTACCTTTTTCAGCCTTGGTAACCCATGTTTGATCCATTAGGTTACCGGTAAACTTCATTTATCGCCCCTGGGACAATCAACTTGCAAAACGTCGTATTCTTTGACCAAGAGGAATTTAGCCAATCGAAATGTTGATAACATTGCAATATTGGCTTGTGTAGAAGATTAGTTTGCCTTTTTCCATTGCTAAAAATAGCTCAGGAAAACCCCATAAGCATTTTTGTCAACAAGTATGCCATGCAGTGATTTGGGGCAATTATTATAGAATATTGCATACATGTGATGAACTCTTGAGGACCATGTGGGAGATCTGGATTTCATTTCAGGGAGATTGAGTTCCTCATCAGGGAGACTTTTTGACGTTAACTTTGACGCGTTGTTTCGAGTACTTAACTGTGTTTTTTTTTTGTTTTTGTTTTTTGGTGGTGGTGGTGGTGGTGGTGGTGGTGGTGGTGGGGGGGGGGGGGGGGGGGGGGGGGGTTCGAGTACTTAACTGTGTTTTTTTTGTTTTTGTTTTTTGGTGGTGGTGGTGGGGGGGGCTTCTTGTTTTAAAATAAAACAACATGAACTAAAGTACAGTTGAATAGTTTGTTTAACTTCTTTACTTTTGTGTTACTCAATACTTCAAATATAACCTCAAAAGTATGCCATTTCAGTGCAGCAACACTACCATCCTAAGTTTAATTTACAGTGTAATTGAACAGTACTGTTCATAGTGTTAGTGCTGACCATTCCATTGCTAAGAAACAATCTGATTATCTGGCATTCTCAAACCATCACCCCTCCCCACTTTTTCCTAACCCTCCCTCAATATAAAAGTCCAAAATTGCATCTTGGATGATGGGTCCGATTTGCTCTAGTTATTTTGATGAAAGCTGGTACTTGTTACAAACTCAAAATCTGTTTATCTCAAAACCGAGTTATATTCTACACTTTAATGAACATACCTGTCATTAGAGCTGTCTATTTTCGTTGAATATTAGATTAAGAACAAATATAGCTGCATATTTGGGTCAGTAAACTTGTAGAATGGCATATTTCTGTCTCAGTCAGATGCTGAAGATCGCGGATTTCCCATGTTTTATTTATAAATTCACACTGGTTCTCATTTCGCATACGATGCATCTGAACCGGCGGGAACTGGATAGAAAAACGCGGGAAACTATTCTTAAAGTGAACGAACCGACTGAAATAAAACCAAAAAAATTGCTGGCACCGTTATGATTTCATGAAAGTATGATCTGATCAGCCTGCGCAAATTTTGCATGATCGATATTTATAATGACTATACATTACGTATCTGACATGTTTACTGAAAAAATCGATATGGAACCATTGTCGATTGGCCGCACTTCCATCTATTGCATTCGTGCAACTCAATGACATAAACAATGACCGATGCATAAAGCCGCGACGCAATAAAAGTTATTTGCTCTCGGTAAAAGTTACCTGCTATTACATTTAGAACAGGTACCTTTACTGGTGCGCTAGCCAATTTAACACCTCGCTGCGTCTGATCAGCGAATACCCTTCAGAATGACACGTCCTATATTGCACCCTGCTAGTAGGTAATTAGGTCACGGACAGTTAATCCTTTTGACAGCCGCCGGCTAAGTAGTTACCGCAAAATGGACGGTTCAGAAAAAATTATGACAGGAAAATTCAGCATCCGGGAGATTCTGAATACTTTCCGGGAGCGCGGGAGATGGGCTCCATTTCCGGGAGACTCCCGGATGATCCGGGAGACATCGCATGTATGATATTGTCCACAAACGCTAATACTGTTAAGTACTGCACATTGTTACAGTCATTGTGAGTGGATAACCAAGGAAAGAAGTGTTAGATTCAAGGGCGCAGCCATATTTGAAGTATTACCAAACTGGATATCAATTTGCAACATGCAATATGATTGGATATTGGCAAAGTAAAAATAGAACTATGACTTTATTTGTGGGGTATGCGTGATAAAAATAGACTAAAATTTCTCATGGAGATCATCAGATTGCCTAATTAATAATTCATGAGAAGGAGGAAACAAAAGTGAGATATCCCAGGGGCGATGAATTTAGTAAACGAAATGAAGTGCACCTGGGTTACCATCTTACCGAGGATGACTTTTCATGACTACCGGCCGGCTAAAATGTTTCAGAAATAATCTCATCTAACTTGCAGCATACATAAAACGCCACAAGCCTAAAGAATTTACATCTCCGGAATGTTTCCCATCTCATATAAAAGCTTCACAAAGATTACCCTATTTTACAGAAAACTGTAAAACAAAAACTGATCTAGGGAAAATAACTTTCCTATACATAAAACTTAAAACACACCCTCGCAAGTATTTAAAACAAGAGGGCCATGAGGCCCTGAATTGCTCACCTGGGCAATTGGCAAGGTCGCTTTTTCTTATCATGTCTGAAATTGTCAAAATATGAGTCTTGGGTCAAAAGTCAAAGAATGACCATGACCGCTTGTACTCATAAATCTTCATGTACTCATTAAGAAAACCATATATACCATTTTTAGGCCAAAATCTTCAAAACTTTCCACGAAATCTTATGTTCTAGCATTTTCCCATATTTGACCATGCCGCAAAAAAGGTCAAGGTAACCCAAGGTCACCATTTGTACAGTCTTGGTGGTACTCTAGTACTCCATGCTACTTACCAAGTCTCAAGGCAATAGGTGTATTGGTTCTGGAGAAAAAAATAATTAAAGAATTATACCATAAGTGGTAATGGCAGCCATGTTGGTCATGTGACCTGGACTGTTTGACCATTTTTATTCAATCAACCCCTGGAGGCTCTATGAAATGTGTTTACAACTGGCTCTTTGGCTTTTGAGGAAATGGTAAAAAATGTCAAAATATGAGCGATCTGGATCAAAGGTCAAGAAATGACATTGACCTCTTGTACTCATAATTCTTCATGACCTCACTAAGACAACTGTATATACCAATTTTTAGGCCAAAATCTTCAAAACTTTCCATGAAATCTTATGTTCTAGCATTTTCCCATATTTGACCGTGCTGTATAAAAAGTCAAGGTCAACACAAGGTCATAATTTGAACAATCTTGATAGTACTCAAGTACCCAATGCTACATACCAAGTCTCAAGGCCATCGGTCAATTGGTTCTGGAGAAGAAGGTTTTTAAAGGTTTTTACCATATATGGGCATAGTGGCCATGTTGGTCATGTGACCAGGATCGTTAGAAAATTTTTTCATCCCCTCAACCCCTGGAGGCTCTGTATAAAATTTGGTCACAAAAGGTCAAAGAATGACCTTGACCTCTTGTACTCACAAATCTTCATGTACTCATTAAGATGGCTGTATATACCAATTTTTAAGCCAAACTCTTCAAAACTTATCATGAAATCTCATGTTCTAGCATTTTCCCATATTTGACCTTGCCGTAAAAAAGGTCAAGGTCAACACAAGGTCATAATTTGAACAATCTTGATAGTACTCAAGTACCCAATGCTACATACCAAGTCTCAAGGCCATCGGTCAACTGGTTCTGGAGAAGAAGATTTTTAAAGGTTTTTACCATATATGGGCGTGGTGGCCATGTTGGTAATGTGACCTCGACTGTATAAATAAATTTTTGTTCCCTCAACCCCTGAAGGCTCTATATAAAATTTGGTTTCAATTGACCCAGTGGCTTTTGAGGAGATTGTTAGAATTTATCAAAATATGAGAGTTCAGGGTCAAAGGTCAAAGAATGACCTTGACCTCTTGTACTCGTAAATCTTCATGTAGTCATTAAGATGACTGTAGATACCAATTTTTAGCCCAAAATCTTCAACAGTTTCCAAAATATCTTATGTTGTAGCATCTTGCCATATAAAAGCATAAGGAAGCAAATTTGACCTCACCGTAAAAAAAGGTCAAGGTCAACCCAAGGTCATAATTTGAACAAGCTTGGTAGTACTCGCGTACCCAATGCTACATATCAAGTTTCAAGGCCATCGGCCTATTGGTTCTGGAGAAGAAAATTTTTCAGGTTTTAACCATATATGGGCATGGCGGCCATGTTGGTCATGTGACCAGGACCATTTGAACAACTTTTCGTACCTAAGGTCCCAGGAGGCTCTATATGAAATTTGGTTACAATCGGCTCAGCGGTTTCAGAGGAGAAGTCATTTGAAATTGTGGACGGACGGACGACGGACAGACGACGGACGAATGAGCCATACCATCCTATAAGCTCCCCCGGAGCCTCTGGCTCAGGTGAGCTAAAAATCTTGTCATAGTTAATGCATTTCTCTTTTGTCCTTTTGAAAGGGTTTACATGGTTAAGTGGTTAGTGCTCCCAACTTCAAATCACAGGGTTGCAAGTTTGAGTTCTGCTTGAAGCAACATTCCATTGCACAAAACCTTCCATTATCACCCATCCATCATCCTGATGACTGAAATAATGTTAAAAAGGATGTACAATCGCAAGTCATCCATCCATCCATCCAGAATCCTAGTCATTTGATCTGAACTTGGCATTTTCCTCTACATCATACCTTTCCAACAATGTGAGTAGCATACCCTAGCTCTTTAAACCACTGTGGCATTATCTTTTCTGATAAAGGTAGACCATATGGCTGAGACCCATATATAACACCATGCTGCAGACCTGAGAAAAGATACGGTACAGTAAATATCGACTGTGACTCATGAGCATTTTATCAAGCTACCATACATGTATTTTATTCAGATTTGCTTAAATACTGGGGCACTTAAAAACCATTAATTTTCCATTTGGGACAAATGGAAAATTAATGATTTAAAGTGTCCCACTACTTATGCACATTTTCTTTCTTCCAAAACAAGCCCAAAAAAGTCTAGATCCCTCTTCAGACAGATCAAGATTTTGGGGATTGGTTTGAGAGGGAAAAATTACCTCATACCTGAATTAATATGACTGAGTCACATACTTGAAGTCATTAAAGAGGGGAAAGATGTTCCAGCTTATAGTAAAATACATATACATGTTGGAGGAATTATATCAAGGTACAAATTCTTCAACATATAGTTCTCTTATTTTGAAACCACTGTGCAGGGCTTGAAAAAAATACACTTGTCCACTCTTATTTACAAGTGTGTTATGCTGCAGGATGAGTGAAAGTTTTACAATTTGTCAATGTAAATTATCAATTTCACTATAACTTTTGACACAGTCAATGATGCAGGACAAGTAACACTTTTAGGAATTTTCTGTTCTGTTTCAAATCTTGTAATTACGTTCCCCAAGTGGCTCAGCTGTACGTAACCATAGTTAAGAATATATAAGCCCTGCTGTTTATTCATACAAATCTTATTGCTATATCATTTGAAATGTTAACTAGAATTGTTTTTCTACGAAAAAACAGATGTCTCCCCCCTTTCTGATGTCAAAAGGATCAGTCATTAAATACAATTTCAAACGGAAACTTTAAATACAATTTCTAATGCAAATACTGGTCATTTTTCATGCAAACAATGAGCTCGTATCCAGTAAAGATATTTTGTGATAGACTAATAGACAGACGCCAAGGGAAAAACAATATGTTTCCCTACCCTGAAGCAGGGATTCATAATAAGTAAAAAGTATAAATGCAAGAGTTATAGTTGTTATGCTCTGCATGTCATGTAATGTTGACTGATATTCATATTTAGTTTTTGTCAAAAAATATAAATGCAAGAGTTACAGTGCTCTGCACTTCGTCTATTTATATGTTGACTGATATTGTATGAAGTTTCATGAATATAGCTTAAACGGTTTTCAAGTTATAGAGCTTAGACGATTGAGACACGATTTTGTGAATGACAAAGTTCCCAGGGAAATAACTCAAATAGTATAAATGCTGAGCTCTGCAGGTTGTCTAGTGTTGACTGACATTTGTATGAAGTTTCGTGAATATAGCTTGTCCGGTTTTCAAGTAATAAAGCGATTGAGACACGATTTTGTGACTGACAAAGGTCCAAGGGAAATAACTCAAGAAGTATAAATGCAAGAG
Source organism: Ctena decussata (assembly GCA_963989385.1). Taxonomy (NCBI): domain Eukaryota; kingdom Metazoa; phylum Mollusca; class Bivalvia; order Lucinida; family Lucinidae; genus Ctena; species Ctena decussata. The sequence continues at coordinate 21,866,841 of OZ022506.1, forward strand.
TTATGGTTCTTGCATTCTGCACGTCGTCTGATGTTGATTGATATTTGTATGAACTTTCATGAATATAGCTTGAATGGTTTTAAAGTTATAGACGGACTCGACTGAGACGCAATTTTGTGATGGACAAAGTTCCAAGGGAAATAACTCAAAAAGGATAAACGCTAGAGTGCATTCTGCACGTCGTCTGATGTTGATTGATATTTGTATGAACTTTCATGAATATAGCTTGAATGGTTTTAAAGTTATAGACGGACTCGACTGAGACGCAATTTTGTGATGGACAAAGTTCCAAGGGAAATAACTCAAAAAGTATAAATGCCAGAGTTACCATTTGTGCACTCTGCACATCGCCTCATGTTGATTGATATTTGTATGAAGTTTCGTGAATAAAGCTTGAGCAGTTTTCAAGTTATAGAGCAGACACAATTGAAACACAATTTTGTGATGGACTAAGTTCCAAGGGAAATAACTCAAAAAGTATAAAGGGGGGGGGGGAGACATAATTTGCCCAGCCCAACATGTTTAAGATGAATAGGTGCACTTTCACTTTTCGCATGAAGCAACTCTACAATTTTCACTTTTGCCAACCTTCTCATTAGGGGTCAACTCTTAAAGGAATGAATTTGGGCCTCAAGGACTTATTAGGATCAGAGCTCCAGATAGGAGGGGGTACTGAGGATAATTCAGTGAAAGTTTTTATTTCTCAACAAAAAACATAAGTTGTGACCTTTCATTAGAACCGTCTCACCGAGAGGGTTCTAATGAGTGATCACAACTTATGTTTCTATGGAGAAATTTTAAAAATTATTCTTAAGTTATCCCTCAGGGCCTGTTACCCCTTCTTTATAATATCTGGAGCACTGAGGATTAATACGGTACTTTTACAACCTCTTACCCAAATGTATAGGATATCTGCCAGTCATCAATGCACCACGCGTAGGGGTGCAGATGGGTGATACATAATAATTGTTCAGTATTATACCCCTCCCTGCCAGGTTATCAATGTTGGGAGTGGGTATCTGCTGGGAACCATGGAAACTGACATCATTCCAGCCCTGTAAAGATACAGTCAGAGCTGCAGATAAGAAGGGGTATTGAGGATAATTCAGAGATAATTTTTCTTATTTCTCCATGAAAACATATGTTGTGACCCCTCATTAGAACTGTCTCACTAACTGGTATATTTCATTGCCTTACCATATATGAAAGTTCAAAAAGTTCCACAGTGGGAGTACATGTAGAGTGACAGGTTGCAGATTCGTACAGGTTGCAGATTCGTACACTTGGGAGTTTTAGGGCCTCTACAGAATGCATCATGTGAATTAAAAAGAAATTAATTATACGACTGTTTACACAATCTATCCTGTCAATCATTTTCAGTGCGCGTGTCTTGTAGATTTCTCTCATTGCCGACGATTTTTCCGACCGTCTTCACAACTGCCTCTCTGATACAGCAGGTTGATTTCATGATCGAGGAGCAGAATGGCCAAGTCCACAGCTTATTTCAATAACAGATGTTGAGAAAATCATTCTTCTTTAAGGTACACACATTTACTTCAGTGCAAAATGTCATGAATATTTTAAAATTTCCATTTTTAGAGCTGAGTCCCACTCGCTGACTCATTCAATTCAGTTCTGTTATGCTTACAGACGTTGTCGGTAATTCGTTGTACCAGCTATATTGGTGCTTAAAAATCTTACTTTCTTACTGATAGGCAGCCTTGATGTTTTGCATGTCTTTCTGAAATATATTAGTTTTGTTCAAAACAACGTTGCTTTATCTGGCTCTTGTTTTGTCATGCAAATATAGTGGTGTACGAATCTGCAAACTGTCAAGAAAAATTCTCCTCTTTTCCGGCAGCGGCCTTATGTTAGCCGCCCTAGCCGGGTACCAAAGCTGGATCTAATTTTAACTTTTCAAAATAAACAAGAAATGTGTATTAGGTTGACACTGACATATAAAACGGTAATTCTCAAGTGTAAGAAAAATACAGTAAAAACACATGTAAAACTGTACGAATCTGCAACCACTCACTCTATATTCTTTCTTGTTAGAGTGCTATCCCAAGCCAATGGAATGACTTCGAGGAGCTTATCCTTGCCAGTTCATATTATTGCATTCCATTCATTGTTTAACCCTTTTTCACTTGTGGATCTATCTGTCTTTATCATTTGGATGGGTCCATTTCTAGTTTAAGGGGCTCCTAGTGGATGTTTTCATTTTTACTGCATTTTGGACAAAAATTCCTGTAAGCAAACAGATTGCAGACCCTGATCAGATGCTGCAATCTGTGATGTCTGAAGTTCTGAACTGGGTCTGCACATGTCCCAAGAACAGGTTTGCAGTCTAAAAGGGGTCGAAATTTAATATGCCAAAAGTGCACACCCTACAATGGTTTACGTCAGACACTTTGACCCCATCACTGCATGAAAAAGAATTATGGTACCAAATCTATTTGATTATAAGACAGGGGCCGTATTCATAAAACGACTTAAGTCGTTGCTATGCTGTTGCTAAGGCTAAATTTCTTTGAAGGAGATTCCCTACAACTATGAAATTTGCTCCGGAGGAACAGTCTTACAAAGACTGTTCCTCCAGACCAAATTTCATAGTTGAAGGGAATCTCCTTTATAGATATTTAGCCTTAGCAACAGCACAGCAACGACTTAAGTGGCTTTATGAATACGGCCCCAGGAGTTTAGCTTTCCAAAATTACTGAATATAAAGACTCAGTCTTGTGCAATTCTGCTATAAAATGGAATTTTCTCTTCCAAAACAATCCCAAAGATCTAGATCCATCTTACAAGATGGATCTTGATTTTTGAAATTATTTTGGTAGTGTAAAACCCTGTCTTATAACTGAAGAAATATAGTTACAAGCTCAAACTATTCATAATTCTTACAGTACTTGAATAGAGTATCTGTTTTCTTACTTTACCAAGTCATGCAACTGAGTATCTGTTTTCTTACTTTACCAAGTCATGCAACTGAGTATCTGTTTTCTTACTTTACCAAGTCATGCAACTGAGTATCTGTTTTCTTACTTTACCAAGTCATGCAACTGAGTATGTGTTTTCTTACTTACCAAATCATGCAACTGAGTATCTGTTTTCTTACTTTACCAAGTCATGCAACTGAGTATCTGTTTTCTTACTTTACCAAGTCATGCAACTGAGTATCTGTTTTCTTACTTACCAAATCATCAGCAACTATAAGAATAATATGAGGTGGTCCTTTAGCTGTGGTTCCACTGGCAACTAAATATAGGATCCATATGATGGCAATCAAGTTCTGCACCATCATCTTTGGAGTCTCATTTAGCTATGATCTTTAATGCAGTAAGCACTGAAAGAGAAACATGAAGTTGTCATAAGTTTTTTGAATAGATAAAAGGTAAATTAGGTATTCAAGAATTATCCTACAACTCATCCTTACTTGAATCTCTGAAAAGCAGCTTCCTTCAGCACACCAGTTATTTGCAACCCTGCCTATCCTAGAGCCGAGGAACAGCAGGACAGAGTGGCACTTAAGTACATTCTTTTTAATTTTATGTAAAGGTGAGTGGCTGACATTGTCCCTGCAGGGCCAAGCATGCAGTGCTTCTGCTTAACTTCTGAAAACCACGCCAAACCTAGTTTAAACAGGTATGCACTCTTCCATTAACTGTAAGGCAAAGTCACAGACTTATTGTGGGACATTGGACATGTGCAATTTTGTTTATGGGACTATGTCACAGGCTAAGTTGTCTTTCCACTGGACAGTTATCAGATGACTTTTGAGTGACATTCTGGGTGTGGCTCTGAACTATAGAATTTGCTGTTAAATAACTTGGACAATAATAGGGACCACCAACTGTTGAACATAGTCCCCGGTGAGGCAAGGCTTTTAATAGGGCTTTGATCAGACAGTTGTCTCCACCACCAGGGCATGCCTGGCAATTGCAAGAGTTTGCGAAGAAAACAGTTAAAGTCCCTGATATTTCCCAGCCCCAGGGTTGCTGGAGTTGCAATAGTAGTAATATCACTACCTTAGGCCGCTGGACATGATAGTAATTCCTTACTATCATTTTAATACTGCAGTGAAAAAGATGTCAAAAAATCGTTATTATATAAAGTTTCCACTGAAGTTCACTTTGAGGCTGATAGAAAGGTGTTGAATGAGCTATAACAGTATGATAGTCCATCTAAAGTCAGCCTTCAACTCTGGAAATAAACAATTTTAAGGGAATTGACTTCACTACGAAACGTGGGGGCAGGAATCACCTTGCATCTTTTACATCATATTTTAAAGTATTTAAAAGCCGAGTTTTCTTAAATTATCATGCTGTAATAGCTCAGTAAGTATAATTTCATCAATGTCTAAGTTATTCTCATCAGATATTCTGTGTAACATAGATTAATGTATGAAAAGTGAATCACTTTTCCGCTACATCATTAAAATGATCCCATTAGAATAACTACCGTGCCTGTGAAGGCTAAAGTTAGTAGTATTATTATTTTTAAATTTGCAAATGACTGGAACATAAGGTGTATGTATACACCCAGAGCTCCAGATAAGAAGGGGGAAAAGGAATAATTAAGAGATATTTTTTTCCTATTTCTAAATGAAAACCTATGTTGTGACCCCTCATTAGAGCCATCTTTGCAAGACAGCTCTAATGAGGAGTCACAAATGTTTGTTGGGCTCTGAAATAAGGAGATGTCTCCTATTTAAGCCCAGCTTTGTTCAGGAATCTTTCAGTCACTGGTACTTGATACGTTTTCTTAACTTTAAAATAGACATATGTTTGATATGATAGGTATTTTAGGCACCGACCATTTGATATTCTTTGGGGGGGGGGGTCTTTTGATATGCAAGAAAAAAATAACCTGACTCTTAAGGGGATTTTGAAAATAATCTGGCATTAAAAGTAAGTGAAAAAAATAGCCATCAGAGGAGATGGCAAATCCCCCGACCGAAGACCCCATGGGCCTTGGTAAAAAGGGTGAACTTCAAAACACATATTAATAATATATTGTCGTTCTCTTATGCTTCTGATTGACATTAACTGTTAACAGATGCATGATTATCTAACACTCAGACTAAAACAGTATGCTTGACTGCTAAAACGAGGTAATATCTCAAACAGCCACCATATACACAAATGTATAGCATACGATACATTCATTTTTCAAAATGTGTGAATAACTTCTTAAGTACAAGCCCTACAAACCTAATTTTTAGCTCTCTAGTAAGTGAATTTGGACAAAGAATCCAAATCTGGAAAAAAAATAATTTTTTTTTGGGGGGGGGGGGGGGGGGGGAGTTGCGGGCACAGGAATGTGGAGGGGTCAGAGAGAGTTAGGAACACTGATAAGATATCACAGCATGATCATCAATATTCTAAAAGGTACACGGTTATTCAAATTCTGGAGCTGGCCAGGGTTATACAGATATGGAGCAGACACTCAAACAGCAGCTCAAACTACCAAAGGGAAATAACTCACAAAGTATAAAAGCAAGAGTTATCATTCATGTATGAGACAAATTGTCATGATCTGTTCTGCATATCTGTGAAGTATCAAGAAAATATTTCAAAAGGTATTCAAGCTATAAATTGGACACCTACAATTATCAAAGGGAAATAACTCCAAAAGTAAGAAAGCAAGAGTTGTCATTCTTGTTCGCGACACATCATCATGACCTGTTCTACATATCTGTGAAGTATCATGAAAATATTCCAAAAGGTATTCAAGTTATAGAGCAGACACGAAATCACACCTAAAATCATCAAGGGGAAATAACTCAAAAAGTAAGAAAGCAGGAGTTGTCATTCTTGTTCGCCACACATCATCATGACCTGTTCTACATATCTGTGAAGTATCATGAAAATATTCCAAAAGGTATTCCAGTTATAGAGCGGACATGAAATCATACCTAAAATGATCAAGGGGAAATAACTCAAAAAGTAAGACAGCAAGAGTTGTCATTCTTGTTCGCGACACACCGTCATGACCTGTTCTACATATCTGTGAAGTATCATGAGAATATTCCAAAGGGTATTAAAGTTATAGAGGAAACGAATCTGCCAAAAAATCACACCTAAAACTATCAGGGGGAGATAACTCAAAAAGTAAGAAAGCAAGAGTTGTCATTCTTGTTCGCGACACATCGTCATGACCCAGTGATTTTTTTACCCCTGCGTCCTGCGTCTAAGACGCATAATTTTCCCAGAGGACGCAAAATATTTCCTTGGCTGCGTTCCGGGACGCATAAAAATAGCCGATCGGTAGTCCAACTTCCGATTTCGGCTTCGTTTACAAAGTTACTTTCGTTTTAAGAATATAGCAACGGTGCATTAGCAGATTGTTATATTACTGGTAAAAAACAGTACCATAGTCTTTCCTACTCCCGCTAAATACCGAAGTCTACCTGTAATACCAATAATCAATAGTAGTTGTCCAGTACCGGAGGAACATAGTGTTATCGACCACGGTGATGTCTTTTACCTAAGTGCAAACTTTTATCAATACACCGGGTCAATAAGTAATCATGCCTCCGAAAAACAAGAAAAAGATCAAACTTGATTCAAAGCAGCAAACATTATTTGGTCTTCTTGGGCAAGACAAACACGCAAGGCCAGATGTTGCAGATCATGATGCGACCGATCAAACTTCCGAATCCGAAATGACAACGGGTGTCTCCAAATCCAATACGCTGTCTGACAATGAGACAACAGGTGATTTATTTTATTCCTGTGACCACAGGAGCTTGACGTTGGTTATGTTTTATTTATAGGGCTTGTCCTTTGAAGCCCTTTAAGTTTGGGATGCAGAGAAAATATTGCTTTTGCATCCCAGTAAAGATGCATACCCTTGAGCTTGGGATGCAAAGATTTTAGGTCTTGTGAGTCCTGGGACTCGAAGAAGGAGATTTGTAAAAAAATCACTGTGACCTGTTCTACATTTCTGTGAAGTACTATGAAAATATTCCAAAGGGTATTCAAGTTACAGAGCGGCCACGAATCTGCCAAAAAATCACCAAAGGGGAGATAATTCAAAAAGTACAATAGCAAGAGTTACCATTCTTGTTCGCGACACATCGTCATGACCTGTTCTACATAACTGTGAAGTATCATGAAAATATTCCAAAGGGTATTCAAGATATAGAGCGGACAAGAAAATGTTTACGGACGGACGGACGGACGCCAGGCTCATCGCTATATCCCCCGAACCTTTCGGTCGGGGGATAACGCTATATCCCTCAAACCTTTTGGTCGGGGGATAAAAATAACCTGGCTCCACCCAAAATTTCAAAAGAAAAATATTGTCTGCAGATAATTCCATTTGAATTGAGTTTTTATAATGTCTCTGGCTTCTGGGGGACCCCCCCCCCCCCCCCATATTTATAATAATATTTTAATATTATCTACAGTTGTTTTACACCAGCAGGCCTGCATGTGCATACATATACAAAAAAAATCCTATACAACATTCACATACATGTAATATTGAACTGCCACGTTACTAACTTGAAGTTAGTAACGTGGCAGTTCAATATTACATGGTCTAAGTAAATGTTTCCACTAAAACTGAATTGCAAAAGAGTCACTAGCTTATGGGAGACAAGCCATTATGGCAAAATAAACAGTCTAAAACGGCAAATATCCTAAAAATGAAAAACCCTTATTTTTATCATCATCCCTAGTTTTTCTCTATTGTTTCCAGTCCTAAAATTGCCATTAAAATTGGGAAATTGCTTTGGCTTCTGGGGGGCGTTGCCCCAGACCCCCCTTGGTTAACTTCTTAGCACACAACTTTCAGCCATTTTATTAAAAGGCATTCATGTATAATGTGACTCTATCAGTAAGTATTTATCAAACTTTCTAAAGTTCGAATAAAGCATGTTTGGGCATATGATTGGGCTAGACAATAACCTTAAATTCCTAATGTTAGCCCTAAAACTTAGCCAAAATAGCCTTTATTTTTGGCCAAATATCCCTAATTTAAGGTCTAATTTTTCGCCAAACTCATACAGGGATGTTTGCATCTGTACCTTTAATGAAGAGAGTAACATGCTCCAGGCACTGGTTTGCAAAAGCAAGCTAAGCCATGCCCTGAGCCTGGTTAAAGACAGCACCATGTTCTTTTTGTGAGAAAAAAGGTGTAAAAATTATTGATGTGGGTAAAAAAAAGGATGTAATGGTCAAGTAAACAAGGATCTGATAGGTCGATCAGTCTATAAAACTGAAAAAAAAAATAACCTGTTTGTGTTAGTTTGTTAAAAAAAAGTAAATTAGCTTCCTCAAGGTGAAAAAAAAAGAAATTGTTTCCAGAGGCCAGTGAAATAAAATGTCCTCTCTCCATCAAGAATACCAGCCCCCCCCCCCCCCCCCCCCCCCCCCCCCCCCCCCCCCCACACACACACACACACACACAAGAATATCAAATGGTCGGTCCCTTATTACCTAAAATGGCCAAATAATCAACATAGGCATAAACCCATCAAACCTATGTTGATTTTCTTGCCGTTTTAGGCTATAAAATACCTATACGTGACAGCTCCCTTTTGGTTGCAGTACAATGGAGTACATTTGAAAAGCTTGTTCTTGTTGTTGACAAAAAAAGACAGATCTCTATTAAACCGTGCAGAAATATCTACAATCAACAAGCTTATATAATTTTATTTTAGACGCATTGCTTAGAATACCTTTCGCATTTCTCACGGATAGTTCTGACTGTAACTTAGTGTTTTAGTCAAAATTGTCCATGCAATACAATTTCGCGACTAACCGACTGTGGTCCCTAGAAATACCGAAAATATATGGGTTGAGGTTAAAATCCCATACCGAACCATATAGCTTAACAAGTATAGCTTTTACAAAAAGCAACCTTTATAAAATCATCAATAACACAAAAATCTGGATTCTAACACAGTGCGCCTTTAGAAGCAATGGAAAGTTTCCGTGTTTTGTTCTGCAACAGTTCAGTGTTTCGGAGCGCGTGAGTCTAAATGTTGACATCACAGGCAATACTGACGTAATTTTGTGACGGTTTGAGAAGTTAGACGAAGTAACGTCTCTTTTTCTTTCTAAAATCGCTATTAAAACAAACATTTATCTTTGATACAGTTAAGAAAATTTGCGGGAGCATGGACGTGCTCGCAGGAAGGTTGGAAGAAACTGAATGAAAGAATACTTTTTCAGCGTTTATGAGTGTTAGAATCGAAAAAGTTCAGCTCTAGTATTGAATTGGCGGTCAGTTGTAAGTAGATATATCACTCGCGCTCCGCACTCGTGATATGATCTACTTTACAGCTGATCTCCAAACAGTGAATTATTACTCAACAATTTACTGCTAGAGCTGATCTATCTCCTAAATAAAATGCTTATCTCAAAACCCGGCACTACAGTCTCCAGTGGTGAGTTTCAAGCACAGGTGCCGGAGCGAGTGGTGAGTTTCATACCACTTCGACCAACTCACGCTTGTCAGAAAAAGCACTTCGTTAGAATCGTTGTACTGCAGTTTTCCTATAAAGCGGCACTTAGAAAGACCAAGGATCGAACGGTGTGGCCCAGTCTAATCAATCTATTACCAGAAAGACCAAGAGTCAGACTCCAGTACCACTCTGCCAAATGACAGAACTTTGGAAATAACCAATTTTATCCTTTATTTTTTTTTTGATGCTTACCTTGCGGAATATAGAGTCTCATAAGCTCGGTGACTTAAAGTGCTAGCCTTTTTAGCGAATGGTTATGTGATTCCTGCAACATTTTTTCAACTGCAAACGTGATTCCCCCGCATACAGCTTATTATCACCCTTTTATGTTGAAAAGGCCTTAAAACTGCAATTCATCCAGTCATATGTACCATTCGGTTTATATTTATACCTGGTGGTACCATATGCAGTTCTGCGGTATTTCATATGACCGCTCACGACATCTAGACAAACAGCGTCTTTTTCAACGATGCTATCTATCTATTAGTGTGGTAGTTACCTCCCCTAATGCAGCAATGGCTGCGGTTATAGGGTGAGGCACCCAGTAAATCCTACAAACAATATTTTGTGTGCGGGCTACTGCGCATTCTCAATGCGCAGATTATAAAAATCGTCTGCTAGAAGTACAAAACTGTAGACAAAACCGTGGTTTATCAATGAGGAGCCTTGTGAGAAAAATTGATACTTTTCTTGTTAGAACTTAGAAGAACCAGATTAGCACGGGGTGGTTACACTATGTGACCATACCCTCCATTCTTTCGTAATTAATTTTTTGGTGGTTTGCACAGGTTGGGTGGCTTCTACAATATTATAAAACCATTGATACCATGACGTTAAGCCACTTTTTCGCGTTGCAACCTGATTTGTACAACAGGTGTTGATAAACTTCTGAGTTTTGTAGCAAATTTTCGGGAATAAATGTCAGTTGTTAAGTTATTTATGAGGTCTATTAATCGGCATAGTTTAAACTTTGAACTGCTACTTTATGAAGTGGAATGGAATGGACAATGTTTTCCACTTCATTCCATGGATTTGGGATGGCATTTAGTTGATTTGCCCTCAAGGCGATAAATTCCGTTCAGCACGAGTAACACCCCAAGCTCTGGGGACATACTGTAGCCCCGGACTGTAGCCAATGGAATGTTGATTATCTCATCTATTCCATTCAACGTTTTAAACTATGGCCCGCTATCTTATATTGCATGACTATGGCAGTTAAGAAATATTAAATTCAAAACTATAATCATTAATTAATTAAAATCAAAGCTACAAAACAGTTAAAAGTGCCAAAATTTTCAGATTCAAATTCTATCAGCTCAGTAAAATGAAACAAGATCAACCATATATACAAGAAAAGCACATTTCTCATGTTTTCAGGGCATTATGTAAAACCTGGACTGGACTTGGACTCTGGACTTTGGACTCTGGACTTTGGACTGTGTAAAACGTGGACTCTGGACTTTGGACTATGTAAAACCTGGACTTTGGACTCTGGACTTTGGACTGTGTAAAACCTGGACTTTGGACTCTGGACTTTGGACTATGTAAAACCTGGACTTTGGACTCTGGACTTTGGACTCTACAAAAATCTTAACTCTGGTGCAGTCTGACCATTAAATTGATACAGCTTATTCAATGTTGATATAATGGCTGTAACAACTGTACCTTATGTCAATTCTTTTTCAGTAAAATATGTTTATGTGTATAATATGAGCAGTCAACATGCTAAAGGTGTGTGTGCTCAAAGTGCAAATATGAGGCATGGTTCATTTCATGGAATGGATTGGAAAGGAATGGAAGAGAAAATTCCTGCATTGATGTCCCACTTTGAAGACAGGCGAATTAGATTATTGAAATAAGATAGAGGAAGACCTTCAATTCTTAACGATTTAATCTGATTTATAGGGTGTGGGAGTTCTACTATGAGAATTGTTTTCTAAACAGGTGTACTGTGTTTACTCTAAATACTCAAACACTCTAACCATTCCTTGCATTTGTCTTCTCATGAGACATTTATAAAACTTGGCATAGACCCTTATCAGACTGTTCAAAACAGCAGTCTAATTTGGGTCTACACTCTACACTGTTTGTACAGGCATATCAACTACTGTTAAAATATTTTGAGTAAATGTGGTATGTCAGATATATCATCACAACTTTTAATTGGGCTTAACTAGTTTCAGAGTGAATAATAAAATAACTTAATGGTTAATATTGACAAAGTAATCAGTTCCTGACAATGTGGTAGATCTGTGCCTTTAGCAACTTGATTTGTGTTTTCGCTTGGAGCTCAGTTCAGTAGTACAACTAAACATACAGTACCTTCAGAATAACATTGGGGCATATGCAAACGTGCAGTACAAAGACAGCAGTCTTGACATGGTGTGCCCAGGTATCTCTATCTGTTCCTCGTGATTGTAAATTGCAAAGTTGAAGAGACGCATTTAAAATCTGATGAAATCCAGAACTGATTTACATGACTGAATGAGGAAACTGACCACTGTAGTTATCAGAGGGATTATTATATAGTGCATTGTCCGGACCTCATAAAGCTACTTTTGCCCTATTGTCCTTCCTTCCTCGCCCCCGACCCCCCCCCCCCCCCCAAACCCCAACACACACACCAGAAAATTGGGTATTAGAAAACTTATTATACGAGTATATTTACACTTGCCACTGACTTCCCATAGGTGAACCCTATAGAGCAACTGGCTTCATACACCGATGAAGGTCACTTGATCATGTGACGCTGTCGTCAAGCGACGTCTTATGTAAACAAACGTCTTGATTGGTTCTTATAACGTTCGACTGATACCACGTCAGGGCGACGGCTGTTAAACGTCATGGGCGAACACGCCGTTATAAACTTTTCTTCGATCCATAGTTTGCCTATTCTACACTAAATTACCACGAAAGCGGCACAGAGAGGTTCACAAATGAAGTGTAAATGTAAGAATAAAAATTTGATTTTTCAGCGTTCATCGTGTGAAGAAGCCAGTGGTCGTCGCTAAAATTCTACAAGAAGCGCTTCGCGCTTCATGGAATTTTAGCTCCGCCCACTGGCTTCATCACACGATGAACGCTAAAAATCAAATTTCAATTCTTAAATATAGTAGAATTTCAAATTCTTATACATAAGCACGCACACACACATTATGGCTTTACATAAGAGCACATTCACGCTCCCATGAGTATGAAGATACGGACATTTAATTTCTTTCTCGTTTGGCAATAGCTGCAGAAGAAGGACCCGAAAGCATCTTTGTCTATTCCTTCATCCTTAGACTGGCAGACACACACATAAATGCACATTAGTTTAGAAGTTCAACCGTCTCCAGGTGATTTCTCGCCATACTTAATGCAGATAATCACGTATACACATGCTAGCATACAGGATGATGTACAAACACACGGATAAACGGGAGTTTTGTTCAGTCGTGCTTGTTTTAGCAGGGCCACAGTCCCTGGGTACGAAACTATAACACACACATTACCTCTGCTTATGTTGTGTTTTTGTGCACGTGTACAGTTTTTGCTGGTTTGATAAGGCTGACACCACCGCCAACGTTCAGTGACAATACTTTCACCGACCACCATTACCCTGACACCTCTTATTCCAGTGGAGGGCACACTTTGCGCACAATTCCTGGTTAATTAGGTTGAAAATAATAATCAGACATGTGCCTACTCTAAATGGGAGATGAGCCCCAAGGCGAACATACACTAAATCCTCTAGTACAGGCATTCTGCTGTCTGAGACAAAATGGTCATGAAGCCCTAAATCGCTCATGCAGCGATCTTGGGTCAAGACTTTGTCATATCTAATCCATTTTGGTCATGTCATCACAACCCTTCAGGTACAGTGGCTCTGAAGGGAACTTTTCAAATTGTTAAAATATACGTGACCCTGGCCAAAGTTCAACAATGCCCAGGGCTATTGACCTGTGCTACTAAACAGTCTTCATGTTCTCATTTAGTTGACAATGTCTACCAACTTTTATACAGTACATTGCAATCTAATGTTTTAGCATTTTTGCATATAATGCAAAAGGAAGCAAATTTAATTAAATGTGTCTCCCCGCCCCCTCCTGCACAGGGAAGCACATTTAATTCAATGTGCCCCCCCCCCCCCCTGCCCCGCACCCCATCCCCACACCCCACCCCACCCCTACCCTATCATGGAGCTTCAGCTCAGATGAGGCGAAAAATGAAATTTTTAGCACCTCTGAGACATATTACCGTAAAAATCTGAGTATTGGAACAGGTAAGTCTGAGCATACAGTGCAAATCCAGATCAGTCTTTTCAGGGTCTACACGGTTTGCCACCCCATCTGTTTACTTTAGATGCATTACTGCATTGTAAAACCAAACGGGTCCATTTTTTGGACAATAGCAGTAATTATTATTTTAGGTGTCCCAATTTTACAATTTTTACAGTACTGTAAGTTATATGCTGATTAGACTATAGATTTATGACCTCCCACACACAGCCTCTTTCATCACCAGAGCCTGTTTCAGCATATCTGGACTTAATCACAGCAGACAACTTACTGCAAAATGTTATAAAATATGTCAACAGTGTCCTGATTAGGCTATTCATTTATGGCTCATTTGAATTTCAAGTAATAGTTATACCATGGTTTGAAACAAAGCGAAGTGGGACGTTTGTAATTTTTTCATGTCCTACCGGAGTTAAAACGCAAAACTGAAAGAACAAGCTATGACCTTGTCAGTAACTTTTTTCCCGGCCCAATTCGTAATAAATTTGCACATCAGCGCAGACTGATCGTTGTTCATTCATGTACGTTTAATGTGAGCACAGAAGACTCCGATATGACTGCGTGGACTTGCAGGCTGATCTATGTCAGTTTTCTTTGCATACGCATCAAGTATCTTTCTTCCTGACACATCTGCACGTGCACCGATCGATTATCAGTGTCTAGCGGTGTCTTTGAAGTTTGCTTGCGATCAGTGTGTTGCGACACTGAATGTACCAATGAAGTCTCCGACAGCTTGCGCATCTGCAGAGACTGTTCAGAGTGTACGTCTTGGCTAGATATTTCTCAGCATCCACAGATATTGATGCGAAAAGACAAGATTCTGATAGCGCGGATACGCAGGCTGATCCGAGTCTTGTTCCTCTATTATATAACTTCCGCCGATCCATAGCTTGTTTGTACGGAAAAACTTTGATCAAAAGTCGCGATTTCGGTCGTCGGCTCAATGCCGATCTGAGTTTTCTCAAGTTAATGCTACACCAGCACCGTACATCGCGCAGTCTTGTTCCGAGACAACTAGTTGTATATTGAAACAAAATCTGACCATTAGGACAAGACTGCGCAGGCTGGTTTGGAAGTTTGCACACCCACAATGCCAAATGCGTGGAAGCGATCTCACCACTTCGAAGGCTACTTTTAAAAGGTACTTAACGGCGTGTGCACACGATGCAGATTAGCATGCGCACTCGCAAAGTCTGATTAAAGCTAACTCGATGAACAATCTATTAAAGGAAGACTCTGATTAACTTCAGTTTCAGATGGCGTAATGTCTTATTTTACCGGACACATAGAAATTATTTTAAGTCACAGCATGGGAAGTCCGATGAACTCATGACCCGCACCACATAAAATGTATCTTATGGAACATGCGGAGAGTGCAGACTGATAAGCTTCTTCGGAAGTATTCGCTTTTCAAAGGGTAACGGTGACGCTCATATCACAAAAACCTAATTAGCGATCAGGAAACACTGGTCGCATTACAATATTGCGCAGGCTAATACGAGTCTTTGCTATCAGCGTATGTCTGGGTTAAGATTTTTTTGGAAAACCACAAGGTCGTGCTGATACAGAATTGCCATAATAGCACCATGCAAGGGGACATTTCCTCTTATTAGTTTTGAACAAACCGATGTCTTTGCATAATATTGTTTGCAGAATTACATAAAAAAACAACATCAACTGTTCCAGAGGATGTCTGACATAGGCCTTATAGTTTCTGGGGAGTCAGGGATTTACAAAGTCGAGAGTTCATATTTTACATAGTCCAAAGACTAGAGTCATTGTTTTACACAGTCCAAAGTCCAGAGTCCAAAGTCCAGGTTTTACATAGTCCAAAGTCCAGAGTCCAGAGTCCAGCTTTTACATAGTCCAAAGTCCAGAGTCCAAAGTCCATAGTCCAAGTCCAGTCCAGGTTTTACATAATGCCTGTTTTCAGTTCGTGTCCTAACATGATATCTCTCAGCGGTAATGCTAGTGAGTAGTGATGAAACTTGGCAGTTACGCGATAGCTGGAGAAATACCATCCGCGGTGATGTTCGGTTTTCTTCGCTGGAGGTTTATAAAATGTCTGATTACTGGGTGTATTAAATCTTGTAGGTCATATATGATAAGACTAATCTATCTATCTATCTATCTATCTATCTATCTTGCTTTACGTCTTTACTCCGGAGGGGAACGTCAGACGGGTTTCGGCGAACCAAGTGCTGTAGGGGGGTAGCGGAAACAAAAGTATAGGAAAGTGTGTGAGATGAGTTTGTTCAGTGCGATAAAGAGTGTTAGTATAGTTAAAAGATAAAAACAGAAATTGGTGTTTAGGGAGAGACATGGATCACCTCGCAGACAGCACCGCTGAACTGTGCCAAGGTGGGCAGGACCAGTATGTAGGGAGGGAGGGCATTCCAATGGATGATAGTCCTAGGGAAAAATGTGAACCTGTGGTAGTCTTTAAAAGTGGAGATTTGCCGACATGAAAGTGGATGAATATGTCTTGATTGTCTAGTGTTACGAACTAGGTACTCAGATGCAGGAATGGCAAGAAGGTTATATGTGACCTTTTACATCATTTCTAAATTCAAGGCCGTCGTCGGCGGTCCGGCCGGACCACTTTTTCGGCCGAATATGGTATTGTCCCTTCCACTTTTTTTTTCATTTCGCTGTGTATGGTATTTGCCCTACCACTTTTTTCCGTTATTCCATCTTTGCTTTTTCACTCTTTAATGCGGTGATCAAAGTCAATCAGTGAGATTATTCAAGCGCGCCGCGGTCTGTAATTCGTCTGCCGCGTGGTGTAAAAACTTCAGTCGCGCTCGTTATAAAACTAACACCCATTCATCATTAAAAGATTAACATATGAAGTATGTATGCATTTTTAATTAATTATGTCACAAAGAGACCGACTTCTAGGGATCTTAGACCGCACCGAGGCCGGGTCGAAATATTTTTGTGCTTTACATATTTCAGTGGTGATAGTTGGGACGGAATATTGCTCAGAACTATACAACCATGAGACTTACGGAGATAATGCGGTTCTGGACTGCAATCAGCCCCCAGAGGAAGATCAACAAGCGATCCTCCGTGAGTGAGTTGAGATTGCAGTAGCAGCACTAACGAAGGGGAAATCCGGCGGAGTTGATAATATACCAGCAGAGCTTGTTCAAGCTGGCGGGGAGACCATGATTGATGTTTTAACAGATATCTGTAACAGGATCTGGGGAACAGGAGAATGACCTACCCCATGGACTCAGTCGCTGATTATTATGCTCCCTAAAAAGGCAACCTACAGCTCTGCAGAACAATCAGCCTCATCAGTCATTCAAGCAAAGCCATGCCGAAAGTCATCTTGAACAGGCTTAAACCACAAGCCGAAGAGATAATTGCTGAGGAGCAGGATGGGTTCCGAGCAGGAAGGAGCCCCACAGAACAGATCCTCAACCTTAGAATCCTGTGTGAAAAGTATTTCGAACATCAGCAGAATCTATACCATGTCTTCATTGATTTCAAAAAAGCATCTGACAGGATATGGCATGCAGCCCTATGGGCCACCATGCGGAAGTACAATATCAGTGCAAATCTAGTTCGCACCATTGAGCAGCTATACGACAAGGCTACATGTGCAGTCCTGATAAATGACAGCACAGGAGAATGGAACAGTTGGAGTAAGACAAGGATGTCTTCTGTCACCCACCCTCTTCAACATTTTTCTCGAACGGGTCATGTCTAATGCTTTGGAAGAACATGACGGAAAGGTTAGCACAGGCGGCAGAAACATGACCAATCTGCGGTTTGCCGATGACATAGATGCTCTAGCTGAGGAAGAGCATGAACTAAAAGCTCTAGTTGAAAGTCTCGACCAAACCTGCACAAGGTATAAGATGGAGATCAGTGCTGAGAAGACCAAACTGATGACGAACAGCGCAGATGGCATCCAGAGGGAGATCAAGGTAAAAGGAAAGAAGCTGGGTACCGTAAGCAGCTTCAAATACCTTGAATCAGTTGTCTCAGATGATGGCTCAAAACAGGAGGTTCTCTCAAGGATTGCACAAGCCACTTCAGCTCTTACCAAACTGAGACCAATTTGGAGAGATAACAACATTTCTCGTGGATCAAAGGTGAAACTTATGCGCTCCCTTATCATCTCCATATTTCTGTATGCCTGTGAATCGTGGACCTTGACAGCAGAGTTAGAGAAAAGAACGCAGGCCTTTGAGATGAGATGCTACCGAAGGTTACTGAACATTTCGTTCAAGGACCATATAACCAATGAGGAAGTTCGCAGGAAGACTCAATCAGCCATTGGAGAATATGATGTACTCCTGACGCTGGTCAAGAAACAGAAACTAAGGTGGTTTGGCCACGTCCCAAGGTCTTCTGGTTTAGCAAAGACAATTCTTCAGGGCACAGTGAAAGGAAAAAGAAGAAGAGGTGGACAGAAGAAGAGTTGGGAAGACAATATCAAGGAGAGGACAGGAGCTCGACTAGGGCAGCTGAAGATAGGACAAGGTGGAAAGGGATTGTTTCGAAATCATCTGTTGTGCCCCAACGACCTAGTAAGGTTATGGGATAGAATAGAATAGTTGGGGCGGCATGGTGGGGAAAGGGGGGGGGCGTGGGGAGGCAGTCTTTAAAAGCCGGGGTAAGCATTTGAAATACAACAAACACTCATAAAAATAAACTGAGTTTCGCAAGCGAAATTGGTCTCAAAATGCATTAAAACCGCTTCTAGAGACGTCCTGAATTCAAAAATTTTCTCGGGGGAAGATACCCGAACCCACTATACAAGAGGGGAATACCCCTACCCCTATCGTGCTCTTCCCTACTTTTCACAAGGCGACGACGGCCCTGAAATTGCAAGACAATAAGGACGAATGATAAGGCCACATACGACCTTTTCATTTGTCTGTCCCCGTGGTGGTCGACAGTATCGTCACGTTCCTAGACCTTGAGTTAAAATGACTGGTACTTGTTCGAAGAATGTCGAAACAGCCTGGGAAAAATCCAAAGGATTACAAGCAATTTGAATTCAGGCTCAGCAATAATTAGATGAAAATATGCAATGTTCTATCATAAGAGTAATATATGTATAATATAGTCAGGGTTTCCTTTGTACAGTTTTTATGTTAGACATGTATTTATTCCATACTGAAACAGACCCGGAATGTCTTGGGTCGGGACCATCGTGGTTTAATTGTTAGGTTTCTTCTGACTTCTCCAGAATTTCAGTGTTGCCATTTTTGTGAGTCCTCATGTTTGTTTTATCTTATTTTAAATTTTGATTTCTATGTTTCCGATGTATAACACTTATGGGCTAGGAATCTTTCTGGCAAACCAAACAATTAAAGTATCTGATGGACAAAAGCAATAGGTAACAATTGTGAAGGTTGATCGCGACCGCAAACTGGTTAAGCACCCCTTTCTTCTCTCTTATTCTAGGCTGGTTAAATCAAGTGCCAGAGTTTGTACATTAATACTGAAACGAAGGGAAAATCTCTTGAGTCGCATGTAAACAAAATAAGCGAAACATAATATGTTTGACGGAATAGTATTTTCCAGATATTAAATTGCCTTTGTCTAGATCTGCATCTGTATTTCACACGCCTACCAATCGCTCGCATGCGAAACCGCGGTTCAGAACGCATATCCATGCGAGGAGTTTCCGGTTTTGCAGAACGGGGGCCAAAACCCTGTAGCAGGATTCTAATGTTTTTGTATTATATGGTAACACGGTGCTCCAGGTGGGGGTGGTGTTTCGGGGAATATTCTGGGGTGATTTTCTCTTAACCCGTGTGACTCACTGAGAGCGTACTGGCAAGTTGTGACACTCATAAGGGCCGTCTCATTAAGATGGTTCTGGTGAGGGGCCACAACATAGTATTTTCGTTGGGAGAGTTGGGAAAGCGTCCCTGAGTTATCCCTATTACCCTTTCTTATCTGGAGCACTGGTATTATATATTTCAAAGTTTGGAGATGTATTTTTTGTATTTGTGTGGGTGCGTGTGATTTACGTTCATATGCGCCTACACACATACAAATGGAATCGGACATCCTCGCTGATATCTACGATATACGGAATTTGCCGAACTTTTACGATTGATACAAATGATTATAAGGGTGCTAAAAAATTTAGTAAGTGATGTATTAGCAAGGGTGCATCAGTATTTCAGCCAAAACCTTTTTGCAGCGCTTTGGTAGCGTTTTTATATTGTCTAGTATCACAGTCCTCCGGATGGGAGTTGTATTTGGGGGTGACTCTGGGGTGATTTTCTTCTGAGCGTTTTTTAGAGCGAGAGAGAGCATACTTGCTGGTTTTGACCCTCATCGGGGCCATCTCATATAGATGGTCCTGGTGAGGGGCCACAACACACATTTTCGAAAGGTGAGGTATAGAGTTAACCCAGAGTTCTCCCCATTGCCCTTTATTGTCCTGAGCACTGTTATCATATTGTATATTTTAAGTTTGGAGGTTTTTTGTTTGTGCGGGGGGTGCGTAGGTTTTTAGAATCATATGGACATGTAGACATGCAAATGATATCAATGGTGTTGTATTCTGTAAGTGATTTATGTGTGTTTTATGTAGAGAAATGATTTTGAGCCATGTCCTGAAAAGACCTGTTCATGTCATGTTAACGGGGGCTGCGCTGGTTAGCCTGCACCATGGTGCAGTATGATCTGCGCCGCCCTCTTGCTTATTGTTTCTTGCCTGTAATATAATACGCCTCCTAAATCCAGGGTGTCATCACTCTGGCTGACGAGATGGTCAGGTTGGTTTGCATCCTGTGGGACCAGGCCCTGTGGTTTGGATCTTGTAGGACCAAATCCTGAATATGGGTTCTCTCATGACAGGGCTCCAAAAAGGTTTTAAACTGCAGTTTTATTGTATTTTAAATGCAGTTTTATTCTGTTCTGTTCCTTGGATAACCCCTGAG
Organism: Ctena decussata; assembly: GCA_963989385.1. NCBI lineage: Eukaryota > Metazoa > Mollusca > Bivalvia > Lucinida > Lucinidae > Ctena > Ctena decussata. Next base: position 21,887,519 of record OZ022506.1, read on the forward strand.
ATAAGAAGAAAGATTCGTAGAAGAAATAGGACACATGCGAAGGCGAAAAAAAAATGGTAGTAGCAGACTTAGGTCAAAATTTGAATCTTTGAGAAGAGAAGGGAAATTAAAGCTGATGTGAAAAAGCAACACGATTTGTACGTCAATAACTTGGTTGGTGACATAAAGGCTAATCCAAGAGACTTCTACCGGTACATTAATAGTCAAAAGAAAGATACTCAAAGTATCCCTCCACTAAAGAAGAGAAATGGTGGTGGTGTTGCCGAATCAGAGATGGAACAGGCTGATGAATTTAATGGTCAGTTTTCGGATGTGTTTAATAAAAGTGAACACACCCAAGTCCCCCTTCCTAATTGCTCGGCTCCTTTCATGGAGGACATTTATGTCTTGGCAGAAGGTGTAACTAAACTTCTTAAGGACTTGAACCCATCGAAAACTTTAGGACCTCATGAATAGCATCCTAGAGTCTTAGAAGAACTAGCATCTGAATAAGGACCAATGTTTGCTCACCTCTTCCAACAATCTGTTGATACGGGTGAAATCCCCAAGGAATGGTCTCTCGCAAATATACTGAGCAAATGTGAAAACGCTATATTTTATAAGAACGTTTGTAACTTACACCACGATACTTTTCTGCCTGAATATAAATGTTTCATTCGTGCAAGACATTCAGCAAAATAATGTCTATAAAAATCGGAATCTGATGCTCTTCATAACAGAGTTATTTTACTTGATTCAATTTTAGCATATTTTGTACTACACCAAATATGCGCATGCGCAGATGCACATTTTCTTGCTGCTCTGAAGCTTTACACCCAGAGTGATAGAAAAAGCAACAAATGACTCACAGTTGTTATGTAGAAAAACTAGGAAATTGGAGCTTTATTTTTCAAATTTGTAAATTATCCCCCTTTGCATTAAAACTATAGCAAATTTCAATTAACGATTGTTCTTTGGTTTATCAGTTTTTTTAGCAAACTTCTTCTCGCTCTTGTAGTGCAATTAATCGTACACTTTACCTGTAGTTAATTTCAAGCAAAATTGTGACAATATGTGAGGTAACCACAAATTAATTTCTTATGGGAATTTCCATTGTTCACTGTTTCTTATTGTGTTTTCGAAGAAATAACGGTATTTCAGCACTAATTTTCAAAGACATGAAATCACATATTGATGTGTACTTTCTCTTGCGATATGTTTGGTACACTGGTTGTTTACCTAAGGTAAAATAAGTACACTTATTTCATGAACTCCCTTTTTAAATCAAGTTTAAAGTGGCTGTTCGACTGTTCAGTATTTGCACAGCAGAAAATCAGACTCCTGTTCATCTCGAAATGTGTTCATTTTATCTGAAACGGCTTTTACAGCTATCCACTGGTGTCGTGGCCTTACACATGCATTTAACTTTAAAATGCTTGTTTATTCATGAACCGTTTCTGGTTCTACAAAACAGAAAAATTGAAGAAAAATCACTTGTAGCGTTTTCACTTTTGTTCAGTATATATGCCCGCTCTTCAAAAAACGAGATAGGTCTTTGGCTTGCAATTACCGACCGGTTTCTCTAACGTGTGTACCATGCAAGTTACTTGAACACAATGTCTGCTCTATTATTATGGCATATTTGAACGAACATAAACTTTTGTCCGACAGACAACATGCGTTCCGGAAGAAACATGGTTGTGAAACTCCGTTGATCACGGTTATAAATGACTGGGCTAAAATCTTGGATAAGGGCGGTCAGGTTGACACTTTTATCTTGGACTTCGAGAAAGCTTTTGACACTCCCCCTCATGAATTACTTAAATGTAAGCTTTACGACTATGGTATTGGTGGGAAGACTCTGAAATGGATAGATTCTTTTCTCTATTACAGGCAGCAGCGTGTAGTAGTAAATGCACTTAAATCAGATTGGGCCCCAGTTTTGTCAGGTTTCCCCAGGGCACCGTACTTGGACCACTGTAGTTCTCGTTGTACATTAACGATATAACAGAAAATATTGACTCGGAATTAAGACTTTTTGCTGACGACTGTGTTTGCTATCGTGAAATCAGAGATATTGGAGACACGGTGAAACTTCAGGAGGATATAGATCGTTTAGCGTGTTGGGCAAGGAGTTGGGGCATGAGATTTTAACCTGTCAAATGCAATATAATGCAAATTACAAGGAAACGGATCAGGAAGATCAATGCTTCCTATACCTTAGAGGGAACGGTCCTCAATAACGTAGAAAATATCAAGTACCTCGGCATAAACATTACCAATGATTTGAAATGGAACACGCATGTCAGCAATATTTGCACAAAGGCTAATAGGACCCTTAGCTTCCTCAGACGTAACTTGGCAGCATGTCCACTAGACGTTAAAAAGTCCGCATACAAGGGACTGGTGCGTCCAGTCTTGGAGTATGGTAGTTCAGTTTGGGACTCTCAAAGTATACTTCTTCAAGATGAACTTGAGAAGGCGCAGAAAAGGGCAGCTAGATTTGTAACAGGGAATTACACATATGAAACTGTGAGTATGACTGGCATTCTGGAGAAACTAAAGTGGGAATCCCTGAAAAAGAGAAGGAAAGATAGTAGACTCATAATGCTTTACAAAGTTCTAAAGGGTGCAGCCAGTATACCCATAAATGACCTTGTTCCCCCAAGTAGGCGTACCAGGAATCATCATTCCCTGGCATTTCAAGCCCCATTGGCTGGGACTGACATTTACTAGTCCAGTTTTTTCCCCAGACTATTAGAGATTGGAATTCCTTGGAAGATTCAATTTTTTCTGATGCTAAGTGTGCAGAGGATTCAGTTACTAAGTTTACTTCTCTTGTAAGGGCTAGGGACTAGCTTCCCTGATTAACAGGTCCTGGTGAATGATTGTCCTTGGCCATATCACCAGTAAACAACTCTGATTCTGATTCTGATCACCATATGTAAACCGCATGAAATCTGATCATTTGTGAATCAGATCCGAAGACATGGGGAGATAATCAAGGCTGACCTTACCTACCCTAAATTCAAGGATTTCTCATACCACACTTTTTGAGATAATAAAAATATTGAAATCAGTCATTTGTTCCATTTTTTTTTTGTCATAAATGCATGCTACATGCATACAATCACAATTCAAAGCAAAGATTTTCTTCTTGTTACGCCCGATTGGCATTTTAACTCGCAAAACCATATTTATACTCAATGTCAAAACGGACAGACGGGAACGCTTCACTTAAAATTTAAATACGTTCTTTCTGTCCCCCGCACCCCCCACACGTGACCCAGCATTTGCTTTATGCAGCAGACTTATGTGTGGCAAGTATGCAAAATAAATGAGCGAGGAGGCGGGTCACATGTCTGGTTGAAGGGGGGGGGGGGGGGGGGGGGGGGTTGCGGGGGAACGATACTCAGTAAGCCAAAAAAGAAAAATAGTCAAAAGTAGGCTGTTATCTCAAAGACAGGGATAGTACTATATAAGGGGGTTTAACTTTCTCAGTGTCATTCACTGGACGGACACACGGCGCCAAGTGCGTGCAACTATGGTCACGTACCACTGAGCCACTTGGGGAACGTCGTTAGGAAATTTGAACTGAACTGAATAGAAATCAGTGTCATTCGGACAGAGACTCTCGGCGCCAATTGTGTACAATGACCTTGAAATGCGGTTAAGGTCACATACATATACTCAAAACTATCCGATGTTGTCTGTTATGTAAGTAATGTAAGTAAAACTTGTAAAATGTATACAATGCATCATTATTTCAACGACCAGTTCGAGGATATTTACGATTAATCTCAACAATGACGTCAACCTCAACGTATGTTTAACTTACTTTACATAGACACATTTGCCTGAAAATTCATTTGCCATGAAAGTAATATGTTATAGTCATAAATGCAAAGCAAAAGTCGGTGTTCCGTATAACTTTTTAATTTTTGGGAAAATTCACGCCTCAAGCATAGAATTCCGTACCTGGAATTGTAATTAATTAAATTACAGTTACATTGCAAATGTTTCAATTAAATTAAAATCGCGAATTACTTGACATTTATTTGATTTTAACACTTTCAATTAATTTAGTGAACGTAAATAATTAAATGTTCTTTCTTTTGAATATGTTCTCTGCTGTTGGAGGAATTCTTTAAGATTTTAATTTGAAGCAGACTGCTTCACATTGTCACTGTTTTGGCTTTACAAAGCTAGTTTTGGACACATTTACACTGGAGCTGAAAAGATCCACAGAGTAAAATATGTGGAAATGTTCTCTCTTTCTTTCAATATTGCAAACCCCCTCGCGAGGTTGACGTGCATGTGGATTGCGTCTTACTACCATGAAGCTAAAGTATATTGAAAAAGAATAGTAAAAGATGATAGGGTTAAAAAGACTGTACAAAATTTAAAAACAGGCCCAGAGGTTATAAAACTTGAGCACATTCTCAAACTCAAAATAAAGCACACAGATTGGCTGTGAGGGGGCGGCTTTGTCGTGTGATTCTGGCGGGCTGTTCGAAGTATGGTGGTATAGGGATGGCGACAAGTCATGTGCAGTTTTGTATATCTTTATGACCCTTGCGTCAGCTCTCCTCTGCTCAAGTGTCCTTCATCCAAGTTTAGACTGCATTTTAGTGACACTGTAATGATTAAGTTGAATATTTAGAGTTCATCTGATAGCTCTTCTTTGGACCATTTCGATTTTATTGATACCTTTTTTAAGTGGAAGGGCTCTAAACAGAGCTGGCATACTCTAATTCGGGTCGGATGATAGCCTTATGTGCTGCCTCGATTATTCCGGGAGGCTCAGCCAATATTGTTTTATATCCCGCTACGCGTTAGTGGCGGGGTATTATGTTTTCACGTTGGCTGTCCGTGTGTCTTTCCGTCCGTCCGTAGTACGTCCGTCCGTCCTCACTTCGTTTCCGTGCGATAACGTATTTATTAACGGATTTCATTCAAATTTTGCACATGCATTTGAACCAAGAATGCCTCGCTTGGGATTGTTAATGGGCAAATTTGATAATTTCTGACAGAGTAACGGCACTTGTCAATGTATAAAATTAGTTTTTGGCCTCTAGATCCTTGACTATCTAAAATATCATGATGAAACTTCACGGAAATGATCGAAATAACAAAAGCTTAACATTACTGTAAGCTATCTCTGCTTACACGACCACAGGATGCCGACGAAATTAGAACCTTATGCTCAAAACAACACAAGTTCGCAGTTAAACGTAGTTTATTCAAACTACTCTTTTCTGTATTCTCTCCTTTCTTCTAAACGACAAATCATAAATATTTGTAACGGTAAGCAAGACTACTTAAAGCAAATATAAATCCTGGAGTGCGTTTTTTAATGCCAAGTTACCATTGCACAAGGGTAAATACGGTGGGCGGGGCACCTAAATTGTGAAAATAACAGGCCGAAAAGTTGATTCAAGCACTAACATGTCTGAGTTTCCAGGTTAATTTCAGGTATATGTAGATATAAGTGTTTTCAGCTATCCCGCCGACAGGCTAACGGTCTGAAGGTGTGACAGGGAGCACGGTCGCGCCCCTGGTTGAATTTCTGACTTTCGACCAAAAATTGTCTAAGCGCGTCTGCTCTCCCGTATTTATAGACTTTGGGCAAGCACCACATGACCCAAATCAGCCAACCGAGACTCCGGATTCTGGACTGGGAATCCGAGCAACCAATGAGAGACGCGAACGGCATTCCTGTCAAGATTGAATGCGCCAGCCATGCGAATGCAACCTGTCAGGAATTCCGGTCTCTTCAAATTATTCATTTATTAGTGTACAGGAAAAGTCATGCGATGCTGCACCTACAGAGACAATTTTGCTGCATAAACTGACAGTAAACTTTGTGTTAAGTTCATTATAGTATGTGAATTATCTTAATTTGAAATTTCGAGCCGAAGAAACTTAGAGGAAGCCGATTGACAACCCACTTGACATTTACATCCGACAAGAAAAATAGTTCTCTTATTCTTTCTATAAAACCATTGGAATTAATATGTGTGGTGGATTTTCCTGAAGATTTCACTTTATAGTTTCTATAATGTTGGATAAAGTTAGTATAAGGTAAGTTTGTTGACCATATCGACATGAAATTCAGTTCTTGAATATGGGGATTCCCCTTCCAATATGGCGGCGAAAAACAGTAACCGAAAACTTCCAAGCTGCTCTCAAGCACTTTTATGGGTTTTTCAAGTTCACAGAAGTTTTGAGATGGAGTCACATATTCCTTGATGAGTAATTGGTGTCTTCCATTTTACACTTGTTGATTTCTCAGTCCAAATTCGAAGAAAAAGACAGTTTCTTTGCAGTTCTTCCACCACTGTGAATCCTTAAGGGAATGTAAACATTGGTTTCCTTCTCAGAATGACATTTATATGACACTTTTGATCACCTTAACACTATGATAATCTTATTATTTGCTATAAATAACAGAGAAGGTCAGCTCAAATGCCAAATTAACTAGTTTAGGGGTTTATGGAAATTTTGTAAGGGGGTGGACCATGTGACATGTATGCATTCCATGCAGGCATGTTACATTTCCCCCCACCCAAGAAAAAGAAATTCGCCCGAATTAAAAACAACATTTGAGCAACACCACGAGAAAACTTAACTCATGATGTGGGTCAAATGATTGTATACTACTAAACTGATAGGGGAGTGGACATTCTCTGTTACACCTTAACACACAATAATTAGCTATATTTTTTTTCCTTTAGACTTTCCTGAATACAACTGCCTAATTTAACTTGATTTCACTGCTTGAAAATTTTGGTACACTATTACAAATATTTTTCTTTTCTTTTCTAGGTTATGATGGATCACTGAGTCTGAGAGGGACATCTTCAATCTGCTCCAATATCTGATCTTCTGATGTTTCTCTCATCATTGCCCCACACTCGAGTATCTGTAGCCACCTACTGTCACCTTCCTGGTTGTCTGTTGTGTCATTGGCTATCCTCCGCAGCTGTTCGTACATGGTGTACCTGCTCTTTGCTGCTTCCTTCTGTGCCCGTGGTATGTGGTGGCAGGCTGTACCCGGTAAAGCCAGGAAGTTGAAACGGTCTAGCAGCTCAGACCTGGGCATCTTGACGACAGAAGCTGGCTCTCTAGTGGCCTCACACAACTTGTATGCTGCTACTTCCCACTGGAGCAACTTGGAGTCTCCGCTAAGATCTTTCCAGTCTGTTGGGGGCCAGGTAATGGTGGTGGATCCGGCCTTGATGGAGACACTATGACTCTCCAACCATTCCCTTCGAGCAGGCTGGAAGAGAGGAATGCAGCCTCTTCTTAGCAGGTTTATGGCTCTCTGTGATGTTGGCAAACTGGAAAGGTCAGAGGCGTTGATTCTTGCCTTCTTTACCGGTGGTTCAAAGGTAGGCTTGAAGATGAGGAGGTCACAGATCAGGCCCTCCTCAATGCCCAGAACAGCTGCTATGTCCTCACGCTTGGACTTGCTGACGCACTCTTGAAACCTGGCATGTTGACTGGGTCCTTGAGCGTCAAGATCCAAGGTGGCCATCCGTCTCGCGAGTGCCTGCATGGTCCTTGGGTTGCCGAAGATGTCATTTCCAAGTAGTGCCCGATAGTAGATGTTACCTTCCTTCAGCAGGGCGGAGCAGTTGTCTGGCATAAGGTTAAGCTTGAGAACCTTCAGCTGATCCTCTTGGTTGAATGTGGCCTCAGGTTCCCCCTCTGCATAGTCTGGTGCAAATGGTGGACTCTGAGCAAGGAGTGGTGATGGGGGTGGTACGGTTGTCACTGCTGGTGTGGTGGATCTTGACCTGGCTGGTGTACCTGATCTTGATCGGGCATGCTTCAGGGTCTTTTCTTGTTTCTCTGAAGGTTTGCTACATACACTCTTCAGTGGTGTGGGTGTGTATGCTGGCATCTGTCCTGGAGAAACTGTGGTAGAGGGGATGGGGGTATACTCTTCCCGCTGCTTCTCCCAGCCATCAAACCAGTCATCTTTCTTCTTCAGTCTGTGGCAGGTTGACTTCGCCAACATTGAGGAGATGGCTGCTCTAGCCTGTCTTGCCACTTCCTCACTCCTCCTGCTTGGCTTTATCACCCTGATGTAGTCCTCTGGATGCAGGCATAACCAGAAACCATTACTTTCTGTGAAGGCCTCATCTTTCAAGTCTCCGTCAGGATGACATTTCTGATAGTGGAACTTCAGATCCGCCACTCTCTTGAAGATCTTCTCTTCATATATGCAGCCCGGGCAAACGACCGCCAACCGGCTGTGGCGAACAGCAACATGCGCCTTCAGGCTCTTGTTGGTTCCAAGGACCTCTGGACACAACCAGCATTTACTTGACCTGGAAATACAGTGATAAACTCATAAGGTCCAGGAATCAGCTGGTAAGTATAGCTGAAATATATACTATTAAAAAATGTTGTTGTTGTTGTCTTATTTTTTTTTTCTTTCTTTTCTTTTATAGCCAAAATTGATAAAGAAGGATTGAAGAATAAACTTATGAAACTGGCCTTCTGTCTTATTTTATGTCTTTGCTTTATCATTCTGCTTCTGTTACAGCAATGGAGACACTGCTTGCCTGTCAGTACATGGAAATTTATAGTGTAGAAGATACATCATCATCACTGTCATATCATCATTGGCTCTTATTAACTGTTTATTTGTTTATTTAGTGTTTATGAGACAGAACATGCACTGTAAAAGTAGACATCAGGAATATATTCCTTATTCAGTCTTGTACCCATATTCAAGTAGTAAGCCCTGTTTCTCTTTTCATCTCTTGTTTTAAAAGAGCTTTCCAGGTTAAACTAGATCTCAATACTTAAATGCTTCACTGCACCTCATAGGTAATGGCAGATACTGTGCAGCTGAAAAATAGCTCCTGCTTACTGTTATAAGTACATTCTGCTAAAAATTAAGGAAGCTCACATGACCATTTAGGAAGTCACAGGAGAGCTGTTGAAAATGAAATAGTGGTCTTGTGCTTTGGTAACTTGGCATTGGACTCCAATACGCAACATATTGTCTTGCTTGATTCGGCTAATCGTCTATGTAATAACAGCTATCATGGTTCGTGAACGAAAAAGGAAAAATAAATGAAGGTTACAGCCCCCTGACATCCCGGGCATGCCAGAGCTACATACACTCTAGCTCCTCATTGAGCTTCTGTGTCTTCTAAAAGTCCCATGGAACAGCTGGGTGATCAAGCCAGATTTCCATTGACCATTTTCAAACTTGACCAGCCACTCTGGCCAGGGTGCGACCAGCGCCAACCCTTTTCCCTCAAATGAAACGACATACAAGGAACCATGACAAGTGCTATATTTTAATCTATTCACACAAAAGAAAACAAAACAAATTTTAACAGATTCTAAACAACACGTCTGGGAAAAACATGGTATCTGTTCACTGTAACTTGGTATCTGTTCACTGTATCTTGTTCATAACCTTACTAAACCAGGCAGGAGTATTCCTGCCCTGGTATGGCTCTAAACGATCTATGTGAAACACAGTGGCCCTCTGTTTCTCTGATTTCTTAACAAGGTATGTAATATCATCTATCTTCTTCAGCACAAGAAAAGGGCCCTTCCATTTGCAGGAAAGCTTTGTACATACGCCTACTTTCCTGTGGGGATCAGCAAGCCACACTGCTTGTCCAGGGTACAAAGACCGCTTCTTTGCTCGGAGATCATAGTGGCGCTTCTGGTAGTCGGTGTTGATTTTCAAATGTTTCCGCGCAATCTCATGTGCTGTTTCCAGGCGGTTCTGAAGTTCAGATATATAATATTATGTGTGAGTGTCCCAAGGTTCATCCTGAGGGTTGGTTGAGAGGGGTCTACCAATTACAGCCTCGAGGGGTAATACAATATCCCTTCCGAAAACCATTTTATTTGGACTTTGATGAGTTGTGGAATTTATGGAAGCCCGGTATGCCATCATAACTTGTGGTAAGTATTCGTCCCATCTCTTTTGGTCAGTTTCACAGAACGAAGTGAGCATAGTCTGCAGGGTCCGATTGAACCTTTCAACATTGCCATTGGCCTGGGGTCTCATTGCTGTAGTTTGCGTTTTATCAATCTTAAGAAAGTTGCACATTTCCCTGAAAGCTGTAGACTGGAAATTAGTGCCCAAATCACTGTGAAGCTGCAAAGGTGTTCCAAATCTACACACAAACTCATTGACAAACACTCGGATGATTGTAACTGTCTCTTGATTTGGTATGGCATAAGCTTCGGTCCACTTGGTAAAGCAGTCAACAACAACTAGTATGAAGCGATTTCCATTTACACTGACAGGGAGAGGGCCTGTAATATCCAGAGCAACACGCTCCATGGGTTCACCCACCAGATACTGTCCAAGCGGAGCACGATTTCTTTTTATAGGTAATTTTCTTGCCGTGCACTGGTCACAAGACATACAATAGTTGTCAATGAATTTTCTCATAGCTGGCCAGTAGAAGGAATGTTTTATCCTCTCAAGTGTTTTCTCAGCACCAAGATGACCAGCTGATGGGATGTCATGGAAGTATTTTGTCACCTCCTCTCTTTTGCAAGTAGGAACTACCAGCTGGAGAAGGGTTTCACTTGTCTCATCAATAGTAAATTCTCTGTAGAGCATTCCTGCATGCACTTTAAGTCGGTCCCACTGCCTCCAGAGGGTTTTCAATGCTGATGTTCCAGATGATACTTGGTTCCAGGCAGGCCGTAGTGCACCGTCTTCCTTTGCCTGTAGAAACATTGCCATACTGCTGTCATTCAGTTGTAAGATCCGAATGTCTGGTGGCTGCCAGCCATTAAGCATCTCTTGACAGGGCTTCAACTGACATTCAGCCTTTGCCTGTTCACTTCGTGTAGTGACTCTGGTGGTTTCCTGTGGTGAGGAATCAGGCTCTGATGATTCAGCTGTGGTGCAGCACACGTACTCATCGGTGACTATGTCTTCAGTACACAGACTGTGGTTTTCTTGGTTAAGATCCGCCTGTCTTTGACAGACTTTACATGGCTTTCGCGAAAGGGCGTCGGCTGTCATGTGATTTTTTCCGGAACGGTGCTGTGTGGTAATATTGTACGTTTCTAACTGCTGTAACCACCTAGCTATTTGACCTGTTGGGGCCTTCAGACTCCGTAGCCAGCTAACCGCAATGTTGTCTGTTCGCAGCAATATCTCCTGGCCGTACAGATAAGAATGGAAGGTTTTAAGGGCCACAATAACTGCCAGTAGTTCTTTTCTTGTGGTGCAGTATTTCTGTTCATGCTGATTTATGCTTTTACTCATGTAGGCAATCACACGCTCATGTCCATTCTGGACTTGCGAAAGCACGCCGCCAACCGAGAAGTTACTTGAGTCGGTATCGACTATGAATCTCTGGCCAGGCAAAGGATAACCAAGGACTGGTGAAGTTGTAAGCATCTGTTTCAATTTGTCAAAGGCATCTTGACATTCAGGGGTCCAAACAAATTTTGCACCTTTCTCACATAACTTGTGAAGAGGTCTTGCTATCTCTGCAAACCCAGGGCAATACCTTCTGTAGTAAGAGGCGAGGCCAAGAAAGCTGCGGCACTGCTTTGCTGTTCTGCAGGGAGGCCAGTCCTGGATAGCAGAAACTTTCTCTGGATCTGTGGATACTCCATTTTCAGAAACTATGTGTCCAAGAAATTTAGTTTGTTTCTGAAAGAACAGACATTTTGAAGGTTTCAGTTTTAAATTTGCCATTAGCAGCCTTTGAAAAACTCTCTCCAAGCGTTCAATCCCCTCTTCGAAGGAGCTGCTCATTGACAAAATGTCGTCCATATACACCAACAATTCTACCCATTGCAAACCTCTGAGTACACTTTCCATGAGTCTTTCAAAAGTAGACGGGCTATTGACCAATCCAAATGGCATAACAGTAAAGTGAAAGAGTCCCAGGCTTGTTGAGAAGGCGGTACGCTCACGGCTATCCGTTGAAAGGCCAACTTGCCAAAATCCAGAATTAAGATCCATTGTGCTGTACCATTTGCTACCAGTCAGAGAGTCAAGGCATTCATCCACTCTTGGTAGAGGGTATGCGTCTTTCTTCGTTAAACTGTTCAAAACACGGTAATCAACGCAAAATCGCACTGTGCCATCTTTCTTTGTCACGAGGACTACGTTTGAACTCCATGGGCTGCTTGATGGCTCGATAATGCCCCGCTCAAGCATCTTTTGAATTTCTGCTCGCTCCGCCTCACGCTTACCCAAAGGCTGTCGCCTTGCCGGTTGCCTGACAGGAATAGCACTACCAGTATTAATACTATGTTGAACAAGATTTGTCAAACCGAGGTCATCTGCAGATTTAGCAAAAACTTGGCGGTAGTCAAGGAGAAGTTTTGCAAGCACTTCTCTTTGGTCAGAATTTAAATGCACTGAGCTTCTTTCAAAAAGATCATGTAAGTGTTCAGGAAGCTGGGCACTTGCAGGCTTTGTGGTGTCTAGAGGGACTGTTTCTTTTAATAACCCAACGCGGCTGTTCGGCTCATTGTCAATGTACGACTGGCATGTACCTAAAAGTTGCTTTGCATGCAAAGTAATGGGTTCTTCAGCACAGTTCACAACGCTCACTATTTTTTTTTCTAAATCTAATACGCCTGGAATCATTGATGCCTTGCTCTTTGTGCTGCCAGAAGGTTCTGCATAACCATAATTTGTCAGATTTTCAGACCCAGGTATATCAACAGGTAGCCAAATTCCCGAGTGCGGCGGCACGAGTGTAGTTCTACGCACTTCTACTCGGCATGTCACGTCAGCTTTCCCATATATGCAGCACTGTATCTCGCCCTGATCGGTGTGCAATACATACTGCTTGTAGTTAATACGGTTTACGTACTTCAGCAGGAAATCCTGCCCAAGTATTCCATCCAGGCCTATGTCGCAAATGACGGCTTTTTGTGGATAAATAGATCCATTAAATTTGATTGGAAGTACCAGAGAGCCATATGTTTTGATCAGGTTCCCATTTGCATCACGCACTTTTAAGTTGTCAGGCTTCTTAGTACTTTGATTTTTCTCGGGTAACTGTTCAAACACTGATTTTGAAAGCAGAGTTACTGTGGACCCATTGTCAATCAAAAATTCAATATTTAATCCCAAAATTTCGCCCTTAGTATAAAACCCGTTGTCCCAGGGACTGTTCGGTTGCCCAATTTGACCATGGCGAATTTGTGTTTCCGTAGGCCCTTGATCTGCGATGGACTCAGTCGGCTCCCGGCCTACAGAGACGACTGATTCCCGTTTCCCTGATTCGCATTTTCTGTGTTCTGTCTGTTTGTTTGGTGGTAATGACTCTGATTATTGTATGGGCAATTTCTGTACATGTGAAATGGCGAATTGCAAGTAAAGCAGGTTCTTTTGGCAGGTCTCTGTGCATTAACACTTTGTTTCGGTACTGTTTGCTGCTGTAATTGGGTCTGCCTCTCAAGCCTATCTAATCTAGCCTCAATTCTTTCTAATGCGGTCTCAAGCGTTGACTGTTGCTGCGAATGCTGCGATGCAGCTTTGTTGAGGGGAGATGAATCAATCGTACGCATGTTCGACCTCTTACGGTCCGAGTTGTCTCCCATAATGGCCTCATAGCGCTCAATAACGTCCACAGCCTCGGCAACCGTACGGCAGTCTTTGTCAATGCATCGGCACTTCATTTCAAGCGAGACAATTTTATATAATTGGTTTAGTGCCAGGGCTTCTTGCGCAAGCGAATCTAAATTACAATAGGCCTTCTGTGCCATTTGTCTTATGTCATCCCCAACGGCGGCAATGCTTTCATTTGACTCGCGACGACGCATTTCTAACTTAGCTAACCATCTATTCTGATGTCTACTACTACCAAATCTTTGGTTAAGACTTGATACTAACGATCGGTAGCTGTTTTTCTCCTCGCACGATAAACTCATGTAAAATGTCCTTGCTTGGCCGCGAAGACTTGCTGCCAACATCAGTACTTTCTGCCGGTGATCCCACTTACTGAGATCAGCGCAGTTCTCAAAATGAGAAATGTATTCTTCCCAGCTTTCCAGTCCGCTATATGGGTCAGGTTTTACAGTGGGGCCATTATAGCGCCACTGCGTGTCGCGCTTTCTGTGTGCATACCTATCAGGGCTGAGCGATCCGCGATGTGGGCTATCACCGGGCTGATAAACAGGGCTAGTACTGCTGTATCTTGGTCTTTGATTTCTGTAATGTGCCATACGGGGGCTGCGCCCTCTGACCTGCCTAAATGGGCTTCTAGAACGGGTACGGACAGGAGAATTTGTCTCAGGGGCCTCTCCCTCGGTCTCTGTGGCGCTGTCTACATCCCCTTGCCCTAATTCTTGAGCTTGGTCTCTAAATTCAATTTCAGGGTCAGAATCTGCCATTGTTTGTTAAATAAATCTAACGACTTGAAATGGAAAGAAATTCAAGAGTTCTCTTTGGTATAATTTTCCTTTTCCACACAAAAATAGGCCTACTGCGATTCAGATCAATTGTCAGGTATGGATTCTCAGTTTTGTCATAAGGCTAACGACGTCCCACTTCTTCTGACACCAAATATGTAAGCTATCTCTGCTTACACGACCACAGGATGCCGACGAAATTAGAACCTTATGCTCAAAACAACACAAGTTCGCAGTTAAACGTAGTTTATTCAAACTACTCTTTTCTGTATTCTCTCCTTTCTTCTAAACGACAAATCATAAATATTTGTAACGGTAAGCAAGACTACTTAAAGCAAATATAAATCCGGGAGTGCGTTTTTTAATGCCAAGTTACCATTGCACAAGGGTAAATACGGTGGGCGGGGCACCTAAATTGTGAAAATAACAGGCCGAAAAGTTGATTCAAGCACTAACATGTCTGAGTTTCCAGGTTAATTTCAGGTATATGTAGATATAAGTGTTTTCAGCTATCCCGCCGACAGGCTAACGGTCTGAAGGTGTGACAGGGAGCACGGTCGCGCCCCTGGTTGAATTTCTGACTTTCGACCAAAAATTGTCTAAGCGCGTCTGCTCTCCCGTATTTATAGACTTTGGGCAAGCACCACGTGACCCAAATCAGCCAACCGAGACTCCGGATTCTGGACTGGGAATCCGAGCAACCAATGAGAGACGCGAACGGCATTCCTGTCAAGATTGAATGCGCCAGCCATGCGAATGCAACCTGTCAGGAATTCCGGTCTCTTCAAATTATTCATTTATTAGTGTACAGGAAAAGTCATGCGATGCTGCACCTACAGAGACAATTTTGCTGCATAAACTGACAGTAAACTTTGTGTTAAGTTCATTATAGTATGTGAATTATCTTAATTTGAAATTTCGAGCCGAAGAAACTTAGAGGAAGCCGATTGACAACCCACTTGACATTTACATCCGACAAGAAAAATAGTTCTCTTATTCTTTCTATAAAACCATTGGAATTAATATGTGTGGTGGATTTTCCTGAAGATTTCACTTTATAGTTTCTATAATGTTGGATAAAGTTAGTATAAGGTAAGTTTGTTGACCATATCGACATGAAATTCAGTTCTTGAATATGGGGATTCCCCTTCCAATATGGCGGCGAAAAACAGTAACCGAAAACTTCCAAGCTGCTCTCAAGCACTTTTATGGGTTTTTCAAGTTCACAGAAGTTTTGAGATGGAGTCACATATTCCTTGATGAGTAATTGGTGTCTTCCATTTTACACTTGTTGATTTCTCAGTCCAAATTCGAAGAAAAAGACAGTTTCTTTGCAGTTCTTCCACCACTGTGAATCCTTAAGGGAATGTAAACATTGGTTTCCTTCTCAGAATGACATTTATATGACACTTTTGATCACCTTAACACTTTGATAATCTTATTATTTGCTATAAATAACAGAGAAGGTCAGCTCAAATGCCAAATTAACTAGTTTAGGGGTTTATGGAAATTTTGTAAGGGGGTGGACCATGTGACATGTATGCATTCCATGCAGGCATGTTACATTACCATAGAAATGTTGTCCTCAAGGGTTATCTGCCCCTGCCCACGAGCTATATACATGTATAAAATCATGAAAAAATATCTGTTTAAATTGTGAGTTCGAAGCAGTTCTTCTGAAACTGACAGAAATTGGTCAGCATAATAAATACCTCCCATGATGCTCAAAATTTACCCCACTAGGGATATCTGCCCCTACCCCTGCATATATAAAACAATGAAAAAAAATCAATGTAAAACAGTGTTTTTGAAACTTACAGCAAATGTTTCCTGTGTTGCTCGAAATTGACCCCATTGGAATTATCTACCCCTACCATTAGGCTATATACCATACAATGTTGATAAAATCTATGTAAAATCATAAGCTAAATAGATATATCTGAAACCTTCAACTGCTCTGTCCACAGGTTATACACTGAAACAATAATAGATCAGGAAAAAATGATTCAGTGAAAGAGGTATTATGCAGTGGCGGGGTATCACGCAGTCGTTTGCAATGCCTTTATGAAGATATCTATGACTTTGAGAGACTGAGGGACCCTTCCAATAACGCTGAATTAATAATAAGAAGACCATCTGTATTGAAATTTTGTATTCTTCGTAGGAAATTCTGGCTTTAGAAGCACACTCTCCATGAAAGAGTTCTGCTTGTTAAAATAATTAAAGTCACTGATAAATGTCACAATGGAATATAAAAACGCCACCACCAGGTATATATCATTATTACATAAAATAGCTTGGAAAGTTGTGATCTTAGACGACTGCACAGTAAACTGTCCCTTATATAGTCTACCTCAACTAAGGACGAAGAGTTACCATACATGTAGTCAAACCACTGAGGCAGTCATTATAAGGAACTACATTTGCATAGATATTATTCATCCACATGACGGTGGTCAGGAAAGTAGCATGCCATATCCTGTCAAAAGTTTTTTTAACCAAGGAGGCATGGAACGGATTACGCTGAGGTTAAAGACTTTTTTTACCTTAAAGGATTCTGAGGTTGAAGATCTGTTTTGTGGAGCTCTTTCCAGCTCTGAACCAAAGTTTGTTCTTCGGCGATTATCGATTCAGCTAGGGATTTAGCCTATTCAAGATGACTTTAGCATGACTTTGTTCATATGACTGATGAAGCTGACGGTCCTGTACTTCTGGCAGAGCTGTAGGTTGGCCATTTCAATAGAAAGTGTAATTATCAGCGACTGAGTACAAAGTGTCAGCCAGTCTCCTTTCTTCCAGATCTTCTTAAAACACGAATTATGTTCTTCCCGCCTGCTTGAACAAGTAGTATCACGCATAACAGAGGGTGAAGCAGTATCACTCAAAGGTACAAATGTAATTTTCGGTATTTAGTGTCACTAGGTTCTTGAATTTACCCAAGACCAAACAATTCACATGACCGTGATGAACCAAGCACCGGAGGTATTTTCCAGATTAAAGTGTCTGTCTAGCGATTTAAGATATCAAATGCACAAATCAAATTCATAAACGAACTTTTATGAATCACACATACAAAACTGAAAGCTGAAGGATATGAATTTGTCTCTGTTGTTTATTGTAATATGTTTTCGTGGGTAGATTTAGAGAGATCCACGAAACTGGTCATTGAATTAGCCCCCCCCCCCCTCCCGACCCCCCAATCGCCTTTAACACCTCTAAACATTCCAAAGGTCACTTACAATACCCCATAACCACATCATTCACCAGTGCCTGTGATCAGTGGCAATAGGGAATCTGCCTGGGAGTTCCAATCTCTAAAAATCTGGTGGAAGAAACTGGACTTGTAGATGTGGTAACAGGTAGTTTTGGTCCTTAATTCCTATTTGGACCCCTAGTTGTTTCAGTCTAGGTCATTGTGGCCTGCTGGGCCGAGAAGTGCAATTGGTAGGGCACCTGACTCATAAGTCAGAGGTCCTGGGTTCGAAACCCGGTCTGGCCATATATTTTCGTTTCACCTTCCGCTGATTTGAAATGGAACACACATGTCAGTAATATTTGCACAAAGGCTAATAGGACCCTCGGCTTCCTCAGACGTAACTTGGCAGCATGTCCACAAGATGTTAAGGAGTCAGCATACAAGGGACTGGTGCGTCCAGTCCTGGAGTATGGCAGTTCAGTTTGGGACCCTCAAAGTATACTTCTTCAAGATGAACTTGAAGGTGCAGAAAAGGGCAGCTAGATTTGTAACGGGAAATTACACATATGAAACTGGGAGTATGACTGGCATTCTGGAGAAACTTAAGTGGGAATCCCTAAAAAAGAGAAGGAAAGATAGTAGACTTATAATGCTTTACAAAGGTCTGAGGGGTGCAGCCAGTATACCCATAAATGACCTTGTTCCAGTGTTTCCCCCAGACTGAAAAAGGGGCAGGGTGCTGTGGAAAAAAGGGCACTTTTAGCGCGGCGAAAGGCATCTGGAGGGGCAATGTTACCTACGTTGTTCAGCCTACATCTAATAATTAACCTCAAAAGTATGACATTTCAGTACAGTAACATTAGCATTATGTGTTAATATGTAGTGTAATTTAGCAGTACTGTTCATAGTGTTAGTGTGACAAGTCCATTGTTGAATTACTAAAAAAAAATAAAAAAAATTGAACTACTAAAAAAAAAAAAAAAACAATCTGGCATTCTCAAACCACCACTACCTCCCCACCTTTCCCTCACCCTCCATATCTACATCCAAAATTGCATCTCGGATGATGGGTCTGATTTGTTCTAGTGATTTTGGTCAAAGCTGATACTTGTTTACACTCAAAATCTGTCCATCTCAAAACCGAGTTTAATTCTACACTTAGATGAACATACCTACCGTAAGA
Organism: Ctena decussata; assembly: GCA_963989385.1. Lineage (NCBI taxonomy): Eukaryota > Metazoa > Mollusca > Bivalvia > Lucinida > Lucinidae > Ctena > Ctena decussata. The sequence continues at coordinate 21,906,262 of OZ022506.1, forward strand.
CCTCTCTAGAATAGTTAAATATCAAATAAAGATCGCGTATTGTTGCATATCTAGGCCGATATATTTGTAAAATCGCAATTACTGCATGGCGACAGCTGAGCTGTTGAGATTGCAAAAGATCGCGAATTTCCCGAGGTACTATTAATAGATATTGACTGTGTAACGTGGGCCGACCTGCAAACAAACTCCGTCAGTGGAAAAGCATGCTCACCCACCAAGGGCGGTTTATTTGCTTATATACCCCAACATTTACTCGACCACAAACTACCGAGTTTGTAATTTGCATATCTATTTATATCTGTGACCTTCTACCGTCACATTACTTTCCCCTCCGAGAAGTCTCGTCCCGAGACTTGGCCTGGGAATTACATAGGTAAGGCAACTCCGGTCTGGCAGTTGTCATTATCCCACCGCTGCCACCAAATGTAACGTGGGCCGACCTGCAAACAAACCCCGTCAGTGGAAAAGCATGCTTTTTCCTCTGGTCTCTGACTTTCTCCTGATGCCTGATTATCTTTATCGACTGCCAATTAATAATGATTACAGGTGTTTCGGACTGAGTAAACTACTCTGTTTGCAATTTAATGTAGAGGTGTGAAAATTAAATCAGGATGATTGAATGGTGATATTGAAAGGCTGTATGCATGGGAACCCTGTTTACTGCTGAAAAGATTTCCGCTTTCGGAATCGAACATGGGATCACTAGATCAACAGGCCAGTGCTTAACCCCCTGAGCTGCTGGGGCTGCTCTGGTCTAAGAGGTACATGTATTTCATTCAGGTGTCAGGCAAAGTGCAGTTCTGAGTCTAATTGTGTTAAAATCACTTAATTTTGTTTATTGAAAGCATTTTGGAAAGCAGTTGATTAGTTACTATTAAGAGGGAGCTATATGATAAGAAGCCTTACCGAGTTGTATACCAATAATCAATACCTGGGTCTGTCTCTGGAAATACATTGTCTTGTCAGAATCTCAGCAGGTAGGCATAGGGTCCACATGATCTGTATATTGTAGATGCAAACAGGGAAAATATTCAAGTGAATGGGTACCCTTTACAGGAAGCAACTCTGTCATTTTTGCCTCCAGTGCAGTTGAAGGAGACTGTGGTAATGGGCCCTGTCTGTCACTCCGTCCATCAATATAGATAGATCTTGTATTCCTCAATTTCTTCTGATTTTCTTAAAACTTCCAGGATATTGTTATCACCACCTGATGTGGCTCACATTATGTCAGGGTCATGATTGGACCCTTACTGTCAGAGTTACAGCCTTTACCTGTAAATCTGGAGTCAAATCTTGTCTCCTGAACATACCTTGAGCATGGTGAGCACAGATTACTTATAATAAATTATTTTGCAGGATTTCCAGTTGAAAGTCGAGCAAGCAGTCCAAGCCTGTCAAGAGTTTTCCAAGTTATACTATGAAACCATAGACAAGAAGCGACATGTAAGTGAAATTCAGTTGAAGATTCGCTTGTCACGGAGACTTTGATGATATGCCTACAGCTGACTCTTGTTATCTCAAACACGAATTTCAAGGTACCCTCTTCACAGGGTATAATCGATTCCGCCAATTTTCGCTTCCTGCAGAGACTGTCCGTCATATTTGGCTTCCGCCGAGACTGTCCGCCAACTCTTGCTTCCTGCAGAGACTACTCTCCTCGAAAATGGCTTCCTGCCGAGACTGTCTGCGTGACTCTGCTTCCTGCTGAGAGCCTCGGACAGTCTCTTCAGGAAGCCATATATCATGTACAGAAGTCTCGGCAGGAAGCAATAGATCGCGGACAGTCTCGGCGGAAGCCAAATATGATGTACAGTCTCTGCAGGAAGCGAAAATTGGTGGAATCGATTATACCCTGTGCTCTTACAGTGATTTTTTGTGCCCCCGAAGGAATTTCGGGTGGCATATTAAAATCGCACAGTCCGTCTTTCCGTCCGTCCGTCCGTCCGTTACAAATCCTGTCTCAGCTATAACTTTAAAACTACTGAAGCAAATTTGATGAAACTTCACTGATAGATAAAGCACAACGTGAAGGTGTGTCGGGCACAAGACTTAGGTCCCTACACCCAAGGTCAAGGTCACAGTTGGGTCAAAGGTCAAATTGTGTCTCAAAATCGTGTCTCAGCGATAACTTTAAAACTACTGGAGCAAATTTGATGAAACTTCACTTATAGATAAAGCACAATGTGAAGATGTGTCGCGCACAAGACTTAGGTCCCTACACTCAAGGTCAAGGTCTCAATTGGGTCAGAGGTCAAACTGTGTCTAAAAATAGTGTCTCAGCAATAACTATAAAACTACTGAAGCAAATTTGATCAAACTTCACAGATAGATAAACCATGATGAGAAGGTGTGTCGGGCACAGGACTTAGGTCCCTACACCCAAGGTCAAGGTCACAGTTGGGTCAGAGGTCAAAGTGTGTCTCAAAATCGTGTTTCAGTGATAACTTATAAACTATTGAAGCAAATTGAATGAAACTTCACAGAAAGATGAAGCATAATAAGAAGGTGTGTCACACATAGGACTTAGGTTACCACTGTCAAGGTCAAGGTCACAATCAGGGGTCAAAGGTCAAATTTTGCCTCTGCGATAACTTGAAACCTGCTGAAGCGACTTTCATCAAACTTCACAGAAAGATTAACCCTAATGAGAAAGTGTGTTATACTCAATATTTATGCTACCAAATCCAAGGTCAAGGTCAAAATCTTGGGTCTGAGGTCAAATCATGTCTCTGCAATTGCTCAGAAAAGTACCAAAGCAAACATTACAGAAAGATGAAGCCTACTGAGAAGATTTGCCATTCACAAGACATACATTTCCACATCCAAGGTCAAGGTCATAGCCAGAGGTCAAAGGTCAACTCATTTATCCTCAATTACTTAAAAACTACTGAATCAAACTTCATTAATTTTCATGAAAAGGTAAAAAATAATGAGATTATTCACAAACAAATTATGGTTTTGTTGTCCAAGGTCAGAGTCACAGTCAGGGCTCAGAGGTTAAATCATGTCTCTGAAATGACTCAAAACTGCTGAGGCCAGTTTAATCAGATTTCACTGAAAGGTAAAGCATGATAAAATGGTAACTTAAAGAAAAGTAAAGTATTATGATTAGTTATGTAAGGTCGACATGTAGGTTCCAGTACCCAATATCAAGGATGCAACACAGTTTGGTCAGTGGTTGAATTAAGTCCCCATGAATCCTCTTAAAAATCGCAAAGTGCACTTAAACATCACAGAAAAGTAAAACAAATGAGAATATATGTCATGTGCAAGACTCAGGCTCCACACTCAAGGTCACAGTCACAACCAGGACTCAAAGGTCAGTTTAAGGGGCAAAGGTCAGTTTAAGGGGCAAAGGTCAGTTTAAGGGGCCTTCGGGGGCATTTGTTACACACTGTAACATTTCTTGTTTCTCTATATAAGTGGCGCCCATAAAAGGCACTAGTCCCAATTCAAAATAGTATCCTTTTTTCCCAACTGCAAGTTGAAAAATTCCCAATTGCAGGAAGAATTTTTCAAAGGACAATTCTACAAGCATAAATTTACTTGCTTGCTTAGAGAACTGGCAGATAGATATATAGCTATAATTGAATGTAAGTATTATATTCAGTTTCATGTCCCCTATCCCACCACTTGAGACAATAAAAGTGTTTCTGAAATTTCAAATTTAAGGAGCATACAACATGATTATTCCCAATTCTGTGGGCACCGGCACCATTCCCAAAATAGTGAAAAAAATCACTGTCTTATATCAAAGACTATACCATAGTTTGAACACATTTCCTATTTTCTTTACTTTTAAACTACAGTTTTATCTCAGACTACTGGTATCTCAAAGTAAATTTTGTGGGATCAGAAAATTTACTTATAAATATCAGTAGTTTTAGATGAATTTCTAATTTGAGATATCGGGAGTTGACTATTTTGTTATTATTCTTTCATATAACAACTAGCATTTCATGCTGAGTGCATATACATTACAGTTTGAGTAAGATGACATAAAGTTGACTGCTATACCTCAATGTTTTTCCGCCTTTTTATGAAGGAAAAAAAATTTTGTGACTTCCTGTTTGCTTTCAACGGCAAGATAAAATTTCCAAATGCAGGCTCTATGCTGTAGGAAAATAGAGGTTAAATGAAAAGCGCAGAGTTGATTTTAGCCACGGCACGACAAAACCAACAAAGTGGTGTGTGCGCCCAGCAAAGACTCAGCTCAGCCTAGGCATCCGCCCAGTCTGATCAAAGTCTTCACTGTCCGTATTGATCTCGCTACAACCCTTAGGCTTAGATACCCTTTAAACTCACAGTAAAGACTCCGATCAGACTGGGCAGTCTTCACTGGGAGCACATGCCACTGTGTTTGTTTTGTCGTGCTGCAGCTGATTTCTTTAAAAGTGTATCCATTCACCTTAAATATTAAGCCAGCATTAAATGATAAGGAGGGTATTTGATGATCATGCTTTCAAAAAAATGTTGGAATAATCATTGTGTACCATCTTTATCTACAGCCCTGCATTTAATGGTTGTAGATTCCATTCCTGACTCTCTCATTTGTTAAATATTCCAAGGAGTTCTAACTGATAAAAATATTTCAAAAGTAATGAGATGCCATATCATTTATAAAGGTTTCTCATAAGAGAAGTTGGCTTGCAATATTAGGCATGCAATTTTATTGCCATGTTGTATGGCTCAGCTTTCCTCTGTCACATCATTTGTAAACATGCTGCTTAAATCTAACTGACTATGAACCTGTTCAGTTATACTTGAATGTAGTTAAGACCAAAAGCTACTGAAATCTTTCAGTGTTTGCTTACTAAGTTACCTGTATATTTTGATAACCAAGTTACCTATGCATAAGAAACATTTTTAGCTTGCCTTCAGGAAAGTACAGGCAGCTATTGGTGTCACCTTGACGTCTGCTTTGGCATGGGCATCACACTTAAGTTTTACAACAAAGTGTTTTTTTATGTGCTGGGCAAAGCACTGTCAGGCGAGCTATTTTAGGCTTGTTTTATAATTGTGTTGCAAGCAAGACAGACAGGTAGAAATAGTAACTGTATTTGGAGTTTTGTTTTCATGTTATAGCTGTCAAGAATTGTATGAAAGAGAATGCAATATAACAAGTTAAAATGTGATGATTTTACCTTTTTACAGAGACAGTGACAATGCTTAAACTTTATTTTAAATAATCTGATTTTCCATTGCCAATTTCATGAACCTTTGAACATATAAATATACATACTAATCCAGTGAAATTTAATTAGTGTTCTTTCAAATAAATTGTGCTTTTACCATATATCCTCATGAAAATTGTTGAAGACAGAGGCCTCAGTACAGAGAAAAACATAAAGAGTTTATTTAATTTCAGACTGTTGAATACAGTTGATGTTGTATGAGTAAGTGATAATATTCGAAGGTAAGGAATTACCACTCTGAGCTTACAAGTGTCATAGTAAACATGGCAGGAATTATAGACTCTTCTAATGAGATGCTGGAAATGAATGACAGTAAACACCATGATGAACTTGCTCAGCCATATAATTTGGAAAAAGAGGTAGATACTGAAGTTAGTGATATAGCTAAAGTAAGTGAGGAGCAGGAAACTTCAGTGGCTACTGGCATGGAAAAAGTATCTCTGGATAATATTGTTGTTGAACAGGAAGAGTTAAGCGATACAGCAGAGGAATCTGTTAATTTTTCATCGGTTGATGTTGTTAAAAATTGGACTGATTGCCCAACTGTTGGGCAGGCTGAAAAGGCAAGACAGAAGGCTGAAGATGTGGTTGATGAAAAAAAAATAGTCCATGAAACTGTAGCTATTGAATCATGTGAAGAGGACAAGTTAGGTGAAAGTAAAGCTGACTATGCTTTGAATGATACACAAGAAGACAGGATAAAAGCTTTGTATCAGAGTGTTTTAGATAAAAACTATGAAAAGTTAATGGCATTAGTTAAAGAACAGAAAGTTGACATCGATCATGCATTCACAGAGTCTTTCATTGAATTACATTATCGAGGATGGAGGCTAATTCATTTTGTGTGTAAGAAAGGAAGCAAAACGGGCTTAGAAACTCTTATTTCGTTAGGTGCTGATCCCACGGTGAAAACCCGCGTAGGGGATACTGCATTACACATATGTTGTAAACATGGATATGTTGAATGTGTCGAATATCTGTTAAAGGTGGATAATAGTTTAAAGGATGTCAAGAACTCTCAGGGAATAACCCCTTTAATGAAAGCATTGTTTCGATGTGATACAGTTTTTAGGGAACATGTTTACAAGAAAACAATAAAGGCTTTAATCAGTTCAGGATGTAACGTGAACCTTTGCCCAGATTCAAATGTATCACCTCTTCATGTTTTAGCAGGGAAATGGAACACTCCATATCTAATGAATATGCTTTTAAATGCCGGAGCAGATGTGAATGCAATTGCTGTTGGTAAAAGTCCATTGATGACAGCGCTTTGCAGACAGAAAGTGGACACTGCTGCAGTGAAACTCCTTATTGAGTCTGGGTCTTGTGTCAATCAGTGGAACTTAGAAGGGAAGTTTCCACTTCATATTGCAGTGTCAAAGAGCGAAGATAAGTGTGTTGAGTACCTTCTTAGCGCCGGAGCAGATCCGAATGCAGAGGATGCAAGTGGTTATACACCATTGTGGTTTGCAGTTTGTGATAACAATATCACAATTGCTCCTTTGTTGCTAAAGTATGGCGCTAATGTAAACTGGTGTAATAAAACTTTTCGCATGTCTCTGTTGTGTAATGCAGCAAACCGCAGGCATAAAAATATGGTTAGGCTTTTGCTTGATTATGGTGCTGACGTGAACGCTGAAACAGCTCTTGGCGCTACTGCTTTGCATTATGCTATTGATGAAGAAGATAAAGAAATAGTCAAGATGCTGCTTCAGAAAAACTGTTACATGGACAATTATTCGTTATTTAAAGATATTTACAACCCCCATAGCGCATTCCAAATTGCTCTCATTCGAGGTGAAGAAGAAATTATTAAATTATTGTGTAGAGTTGGTTGTCCCATTCCAGAGTTTTCTCTTAAACCTGATAGGTTACCTTTAGTTGTGAAAGATGATGAGGAGCTGATGGACTGGTTACACGATTTTTATCATAATCCACAAACACTTGGTCACTTATGTAGGCTTGAATTCAGGACACTGTGTGGGACCAGGCTTCAGGAAGTGATAGATGGTCTTCTGTGTGAGGAAGCAATGCCACATCGATTGGCTGACTACCTTTTAATGGCAGATTTATTGGAGTAATATAGTCACTGGCTTTGTGCATATACATCCATTACTATTAGGGAATAGGTGCTCATTTAATTAGTACTCCAGACAAACTAAACTAGATTATAAAGAAAAGAAAATTGTTTATATAGTTTGTTTCAGTTAGACGTACACTTAGTCTACATTTTCCTATGTTGATATATGATACAGTAACAGACTGTCACTGTATCATATATCAACGAAGGAAAATTTAGACTAAGGGCACGTTCAGCATATTACTGGGCAGGGCTCCAGATAAGGATTTTTGGTTAATTGGGTATTACCCACTGATTTTTGTGTTAATTGGGTATTCTAAATTTTAATTGGGTAATGCAACTTGCATTACCCACTGATTTTGCTTTTAATTGGGTATTTTGGTTTTATTTGTGCAATTTGGTAAAAATTGGAGTTAGCAATAGTGCTGCATTCTTAACATTTTGCATCACCATGAGTTTGCATATCCGTATATAGTCAACATACAGACCAGCCACTGAATAAAAAAATATAAAATTCAGTCTCAGAAAACACTTTTGTAGACCAAGGTCTGACAGTCCAAGATCTATATTTTCACTAACAATGTAAATCCTGGACAGGCTGACAGGTAAGAACAGCGTTTTCTTGCTTCTATATTGAAGTTCAGCCCTTTTCACTAGAACGTCCGGAGGACGCCGAATTTGGCTTTTCAGGACGCGAAAAATCCGGCCCGGACGCAGATAATTAGCTCCCAAAGAAAGAGACTAGACTTCTTTAAAATTTTCAACAAGTCAGAATTTAACTTTCAAAGAACCCACACGTTGGTCACACCTTGATAGAACAACAGAGGGGTTGTTAATAGGTACCGATAATCAATAAATCAACTTGTCATTACACATGACGTAAGGAAAATCGTCGTAGGCACGTGTCTCTTAACCGCCAATTACTGAACCTTAATTCGGCAGTCTTTGATCAGTATAAAGCAAAGAACAAATTGTGTCAACACTATATCGCTGTATCAGTCCTACCGAATCCTAACGAGAGTCTGTAAACTGGCGATATTTAGAAATTCGGTTCATTCACTTTAAGATTCTTTTTCGCTGATTTTTCAGCATGTTTCCCGCAATTTCTTGTTCACCATGTACAGAACGAGTACCAGTATATCTATAAATAACGCTGCGGTAAATCTGTGAGGTCAACACAGAGACAGTTGAACACGCGGCATAGGAATTACACCCGACGCTTCTGTTTACACATGACAACCTTGGTTAACACCGTCGTTACGCTTCTGTCTTTTGGGTCATTGCGTTACGGGGAATTTGTCTGCGTACTGGTACGCTCACAGGAAAATGTCAATTGTGTTTTTCAAATATTTTATTGGGTATTTACGCAAATACGCTGCTTATCTGGAGCACTGACTGGGGAAAACCTGGCAATTTCTAGGTACATGTATTTCATGTGTTAGTTGAATATATATTCTAAGATGCCCTTTGGAAAGAGACACGAAAGAAAGCTGGTGCTCTCAGATATGTTTTTCTGAAGATACAGGAGCTTTTATACTCCTGCTTATTACAAGTCTGTTGATGGTGACCGTGTGTCACAGCGTGTTGCTTTGATGCTGAATGTCATTACTTGTATTCTGGTGCCAGTGCCTTTGCAAACAGTATAGATGTAGTTAGTATTCTAAAGTCTAGACTTGTTGGCAGGCAAAGCAGAACTTGATCTGACTCACTGAATCATTCAGATCATTTTTTGCATTGGCTGCCGACAGTCTTTTAAAACTTATCCTTTACAACACAGTATTTCATCTTCTGAAATGTATTATTCAATTGTTCTACATATGTTTTAGATATCCGGATTTATAGTAGAATTTCTAAAAGACAAATTGAGTGTTTGATTTAGATTACATAATATATTATTTAAACAGACTGAAAACAGGTACTTGCAATTGTCCTTCTCCATTATGGAGCATAGAAAATTTTGTAAGAGAGAGTGAGAGAGAGGATTCACATGTCAGTGAATCGATACTGCTTTGTAAAACTTTATTATTTTTTTGCCAAACTTGCTGCAGTCACGAATATTTCTGCAGCCTTCGTTGTCACAATATTTTGTTCTCGATTGTTTTCATTGGTAATCCACAGTTTGCGCCATCCTTTTGCAGATACAGGAAGGCATGCAGATAGGGTCACAAACAGAATGCAAAACGCTACCCCCCCCCCCCCCCCCCCCCCCAAGACACGGAGAGAAGATCAGAAACTTGAACTTTTAGTACCTTTAGTACCTTTAACAGCCCACTTCCGATCCAAGTTGTCCCCCCCCCCCCCCAAGACACGGAGAGAAGATCAGAAACTTGAACTTTTAGTACCTTTAGTACCTTTAACAGCCCACTTCCGATCCAAGTTGTCGTCAAGATGAACTTCCAAAGAAGAGTTCAGTTTAAACCTCTGACCGTTACAAGACCAAGAAGAGTCTTCTTAAGACTCTTCTTGGTCTTGCAACAGTCAGGGATTTGAATTGATTCATCCATATGCAACTTCATAATTAATTCGGATACAGCTTCAAATAATAAAAATTGTTAGAGACATCTTGACTCCTTACTGACTCAGCGTAGTAAAACACACAAATTCATAAAAGTCTAAGTTCAAACAAAGTAGATGACTCATTGACAGTCGTGACAGTCTAAAGCCAGAATAAAGAAAACCACAAGTTGAACTACGGGGTTTTCCGCCCAAAGACTTTGGTTGGCCTTCAGTTACAATTTAGGAGCCATCGTTAAGTCTGGGACCAACCTAATCATCGTGTGCAGTTAAACTCATTCGTCACCACGTTCAAACTATTTCATGATCATATGATACTGAATGATTATGTCATCTTCGTGATTGTCTGAATTTAGTGTAAATTATAATATAAGGAACTACCTGTATTTCTAAAACTTGGCCATTGACAGCCCAGTTTCATCACATTATCCTGCTCTTTTTGTGCCACTTTTGAAGTAAACATACAGGCAATGATCAGGAATAAATACAATCAAATCCCACATCCCGCTCTCAAAACCAGTAGGGAAAGAAGCACACACACGGGAAAATTGACAAAAGTTCACGAAAGACACGCACGGTAAACCAAATGAGCAGCTCTTTCCCACACAGGTGGTCATTCAGCTACCCTAATCAAAAATAGCATCAACATCTTTTTATTTTCAACTTACAAAACAAAACAAAAAGCAGATTGTGCAGCAAAAAAGGTGACCAAACCGCCAAAGAACATAGAAAAGCGGACATAGCACAATGTAACATCAAGGAGCCACAAAAGAAGTACCGCATTGGAACGGTCAGCAAAAGATTACTGGGGGGCTTAAACATGTTTTACTGGTACCAAACCTCGCCCTCTGCTTCTGCAGTGGTTCGAAACATTTAGTTAACTGTTTGGTCCGCATGAAGGTAGACTAGTTGACAACAAACTTTTGTATGTATTAGAATGTTTTTAAGTAACGAATAAGAGCTACGTAGCCAGGTGTATAAATATAAATAAATCTATATGCCTAGCTATTCTGCATACATATTTAGTTGCATACACGTTTTGGTACAGAATCAAGTGTCAGTTCTGAAAGGAGTTCTCATTTCTATAAAAAGGCGTATTCGTTATCCTGAAATTGCCTAAAGAAAAAAGGGCAATGAACAGGAACAGTTAGAATCAAATTCCATATTTTACCAAACGGGAAATAGTTACAAAAAGAAAAAAATGCATGAGCGGATAGCAAAATGGACAGCTCTTTTCCAAATGTAGCCTAAACCAAACATAAACATGTCTGACAAACCTGTTTTTACACGTTTTCTGTTCTGTCGGATGTAGACTCCGATCTGTAACATCTATAAAAGAATGAAAGGATAGAACAAAAGCATACAATTTCAAAATAAATCAGATGTTCGAAGATTACAGATAAGGGTACGCAGCAAACAGTAATATTAATAAACCACAACGGAAGTACTGCCTTTGAATCGCTTGATTCATATGACATTTGGCTGAGTTTGCGAGGAAGTCGTCATCACAGTAAGCATATTGTAAGCTATCTCTGCTTACACGACCACAGGATGCCGACGAAATTAGAACCTTATGCTCAAAAACAACACAAGTTCGCAGTTAAACGTAGTTTATTCAAACTACTCTTTTCTGTATTCTCTCCTTTCTTCTAAACGACAAATCATAAATATTTGTAACGGTAAGCAAGACTACTTAAAGCAAATATAAATCCGGGAGCGCGTTTTTAATGCCAAGTTACCATTGCACAAGGGTAAATACGGTGGGCGGGGCACCTAAATTGTGAAAATAACAGGCCGAAAAGTTGATTCAAGCACTAACATGTCTGAGTTTCCAGGTTAATTTCAGGTATATGTAGATACAAGAATGTTTTCAGCTATCCCGCCGACAGGCTAACGGTCTGGAGGTGTGACAGGGAGCACGGTCGCGCCCCTGGTTGAATTTCTGACTTTCGACCAAAAATTGTCTAAGCGCGTCTGCTCTCCCGTATTTATAGACTTTGGGCAAGCACCACATGACCCAAATCAGCCAACCGAGACTCCGGATTCTGGACTGGGAATCCGAGCAACCAATGAGAGACGCGAACGGCATTCCTGTCAAGATTGAATGCGCCAGCCATGCGAATGCAACCTGTCAGGAATTCCGGTCTCTTCAAATTATTCATTTATTAGTGTACAGGAAAAGTCATGCGATGCTGCACCTACAGAGACAATTTTGCTGCATAAACTGACAGTAAACTTTGTGTTAAGTTCATTATAGTATGTGAATTATCTTAATTTGAAATTTCGAGCCGAAGAAACTTAGAGGAAGCCGATTGACAACCCACTTGACATTTACATCCGACAAGAAAAATAGTTCTCTTATTCTTTCTATAAAACCATTGGAATTAATATGTGTGGTGGATTTTCCTGAAGATTTCACTTTATAGTTTCTATAATGTTGGATAAAGTTAGTATAAGGTAAGTTTGTTGACCATATCGACATGAAATTCAGTTCTTGAATATGTGGATTCCCCTTCCAATATGGCGGCGAAAAACAGTAACCGAAAACTTCCAAGCTGCTCTCAAGCACTTTTATGGGTTTTTCAAGTTCACAGAAGTTTTGAGATGGAGTCACATATTCCTTGATGAGTAATTGGTGTCTTCCATTTTACACTTGTTGATTTCTCAGTCCAAATTCGAAGAAAAAGACAGTTTCTTTGCAGTTCTTCCACCACTGTGAATCCTTAAGGGAATGTAAACATTGGTTTCCTTCTCAGAATGACATTTATATGACACTTTTGATCACCTTAACACTTTGATAATCTTATTATTTGCTATAAATAACAGAGAAGGTCAGCTCAAATGCCAAATTAACTAGTTTAGGGGTTTATGGAAATTTTGTAAGGGGGTGGACCATGTGACATGTATGCATTCCATGCAGGCATGTTACATTTCCCCCCACCCAAGAAAAAGAAATTCGCCCGAATTAAAAACAACATTTGAGCAACACCACGAGAAAACTTAACTCATGATGTGGGTCAAATGATTGTATACTACTAAACTGATAGGGGAGTGGACATTCTCTGTTACACCTTAACACACAATAATTAGCTATATTTTTTTTCCTTTAGACTTTCCTGAATACAACTGCCTAATTTAACTTGATTTCACTGCTTGAAAATTTTGGTACACTATTACAAATATTTTTCTTTTCTTTTCTAGGTTATGATGGATCACTGAGTCTGAGAGGGACATCTTCAATCTGCTCCAATATCTGATCTTCTGATGTTTCTCTCATCATTGCCCCACACTCGAGTATCTGTAGCCACCTACTGTCACCTTCCTGGTTGTCTGTTGTGTCATTGGCTATCCTCCGCAGCTGTTCGTACATGGTGTACCTGCTCTTTGCTGCTTCCTTCTGTGCCCGTGGTATGTGGTGGCAGGCTGTACCCGGTAAAGCCAGGAAGTTGAAACGGTCTAGCAGCTCAGACCTGGGCATCTTGACGACAGAAGCTGGCTCTCTAGTGGCCTCACACAACTTGTATGCTGCTACTTCCCACTGGAGCAACTTGGAGTCTCCGCTAAGATCTTTCCAGTCTGTTGGGGGCCAGGTAATGGTGGTGGATCCGGCCTTGATGGAGACACTATGACTCTCCAACCATTCCCTTCGAGCAGGCTGGAAGAGAGGAATGCAGCCTCTTCTTAGCAGGTTTATGGCTCTCTGTGATGTTGGCAAACTGGAAAGGTCAGAGGCGTTGATTCTTGCCTTCTTTACCGGTGGTTCAAAGGTAGGCTTGAAGATGAGGAGGTCACAGATCAGGCCCTCCTCAATGCCCAGAACAGCTGCTATGTCCTCACGCTTGGACTTGCTGACGCACTCTTGAAACCTGGCATGTTGACTGGGTCCTTGAGCGTCAAGATCCAAGGTGGCCATCCGTCTCGCGAGTGCCTGCATGGTCCTTGGGTTGCCGAAGATGTCATTTCCAAGTAGTGCCCGATAGTAGATGTTACCTTCCTTCAGCAGGGCGGAGCAGTTGTCTGGCATAAGGTTAAGCTTGAGAACCTTCAGCTGATCCTCTTGGTTGAATGTGGCCTCAGGTTCCCCCTCTGCATAGTCTGGTGCAAATGGTGGACTCTGAGCAAGGAGTGGTGATGGGGGTGGTACGGTTGTCACTGCTGGTGTGGTGGATCTTGACCTGGCTGGTGTACCTGATCTTGATCGGGCATGCTTCAGGGTCTTTTCTTGTTTCTCTGAAGGTTTGCTACATACACTCTTCAGTGGTGTGGGTGTGTATGCTGGCATCTGTCCTGGAGAAACTGTGGTAGAGGGGATGGGGGTATACTCTTCCCGCTGCTTCTCCCAGCCATCAAACCAGTCATCTTTCTTCTTCAGTCTGTGGCAGGTTGACTTCGCCAACATTGAGGAGATGGCTGCTCTAGCCTGTCTTGCCACTTCCTCACTCCTCCTGCTTGGCTTTATCACCCTGATGTAGTCCTCTGGATGCAGGCATAACCAGAAACCATTACTTTCTGTGAAGGCCTCATCTTTCAAGTCTCCGTCAGGATGACATTTCTGATAGTGGAACTTCAGATCCGCCACTCTCTTGAAGATCTTCTCTTCATATATGCAGCCCGGGCAAACGACCGCCAACCGGCTGTGGCGAACAGCAACATGCGCCTTCAGGCTCTTGTTGGTTCCAAGGACCTCTGGACACAACCAGCATTTACTTGACCTGGAAATACAGTGATAAACTCATAAGGTCCAGGAATCAGCTGGTAAGTATAGCTGAAATATATACTATTAAAAAATGTTGTTGTTGTTGTCTTATTTTTTTTTTCTTTCTTTTCTTTTATAGCCAAAATTGATAAAGAAGGATTGAAGAATAAACTTATGAAACTGGCCTTCTGTCTTATTTTATGTCTTTGCTTTATCATTCTGCTTCTGTTACAGCAATGGAGACACTGCTTGCCTGTCAGTACATGGAAATTTATAGTGTAGAAGATACATCATCATCACTGTCATATCATCATTGGCTCTTATTAACTGTTTATTTGTTTATTTAGTGTTTATGAGACAGAACATGCACTGTAAAAGTAGACATCAGGAATATATTCCTTATTCAGTCTTGTACCCATATTCAAGTAGTAAGCCCTGTTTCTCTTTTCATCTCTTGTTTTAAAAGAGCTTTCCAGGTTAAACTAGATCTCAATACTTAAATGCTTCACTGCACCTCATAGGTAATGGCAGATACTGTGCAGCTGAAAAATAGCTCCTGCTTACTGTTATAAGTACATTCTGCTAAAAATTAAGGAAGCTCACATGACCATTTAGGAAGTCACAGGAGAGCTGTTGAAAATGAAATAGTGGTCTTGTGCTTTGGTAACTTGGCATTGGACTCCAATACGCAACATATTGTCTTGCTTGATTCGGCTAATCGTCTATGTAATAACAGCTATCATGGTTCGTGAACGAAAAAGGAAAAATAAATGAAGGTTACAGCCCCCTGACATCCCGGGCATGCCAGAGCTACATACACTCTAGCTCCTCATTGAGCTTCTGTGTCTTCTAAAAGTCCCATGGAACAGCTGGGTGATCAAGCCAGATTTCCATTGACCATTTTCAAACTTGACCAGCCACTCTGGCCAGGGTGCGACCAGCGCCAACCCTTTTCCCTCAAATGAAACGACATACAAGGAACCATGACAAGTGCTATATTTTAATCTATTCACACAAAAGAAAACAAAACAAATTTTAACAGATTCTAAACAACACGTCTGGGAAAAACATGGTATCTGTTCACTGTAACTTGGTATCTGTTCACTGTATCTTGTTCATAACCTTACTAAACCAGGCAGGAGTATTCCTGCCCTGGTATGGCTCTAAACGATCTATGTGAAACACAGTGGCCCTCTGTTTCTCTGATTTCTTAACAAGGTATGTAATATCATCTATCTTCTTCAGCACAAGAAAAGGGCCCTTCCATTTGCAGGAAAGCTTTGTACATACGCCTACTTTCCTGTGGGGATCAGCAAGCCACACTGCTTGTCCAGGGTACAAAGACCGCTTCTTTGCTCGGAGATCATAGTGGCGCTTCTGGTAGTCGGTGTTGATTTTCAAATGTTTCCGCGCAATCTCGTGTGCTGTTTCCAGGCGGTTCTGAAGTTCAGATATATATGTGTGAGTGTCCCAAGGTTCATCCTGAGGGTTGGTTGAGAGGGGTCTACCAATTACAGCCTCGAGGGGTAATACAATATCCCTTCCGAAAACCATTTTATTTGGACTTTGATGAGTTGTGGAATTTATGGAAGCCCGGTATGCCATCATAACTTGTGGTAAGTATTCGTCCCATCTCTTTTGGTCAGTTTCACAGAACGAAGTGAGCATAGTCTGCAGGGTCCGATTGAACCTTTCAACATTGCCATTGGCCTGGGGTCTCATTGCTGTAGTTTGCGTTTTATCAATCTTAAGAAAGTTGCACATTTCCCTGAAAGCTGTAGACTGGAAATTAGTGCCCAAATCACTGTGAAGCTGCAAAGGTGTTCCAAATCTACACACAAACTCATTGACAAACACTCGGATGATTGTAACTGTCTCTTGATTTGGTATGGCATAAGCTTCGGTCCACTTGGTAAAGCAGTCAACAACAACTAGTATGAAGCGATTTCCATTTACACTGACAGGGAGAGGGCCTGTAATATCCAGAGCAACACGCTCCATGGGTTCACCCACCAGATACTGTCCAAGCGGAGCACGATTTCTTTTTATAGGTAATTTTCTTGCCGTGCACTGGTCACAAGACATACAATAGTTGTCAATGAATTTTCTCATAGCTGGCCAGTAGAAGGAATGTTTTATCCTCTCAAGTGTTTTCTCAGCACCAAGATGACCAGCTGATGGGATGTCATGGAAGTATTTTGTCACCTCCTCTCTTTTGCAAGTAGGAACTACCAGCTGGAGAAGGGTTTCACTTGTCTCATCAATAGTAAATTCTCTGTAGAGCATTCCTGCATGCACTTTAAGTCGGTCCCACTGCCTCCAGAGGGTTTTCAATGCTGATGTTCCAGATGATACTTGGTTCCAGGCAGGCCGTAGTGCACCGTCTTCCTTTGCCTGTAGAAACATTGCCATACTGCTGTCATTCAGTTGTAAGATCCGAATGTCTGGTGGCTGCCAGCCATTAAGCATCTCTTGACAGGGCTTCAACTGACATTCAGCCTTTGCCTGTTCACTTCGTGTAGTGACTCTGGTGGTTTCCTGTGGTGAGGAATCAGGCTCTGATGATTCAGCTGTGGTGCAGCACACGTACTCATCGGTGACTATGTCTTCAGTACACAGACTGTGGTTTTCTTGGTTAAGATCCGCCTGTCTTTGACAGACTTTACATGGCTTTCGCGAAAGGGCGTCGGCTGTCATGTGATTTTTTCCGGAACGGTGCTGTGTGGTAATATTGTACGTTTCTAACTGCTGTAACCACCTAGCTATTTGACCTGTTGGGGCCTTCAGACTCCGTAGCCAGCTAACCGCAATGTTGTCTGTTCGCAGCAATATCTCCTGGCCGTACAGATAAGAATGGAAGGTTTTAAGGGCCACAATAACTGCCAGTAGTTCTTTTCTTGTGGTGCAGTATTTCTGTTCATGCTGATTTATGCTTTTACTCATGTAGGCAATCACACGCTCATGTCCATTCTGGACTTGCGAAAGCACGCCGCCAACCGAGAAGTTACTTGAGTCGGTATCGACTATGAATCTCTGGCCAGGCAAAGGATAACCAAGGACTGGTGAAGTTGTAAGCATCTGTTTCAATTTGTCAAAGGCATCTTGACATTCACGGCTATCCGTTGAAAGGCCAACTTGCCAAAATCCAGAATTAAGATCCATTGTGCTGTACCATTTGCTACCAGTCAGAGAGTCAAGGCATTCATCCACTCTTGGTAGAGGGTATGCGTCTTTCTTCGTTAAACTGTTCAAAACACGGTAATCAACGCAAAATCGCACTGTGCCATCTTTCTTTGTCACGAGGACTACGTTTGAACTCCATGGGCTGCTTGATGGCTCGATAATGCCCCGCTCAAGCATCTTTTGAATTTCTGCTCGCTCCGCCTCACGCTTACCCAAAGGCTGTCGCCTTGCCGGTTGCCTGACAGGAATAGCACTACCAGTATTAATACTATGTTGAACAAGATTTGTCAAACCGAGGTCATCTGCAGATTTAGCAAAAACTTGGCGGTAGTCAAGGAGAAGTTTTGCAAGCACTTCTCTTTGGTCAGAATTTAAATGCACTGAGCTTCTTTCAAAAAGATCATGTAAGTGTTCAGGAAGCTGGGCACTTGCAGGCTTTGTGGTGTCTAGAGGGACTGTTTCTTTTAATAACCCAACGCGGCTGTTCGGCTCATTGTCAATGTACGACTGGCATGTACCTAAAAGTTGCTTTGCATGCAAAGTAATGGGTTCTTCAGCACAGTTCACAACTCTCACTATTTTTTTTTCTAAATCTAATACGCCTGGAATCATTGATGCCTTGCTCTTTGTGCTGCCAGAAGGTTCTGCATAACCATAATTTGTCAGATTTTCAGACCCAGGTATATCAACAGGTAGCCAAATTCCCGAGTGCGGCGGCACGAGTGTAGTTCTACGCACTTCTACTCGGCATGTCACGTCAGCTTTCCCATATATGCAGCACTGTATCTCGCCCTGATCGGTGTGCAATACATACTGCTTGTAGTTAATACGGTTTACGTACTTCAGCAGGAAATCCTGCCCAAGTATTCCATCCAGGCCTATGTCGCAAATGACGGCTTTTTGTGGATAAATAGATCCATTAAATTTGATTGGAAGTACCAGAGAGCCATATGTTTTGATCAGGTTCCCATTTGCATCACGCACTTTTAAGTTGTCAGGCTTCTTAGTACTTTGATTTTTCTCGGGTAACTGTTCAAACACTGATTTTGAAAGCAGAGTTACTGTGGACCCATTGTCAATCAAAAATTCAATATTTAATCCCAAAATTTCGCCCTTAGTATAAAACCCGTTGTCCCAGGGACTGTTCGGTTGCCCAATTTGACCATGGCGAATTTGTGTTTCCGTAGGCCCTTGATCTGCGATGGACTCAGTCGGCTCCCGGCCTACAGAGACGACTGATTCCCGTTTCCCTGATTCGCATTTTCTGTGTTCTGTCTGTTTGTTTGGTGGTAATGACTCTGATTATTGTATGGGCAATTTCTGTACATGTGAAATGGCGAATTGCAAGTAAAGCAGGTTCTTTTGGCAGGTCTCTGTGCATTAACACTTTGTTTCGGTACTGTTTGCTGCTGTAATTGGGTCTGCCTCTCAAGCCTATCTAATCTAGCCTCAATTCTTTCTAATGCGGTCTCAAGCGTTGACTGTTGCTGCGAATGCTGCGATGCAGCTTTGTTGAGGGGAGATGAATCAATCGTACGCATGTTCGACCTCTTACGGTCCGAGTTGTCTCCCATAATGGCCTCATAGCGCTCAATAACGTCCACAGCCTCGGCAACCGTACGGCAGTCTTTGTCAATGCATCGGCACTTCATTTCAAGCGAGACAATTTTATATAATTGGTTTAGTGCCAGGGCTTCTTGCGCAAGCGAATCTAAATTACAATAGGCCTTCTGTGCCATTTGTCTTATGTCATCCCCGGCGGCAATGCTTTCATTTGACTCGCGACGACGCATTTCTAACTTAGCTAACCATCTATTCTGATGTCTACTACTACCAAATCTTTGGTTAAGACTTGATACTAACGATCGGTAGCTGTTTTTCTCCTCGCACGATAAACTCATGTAAAATGTCCTTGCTTGGCCGCGAAGACTTGCTGCCAACATCAGTACTTTCTGCCGGTGATCCCACTTACTGAGATCGGCGCAGTTCTCAAAATGAGAAATATATTCTTCCCAGCTTTCCAGTCCGCTATATGGGTCAGGTTTTACAGTGGGGCCATTATAGTGCCACTGCGTGTCGCGCTTTCTGTGTGCATACCTATCAGGGCTTAGCGATCCGCGATGTGGGCTAGCACCGGGCTGATAAACAGGGCTAGTACTGCTGTATCTTGGTCTTTGATTTCTGTAATGTGCCATACGGGGGCTGCGCCCTCTGACGTGCCTAAATGGGCTTCTAGAACGGGTACGGACTGGAGAATTTGTCTCAGGGGCCTCTCCCTCGGTCTCTGTGGCGCTGTCTACATCCCCTTGCCCTAATTCTTGAGCTTGGTCTCTAAATTCAATTTCAGGGTCAGAATCTGCCATTGTTTGTTAAATAAATCTAACGACTTGAAATGGAAAGAAATTCAAGAGTTCTCTTTGGTATAATTTTCTTTTTCCACACAAAAATAGGCCTACTGCGATTCAGATCAATTGTCGGGTATGGATTCTCAGTTTTGTCATAAGGCTAACGACGTCCCACTTCTTCTGACACCAAATATGTAAGCTATCTCTGCTTACACGACCACAGGATGCCGACGAAATTAGAACCTTATGCTCAAAAACAACACAAGTTCGCAGTTAAACGTAGTTTATTCAAACTACTCTTTTCTGTATTCTCTCCTTTCTTCTAAACGACAAATCATAAATATTTGTAACGGTAAGCAAGACTACTTAAAGCAAATATAAATCCGGGAGCGCGTTTTTAATGCCAAGTTACCATTGCACAAGGGTAAATACGGTGGGCGGGGCACCTAAATTGTGAAAATAACAGGCCGAAAAGTTGATTCAAGCACTAACATGTCTGAGTTTCCAGGTTAATTTCAGGTATATGTAGATACAAGAATGTTTTCAGCTATCCCGCCGACAGGCTAACGGTCTGGAGGTGTGACAGGGAGCACGGTCGCGCCCCTGGTTGAATTTCTGACTTTCGACCAAAAATTGTCTAAGCGCGTCTGCTCTCCCGTATTTATAGACTTTGGGCAAGCACCACATGACCCAAATCAGCCAACCGAGACTCCGGATTCTGGACTGGGAATCCGAGCAACCAATGAGAGACGCGAACGGCATTCCTGTCAAGATTGAATGCGCCAGCCATGCGAATGCAACCTGTCAGGAATTCCGGTCTCTTCAAATTATTCATTTATTAGTGTACAGGAAAAGTCATGCGATGCTGCACCTACAGAGACAATTTTGCTGCATAAACTGACAGTAAACTTTGTGTTAAGTTCATTATAGTATGTGAATTATCTTAATTTGAAATTTCGAGCCGAAGAAACTTAGAGGAAGCCGATTGACAACCCACTTGACATTTACATCCGACAAGAAAAATAGTTCTCTTATTCTTTCTATAAAACCATTGGAATTAATATGTGTGGTGGATTTTCCTGAAGATTTCACTTTATAGTTTCTATAATGTTGGATAAAGTTAGTATAAGGTAAGTTTGTTGACCATATCGACATGAAATTCAGTTCTTGAATATGGGGATTCCCCTTCCAATATGGCGGCGAAAAACAGTAACCGAAAACTTCCAAGCTGCTCTCAAGCACTTTTATGGGTTTTTCAAGTTCACAGAAGTTTTGAGATGGAGTCACATATTCCTTGATGAGTAATTGGTGTCTTCCATTTTACACTTGTTGATTTCTCAGTCCAAATTCGAAGAAAAAGACAGTTTCTTTGCAGTTCTTCCACCACTGTGAATCCTTAAGGGAATGTAAACATTGGTTTCCTTCTCAGAATGACATTTATATGACACTTTTGATCACCTTAACACTTTGATAATCTTATTATTTGCTATAAATAACAGAGAAGGTCAGCTCAAATGCCAAATTAACTAGTTTAGGGGTTTATGGAAATTTTGTAAGGGGGTGGACCATGTGACATGTATGCATTCCATGCAGGCATGTTACAATATAAATCAAGAAATAACACCATGATGAAACAAAGATGTTTACTTAACAGAAAGATAGACATTGGAATTCTGGAGCAGAAGAAAACCACTGGCTGCACTCCCGACGTAAATATAAGAGCTTACCAAGCGCCGACTAATAATATATACTAGAAACTGGTTGCACTCCCGACGAAAATACAAGAGCACACCAGGCGCCGATCAACAATAATAGTAGCTTTATGTTGAAGCGATAATGTTGTCTGAGGTTTGACCCACCGCTCACTGTCGCACAGTTACACAGAGCAGCAAAATTGTCAACCGTGACTGGTTTAACAGCCAAGCATGCAGACAATCATATAGCGTTTGTGTTGCATGCCCACTAAGGCCACTATAAGTGACTGGTCATACATGTTTCAGATTTTTGTAATTTTATGCATATATTTCTAGTGAAATACATGTACTTTAGTTTTCACATAAACAGCAGAGGTGAAATTCATTGATCACCATCATCTCAACTAAGGACTTCTATGATTAAGGCGAGGATTTTCCCCCATTAGACCGGCGCGACAGGTCCGAATTTTCAAAAGTATAAAGTGTGCAAATTTTTCTTAGCAGAGCTTTGACAAATATGTAAACCATATGAAATCAGGTCATTTGTGATTCAGACCCAAAGACATGGGGAGATAATCCATTCTGACTCTACCTACCCTAAGTTCCTAAGTTCAAGGTTTTCGCATACCTCATCTTTTGAGGTAATAAAAGTATTAAAACCAGTCATTCATTCCATACATTTTTGTCATAAATGCATGCTAAATACACGCATATCACAATACAAAGCAATGATTTTCTTCTTGTTAGGCCTGACTGGCATTTAAACATGCAAAACCATAGTTACACTTCCGGTCAAAACGGCCAAAATAGAACGCTTCACTATAATTAAGGTACAAGTACTTTCCCCCCCCCGTGACCCAGCATTTCCTTCATGCAGCGGACTTATGTGATCCAAGTACGCAATATATATGAGTGGGAAGCTGGGTCACGGGGGGAACGATACTCAGTAAGCTAAAGAAGAAGAATGGTCAACAGAAGCATTGTAATCTTCAATGATTATATTGTGTACCATGACCTTGAAATGAGGTCAAGGTCACATATATATAGTCAAAACCATCCAGTGTTGTCTGTTATAAAAGTAATGTAAGTCAAAAAAGGGTGAAATGTATACAATAACGCCTTTATTCTAGAACGTCACTCCAGCTACACTCATTGAGTTAATCCTGAATATTGCTCAAATTTCAATGGGATAATCATCCCCCCCTGGCTACAAAGTTGAGTCACTCACAGGTGAGTGAGGTCTTAGAATACAGCCATAATTCTTTATTCAACGATCAGTTTGAGGATGATTTACAATTTATCTCAACAATGACGTCAACGTCAACGTATGTTTGACGTACTTTACATAGACACAAACAGTTGAAAATTCATTTGTCATGCAAGTTACATGTCATAGTCAAAAATGCACAGCAGAAGTCAGTGATCCGTATAACTTTTTTATCATGGGGAAAATTCACGCCTTAACCATAGAAGTCCTTTAGTCCAATCAGTGGTTTCCTTTTGCGCTGGCTTTGGATTGCAATGTTCACAACATTGCACATGAACGGCCTAATTTAAAAAGAGTCTTCTATATCCTTGCTCACATAGGATCTTCGTTAAGAATTATTTCATGTTGATTTATAACTGGCCTGCTACTAAAAAAAGCGAGATAACGTTTACGCCACAATAGTGTGTATTGTCTGCCTTTGGCGGCAATAATTAAAACGTACCCCAAAGTTCTGTGAACGACCTGATTCACAAGTCCTAGGGTTTGTCAGGCCAAGGATTATAGTGCGTTTTTAGCTCGCCTGAACGAAAGTTCAGGAAGAGCTATTGTTGTCACCACGGCGTCCACGTCCGCGTCCGCGTCGGCGTTCGAATTGGATGTTTTGGTTAAAGTTTTTTTAAAGACCTATATCTCCTTAAAATGGATGGATTCTTTTGATACTTGCACTGTAGTTAGATATTGGCCCCAAGTTTAACAGGGTACCACCCCACCCCACTCAGTGACCTTGATGTCAAGGTCATGGACTTAGAAAATTGGAGGGTTTTTTGGACTGGATGTTTTGGTTAAAGTTTTATAAAGCCCAATATCTCCTTAACCCATGGATGGATTCCTTTGATACTTGCACTGAAGTTAGATATTGGTCTAAAGTTTACGAAGGTTCTACCCCCACCCCCCTCAGTGACCTTGATGTCAAGGTCATGGACTTAGAAAATTGTCTTTTTATTGATTGGATGTTTTGGTTAAAGTTTTTTAAAGACACATATCTCCTGAACCCAGAGATGAATTCTTTTTATATTTGCACTGTAGTTAGAGCTACAGAGTACTACCCCAACCCCGCTCAGTGACCTTAATGTCAAGGTCAGGGACTTAGGAAATTCGGTCTTTATTAAAGTTTTGTAATTGCATACTGATTCATAATGCTTTGCAGAGATTTAGTTTATATTTGAACTGATGTTAGACACTTTTTTGAGCTTTTATAAAACACCTTATACTTACCCCACTGTATGACCTTGAAGTCAAGGTCATCGACTTAGAATTTTGTCTTAAAGAGTTTGGTTAAAGTTTTATATTTATGAAGACATAATTTAACTGTGCCACGATGATTGACATAGTTGATACTAATACTTGGACTGATGTTAGATAATGGTACATCTTACACCTCCTCCCCCTCCCCCCTCTCAGTTTTTTTTACCTCAAGCTCATGGACTTTGAAATTTTATTTCATTTCTTTTTTTAAATTTTGTTTATAAATGTGTTTTTATTTTGGACATGCGTGCCTGAAGTTTTATGCATAGCAGTCCACACCACCATAGCGGCTATGTGATGGGCAAGCACCAATTCAGGCGAGCTTTGCTGTCAGGCGACAGCTCTTGTAGGTTGTCCACTGCACCTCGTCTTGCCTGTTTCTCTGTGACTCTGTCTAATATTTGCTTTATTATTTAGCCATCCATATAAACTTTCCGATGGGCCAGGAAGTTCCGGCTGCACCTGATGCCACATAACGCGTCACTGGGCGATAGAAAAATGAATACCTTGCTCTAGATGCTGTCAAAGTTTTTGACCTCACAAGTATTGACCGTCCATTAGTTTTGTAATGAGAGTCTCGTGATCAATTGGAAGTAGTGAAAGAAATATATGAGCCGCGACGCGAGAAAACCAACAATGTGGTTGTGCGCCCAGCAAAGACTCAGATCAGCCTGGGCATCCGCCCAGTCTGATCAGAGTCTTCGCTGTCCGCATAGAGGTAGCTTAGACCCTTAGCTACCTTTTAAGCGCTTAGCGAAAAGTCTGAGCGAACCAGGCGGATGCGCAGGCTGATCTGAGTCTGCGCTGGGCGTACAGCCACATTGTTGGTTTTCTCGTGTCGCGGCTCATATTACTTCTGACTCCTCATTTCGTTGTGATCATTGCCTGGTAACGCACTAAGTCACATTATACATGGCACGTTAGCTGGAGCTTATTGGCATAATGGAAACATATTTTGCATGTTTTAGGGAATAAAACATTTTGCATGTTTTAGGAAATAAAACAACTACTAAATGCATTTTAGGACAACAGTCGAATTATCATCTTCAAAGTACTGTGGATGACATTATCCTTGCATCTGTTATCACTCTCTCTAGGAGACGGCTCGATATAGACTGAAATACTGTCTCAAAGAGCCTTTAAATCCAAAACAACCAACCAACCTTGCATCGGGTCGTCTACAGCTTTGTGCGACGATAAATTTCACTGTTGCCCTAAGACATCATATAGTTTTCTATTGTGAGAACCTGCTGTTTGCTCTTCCGGCTAGCAGGGACATGAGGGAGGCGTTTTTTGTGCAAGTCAGATTATATTTTTGGAAGCTGAAACTTGGACGATGCATACGATGAGCCAACGCCTTACTGTGCATTTACTTCGGGTTTAGCTGGCATTGCGGAAACACGAAATTGCATGTTAAAGTTGACAGTTTGACAAATTATAATACGAAGATATCCATTCATGTAAAGATATGACGTTCATGTATGAAAATGACCATTTAGCCTTTTTGTACCCCGTCACACGTTAGTGGCGGGGTATTTTGTTTTCCCGCTGGCTGTCCGTGCGTCTGTCCGTCCGTCGTACGTACGTCTGTCTGTCCGTCCGTCCGTGAGCACTTCGTTTCCGTTCGACAACTTGAGTATTTATCAACGGATTTTCTTCAAACTTGGCATATGAATTGGTCTTGGCAATGTCTCGGT
The DNA here is from genome assembly GCA_963989385.1 of Ctena decussata. Lineage (NCBI taxonomy): Eukaryota > Metazoa > Mollusca > Bivalvia > Lucinida > Lucinidae > Ctena > Ctena decussata. Next base: position 21,932,178 of record OZ022506.1, read on the forward strand.
TGGGATTGTTAATGGGCAAATTTCGATATCTTGGGATAGAGTTATTGCCCTTGCCAGTGTCGCAAAAGTGGTGTTTGGTCTGTTATTTCTTTACACTTTGAAATATCTTAATAAAATTTCACAGAAATGATTGAAATGATATATTTTTTCTGTTGTTAGCAGAATTTTGACCACCCGGGTTTTATGCCCCTGCCCTCGGGCTATAGTTTTCCCGCTGGCTGTCCGTGTGTCTGTCCGTCCGTCATACGTACGTCTGTCTGTCCGTCCGTCCGTCCGTCCGTGAGCACTTCGTTTCCTTCGATAACTCGAGTATTTATTAACGGATTTTCTTCAAACTTGGCATATGAATTGGTCTTGGCAATATCTCGGTTGGGATTGTTAATAGGCAAATTTCGATATCTTGGGACAGAGTTATTGCCCATGTCAGTGTCGCAAAAGTGGTGTTTGGTTTGTTATTCCTTTACACTTTGAAATATCATAATAAAATTTCACAGAAATGATTGAAATGATATATTTTTTCTGTTGTTAGCAGAATTTTGTCCACCCGGGTTATATGCCCCTGCCCCGGGGCTATATACATGTATAAAATCATGAAAAATTCTGTATAAAATCAGGGTTGAAAGTGATTTTCCTGAAAGTTGCTACAACTTATCGAAGCAATATAAGCTTTCTGTCATGATCAAAATTTTGTCCCCAGGGGTTATCTGGCCCTGGCACAGGGCCTTATACATATATAAAATCTTGAAAAAATCCATATAAATTCAGTTTTTGGTAAATCTTTATGGAATTTCACAGAATGATATAAGTAACATTAGCTATATTTTACAACCAGAATTTAGTCCAGCAGGGTTATCTGCCCCTGCCACGGGCATATATACATGTATAAAATCATAAAATCAGAACTGAAAAGATTGATTGATTGATTGATTTGAGGCTTAACGTCCACGGTAAACAACTATGGTCATGTCGGGACGGTCAGTTACCCTAACCACACTATTCGGGCAGGCTTAGACCTCCTTAGCGGTTAACCGGTACTAAGTGCACTTACTTTCGCCAGTAACTGACAACTGCCCTTCTCGAATCAGCGGAAGGAGAAACGAAAGTATGTGGCCAGACCGGGATTCGAACGCAGGACCTCTGACTTATGAGTCAGGTGCCCTACCGTTTGCGCTACGCGGCCCGGCGAACTGAAAAGATTTTTTATGAAACATGTAACAATTGATCAAAGCAATAATAGCTTCTAGTGATGGTTAAAATTTTATCAGAAGGAGGTTAATTATCCGCCCCAGTCCTGTAGCTATATACAAGTATGAAATCATGAAGAAAAAAAAAGCTATGAAAGGTTTGCAGTGGCGGGGTATTACGTAGTCGTTTACGATGCTTTTATTGAGCATTGAATCTTATCAAAATGAAAATTTTATCGTTTGGAATTCCGGAAAAAACATACAGGTTTAATTCTTTCCAATGGCTTAAATTTAATTTTGCATATAAAATAAGCCGCTACACGACAAAACCAACAAAGTGGCATGTGCATCCTGCGAAGACTCAGATCAGCCTGGGCATCCGCCCAGACTGATCAGAGTCTTCGCATTGCGCTTATAGGATAGCTAAGGATCTAAGCTATCTTCATGCGGACTGCGAAGACTCTGCTCAGACTGGGCGGATGCCAAAGCTGTTCTGAGTTTTCGCGTGGTGCATATGCCACTTCGTTGGTTTTGTGGTGTCGCGGCTTAAATCATCAGCTTCACCTAGGAATTCTGTCCACATTCAACATTGCAGCTTCTATCAAAGTTATATTTGGATGCAGCAGAAGGGTTGTGGAATGGTAATAAGCTGAAAGGAAAAGATGCTATAATAAAGTTTTATGAAGATCTGCCTACGTCAGAGCATAAACTGGAATCTCTAGACTCTCAGCCAATTTCAGGTAAATATGTAATTACAAGGCAGCTGCTTGATGATAAATACGTACACCGCCATTTTTGTGCATTTTTACGAAGGGAAATAAAGTTTGACTTTGCTTTCCTGGAGGAAGAATCCATTATGGGTCATACTCTTTAAGAGCAGAATTTGCAACCCAGATGCTTCCCATCTGGGAAGCAAATTATTTCATGAAAGAGTTGATCGCCTTTGAGAAGGGAGCCCAAATTGAAACTGACAGTGTTGCTTCCACTAAAACTATCCACTCAGCTTGTATTGCAAGGACTGGGGTCCATAGGATGGCACAATGTTACAAATGAAAAACGTTTCAATGAGACTATGTATGGGGCTTTCAGAGAGAGAAATGTGAGGGTGTGGGGAGGGGAGGGTGAGGAGAGTGCCCCGTCATATACACACACCCACACCAAAAATATAAAGCGCAAATTTCTTACAGGAAAAACAAACCCCTGATAGTATCACAAAATAGAGCCCCCACCTCCACCAAACACCAAAATATATATTGCGCGATTTTCTGGAGGAAAAACTGATAGTATCACAAAATATATATCAGACTGTAAGATCTAGTTATAACAAACTCGTTTAGCCACGTTCTTGCACTAACCCATTCAAACTTACTTTATACAGTAGGATATAAATAATTATTACTGTTCACCCAGTTCAAAATTAGGTAAGTGGCATACAATTTACATATTTTTCTGTTTGTGGCGTATAAGAACATCCGGGGTGGGGGTGCTAGGTCCATTTGCAGAGATGTGCCTGCAAAAAGGGAGCTAAGTCCACACGGAATTCGAAGTATTCGCTGATCCTTGCTTCAGTGTATCTCCTGTCATCGCTACATTTGATGTGTTCTAGATCTGTTTCCAATACTTATTTACTGTTAAATGATAATTATCTCATTGTAATATTTTGCAGGTGATTTGTTTCCAGGACAACTCACAATAATGGTGAAGACGTTTGGTACAGTGCAATTTCCTAACAACAATTTGAAGGCATTTCATCAGGTTTTTATGCTCACCTCTCAGAACAATGTTTGGAAGATTGCCTCAGATAACTTCCGGTTCCAAGACAAATCAGAAAGTTGATAGTTTGGTGAATACTTTTAGAGACATTCAGTAGACATGCAGGAATGCAAAGAAGGGCTTTGACTGGTTCGAAACGATGTTGAACTGAGGGAAACGTTATAGAATCAGCAGCAATTCGGAGCTCAAATAATGAAATAGGATTGGGGAGGATGTGTTAAAAGTTCAATGATTATTATGAAAAAAAAATTATTTCTTGTTTTATCAAACAATCTTGCCAAGGACAATGTCAAATTTTGAAACAAAGGTCTCATCTCAGAAACTTCAGTTTTAATTATTTCAGTTTCCTGTATAGCACTTCTTCAAAGTATTTCCCTTTTGGGAAGCTTGATGATCCTAGTATATTCTGATTTCTCAGTAAAATAAAATGTTATGGTTCATCTGAGCATAGGTTGTGATATAATATAATAATATAATGCTGCGATTCACAATATAATATGCTTGTGTGGACTATAAACAGACACTATCTGATAATCTCAGAATTAGTGTAAACTACACCCGTATCTGCGTCTCTGCCCAGCGGGCACATGGGGTCACAATGACGTCGTACTGACGCCGATGCGACGTCATTACGTCGCACCGACGTTAGCTCGATGTTGATGTGACATCATGTGCCTTCAGGGTTCTGCGGGATTGCCGAAGACTCTCAATAAAAAAGGTCGGTGTTAGTAAAGCTTAAAGGTAGGTTCCTGTACTAGCGATAACAATTATGTCCACAAAATAATTTCGTCTTTTTCTGAGCAGTATTGAATTCTCTTATTTTTCTGAATTTGTTGCTACTGAGAAACTCGTCAGATGTTGAAGAAAATAGTCGTTTTCCCTTTTGGTTTATTTTCTTTCGTTGGAATTCCAGTTCTAAAAATAACTATGTTTATTATGTCTATACGTACGCAATTTCTGATGCCATTCTCCAAAGGTCAATTTTCCCTTGTCGTGAGCTCTCCTAGAGGTCCTGGCATGGTGGATGGGTTAAAACCATCCCAAAATGCAATGCAGCATGACCTCAACTGCGTTATCTATTTTTGGCGCGAACTAAAAATAGCGCTAACTGGTGTGCGAAGCAGAGTTAGGAAATCCCTTGCAAAACAACTTTTCTAATATTTTTTTGATTTACACTTTTTAGTGAAACTTATTCATTCCCTTTTATAAGTGCTTTCCAACAACTTGGATGAAAGATCATCAAAATTATAATGCATTCCAAAGTACAGGAACCTACCTTTAATAACGAATAGATACACCATCAGAAAAAAGCAACCATTCTGCTATTTTCATTTTTACATCCATGTCGGTCAAGTCTGAAAGGAAATACTTTTCTCCCCTGGGAGCAAAATATTTCCTTTAGGAGTAGACCCTATTGTGGAAGGGTTTCCTGGTCTAGGAAAGCAAACGTGAAGTCACAAATGTTGTCTGCCTTTGCATAACTGGCAGGCCCTGCCAGTTATGCAAAGGGAGACAACATTTGTGACTTCACGGGCAGCATGGAGATATACCTATTCACCATAGAGATATCTATTCACCATAGAGATATACCTATTCACCATGGAGATATACCTATTCACAGTGGAGATATACCTATTCACCATAGAGATATCTATTCACCATAACAGGTGACAGGAAATGAAATGACAGTTTGTGACTCAGTAGGTAGACAGGGTTGAAACAACTTTGTATAAGCATGGACGCCATGTCATGATGGATGTGTATAGTGTTGAAGAATTTAAGAAAGTTACATTATATTTTCTTCTCACTTATGTATATGCCATTTTCCAGTCATTGAAATCCAGTCTGTCCAGCAGTAAGGCTACGTACACATAAAAGGAGTTCCGGCATCACCAGTACAATATGCAGTCTAACGAGTATTTTCATTATTTATCATATAATACGTAAACACGAACAGCAACAAAGATAAGAATTAGACTTACACACACCAGAGCTTAAGAACGAATCTGCAGACACACACCATTGAAACATTATTGAATTCCCGTTGATTCAACGTTGATTTGATATTGTGTAAACGTTGAGTGCCTACTAGGTCTATCATAGAAAATAAGCTGGATGGAGGGCTACTATAGTACTAATTATCAGGTTCACATAACCTGGTGCAGATTGTTTTAATGATTTGTTCCGTTAAAAATTACTTCCTTCCTTTAGGCGACCTTATCGTCTAAGTAATGTGAATGATTAAACATTATACGGCCCCAGAGCAAAGTTAGTAGTGAATTTTATTACCAAACGTGAAACGTACAGTCAAACCTGTCTAAGAGGCCAAAATATCATATCCCAAAGTAGCATTGTTCTGTATTCAGCAAGCACCTGTCTTCAACAAACAGTTTTTGCCTTTCCTATGGGTGCTTGCTTTAGACAGGTTTGACTTATGTAATAGAAAGTATGCAGAGAAATTGAATCTCAGCCTTTGTGCTATATTATCATCATTATGGTATTATTTACAACTAAATGTCTGTACTTCATAATTTATGAAAAATAGACTTAAAATAAATAAATACATGTAAAATAAACAGCTTTTCTCACAGTTTTGAACCTATTACTCAGCTTCAGGTTTGCGCATTTTTTGCAACAACATTCAAATTTGGATAAATTCTCTTGTCAGATCCAAACTCCAGTATGGCATTCTTGTTGAACTTGAAAAAATAATAGCCAGGGCAAACAATTGGATATGAAATCGTCGAAGTTGTATCAGTGCTTAACATTTGGTTTCACATCATTCAGCAACCTCTGCCTCAGCTATTAGCATTTGTTAGAAACCAGTTGATGAAAGAAAATATTTGGGAGTTTGTTGAAGACAGCAAGAGTCACCAAGTAAAGTTTTTAAAAATTAAAAGACTAAACGCTGGCACATGCTAACGTGCAATATTAAAGCAACACCTAGTGTATTCAAACAAAATTGAATTAATGTTGCTGCAATATGGGGGCGGGCTTCCATAGCGTAAATGGGCTGAAGACATGTCTCAACGGGCATATTTGGAATACTTTTGTAGTACCAAGACTGATTTACGGTCTCGAAACTCTTTGTATCAAAAAAGGGGATATTGACTGCTTGGAAAAATTCCAACGTAAAGCTTTACGCCAAATCCAGGGCCTTCCGGATAAGACTCCTAACGGCATAACCTAAGCCTAGCTGGGTATTTTGCCAATTGCGGCAGTAATACATAAAAACGCATTAAACCTTTTTATGAATATAGCTAGAAATAAGCACTTTGTGGAATATGAGGTGGCTGAAAGGCAACTTGTAATGAAGGGGAATGAAGAGAAAAGTTGGTTTAACCTGATCAAGTCTGTCCTGAGTACCTATAATTTGCCCTCCATATTTTCACTTTTTACTCAACCATTGTCTAAACTAGAATGGAAAAATACTCTTATCCAGGCTATAAATAGTCATATTGAGTCTTCGTGGCAAGATGAACTTGCACAAAAATCCTCTTTAAAGTATGTTAACCCAAATTCTCTGAGGGTAAGGGCTGTGCATCCTGTCTGGTCCTCTGTTAGTAACAGTATTATTGACAGTAAAAGAGCTCAATTGAAATGCAAGCTTTTAACCGGCACATATATCCTGCAAGGCAACAGGGCTGCATTTAATCATCACACAGTTGATGCTTCATGTAAACTGTGTCATACTGCTCCAGAAACTCGACAACACTTCCTGGCGGAATGCTCAGCTTATGCCTCTGAAAGAGAAACCTACATTGAGAAATTGAGAAATAACCCAGTTCTCTCTTATGAACTTAAAAGTGACTTGCGGAACCCAGAACTGTTAACTCAGCTCACTCTAGATGCTTCCTTTTATGTGAATACAGAGGACATTGATGCATTGGAGTTGTATTCTCGAAAGTTTATACTGCAGATTCACAAGAAGAGAATTGCAAGGCTCAACCAGATTTCACAGTGAAGATCCTGTAAATATTCACAAACTGTACATATAACCTTCACCAGTTATTAAAAAAAGTTAGAAAGTGAACAGTCAAACAAATAATAAGAGCTCATTTGAAAACCCTTACACCGTATGGTGGTGCCTCGACAAAGAAAACTGAACTGAACTGAACTATGGCTACCGTAGGACGTTTTATCATGTTAGGCCTTTGCAACGAACTGACACTGAAACTAAAGAGCCCATGAACCTAAGTTCTGTAGTCCCTTCACTTCCTCTATTCCACAGAGATACTTTAAGAGTCAACTGAGACTGATTTCTGCTGTAAGTATGTAGGTTAAGCGCTGGCCTACTGATATTACGATCCCGGGTTCGAGCCCTGCTGGGCCGGGCCGGGTAGCGCAATCGGTAGGGCACCTGACTCGTAAGTCAGAGGTCCTGGGTTCGAATCCCGGTCTGGCCACATACTTTCGTTTCTCCTTCCGCTGATTCAAGAAGGGCAGTTGTCAGTTACTGGCGAAAGTATGTGCACTTAGTACTGGTTAACCGCTTAGGAGGTCTAAGCCTGCCCAGGAATAGTGTGGTTAGGTTAACTGACCGTCCCGACATGACCTTAGTTGTTTACCGTGGACGTTAAGCATCAAATCAACCAAAATCGAGCCCTGCTGGAGGCGGAAATCTTTTCAATCGCAAATGGGGTTCCATTGCACACAGCCTTTCATTATCGCCCACCCCTCGTCCTGATATGACTGAAATACTGTTGAAAAAGACGTAAAATCGTAAGTCATCCGTCCATCCATCCCACTGTAATGATGAAATCCAAAATATAAATGAGCTGTGACATGACAAAACAAAGTGGCATATGAGCCCAGCAATTGGGCAATCGCCCAGTCTGATCAGTCTTCGTTGTGTGCTTGAAAGGTGGCCAAGGGTCTAAGCCACCACGATACAGACAGCGAAGACTCCGATCAGACTGGGCGGATGCCCAGGTTTGTTGGGGTTCAAATAAAGATACCCAGGGATGGCCACAGTCACAAAGATTAACGTACCTAGGACAGCGAAAGATGAACAAGAGAGAAACGCAACAAAAAAAAAAAGGGGGGGGGGGGGGAGAAATGGTTTGTCTTCAATAACGGACCAAGTCGAACACAGAGAAACTTTATTACATCAATAAACAATCAGAAAAAGCCATGCATAAAAAGTATATTGCGTTTTTTTCAGCCCGCCTGAACGGTGGCTCAAAGGTGAGCTTATAGTCTAGGCAGGCCTCCGTTGTCTGTCATTGCCCACACTCTTTACTCATCTTGCCAGAAACCACAAGGCCAATTGAGGCCAAATTTCATTTGGAACCTTTACAGGATGGGGGAACGAAAGTTATATATTTGGTTCAGGTCACATGAACAAGATGGCAGCAATGCCCATATATGGTAAAAACCTTTAAAAAATCTTCCTTAGAACCACTGGGCCGATTGCTTTGAGACATGGTATGTAGCATGTGAAACTCTAATACATGTGTTGGAAAGTTTATATAAATGATGACCTTGGATTGACCTTGACCTATTTCATAGCAAAGTCAAGTTTGGTACCTTGGGCTTTTGAATGGGAAAAGCTGAAAAAAATATATATTTCTGTTGCTATTGTGCTCTGTAGTATGGAAATGCAGTCAGCTTCAACCCCTGTGAAATTCTAGAGGTTAAGGTCATTTAGTGTCCTTGGCCAAAGGTCACTTGTCAGTCATCTGTCAACATTTTCATAAGAATTCTCCCCTGAAACTACTTGGCCAATTTCAATTAAATTTGGTATGCAGCCTGCCGGCAAAGGGGGAAAGAAAGTTTATATATTTGGTCCAGGTCACATGATCAAGACGGCTGCCATGCCCATATATGACAAAAGGCTTAAAATCTTCTCCCCTAGAACCACTGGGCTGATTGCTTTGAGACTTGGTATGTAGCATCTGGGACTGTAGTACTACAAAATTTATATAAATGATGACCCTAGTTGACCTTGACTTATTTTACGGCAAGGTCAAATTTTATCCATAAGGCTTTTGAATGGGAAAAGCTGAAAAGGTGCGTTTTATGTTGTTATTAGACTATATGATACGGACATGCAGTTGACAAGCATAAAATATAGACACATTCGAAAGTAGACCATATTGTACAATTTGCCTTAGAGTTACTTATCCTAGAGTGCTGTAGGTGAGCTACAGGGCCAATGGTCCTCTGTTTTTAGCTCACCTGAGCACGAAGTGCTCAAGGTGAGCTTTTGTGATCGATATTTGTCCGTCGTCCGTCCGTCCGTCCGTCCGTCTGTCCGTCCGTCCGTCCGTCCGTCGTCAACAATTTCTTCAAACGACATCTCCTCCTAGACCAGTAGGCCAATTTCAAAATAATTTCACACAAATGTTTCTGTCATAGCCCTGAACCAAAATTGCTAAAATGGTTCCGCTCTGCTGAACAAAATGGCCGCCAGAGCTAAAAATAGAAAAACCTTTAATCGACATCTCCTCTGAAGCCAGTGGCTCGATTTCAAAAAAATTTCACAGAAATGTTTGACTCATGGCCCTGAACCAAAATTGCTAAAACGGTTCCACTCCGCTGAACAAAATGGCCGCCAGAGCTAAAAATAGAAATCTAAAAATAGAAAAACCTTTAAACGACATCTCCTCTGAAGCCAATGGCTCGATTTCAAAATAATTTCACAGAAATGTTTGACTCATGGCTCTAAACCAAAATTGCTAAAACGGTTTTGCTCGGTTGAACGAAATGGCCGCCAGAGCTAAAAATAGAAATTAATCTTAGAATGACACAGAGGGCACAGTTTTGACCCAATCTTCATGAAACTTTGTCAGAATGTTTATCTTAATGAAATCTAGACCAAGTTTGAAACTGGGTCATGTGGGGTCAAAAACTAGGTCACTAGGTCAAATCTTAGAAAAACCTTGTGTACACTCTAGAAGGCACAGTTTTGACCCAATCGTCACGAAACTTTGTCAGAATGTTTATCTGAATGAAATCTAGACCAAGTTTGAAACTGGGTCATGTGGGATCTAAAACTAGGTCACTAGGTCAAATCTTAGAAAAACCTTGTGTACACTCTAGAGGGCACAGTTATGATCCAATCTTCGTGAAACTTTGTCAGAATGTTTATCTTAATGAAATCTAGACCAAGTTTGAAACTGGGTCAAGTAGGGTCAAAAACTAGGTCACTAGGTCAAATCTTAGAAAAACCATGTGAACACTCTGGAGGGCACAGTTATGATTCAATATTCTTGAAACTTTGTCAGAATGCTTATCTTTATGTAATCTAGACCAAATTTGAAACTGGACCATGTCAGGTCAAAAACTAGGTCACTAGGTCAGATCTTAGAAAAACTATGTGAATGCTCTAGAGGGCACAATTTTGTTCCAATCTTCATGAAACTTTGTCAAAATGTTTATCTCCAACAAATTTAGACCAAGGGTGCAACTGGGTCATGTTGGATCAAAAACTAGGTCAGTACGTCGAACCTTAGAAAAACATTGTGTATACTCTACAGGGCACAGTTTTGGTTCAATATTCTTGAAACTGTCAGAATGATTATCTTAATGAAATCTAGGCCAAGACTGGAACTGGGTATTGTCGGGTCAAAAACTACCGGGTCAAATCATAGAAAAACTTTGTGTACACAATTCTGTGTTTATTGTGCATTGAATCTTCATGAAACTGTCAGAATGTGTATCTTCATGAAATATAGGCCAAGTTTGTAACTGAATAATGTCTGATCAAAAACTAGATTGCCTTGTCAGATCTTAGAAAAACATTGTGTACACTCTAGAAGGCACAGTTTTGATCCAATCTAAATGAAACTTTGTCAGAATATAGATTAGAAAGTGCAAAACTGCTCCAATTGAACCATCATCAAATAGATGATCTTCCATGTTATTTCATCATAACTCAGGTGAGCGATTTAGGTCCATCATGGACCTCTTGTTTTCCCTGTTTTTATGCCCCCCGTGACGATTGTCAGGGGGCATTAAGATTTGCTCCTGTCTGTCCGTCCGTCTGTCTGTCCGTCCGTCCGTTCGTCACACTTTACGGTATAGAGTTTGTGTAATCAACTCCTCCCGCAGTTTTCAGTGGATCTTTTTCAAACTTCGCATACATGTTTTGGACATATTGAAGATGTGCATGTGGGTTTTTGTTGGAGCTAGAATTAATTTTGACAGAATTACGGCCTTTTGAACTTAGTCATTTTAGGCAAATTTTTGCATTGTAAGGTATGTAGTTTGTGTAATCAACTCCTCCCACAGTTTTCAATGGATCTTTTTCAAATCTGGCATACATGTTGTGGACATATTGAAGATGTGCATATGGGTTTTTGTTGGAGCTAGAATTAATTTTGACAGAATTACGGCTTTTTGAACTTAGACATTTTAGGCAAATTTTTGCGTTGTAGGGTAATTAGTTTGTGTAATCAACTCCTCCCACAGTTTTCAATGGATCTTTTTCAAACCTTGCATACAAGTTGTGGACATATTGAAGATGTGCATGTGGGTTTTTGTTGGAACTAGAATTGATTTTGACAGAATTACGGCCGTTTAAACTTAGTCATTTTAGGCAATTTTTTTTACATTTGTAGGGTGTGGAGTTTGTGTAATCAACTCATCCCTCAGTTTTCAATCGATCTTTTCCAAACTTTGATAAATGTTATGGACATATTGGAGATGTGCATTTGGGTTTTTGTTGGAGCTAGAATTAATTTTGACAGAATTATAGCCTTTTGAACTTAGTCATTTTAGGCATATGTTTGCATTGTAGGGTAAGTACTTTGTGTAATCAACTCCTCCCACAATTTTCATTGGCTGTTTTTCAGACATTGGAGACTTGTTGTAGACATAGTGAAGTTGTGCATGTTGGTTTTGATAGGAAAAAAATAATTCTGAAGGAATTATGGCCTTTTAAATTTAGTCAGTTTGGGCTGCATTTTGCACTGTAGGGTATAAAGTTTGTGTAATGTTTTCAGTGGATTCTTTGTAAGTAGCATTTGTGCTTGAAAGGTGCTTTAGGGATGTACACATGTCCTGTGACAGGCGCTGCACGGGGGCATCATTAGTGTCTTACAGACACAATTTTCTAGTTTTTTTTTTACCTACTCTCTCTTTTATCAAGAGAGGAAGCAAAGTGGATAGACATACATGTATACAGCTGAGAGAATGCTAAAATACAACTAACAGGTTCCGCATCAGAAGTTTCTGCCTTGGAACGGACAGTAGCTGAAGTCATGAAATAAAATTTGCAGTTCATATGTCATGTTGATGAATTAAAAAATGATCGTCAGGAACTGTGTAATTTAAGCAAAATACAACAAACTTGACTCTATATCACTTCAAAACGTCATAGGAAATATTTGTTTCACTGTAAAAAAAAATCATTTATTGAGTCACAAAAGGCTGTGCTTTTTATACCCCCGGCATCCGAAATGTGTTGAGGGAGTCATAGTTTTCGTCTTTCCATTTGTTCGTCCGTCCTTCTATTCGTTCGTCCGTCGATACGTAAAACCCCCATTCCATTGGACGGCGCTTCTACTGCGCTTCAAAATTTTGGTCAACGCGCAATGAATCGTAGCAGAAGCTGTAACAGCGCAGTAGTTCGTAGTAAAAGCGTGTATTCAGCGGCAAGGTCGCGGCACTTGTTTTGACTTTGCTCAAAATTAACATAGCCGCGTGGACTCAGAGAGCAACAAAAGCGTGGTTACAAAATTCATAATCGCAGCAGTGTATAAGGCAGCAGCGCGAACAACGCAGCACCAGCGCAGTAGAATCTCATCAACAGCTCCAAGGAGATTTGTACGAGACCTAGCCAAGCTTCTGTTATGCTCTTTGTGCTCCTGTTGCGCTCTATACATTCTCTTTGCGATCAAAGCGCTTCCGCTGCGATTATACAGTTATTTATGAAAAGCGCAACCACGATGCTTCCGCTTCGCTCTTTGCGCCTTAGCTGCATTCCTCTGCTCTTATGGTACGCCCTTGGTGACTGAACTGCGCTCATGACGGTTGTCAGGCTAGGAGACTTCTTTTATCCAGCCTGGACCGCAGGAGAGGGTATCCCAATCCTGCTCCCCAGGTTTCTGCTCCCTGAGCTTAGCCAGACCTACATCCTTTTAGAACGCCGAGCGACGCCCTTGTTGAGTCTGAACAACAAGAAGAACAAGACGAGCTATATGAAATCACTGGTACATGAGTGCCAGCTGGATCTTGGCCACAGACTCGAAGGCTGGTGTTCAGCTGCTGCTGAACCTTGATTGCTCATCAATTTACGCAGCACGATCGCAGTTGCATCGTCGTAAGCGTAAATGAAGCGGTAAAAGTGCCCTTGGAGGCCATCGAGTTTGGCCTCAAACGTGACGCAACTACACCTCGGCAGCATAGTGTTATTATTACTGATTAGCGTTACAATATCGTATTAGAAGAATACTGGAAGAGCAGAAGTCCTAAGTTTTGGCAAATGCCGACCCTTCTGCAGCAATTTCGAATATTTTGAAGAAGCGCAATGATCGCAGTGAGTGCAGCCAAAGCGTCATCCAGTGGAATGGTATAAGTTGACATTTGCAATAAAGTTTTGCGATAAGGTTTTATGCCTCCAGCGCTTCGATGAAGTTGATGGGGACATATTGGTTTGGTCTGTCGGTTACGACCCTGTCTCAGGATCGGTTGGAGAGAGGATTTTGAAAGGACCTCTGACGGTTGCCCATAAAATTAGTCAAAATTAAATTTTTGATATACCCAAGAATTTCTCTTGAAATTTGTTGCTCTCAACTTCCCCTAACTGGCTATGAATTTAATTTCTGATTTTTTAGCACATAGACTTCAATTTTTGGCGGAAAAAGCTAAATTTTATAATTAAACGTAATGGAAACCGGAAAAGTTTTTAAAAGATACTCCCCCCCCCCTGTGCCTCAGCTAGCCACGTTGCATGTATGTGTGTACTATCATAATACACATTATATATGAGTGGCTTGCTGAGGCACGGGGGTGGGGGGGGGGGGGAAACATAGTCTACAGCTGAAAAAGTGGGTGGGGTACTTACACCCTTTACATCTGAAAATAGGCTAAAGTCCTTATTATTGAAAACATATTGCATGATATCAGTAACAGTAGCGTGTACGTCAATTTTAGCATAGTTATCAATTAAAATTTCGATATATTGGAAAACCGAAAAAAATGGACTTATTTTCAGAGACTGAAAAATTCACCTACCCATCTTGATAAAATTGGTTTAAGATAGTCTAGAGGCATGATATTTTTTAAAACTACTGTTAAAATGTCTTTATAGTACACACGTCAACATATTAATGCCAAATATTTCAACTTTTGCTGCCCGAGGAAGGTGCAATAATTTGTCAAAAAATAGGCAAATATGCATTGATACTGTCAGAGGTCCTTTCATGTGCAGAATATATATGAAACATTAGATTTCTTCCCGTCGGGCTTATCGTTGCCTATCGAGTTATGATCATTTTTAACATGGGAAAATCAGAACAGAAAGAACAGAATATAAAGTCTATTTTGAACAACCTGGTGAACAAAATATATCAAAGCCCTTCGCGCTAGGCTTAAAGCAATTTTGAGCAAATTCTGTGAATTTTTGACCGAATTATGCCCCTTTTCGGACTTATACTGTAAACAAATTTCGTAGATTTTACGGTAGAATACCTGGCAACTAGCTGCCAGTCCATTTCCCGTTATTTTTACTGGCACCCGTAAACATGGGCGGAAGCATCACGCAGAGTTGGATAGAAACAGACAGGTATTGTTTTGGTCATATAGCCCTTCAACACTATAAAGGTATTTTCGAGTGCGATCAGTTAGCATAACTCTACCATTTCGAGATTTCTAAAAATGTTTTACAGGCAGACGCCCATAAAAATAACGGAAAATGGACTGGCAGCTGGTTGCCAGGTATTCTACCGTAAAGTCTACGGACATTGTATACAGAGTAGGCATTTCAGAATCAATATCTTACAAACCACTTGAGCTATAGGATCTCTGTATAAGCGGGGATATCAGGCATACATTATAGCCAGCTCATATCTTTAATCATCTGTCAAACGCTTTTCATATTTGGATCATGATATTGCCAAAGCATGCATTTTATGTGAATTAACGAAGCCAAATCCCATGAGTTTCGCTAAATATCAATAATTAGGACGGACATTTTCGTTTCATCAAAGTTTTCCGTTAAATTTTTCTGACCACTCGTATCTCTTCAACTACCTCGCAGATTGTTTTCATATTTGGTTCATGTATCTCAATAGCATTTGCATGTAAGTCCGTGGGTCAAGGGCCTTAGTTGGGTCAGGGGTCAGTAATAAGGACTTTGGCATTTTTGTAGTACCAATATATTTGAAAGACATCTTTTAATATGTGACAAGGTTTAGCTCTTGAAGCTGACAATATCTGGAATGTTGTTGCGAGTTAAGGTGGCTATAGGCTTGGAATTTGTAAGATTTGTGGTTTGTTTTTATTAGGCGGTGGCACTGTCGGAGTTATACATGAGCCTCTGCACACTTGGTCTAATTAAGCAATGACCACAATACACATGCATTTTAACGCTAGTAGAACAGATGTTGGCAATAGTAAAGCAATAGATTTGTTAACCAGAAATTTGTTCACTTTTTGAAAGGATTAGCGCTCAAATTCAGGTGATGAGCAAAGCTCACCGGTGAAAATTGAGCATTGTGTATTTGTGACATTTTTCACTCAACCCTACTGTTGTATTGTGCATGTTTTTTTTTTCTGTACAAGAGAGTGAACTGATTTCAGTTCTACAAAATTTATTGTTATTGAATAAACTTTATTATTACACCATAATATAATAGATAGGATTAATACCTGTTATACATTTCACTCAAGAATAAAAATATCCCTAACTTTTTTTGCCACGTATATATAAACTTTCCGATGGGTCAGGAAGTTCCGGCTGCACCTGATGTCACATAACGCGTCACTGGGCGATAGAAAAAAGAATACCTTGCTCTAGATGCTGTCAAAGTTTTTGACCTCACAAGTATTGACCGTCCATTAGTTTTGTAATGAAAGTCTCGTGATCAATTGGAAGTAGTGAAAGAAATATATGAGCCGCGACGCGAGAAAACCAACAATGTGGTTGTGCGCCCAGCAAAGACTCAGATCAGCCTGGGCATCCGCCCAGTCTGATCAGAGTCTTCGCTGTCCGCATAGAGGTAGCTTAGACCCTTAGCTACCTTTTAAGCGCTTAGCGAAAAGTCTGAGCGAACCAGGCGGATGCGCAGGCTGATCTGAGTCTGCGCTGGGCGTACAGCCACATTGTTGGTTTTCTCGTGTCGCGGCTCATATTACTTCTGACTCCTCATTTCGTTGTGATCATTGCCTGGTAACGCACTAAGTCACATTATACATGGCACGTTAGCTGGAGCTTATTGGCATAATGGAAACATATTTTGCATGTTTTAGGGAATAAAACATTTTGCATGTTTTAGGAAACAAAACAACTACTAAATGCATTTTAGGACAACAGTCGAATTATCGTCTTCAAAGTACTGTGGATGACGTTATCCTTGTATCGGTTATGGCTCTCTAGGAGACGGCTCGGTATAGACTGGAATACTGTCTCAAAGAGCCTTTAAATCCAAAACAACCAACCAACCTTGCATCGGTTCGTCTACAGCTTTGTGCGACGATAAATTTCAGTGTTGCCCTAAGACATCATATAATTTTCTATTGTGAAAACCTGCTGTTTCTCTTCCGGTTAGCAGTGACATGAGGGAGGCGTATTTTTTGTGCAAGTCAGATTATATTTTTGGAAGCTGAAACTTGGACGATGCATATGATGAGCCAACGCCTTACTGTGCATTTATTTCGGGTTTAGCTGGCATTGCGGAAACACGAAATTGCATGATAAAATTGACAGTTTGACAAAATTTATAATACGAAGATATCCATTCATGTAAAGATATGACGTTCATGTATGAAAATGACCATTTAGCCTTTCAAGTTGAGCATTGAATCTTATCAAAATGAAAATTTTGTCGTTTGGAATTCCGAAAAAAACATACAAGTTTAATTCTTTCCAAAGGTTTAAATTTGATTTTGCATATAAAATGAGCCGCTACACGACAAAACCAACAAAGTGGCATGTGCATCCTGCGAAGACTCAGATCAGCCTTTGCTTCCGCCCAGTCTGATCAGAGTGTTCGCAGTGCGCTTATAGGATAGCTAAGGGTCTAAGCTATCATCATGCGGACTGCGAAGACTCTGCGAAGATTGGGCCGGGAGGCCAAAGCTGATCTGAGTCTTCGCGTGGTTCATATGCCACTTCGTTGGTTTTGTGGTGTCCCGGCTTAAATCATCAGCTTCACCTAGGAATTACTCCACATTCAACATTGCAGCTCCTATCAAAGTTATATTTGGATGCAGCAGAAGGGTTGTGGAATGGAAATAAGCTGAAAGGAAAAGATGCCATAATAAAGTTTTATGAAGATCTGCCTACGTCATAGCATAAACTGGAATCTCTAGACTCTCAGCCAATTTCAGGTAAATATGTTTATACACGGCAGCTGCTTGATGATAAATATGTACACCGCCATTTTTATGCATTTTTACGAAGGGAAATAAAGTTTGACTTTGCTTTCCTGGAGGAAGGACCCCTCCATGATGGGTCATACTCTTTAAGAGCAGAATTTGCTTCCCAGATGCCATCTGGGAAGCAAATTATTTCATGAAAGAGTTGATCGCCTTTGAGAAGGGAGCCAAAATTGAATCTGACAGTGTTGCTTCCCCTATAACTGCCCATTCAGCTTGTATTGCAAGGACTGGGGTCCATAGGATGGCACAATGTTACAAATGAAAAACGTTTCAATGAGACTGTATGGGGCTGTCAGAGAGAGAAATGTGAGGGGGGGGGGGGGGTTGAGGAGAGTGCCCCGTCATATACACCCCACACCAAAAATATAAAGGGCAAATTTCTTACAGGAAAAAAAAACCCTGATAGTATCACAAAATAGCTTCCACTACCACCAAACACCAGAATATATATTGCGCGATTTTCTGGAGGAAAAACTGATAGTATCACAAAATATATGCATATATCAGACTGTAAGGCCTAATTATAACACAAACTCGTTTAGCCACGTTCTTGCACTAACCCATTCAAACTTACTTTATACAGTAGGATATAAATAATGATTACTGTTCACCCAGTTCAAAATTAGGTATGTGGCATACAACTTTTTTTTTCTGTTTGTGGCATATAAAAACATCCGGGGGTGGGGATTCTAGGTCCATTTGCAGAGATGTGCCTGCAAAAAGGGAGCTAAGTCCACACGGAATTCGAAGTATTCGCTGATCCTTGCTTCAGTGTATCTCCTGTCATCGTTACATTTGATGTGTTCTAGATCTGTTTCCAATATTTATTTACATGTACTGTTAAATGATAATTATCCTCATTGTAATATTTTCAGGTGATTTGTTTCCAGGACAACTCACAATAATGGTGAAGACGTTTGGTACGGTGCAATTTCCTAACAACAATTTAAAGGCATTTCATCAGGTCTTCATGCTCACCTCTCAGAACAATGTTTGGAAGATTGCTTCAGATAACTTCCGGTTCCAAGACAAATCAGAAAGTTGATAGTTTGATGAACACTTTTAGAGACATTTAGTAGACATGCAGGAACGCAAAAAAGGGCTTTGACTGGTTCGTAGTGAATTTGAATTGATGGAAAAGTTATAGAATTTGCAGCATTCGGAGCTCAAATAAAGAAATAGGATTGGGGAGGATGTGTTAAAAGCCCAATGATTATTCTGAAACCATTTATTTCTTGTTTTATTCAAACAAGCTTGCGAAGGACAATGTCAAATTTTGAAACAAAGGTTACATCTCAGAAACTTCAGTTTTAATTTCAGTTTCCTGTATAGCACTTCTTCAAAGAATTTCCCTTTTGGGAAGCTTGATGATCCTAGTATATTCTGATTTCTCAGTAAAATAAATGTTATGGTTGTTGATTAGTTGATTTGATGCTTAACGTCCACGGTAAACAACTAAGGTCATGTCGGGACGGTCAGTTAACCTAGCCACACTATTCCTGGGCAGGCTTAGACCTCCTAAGCGGTTAACCAGTACTAAGTGCACATACTTTCGCCAGTAACTGACAACTGCCCTTCTTGAATCAGCGGAAGGAGAAACGAAAGTATGTGGCCAGACCGGGATTCGAACCCAGGACCTCTGACTTACGAGTCAGGTGCCCTACCGATTGCGCTACCCGGCCCGGCAAATGTTATGGTTCATCTTAGCATAGGTGGTGAGGGTGGATTCACAATATAATATGCTTGAGTAGAATATAAACAGACACTCATATGATCATCTCAGAATTAGTGTAAACCATACCCGTATCTGGGTCTCTGCCCAGCGGGCACATGGAGTCACAATGACGTCGTACTGACGCCGATGCGACGTCATGCCGTCGCATCGGCGTTAGGTCGACGTTGGTGCGACGTCATGTGCCTGCTGGGTTCCTGGTGATTGCTGACAATAAAACTGTCGGTGTGAGTAACAGTAAAGTTTAATAGCGAATAGGTACACCATCATAAAAAAAGCAACCATTCTGCTATTTTCAGTTTTACCTCCTTAATGTGGGTCAAGTCTGAGAGGAAACACTTTTCTTCCCTGGGAGCAAAATACTTCCTTTAGGAGTAGACCCTATTATGGAAGGGTTTCCTGGTCTAGGAAAGCAAACGTGAAGTCAGAAATGTTGTCTGCCTTTGCATAACTGGCAGGCCCTGCCAGCTATGCAAAGGCATAACTGGCCCTGCCAGTTATGCAAAGGGAGACAACATTTGTGACTTCACGGGCAGCATGGAGATATTCCTGTTCACCATAGAGATATCTATTCACCATAGAGATATACCTATTCACCATGGAGATATACCTATTCACAATGGAGATATACCTATTTACCATAGAGATATCTATTCACCATAACAGGTGACAGGAAATGAAATGACAGTTTGTGACTC
Source organism: Ctena decussata (assembly GCA_963989385.1). NCBI lineage: Eukaryota > Metazoa > Mollusca > Bivalvia > Lucinida > Lucinidae > Ctena > Ctena decussata. Next base: position 21,952,112 of record OZ022506.1, read on the forward strand.
AGTAGGTAGACAGGGTTGAAACAACTTTGTATAAGCATGGACGCCATGTCATGATGGATGTATATAGTGTGGAAGAATTCGAGAAAGTTACATTGAATTTCTTCTCACTTATGTGTATGCCATTTTCCAGTTATTGGAATCCAGTCTGTTCAGCAGTAATTTTACACATAAAAGGAATTCCGGCATCACCAGTACAATATGCAGTCTAACAAGCATTTTCATTATTTATCATATAAACAGCGACAAAGATAAGAATTAGACTTACACCAGAGCTTAAGAACGAATCTGCAGACACACACCGTTGAAACATTATTGAAATCCCGTTGATTCAACGTTGATTTGATATTGTTTCAACGTTGAGTGCCTACTGGGTCTATCATAGAAAATAAGCTGGATGGAGGGCTACTATAGTACTAATTATCAGGTTCACATAACCTGGTGCAGATTGTTTTAATGATTTGTTCCGTTAAAAATTACTAGCTTCCTTTAGGCGACCTTATCGTCTAAGTAATGTGAATGATTAAACATTATACGGCCACAGAGCATATGTTTAAACAAAGTTAGTAGTGAGTTTTATTACCAAACGTGAAACGTACAGTCAAACCTGTCTAAAGATACCAAAATATCATATCCCAAAGTAGCATTGTTCTGTATTAAGCAAGCACCTGTCTTCAACAAACAGTTTTTGCCTTTCCTATGGGTGCTTGCTTGAGACAGGTTTGACTTATGTAATAGAAACTATGCAGAGAAATCGAATCACAGCCTTTGTGCTATATTATCATCATTATGGTATTATTTACAACTAAATGTCTGTACTTCATAATTTATGAAAAATAGACTTAAAATAAATAAAAGCATATAAAATAAACAGCTTTTCTCACAGTTTTGAACCTATTCCTCAGCTTCAGGTGGCGCATTTTTAGCAACAACATTCAAATTTGGATAAATGCTCTTGATCCAAACTCCAGTATGGCATTCTTGTTGAACTTGAAAAAATAATAGCCAGGGCAAACAATTGGATATGAAATCGTCGAAGTTGTATCAGTGCTTAACATTTGGTTTCACATCATTCAGCAACCTCTGCCTCAGCTATTAGCATTTGTTAGAAACCAGTCGATGAAAGAAAATATTTGGGAGTCTGTTGAAGACGGCAAGATTCACCAAATAAAGTTTTTAAAAATTAAAAGACTAAACGCTGGCACATGCTAACGTGCAATTTTAAAGCAACACCTAGTGTATTCAAACAAAATTGAATTTATGTTGCTGCAATATGGCTACCGTAGGACGTTTTATCATGTAAGGCCTTTGCAAGGAACTGACACTGAAACTAAAGAGCCCATGAACCTAAGTTCTGTAGTCCCTTCACCTTCTCTATTCCACAGAGATACTTTAAGAGTCATACAACTGAGACTGATTTCTGCTGTAATGATGTAGATTAAGCGCTGGCCTACTGATATAGCGATCCCGGGTTCGAGCCCTGCTGGAGGCGGGAATCTTTTCAATCGCAAATGGGGTTCCATTGCACATAGCCTTTCATTATATCGCCACCCCTCGTCCTGATATGACTGAAATACTGTTGAAAAGGACGTAAAATCGTAAGTCATCCGTCCATCCATCCCACTGTAATGATGAAATCCAAAATATAAATGGGCTGTGACATGGCAAAACAAAGTGGCATATGAGCACAGCAATTGGGCAATCGCCCAGTCTGATCAGTCTTCGCTGTGTGCTTGAAAGGTAGCCAAGGGTCTAAGCCACCATGATGCCGACACTAGGACAGCGAAGACTCCGATCAGACTGGGCGGATGCCCAGGTTTGTTGGGGTTCAAATAAAGATACCCAGGGAAGGCCACAGTCACAAAGATTAACGTACCTAGGACAGCGAAAGATGAACAAGAGAGAAACGCAACCCCCCCCCCCCCCCCCCAAAAAAAAAAAAAAAAAAAGAACGGTATTTCTTCGATAACGGACCAAGTCCAACACAGAGAAACTAATCAGAAAAAGCCATACATAAAACGTATATTAACGTATATTGCGATTTTTCAGCTCGCCTGAAGGAAAGGCTCAAAGGTGAGCTTATAGTCTAGGCAGGCCTCTGTTGTCCGTCGTCGTCCACAATCTTTACTCATCTTCTCAAAAACCGCAAGGCAAATTGAAGCCAAATTTCATAAGTAGCATTTACAGGATGGGGGAACGAAAGTTATATATTTGGTTCAGGTCACATGACCAAGATGGCCGCTATGCCCATATATGGTAAAAACCTTAAATCTTCTTCCCTAGAACCACTGGGCCGATTGCTCTGAGACATGTTATGTAGCATGTGAAACTATAATATTAGACAGTTTATATAAATGATGACCTTGGGTTGACCTTGACCTATTTCATGGCAAAGTCAAATTTGGTACCTTGGGCTTTTGAATGGGAAAAGCTGAAAAAATACATATATTTCTGTTGCTATTATGCTCTGTAGTAGGAAATGCAGTCAGCCTCAACCCCTATGAAATTCTAGAGGTTAAGGTCATTTAGTGTCCTTGACCAAAGGTCACTTGTCAGTCATCTGTCAACATTTTCATAGGAATTCATCTCTGAAACTACTTGGCCAATTTCAATTAAATTTGGTATGCAGCCTGCAGACAAAGGGGGAAAGAAAGTTTATATATTTGGTCCAGGTGACATGATCAAGATGGCTGCCCGCCCATATATGGCAAAAGGCATAAAATCTTCTCCCCTAGAACCACTGGGCCAATTGCTTTGAGACTTGGTATGTAGCATCTGGGACTGTAGTATTACAAAATTTATATAAATGATGACCCTGGATTGACCTTGACCTATTTTACGGCAAGGTCAAATTTTGTCCATAAGGCTTTTGAATAGGAAAAGCTGAAAAGGTGCGTTTTATATTGTTATTAGCTCACCTGTCAAGGTGAGCTTATAGTATAGCCTTGGTCCGTCGGCGTCGGCGTCGGCGTCCACACTTTTAAACATCTTCTTCTCAGAAACCACTGGGCGGATTGAAGCCAAATTTCATATGGAGCCTTAACAGAATGGGGAACGAAAGTTTATATATTTGGCCCAGGTCTCATGACCAAGATGGCCGCCATGCCCATATATGGTAAAACCTTTAAAAATCTTCTCCAGAACCACTTGGCCGATTGCCTTGAAACTTGGTATGTAGCATCTTGGACTCTAGTACTACAAAATTTATATAAATCATGACCTTGGGTTGACCTTGACCTATTTTATGGCAAGGTCAAATTTGGTCCCTTAGGCTTTTGAATGGGAAAATCTGAAAAAGTGCATTTTTCTGTTGCTTTTGTGCTCTGTGATATGGAAATGTAGTCAATTTCAACTCCTATGTATATTAGAGGTCAAGGTCATTTAGTGACCTTGACCAAAGGTCATTTGTCTATTGAGTGTCAACATTTTCAAACATCTTCTCCTCAGAAACCATCGGGCCGATTGAAGCCAAATTGCTCATAGAGTCTTTACAGGATGGGGGAACAATAGTTTATATAATTGGCCCAGATGGCCGCCATGCCCATATATGGTAAAAACCTTTAAAAATCTTCTTCTCCAGAACCACTTGGCCGATTGCCTTGAAACTTGGTATGTAGCATCTTGGACTCTAGTACTACAAAGTTTATATAAATCATGGCCTTGGGTTGACCTTGACCTATTTTATGGCAAGGTCAAATTTGGTCCCTTTGGTTTTTGAATGGGAAAATCTGAAAAAGTGCATTTTCCTGTTGCTTTTGTGCTCTGTGATATGGAAATGTAGTCAATTTCAACTCCTATGAATATTAGAGGTCAAGGTCATTTAGTGACCTTGACCAAAGGTCATTTGTCCATTGAGTGTCAACATTTTCAAACATCTTCTCCTCAGAAACCATTGGGCCGATTGAAGCCAAATTGCTTATAGAGTCTTTACAGGATGGGGGAACAATAGTTAATATAATTGGCCCAGGTCTCATGACCAAGATGGCCGCCATGCCCATATATGGTAAAAACCTTTAAAAATCTTCTTCTCCAGAACCACTTGGCCGATTGCCTTGAAACTTGGTATGTAGCATCTTGGACTCTAGTACTACAAAGTTTATATAAATCATGACCTTGGGTTGACCTTGACCTATTTTATGGCAAGGTCAAATTTGGTCCCTTTGGCTTTTGAATGGGAAAATCTGAAAAAGTGCATTTTTCTGTTGCTTTTGTGCTCTGTGATATGGAAATGTAGTCAATTTCAACTCCTATGGATATTAGAGGTCAAGGTCATTTAGTGACCTTGACCAAAGGTCATTTGTCCATTGAGCGTCAACATTTTCAAACATCTTCTCCTCAGAAACGATTGGGCCGATTGAAGCCAAATTGCTTATAGAGTCTTTACAGGATGGGGGAACAATAGTTTATATAATTGGCCCAGGTCACATGACCAAGATGGCCGCCATGCCCATATATGGTAAAAACCTTTAAAAATCTTCTTCTCCAGAACCACTTGGCCGATTGCCTTGAAACTTAGTATGTAGCATCTTGGACTCTAGTACTACAAAGTATATATAAATCATGACCTTGGGTTGACCTTGACCTATTTTATGGCAAGGTCAAATTTTGTCCCTTTGGCTTTTGAATGGGAAAATCTGAAAAAGTGCATTTTTTCTGTTGCTTTTGTGCTCTGTGAATGGAAATGTAGTCAATTTCAACTCCTATGGATATTAGAGGTCAAGGTCATTTAGTGACCTTGACCAAAGGTCATTTGTCCATTGAGTGTCAACATTTTCAAACATCTTCTCCTCAGAAACCATTGGGCCGATTGAAGCCAAATTGCTTATAGAGTCTTTACAGGATGGGGGAACAATAGTTTATATAATTGGCCCAGGTCACATGACCAAGATGGCCGCCATGCCCATATATGGTAAAAACCTTTAAAAATCTTCTTCTCCAGAACCACTTGGCCGATTGCCTTGAAACTTGGTATGTAGCATCTTGGACTCTAATACTACAAAGTATATATAAATCATGACCTTGGGTTGACCTTGACCTATTTTATGGCAAGGTCAAATTTTGTCCCTTTGGCTTTTGAATGGGAAAATCTGAAAAAGTGCATTTTTTCTGTTGCTTTTGTGCTCTGTGAATGGAAATGTAGTCAATTTCAACTCCTATGGATATTAGAGGTCAAGGTCATTTAGTGACCTTGACCAAAGGTCATTTGTCCATTAAGTGTCAACATTTTCAAACATCTTCTCCTCAGAAACCATTGGGCCGATTGAAGCCAAATTGCTTATAGAGTCTTTACAGGATGGGGGAACAATAGTTTATATAATTGGCCCAAGACTCATGACCAAGATGGCCGCCATGCCCATATATGGTAAAAACCTTTAAAAATCTTCTTCTCCAGAACCACTTGGCCGATTGCCTTGAAACTTGGTATGTAGCATCTTGGACTCTAGTACTACAAAGTTTATATAAATCATGTTCTAAGGTTGACCTTGACCTATTTTATGGCAAGGTCAAATTTGGTCCATTAGGCTTTTGAATGGGAAAATCTGAAAAAGTGCATTTTTTCTGTTGCTTTTGTGCTCTGTGATATGGAAATGTAGTCAATTTCAACTCCTATGGATATTAGAGGTCAAGGTCATTTAGTGACCTTGACCAAAGGTCATTTGTCCATTGAGTGTCAACATTTTCAAACATCTTCTCCTCAGAAACCATTGGGCCGATTGAAGCCAAATTGCTTATAGAGTCTTTACAGGATGGGGGAACAATAGTTTATATAATTGGCTTAGGTCACATGACCAAGATGGCTGCCATGCCCATATATGGTAAAAACCTTTAAAAATCTTCTTCTCCAGAACCACAGGGCCGATTGCCTTGAAACTTGGTATGTAGCATCTTTGACTCCAGTACTACAAAATTTATATAAGTGATGGCCTTGGGTTGACCTTGACCTATTTTTTTGGCAAGGTCAAATTTGGTCCCTTAGGCTTTTGAATTGGAAAATCTGAAAAAGTGCATTTTTCTGTTGCTTTTGTGCTCTGTGATATGGAAATGTAGTCAATTTCCACACCTATGGATATGAGAGGTCAAGGTCATTTAGTGGCCTTGATCACAGGTCATTTGGCCATTGGGTGTCATCATTTTCAAACATCTTCTCCTCAGAAACCATTGGGCCGATTGAAACCAAATTTCATAGAAAGACTTAACAGGATGTGGGAACGAAAGTTTATACATTTGGCCTACGTCACATGACCAAGATGGCTGCCATGCTCATATATGGTAAAAAACTTAAAAAATCTTCTTCTCCAGAACCACTGGTCCGATTGCCTTTAAACTTGGTATGTAGCATCTTTGACTCCAGTACTACAAAGTTTATATAAATGATGACCTTAGCTTGACCTTGACCTGTTTTATGGCAAGGTCAAATTTGGTCCCTTAGGCTTTTGAATGGGAAAAGCTGAAAAAGTGCATTTTTCTGTTGCTATTGTTCTCTGAGATATGGAAATTCAGTCATCGTCAACCCCTACGAATTCTAGAGGTCAAGGTCTGTGTCGTCGTCATCCGTTGTCAACATTTTCAAAGGACTTCTCAGAAATTACTGGGCTGATTGAAGCCAAATTTCATATAAAGCCTTAACAGTATAAAGAAACAAATGTTTATATATTTGACCCAGATCACATGACCAAGATGGCCACCATGCCCATATATGGTATAAAACTTAAAAATTCTTCTTCTCAAAAACCACTGGGCCGATTGTTTTGAAACTTTGTATGTATCATCAAGGACTCTAGTACTACAAAGTATATATAAATGATGACCTTAGGTTGACCTTGACCTATTTCATGGCAAGATCATATTTGGTCCCTTAGGCTTTTGAATGGGAAAAGATGAGAAAGTGCATTTTTCTGTTGCGATTGAGCTCTGTGATATGGAAATGCAGTCAACTTCAACCTCTATAAATACTAGAGGTCAAGGTCATTTAGTGATTTTATAGAAGTGGCCATGGTGGAACAGTTTGCACACTCACTATCCAATCCTATAGAATTGCAGCCTGTTTATTAGCCTGAAAGCTTTCATTTTGGCCACTTGACCTGAGCATATACTGGCAGGTGAGCGATCGTTGCCCTTGGGCGACTTGTTAGACTTTATGATACGGACATGCAGGTGACAAGCATAAAATATAGACACATTCGAGTGTATATCATATTGTACAATTTGCCTTAGAGTTACTTACCTTTGAGTGCTGAGGATGAATGGACTCAGGTGAGCTACAGGACTCTCTGTTTTTTCTGTGTTTTTTTTTTTGTATAGCCATGGTCCGTCGTCGGCGTCGTCGTCGTCCACGCATTTAAACACCAAAATCTCCTTAACCAGCAGGCCAATCTTGATCAAACTTTATGTGTAGCATATTTGGGGTGGGGGATTGACTGCATTATGTTAAAGGGTAGATTGGTTTGGAACTCTGGTTGCCATGGCAACATTTAGCTCCCATAGACTTATAATGGGAAAAACTTCAAAAATCTTCTTCTCTGAAACCATGTGGCCCAGAGCTTACATATTTAGTATGTGCCAATGTCTAGTGGTCCTCTACATAAATCCTGCCAACCATGCCCCTGGGGCCCAAATTAACCATGTCCCGGGGGTCATTAGCTCCCATAGACTTACAATGGGAAAATCTTAAAAAATCTTCTTCTCTGAAACCATGAGGCCCATAGCTTATATATAGCATGTATCAATGTCTAGTGATCCCATACTAAAATCCTGCCACCCATGTCCCTGGGCTCGAGCTCGAATTGGCCACGCCCCAGGGGGTCATTTGTTTATATATAGCTATATAGCATAAGAACCTTCAAAAATCTTCTTCTTTGGAACCATGAGGCCCAGTATGAAGCAATGTTTAGTGGTCCCCTACATTAATCCTCCCAACCAAGCCTCTGGGGTCTAAACTGGCCACTCCCCAGGGGTCATAAGCTCCCATAGACTTTTAATGGGAAAAACTTCAAAAATCTTCTCCTCTGAAACCATGAGGCCCAGAGCTTATATATTTCTTACGTACCAATGTCTAGTGGTCCCCTACATAAATCCTGCCAACCATGCCCCTGGGGCCCGAACTGGCCACGCCCCGGGGGTCATTAGCCCCCATAGACTTACAATGGGAAAATCTTAAAAAAATCTTCTTCTCTGAAACCATGATGCCCATAGCTTATATATGTAGCATGTATCAATGTCTAGTGATCCCCTACTAAAATCCTGCCACCCATGCCCCTGGGGCTCAAAATGCCATGCCCCAGGGGGGTCATTCGTTTTTATATAGCTTAAGAACCTTCAAAAATCTTCTTCTTTGGAACCATGAGGCCCAGAGCTTATATATATAGCATGTAGCAATGTTTAGTGGTCCCCTAAATAAATCCTCCCAAATAAGCCTCTGGGGTCCAAACGGCCACTCCCCAGGGGTCATAAGCTCCCATAGACTCATATTGGGAAAATCTAAAAAAAATCTTCTTCTCTGAAACCATGAGGCCCAGAGCTAATATATTTGGTATGTACCAATGTCTAGTGGTTCCCTTCATGAATCATGCCAACCATGCCCCTGGGGCCCAAATTGGCCACGCCCCAGGGGGTCATTAGCTCCCATAGACTTGCAAAGAGAAAATCTTTAAAAAAATCTTCTTCTCTGAAACCATGAGGCCCTTAGCTTATATATGTGTAGCATGAAGCAATGTCTAGTGGTCCCCTACATAAATCCTGCCAACCATGGCCCTGGGTTCCAAATTGGCCACGCCTCAGGAGTCATAAGCTCTCATAGATTTACAATGAGAAAATCTTGAAAAATCTTCTTCTTTGAAAACATGAGACCCAGAGCATATATATGTAGCATGTAGCAATGTCTAGTGGTCCTCTACATAAATCATACCAACCATGACCCTGCGGTGCAAATTGGCAACGCCCAGGGGGACATAAGCTCCTATAGACTTACAATGGGAAAATTTTAAAAAATCTTCTTCTCTGTAACCATGAGGCCAAGAGCGTATATATGTAGCAAGTAGCAATGTCTAGTGGTCCCCTACATAAATCCTGCCAACCATGTCCCCGGGGTCCAAACTGGCCACGCCTCGGGGGTCATTAGTTCCCATAGACTAACAACGGGAAAATCTTAAAAATCTTCTTCTCTTAAACCATGAGACCCAGAGCTAACTTCTTTAGTACATATGAAGCAACATTTAGTGGTCTCCAACTTAAATCCTGCCAACCATGACCCTGGGGTCCAAATTGGCCTTGCTGCTCCCATAGACTTATAATGGCAAAGACTTCAAAAATCTTTTTCTCTGAAACCATGAGGCCCAGAGCTTACATATTTAGTATGCAGCAATGTCTAGTGATCCCCTGCATAAATTCTACCAATCAAGCACCTGAGGTCCAAACTGCCCACACCCCTGGGGGGCTGTTTGTTTATATAGAGCTATATAGCTAAAGAAACTTCAAAAATCTTCTTTTATGAAACCATGAGGCCAAGAGCTTATGTATTTAGTATGTAGCAGTGTATAGTGGTCCTTTACATAAATCCTGCCAATCAAGCCCCTTGGGTCCAAACTTGCCTCACCCCATGGAGTCATCGAATCCTATGCATTTGCAGCCTGTTTATTAGCTTACCTGAGCTGGAAGCTTACATTTTGTAACTCAGGTGAGCGGTCGTTGCCCTTGGGCTGCTTGTTTTTTTTTTACCTACTCTCTCTTTTTAACAAGAGAGGAAGCAAAGTGGATAGACATACATGTATACAGGTGACGAGAATGCTAAAAATACAACTAACCGGTTCCGCATCAGAAGTTTCAGCCTTGGAACGACAGTAGCTGAAGTCATAAAATAAAATTTGCAGTTCATATGTCATCTTGATGAATTAAAAAATGAGTCTTCATGAACTGTGTAATGTAAGCAAAACACAACATACTTGACTCTATATCACTTCAAAACGTCATAGGAAATATTTGTTTCTCTTTAAAAAATCATTTATTGAGTCACAAAAGGCTGTGCTTTTTTGACCAAAATTTTGAAGCGCAGTAGAAGCGCCGTCCAATGGAATGGGGGTTTTACGTATCGACGGACGAACGAATAGAAGGACGGACGAACGGATGGAAAGACGAAAACTATGAATCCCTCGACACATTGAATCGTAGCAGAAGCTGCAACAGCGCAGTAGTTCGTAGTAAAAGCGTGCATGCAGCGGCAAGGTCGCGGCACTTGTTTTGACTTTGCTAAAAATTAACGTAGCCGCGTGGACTCAGAGCGCAACAAAAGCGTAGTAACAGCGCCGCACAAAATTCATAAACGCAGCAGTGTATAAGGCAGCAGCGCGAACAACGCAGCACCAGCGCAGTAGAATCTCATCAACAGCGCCGAGGAGATTTGTACGAGACCCAGCCAAGCTTCTGTTGTGCTCTTTGTGCTCCTATTGCGCTCTATACATTCTCTATGCGATCAAAGCGCTTCCGCTGCGATTCTATAGCGCAAGCACGATGCTTCCGTTTTTTTCTCTTTGCGCCTTATCTGCGTTCCTCTGCTCTTATGGTACGCCCTTGGTGACTGAACTGTGCTCATGACGGTTGTCAGACTAGGAGACTTCTTTTACACAGCCTGGACCGCAGGAGAGGGTATCCCAGTCCTGCTCCCCAGGTTTTTGCTCCCTGAGCTTAGCCAGTCCTGTTCCTTTAGGACGCCGAGCGACGCCCTTGTTGAGTCTGAACAAGAAGAAGAACAAGATGAGCTGTATGAAATCACTGGTACATGAGTGCCAGCTGCTCTATCTTGGCCACAGACTCGAAGGCTGGTGTTCAGCTGCCGCTGAACCTTGATTGCTCGCCGATTTACACAGAAGAGGGTTAATTGCGAAACACAAGCACAGCTCCGGCACTTACGTCGCAGCACGATTGCAGTTGCATCGTCGTAAGCGTAGATGAAGCGTAACTTGAAATCCTTTGCCGTTGCTGCAGCGCAGTAGAAGTGCCCTTGGAGGCCATCGAGTTTGGCCTCAAGCGTGACAGAAGCGCAACTACACCTCGGCAGCATAGTGTTATTATTACTGATTAGCGTTACCAGATCGTATTAGAAGAGTACTGGAAGAGCAGAAGTCCTAAGTTTTGGCAAATGCCGACCCTTCTGCTGAAGAAGCGTAATGATCGCAATGAGCGCAGCCAAAGCGTCATCCAGTGGAATGGTATAAGTTGATATTTGCAATAAAGTTTTGCGATAAGGTTTTATGCCTCCAGCTTCGATGAAGTTGATGGGGACATATTGGTTTGGTCTGTCGGTTACGACTCTGTCTCAGGATCAGTTGGAGACAGGATTTTGAAATTTCATGTTCAGAATATATATGAAACATTAGATTTCTTCCCGTCGGGCTTATCGTTGCCTATCGAGTTATGATCATTTTAACATGGGAAAATCAGAACAGAAAAGAACAGAATATAAAGTCTATTTTGAACAACCTGGTGAACAAAAATATATCAAAGCCCCTCGCGCTAGGCTTAAAAAGCAATTTTGAGCAAATTCCGTGAATTTTTGACCGAATTATGCCCCTTTTCGGACTTATACTGTAAACAAATTTCGTAGATTTTACGGTAGAATACCTGGTAACTAGCTGCCAGTCCGTTTCCCGTTATTTTTACTGGCACCCGTAAACATTGGCGGAATCATCACGCAGAGTTGGATAGAAACAGACAGGTAATGTTTTGGTCATATAGCCCTTCAACACTATAAAGGCATTTTCGAGTGCGATCAGTTAGCATATCTCTACCATATCGAGATTTCTAAAAATGTTTTACAGGCAGACGCCCATAAAAATAACGGAAAATGGACTGGCAGCTGGTTGCCAGGTATTCTACCGTAAAGTCTACGGAAATTGTATACAGTGTAGGCACTTTCAGAATCAACCTTGTGAACAAAATATCTTACAAACCACTTGAGCTATAGGATCTCTGTATAAGCGGGGATATCAGGCATACAGTATAGCCAGCTCATATCTTTAATCATCAGTCAAACTCTTTTCATATTTGGATCATGATATTGCCGAAGCATGCATTTTATGTGAATTAACGAAGCCAAATCCCATGATTTTCGCTAAATATCAATAATTAGTACCAATATATTTGAAAGACATCTTTTAATATGTGACAAGGTTTAGCTCTTGAAGCTGACAATATCTGGAATGCTGTTGCGAGTTTAGGTGGCTATAGACTTTGTAAGAATTTGTGGTTTGTTTTTATTAGGCGGTGACACTGTCGGAGTTATACGTGAGCCTCTGCACACTTGGTCTAATTAAGCAATGTCTGCATGTTAGAAGGACCACAATACACATGCTTGGTTTATGCAATGTCATTTAGCTGAGGTTATTGTGGTCCGTAACCCTAACGTTTTGGGCTGCTACTTTATTGAATGTTTGTTTTTCGGTCATTTTCCTGAAAGATATAAATTTACAGTTAGAAAACTTGTTGTTTTCAACTTTACGATACAATTTTAACTAAAATCGTAATGAAGTCGTACGGATAATGACCCCATTTACTATTCCATTAAAACAAAAGAAATTTAAAGAGACCATTAAAAGTAAGTTTGCTTTGAGGCGTGGGTATCTTATGCTTAGTTTCCAATGTCATATCAAATTATTTTCGCTTATTCTTTGGTATGATATAGATATACAATATACGGTTACACAATTTGTGAAATGCTTTCAAGCATTCCGTCCCATTGTTTTAGATCAGTCGGCCTTTCACGAAGTACAAATTCCTGCTTTTAAATACCCATTCATTATCAAAGTGAATAAGAATTCATTTAAAAGTAGACGTTTTAAATGGTTAGATTTGTGTGAATACTGAGAACCTTTTTCATACTATTGGAACTCGCATTTCACATAAATTGACTAGATTTGGCTTGGTGTGAATATGATACGTATTCTAAGCTCGAGTTTGCTTTTCTGACAATTGTAATTGTAATTTTTTAATAATGTCCAGGGCGAAGGATCTCAGCCTTATGGCTTACACTGCCCTTTCATTGGACGAAAATTTCATAAAATGTCCGATGTGCAGGGAGAGATATTCTCGACCAAAATTACTCAAGTGTCTTCATTCATTTTGTGAGCACTGTATTTCTGTTCATATCGGACATTCGGTTAGGAATAAAGAGGTTACTCACAGAGAATTTCCTTGTCCGAAATGTAGGGCGCTTACCAGTGTGGTCAAGCCCGAACTACCGATGGATAAGTGGGCGGAAACACTACCGGACAATACCATGATGGAGGCAATGTTAGAGTCTGTGGCCATCCAGGTGAGTAACTTCCGTGTGATAAATCCTCTGACCCACAGGGCTGACTGTGATGCGACCGCTTTGCGATTGATTTCGTTTGCGACTGACTTGCGCCCTCTGCTACCATTGCAATTACTTTTCCTCTACAGACATGATCGCCGATAAGTCGCCGTACAATCGGCAATAGTTTTTGCATGCAGCCGGCGATCGATCGACAATTTTTCTGCAACTATTCGCCGTATGATCGACGATAGGTTTGCATCAAGTTTAGAGTGCTCGGCAACTCTTCGGCGACTGTTTGCAGTTAAACGGCGAGCGTTCTGCGATTAAAACAAAATTTAATAAAATCTATCGGCGCATGCTTGATACCTTGCAACCTGTTTGCGACCAGTCGCCGATAACGCCGATCAGTCGCCGTCTCATCAGTGGTCAGTCGCCGACAGATCGCCCATAGGTCGCAGCAAGGTTGCAAGATTTCTGAGTCAAAGTTTTGATTAAACCGATCGGCGACTAGTCAACGACTAAAATAATACGACCGGCGACTTCCAGAAAACCTTTGCAACCAGTCTGCGACCAGAATCAGCCGCGGTTAGTCTTTTGTGCATGCTGAAAAGATTGCCCGTGACTAACTTTGATCGGCGACCACTCGGCGATCTTGTTGCAACCATTATAAAACCTCACCGCGACTTCTGCAACCTCTTTTCGATTGCCAGGGGTTTTTTTTTGTCGCGGAGAGGTCGTGCGACGGTCGCAAGCTCTGTAGGACTGGGCTTTAGTTACCTTAGGCCATCTGCGTTAAGTGAATTTTCAAATCAGCCTGCGCAGCCACACAAACTAACAAGAGTTCACCACTTTTCAATATCTAGTTTCTTCCGGATTTCATGCAAAAAAGGAAGACTGATCCGGCTGCGCAAGCTGATCTGAGTCTTGTTCCCGCGTGCTATACTTGGTCCTTTTTCACGCCGAGCCAATCATTTATTCAGGTTAGGTCATTCGAAAATATGGCTTACTGATGAAATTGCATTTCATCCAGCTGTTTGCCTGTTCTTGGGTTAAATTGTCCAAAAGATCGGCATTTTGTTGGAAGATTCTAACTCATATCTTGCTTGCACAGCAACGTTGAAATGAAAAAGTAAGATCGGCACAGCATTTGAACTGCAAGGTTTGCAGGGTTGTATATTGATAGCCTAATACATAATAATTGAGCCGCGACACGACAAAACCAACAAAGTGGCATGTGCGCCCAGCGAAAACTCAGATTAGCCTGGGCATCCGCCCAGTCTGATCAGACTTTGCAGTGCGCTGAAAATGTTGCTCAGGGTCTAAGCTACCTCCATGCCGACAGTGAAGACTATGATCAGACTGGGTGGCTGCCCAGGTTGATCTGAATCTTCGATGGGCGCACATGCCACTTTGTTTGTTTTGTCGTGTCGCGGCTCAGATTGAAAAGAAAGAAGAACAACTGCAAGGACGAAAACAGATGATCCGAGGGACTTGAATGCTTGACGCCTTTTTTTCATGCGGTATTGTAGGTATATCATCTCGGACTGGCATTTTTTCAACCACACGTATAACACTTTCAAAAGAAAGTCTTCAAAGCCTTTACTGCTTTAGATCTCGATCTTTCCAGTATCATAAGGCGAACATATCAATTATTGCAAATTTAAGACCGTTTCATGCATTTTATTTTAGGTTGATGACAAACTATGTGGTACATGCGAAGAGGGTGGTGACCGAACTGTGGCCTCTCACTGGTGCCGTGATTGCGCAGAGCCACTTTGTGATAACTGCCTGAAATACCATCGGCTGATGAAAATCTCCAGGCGACACAAAATAGAAGCGATGGAAATCATCCGGAGGCAGCCGAAACGAATTCTTTCCGTGCCCCAGCCATGTCCTGATCACGTTGGAAAAGATATAGAACTATTCTGTGCGGACCACAACACACTTTGTTGTGTAATGTGTGTAGCCACAGAGCATCGCCGCTGTGAAAAAGTTGCTTCAATTGATAAATTGTCTAAGCAGATGGAAGAGGGGTCTGTCAATGAAGAACTTGTTGACAGACTAGATTCTTACCTGGAGCATCTGAAGACAATACAGAAGAATAGAGAGAACAACATAGATTCACTGAAGAACAAGAAAACTGATATTCTAGAGCAGATCAGTGCATACAAGGAAAATGTCAATCTCCTTCTCGAAAAGCTAGAAGCGACGATAACAGCCGATTTTACACGTCTGCACTCCAGAGAAACAGATAAATTGAAGATTGAAGTTGAATGGTGTGAGGCTTTACAAAGTGCAGTGGATAATGCCAAATCAGTACTACAGATGACAAACAAACACTGTTCAAACGCCCAAGTTTTCATTACTATCCAACAGGTCATCGAAAGGTCACTCAAGTACGAAGAGCAGCTTGCAAAAGAGCAAAATGAAAGGTTCGAACAGGTAGACTACAGTTTTGAGATAGATCCTGCCTTTGAAGCCTTTCTGCAGTCTTTGGTATCCGTGGAAGAATTTGGCAAAATCAACTTACATCGCCGAAAAGCTTTTCTTCCGTTGTCGCCAGGTCTGAAGATGATGGTCGACAGAAATGCTGAGAAAGTGATTGAATTCGACGCCAAAACCAAGACAGATACAAGGAACTGCTGCCTGTCATCAGTCTTATTTCTGTCCGATCAAAGAATTCTCTTGTCAGACCAAAACAACCAAAAGATAAAACTTTTCCGTGCAGATGGGAAATTCATCTATGAACAAGCGTTTTCAACTTGGCCACGTGATTGTACCGAAGTTGAAAATAACAGAATTGCCGTAACACTGCCTAAGGAGAGAAAGATAGAGATTTTCTACCTCGGAACGAAACTGAAAAATTTGGAGACAATACGTCTGTTGGACGAGTGCTGGGGCATTACCTTCAGGAAAGGGCTGTTGATTGTGGGATGCATCAGACAAGATAAAGGTTGCCTTAAGATTTTGACACTAGACGGAACTGAAGTGGATAGCATAGAAGACGATGCTGAAGGAAAGCGTCTGTTTATTAAAACAAACTATGTTACCACCAATGCCAGTGGTAAAGAAATCTACGTTACCGATCGAACTAAAGACACAATGATTGCCCTTGCAATGCGCAATACTCCTGCCAAGCAGACTACAGACGACCAAGGACCAAAGAGAATAGTGCTGCACAAACCGAAGCAGAGGTCAAGCACAGCTTTAGGAGTTGGTACTGATGGAAGTAATGTGGCAGAAAGAAGGGGTGCGAAGAGTGAGGTTCCGCAACCACATCAGGCCTTCACCGAAGATAGTACACGTAGTTTTGACTTAAAAGAATTTAGACGCGAGCTAGGGGATCAAGTTGGAACTCCCGTCATGGCCAATTTAGAAAGCTTTGATGAGCGACTGGAAGATTCTTATGAGTCCCAGTCCCAGTCAAGAGAAACACCACGAAGAGATGCTAAAAGTATATCCCTTGAGGAACTGCGTTCGATAAAGACAGAAGACCTGGACGAGATTCCCTTGATGAAACCTCTGTATGAGAGAGAAAATTCTTCATCTACATCAGGGGAGGCACAAGAGAAAGCCGAGTACGACGTTCTGTTTTCATATTCCAATGATATTTTGAAGTCAGCTGGCGGGGTCGCTGTTGATCACCAAGGAAATGTTTATGTTGCAGGCTATAGGTCTTCAAATGTACACCAGATTTCCCCAGGAGGGTCTCTGATGAAAATCTTACTGCATAACTTGTGTCAGCCACTTGCAATCGGTATGGAGCCATTTGGTGAACAGTTCATTGTGACGGAGACAACGACCAACAGGCAAAATTCAGTACAGATATACAAACTTGTGTAGCAAACACTTAAAAAAGGTGCGTGTATTGCATACATTTGGAAAAGGTGCGCTTCATTTTTCCAAGAACATCCGTATTTCGTGAAAATGGGTTCCTATCAAAATGTACAAACAGCAGAAGCACAGATTAGCCTGTACATATGCACAGACTAGTAATTTCTTTTATCATATATGTATCAGAATTCATAGACTGCAGATGTGCAGACTGATATTTTTAGATTGAGATGTGAATACAATCGCATCGGCGTTGTTTCAAATGCCCATGTTAACTTTACAACCGCATTTCTTCTAATAACCTCCCCCTCTCCCATTGGCGTTGCAGTTATAATTGTTTGCCTTATTGGGCTTGTCTTTTTACACGAAATGATGAGGCATTCATTATAAGAAATGTGTTGTATCCTTAATATTATAAGTTTTAGGTTAGTAATTAAGCTTCAAGAAAAAGGAATTCGGATATTTTCATTGGACTCTCTTTTCAATGGGGGTGGGTTGGTGGAGGCGGAGAGAGGGGATGCGCACCTAGGTTCCCGTCGGAAGGGTATTGTTCGCCAGGAGTAAAAACAGATCGCAAAAGTTGATTCCCTTAGGTAGAACTCAGATACCATAAGATTTGGGAGTGTACGGTCTTTGAAGACTAGTTACTAGTATATCTGTCACAGAACTGAGAAAGTGAATGCAAAAGTGTGATATTTAATTGGTGTTAATCTCTGACTAAAATGGAATATAATATTTGCTTGTACATATTATGCATTTTACTCTGAAATTGCTGATGCTGTACATCTGTGAAATATTATTTTTATAGACTAGAGAGTGTGTTAGTCACTGTTTATCAACTGCTTAGATGTTTTAATAAAACAATATTTTAATAAAGCAGCAGATAATTTTTCTTTAAGCACATTCCATATCTAACGTCTGAAACTCTCCATATCTAGCATTCTGCAATTGTGATTGATGATATCAAAGAAAACTGACAGTGCTTGAAACAAGTCATTTCTTCTTTTAAAACTGAATCAAACTGAGACTGACAATTAAACGTCTTTTTCCTGACAGTTATTTCATTTGAATGGATGCTCCACACGAAACATGCAGGTCTGGAGCACCCCTGGTTAATTATGTATATACAAGGGTTGAAGGGCTGTCACGAATTGAAAAACAGTTGTTGTGAAATGAAAAAGTGTCATAGTTACCAAACGACCTGATAACCAGGTCTTTGGTAACTATGACTCTTTTCCATTTTGTAACAGGTCTTTTTCGTTTCGTAACAACCTTGAAAACATAGTTAACCAGGTGTGGGAGGAAAAAAGTTCACTTAAGGTGGTGATAATCACTGATTTGGGACAAAGACAAAAATCAGCATAAAATACTCAAAGTAACACTGATCTTTCCAAAACTTAGCAGATGCCTTCTTTAGTTGTTTCTCATAATCTAGAATCCCAAAATGCAGCATTTGTTAATGTTAAAAAGTGTTTTTATAAGAGAAGATCAAAGGGTAATTTTCTGCGAATAAATCTGAAAAAATAATATCATTATTGAAAATATACTTAGTGCTTAGAGTACCTAGTTGCATAATGGAGAGCGTCCTAGCAATTATTTTTTCCATCTCTTTCACACATTATCAGGCTGAGCAGTTGAAAAAAGATGCAGTCTGTGTCCAAATTTTTTTGTCAAAACACACAGGTGAGACAGGAGATACTATTTTAACAAGGTTGAACAATTTCATCTACACACCACTGATCATGTCAGTAATGTATTATTTATATTGTAGGTGTTAACATAGGTATGCTTGCCTACCCTATATTTAATAAATGCGTCCAGTGTACATTGACTTTGTACATGGCTGAACATTGAGAAAAAGCTACCGTTTTCATCTGGTCTACATTACAATTTGAGAAAGAGTTGGAATAAATAATTGCTATGACGCTCTTCATTATGCAATAGTGCACCTTCAGCACTACGTAAATTTTCAATAACGATATTATTTTTTCAGATTTATTCGCAGAAAATTACCCTTTGAACTTTCCTTATAAAAACACATTTTTAAGCAGCATGTACGTCTATTTTGTATTCTAAACTGTAAAGAACTACGAAAATAAGAAGTCTGCTAGCTTTCAGGGAGATACGTTCCTTTTTTATGGTTTTATGCAGATTTTTACATTTACCATAAATCACCACCTTAATGCTTTTACAATTTAACACTGAGAGCACCAAAAACGAAGACAGTTTAATTTGCATACAGCGTAGATCCAGATGAGATGGTAAAACAGCGCAGATACAGACGAGGCAGCTCATACTGATTATAAGTTTTGCAGACGTTAATTTGTCTTTTCATGACTGCCACAGGCGATAATGGATCCCAATACTAAAAGTACAGTTCTTGTTGCAAGTAAGCATCAGTTGAAGTTTATGACAGTGTTTGTCAGAAGTGAGGCATATTTTATGCATCATCTTCCCCAAATCCCGCAAGATATGGCTGGAATTGTATAGTGTTTGGCTTTATGACACAATTTTTAGCTCACCTGAGCACGAAGTGCTCAAGGTGAGCTATTGTGATCGATATTTGTCCGTCCGTCCGTCCGTCGTCAACAATTTCTTCAAACGACATCTCCTCCTAGACCAATGGGCCAATTTCAAAATTTCACACAAATGTTTCTGTTATAGCCCTGAACCAAAATTGCTAAAATGGTTCCGCTCCGCTGAACAAAATGGCCGCCAGAGCTAAAAATAGAAAAACCTTTAAACGACATCTCCTCTGAAGCCAATGGCTTGATTTCAAAAAAATTTCACAGAAATGTTTGACTCATTGCCCTGAACCAAAATTGCTAAAACGGTTCCACTCCGCTGAACAAAATGGCCGCCAGAGCTAAATATAGAAATCTAAAAATAGAAAAACCTTTAAAAGACATCTCCTCTGAAACCAATGGCTTGATTTCAAAATAATTTCACAGAAATGTTTGACTCATGGCCCTGAACCAAAATTGCTAAAACGGTTCCACTCCGCTGAACAAAATGGCCACCAGAGCTAAAAATAGAAATAAATCTTAGAATGACACAGAGGGCACAGTTGTGATCCAATCATCATGAAACTTAGTCAGAATGGTCAGAATGTTTATCTTAATGAAATCTAGATCAAATTTGAAACTGGGTCATGTGGGGTCAAAAACTAGGTCACTATGTCAAATCTTAGAAAAACTTTGTATACACTCTAGAGGGCACAGTTAAGATCCAATGTTCATGAAACTTTGTCAGAATGTTTATCCTAATACAATCTAGGCCAGGATTGAAACTTAGTCATGTGGAGTCAAAAACTAGGTCACTAGGTCAAATCTTAGAAAACCCTTGTGTACACTCTAGAGGGCACAGTTATGATCCAATCTTCATGAAACTTTGTCAGAATGTTTATCCTTATTCAATCTAGGCCAGGATTGAAACTGAGTCATGTGGGGTCAAAAACTAGGTCACTAGGTCAAATCTTAGAAAAACCTTGTGTACATTCTAGAGGGCAGTTATGATCCAATCTTCATGATACTTAGTCAGAATGCTTATCTTTATGAAATATAGACCAAATTTGAAACTGGGCCATGTCAGGTCAAAATCTAGGTCTGGGGCCGTATTCATAAAGCCACTTAAGTGCTATGCTGTTGCTAAGGCTAAATTTCTTTGAAGGAGATTCCCTACAATATGAAATTTGCTCTGGAGGAACAGTCTTTGTAAGACTGTTCCTCCAGACCAAATTTCATAGTTGTAGGGAAACTCCTTTATAGATATTTAGCCTTAGCAACCGCATAGCAACGACTTAAGTGGCTTTATGAATACGGCCCCAGATCTTAGAAAAACCATGTGAATGCTCTTGAGGGCACAGTTTTGTTCCAATCTTCATGAAACTTTGTCAAAATGTTTATCTCCAACAATTCTAGACCGAGGATGCAACTGGGTCATGTTGGATCAAAAACTAGGTTACTAGGTCAAACCTTAGAAAAAACATTTGTGGATACTCAGAGGGCACAGTTTTGGTTCAATCTTCATGAAACTTTGTCAGAATGATTATCTTAATGAAAGCTAGGCCAAGTTTGAAACTGGGTCTTGTCAGGTCAAATCATGGGTCACTAGGTCAAATCATAGAAAAGCCTTGTGTACACAATTGTGGCTTTATTTTGTATTGAATCTTCATGAAACTTTGTCAGAATGTTTATCTTCATGAAATGTAGGCCAAGTTTGAAACTTAATAATGTCTGATTAAAAACTAGATTGCCAGGCCAGATCTTAGAAAATCATTGTGTACACTCTCGAGGGCACAGTTTTGATTCAATCTTCATAAAACTTTGGCAGAATGTAGATAAGAAAGTGCAATACTGCTCCAATTGAACCATCATCAAATAGATGATCTTCCATATTATTTCATCATAACTCAGGTGAGCAATTTAGGTCCATCATGGACCTCTTGTTATAATGATGTAAGTAATCTACAATTCTGCTCATGGGACTTGAAGGTCTTGTGCTAATAAAGTATCTATCGGTCTGTCTGTAATGGTTCAGTCTGACACTCTGAATGATTCATATTTGTTGGACACTTTAACCTATATTTCATGGTCTAGTGATTTTGCCATACCATTTAATGGAAATGCATCATACTTTGGATAGTGCATCAGTCTAAGTTGAAGATCACTGATCTACAAGTGGGAATGGTCTAGAGGTAATGTGCTGTGCTACCAATCATAGGCTCAATCCTCCTGTTCATCTGTCTTTCAGATGAGACTTAAAATGAATATCCCTCCCTGTCTCTCACTACAATTTTTGTGTTGGTGGGACTTAAATGTCCCGCCAACACGAAGATTGTAGTGACACAGGGATCTGGGACTTCAAACACTGTGACCCCAATATATCTGTTTCATTCTTCTGATATAGGGGTCAGCCTAGACGGAGAAGTGGGAGAAATTGTCTCCCAAAGCTGACTGACTTCTCCCTAGTTTGAGCTGAGGGAGACATCAATATGTACAAAACATATAGATAATGCAAAATTGGGGATAAAAACTTCCCCCGGACATTCAGAAAATGTCACAAAACTTCTCCCTGTCTGAGAACTCTAGCCTGATCCCTTGGATTGTGTGTCAGTCTTGACGTTACAATGGACAGTGTCTGGTTAATGTGTCCATATTTTCATGTTAATTACTGTATTAATCCTAATAAGCACCCCTGCTCTAATACATGCCCCCAACCTCTTTTTCCGAAAATATTTTCATCAACTTGCACAAATTCCTGTTTGCTCCTCTGAATGAGGTAGCTCCTTGAAATGGGGTCTACTCTTAAAGAAAATAATTTGCTCCTATAAAGGAGCAAATTATTTTCTTTTAACAGTTGATCCCTACTGAGAAGCGAGGCAAAAATTGAAGAGCTGCTTCCTTTGAAAGTACACCCATTCACCTTTATACTGTTTATTAGAGGTATTTGGCAGTTGCTGATTTTCTACACTACAGGCTCTCTCGGTATGCCCCCTTTTCATAAAATGCAATCCCCCCCCCCCCCCCAGCATTTCATTGGATTAATAGGGTATCAAAGCATTTCATAGGATTAATAGGGTATCAAAGGCAAGAATAGTCTATACAGGCATCTGACATAATTTTATTAGACTTCAAATGTACAAGAAATAATAACAATCTAAAGACATGAAATGCAATGACTTCAAAATGAGACAATAAGCAAAGTAAACATAAACTGTACACAAGAACTATATTTTAATCATAAGGACTCCGCATGGTGGTATGGTTTAAAATGCAAGGATATTAAGGACAAGTCTCAACAAGACCTGTCACAGGGCCAGGATAGCTCGCCTGACAGCGCCTTGCCCATCACATAAAAAACTTAAACATAAAACTTTAACATTTTGCTAACGCCGCCGCCGCCAACGCCAACGCCGGGGGTAGTACAATAGCTCTTCCTGAACTTCGTTCAGGCGAGCTAAAAATAGTCTTTTAAGACATACACTTGTGCCAATCCCTAATGTATTTAATATAATATTGAGCCCAGAGATGACAAAACCAACAAAGAGGCATGTGCACCCAGCAAAGACTCAGATCAGCCTGGGCAGCTGCCCAGTCTGAACAGAGTTTTCCCTTGCCCTTAAAGGGTAGCTATGGGTCTAAGCTACCTCCATGCAGACAGCAAAGATTCTGATCAGACTGTGCTGATGCCCAGGATGATCTGAGGCTTCCCTGGACACACATGCAAATTTGTTGGTTTTGTCATGTTGCGACCATTATTAGGCACCTTTTCTAGTGGCAAAGTTCACATACTGTATCATGATGTAAATCTATTCAACAAACTATTGTTCAACATTCAAGAAAATATCTGAACACACTGAGACAAAAATGTGTATGGCATAAAAATATGAAAAATTCTTGAACAATTTTACAACACAGTCTTCAGGATGGATAAGATGTAGCCGTGGAAAGTACACTGGCACATTCACCTAGAAAAGAGCGCTAAGCTCCATATGCCTTCAAGTTAAGAGGAGGTATTGAGGATAATTCAAAAATAATTTTTCTTATTTCTCAACAAAAACTTATGTTGTGACCATTCATTAAAACTGGCTCAGGGAGACGGTTTTAATGAGGACCACAACATACATAGTTATGAAAAAATATGGAAAATTATCCCTTAAATATCCCTCTTACCCCTTCTTATCTAGACCAATGCAAGTTCAACTGGGAAAAATTGTGAAAAATATAACTACAGCGAAAGCAATTGCCCACTGCTTATGGCTCCAATTGCCCACTGCTTATGGCTTTAGTCAATCCAAACAGCCATTATGAGAACTTTGCGAACACTGGGGATTTCCTTCAAATAAAATTCCAAAAAATCAGCACTACCAAATAATTCCCATTTTAAGGTACAGCTGACTCGTTATCTCAAACACTGATATCTCAAAGTACCTGCTTATATCAAAATTAATACTATGGTTTGGACATATTTCCTACTTTTCTTTACATTTCAACTTTGGATATCTCAAACTACTGGTATCTTAAAGCTGCAGGGTCTGTAACTTTTAATCTTTTATTTTCTAATTTTCAAGAATACAATAATATAGCTATGTTTACCAGACTCGTAAATCTTAACAAATTATGGCTATCAAAACAACTGCATATGTAAATTATTACCAGCAAGACAAAAGCACCTGTTTTCATAAAGATTATTCACTTTTCCATTCAGTTTTCAACTGTAGTGAACAGCTTTATGGTAGTAGCATAACTATTCGACATTTACGAATAATGTAAAAAGAATTTTTTTTCAGAAAATGGTCATAATTGCAGATGTAGTCACGTTAAAGTAAATTTTCTGAAACCAGCAAATTTACTTTGAGATATCAGTAGTCTGACATGAACTTCGACTTTAAGATATTGAGAGTTGACTGTATACTTTCAATTGTCACTACTTGTGGATATTTGTGATTCAAAAATGGTTACCACCCTAATTTCTGTATATCTAGCTTGAAAATAAGAGGCAGGTTGAAAGGATTACTGAAAATAGGAAGTTTTCAAAACTGCTATTTTTTTGTGAATTATGTTAAAGGAAATATTAAATGAATTCTCATTATGTTTCATTGGACTGATATTGGAATAAGTCACAGTATTTTGAATTCAGTTTTCTCATTATGGTCCTTTAAATTACCGTAAACATTTTGGAATATCAAGTTTCATGAAAATACCCTTCCAAAATGTGGTCTACTCTTAAAGGAAAGTATCTGTTCCTAGGGTAGCAAATTCTTTCCTTTAAGGATGAAGCCCCTACAAGAATGGAGGCAAAAATTTAGCAGGCACAGATGATTTCCCTGAAAGTGAACACATTTACAATATAGTTCTGATATTATTTCTGTCAGTTTTTCAACAAAATGTGTGGCCCCAAATAAGAACTACGTTGATAAATTCATTTCAAATGTGTGGCCAAATCATGCTTTTATTGAGAACTGAAATATATTACAGAATTATGATCAAATATTCCCTTACCAGAAACTTGGAGCTTGCTGCATTACATAATTTTTGACCAATCACTGCTTTTATAAAACTGATTGAATTTGTTGTTGTTGTTTAGTTGCTTTACGTCCATGGTAAACAGCTCAAGTCATGTCGGGACGGTCAGTTAACCTAACCACACTATTCCTGGGCAGGCTTAGACCTCTTAAGTGGTTAACCAGTACTAAGTGCACATACTTTTGCCAGTAACTGACAACTGCCGTTCTTGAATCAGCTGAAGGAGAAACGAAAGTAAGTGGTCGGACCTGGCATCAGACCCTGGCTCCTTAGTCAGATGTGCTACTGACTGCACTACGTGGCCCGGCAAAACTGATTGGAACTTAGTGCTACATGGTGAAACAAAGACTACAATAATTTGTTAACATTAAACATACACTCTCTACTAAACTATCCTACTACACACACTTCAGAGCAAACAATTAGCATTTTTAACAATCAAACCTTGAAATCAAGCACAGCAAAATATGAAATAAGACTTCTACAAAATAAGAAAAATGAAAATTGGCAGTGGAGTGTTTGTGTATCTATGGTTCTCTCAGTGCTCCAGATAAGAAGGGGTAACAGGGATAATTAAGGTATAATTTTCAATATTTCTCAATATTTTGTGACCTCTCATTAGAACCATCTTGATGTTGTTTGTTGTTTTATTGTTTTACATCCACATTCAACAGCTATGGTCATGTCGGGACGGTCAGTTAACCTAACCATACTATTCCTGGGCAGGCTTACGCCTCCTAAGCGGTTTACCAGTACTAAGTGCACATACTTTTGCCAGTAACTGACAACTGCCCTTCTTGAATCAGTGGAAGGAGAAACGAAAGTATGTGGTCGGACCAGGTATCGAACCTGGGACCTCTGGCTCTTGAGTCAGATGTGCTACCCACTGCGCTACATGGCCCGGCGTGCACCATCTTGATGTGACAGTTCTAAAGAGGGGTCACAACAAATGTTTTCATTGAGAAATATCTTGATGTGACAGTTCTAAGGAGGGGTCACAACAAATGTTTTCATTGAGAAATATCTTGATGTGACAGTTCTAAGGAGGGGTCACAACAAATGTTTTCATTGAGAAATATCTTGATGTGACAGTTCTAAGGAGGGGTCACAACAAATGTTTTCATTGAGAAATATCTTGATGTGACAGTTCTAAAGAGGGGTCACAACAAATGTTTTCATTGAGAAATACATGTATCTTGATGTGACAGTTCTAAGGAGGGGTCACAACAAATGTTTTCATTGAGAAATATCTTGATGTGACAGTTCTAAAGAGGGGTCACAACAAATGTTTTCATTGAGAAATATCTTGATGTGACAGTTCTAAAGAGGGGTCACAACAAATGTTTTCATTGAGAAATATCTTGATGTGACAGTTCTAAAGAGGGGTCACAACAAATGTTTTCATTGAGAAATATCTTGATGTGACAGTTCTAAAGAGAGGTCACAACAAAAAAATAATATGATACAATGTCTCAGAATTATCCTCAAAACCACATTTTTAAAAAGCTCTGGTTCGGTACACATACCTGAAGTTGAATATAAATGATGCGTGCAACTAGAATGGAACCTCCTGGCAAGGTCACATATAGTGATGACTTGCAACATACTGCACATCCCAGAGAGCCATAGATGAAGGGGTTTTGAGAAAGATTTTGAGATAATTTTGCTTATTTTTCATTGAAATCACTTAGTGACCCTCATTCAAACCATTCTGCCAAAAGATCACAACCTATGTTTGCACAGAAAATGTTAGAAATTATCCCCTTTACCCCTTCTAATCTGGAGTACTGACATCCGTTCACCCATCAGTACCCTGTCTGTATCAGTATCTCTGGATCCTAAGGAATTTACCATATTTATCACGTTATAAGATGGGTTTTCCCTTTTAAAACAATTTCAAAGATCTAGGTTAGACGGAGTTCTTTGGGACTGTTTTGGAAGAGACATGCCAAATTTTAATGCTGAATTACACATTACTGATTCACATATTTGCTGTGCTTTGACTTCCATTGAGAAAGGAAGAAATACTGAAAATGGCAGAGTTGCAGCCCCTAAAGGTGTGCCCATTTACCTTAAAACCCTGATCAGTTGGTAATAAATTTATCAGAACCACAATATATCTGTGTAATACTGTCAATAATCATTTATATATCTTTACCTCATTTGAGGTGACTGGATACACTTTTAAGGGAAGCAACTTTGCCATTTTCATTTTTGCTACCCTTCTTGATGGGGGACAACTGTAGACACCAGTAGATCTCTTTCGAGTCCAGATCTTCTTATATGGGAGCCAATACCAGTGCTCCAAAAAAGAAGGGGTGACAAGGATAACTTTCCATATTTCTGTAATGAAAATCGAATGTTGTGACTACTCATTTGAACTTGAACAGGTGTATCAATGCAGCTCCATTGGAGCTGCTTTTATGAAGTTTTCATTGAAAAATACTGTAATGACCCTATTAAATGCCCTGGGGATAATGCATTTTACCAAAGGAGGGCACTATTTAGAGCCAAAAGTGTAGTAAATCAGCCACTCCAAAAATATTGCTAATATACAGTATAGAGGGGAATGGGTATACTTTCAGTGGAAGCAACTCTTATTTTTATGTCTCCTTTTTCAGGGTTCAGCTCTTACAGGAATGAATTCGCTCCTCCAGGAGCATATTCCTTCCTTTTAAAGTAGACTCCATTTCAAAGAGCTACTTCTATTAATCCTCAAAAGCAACCATGAAATCATGCAAGTTAATTTAACATAATTTTCGGAAAAGAAATAGGGGGTGTTTATTAGAGCAGTGGTGTTTATTAGGATTAAATAGTAAGAAAAATTATCTCAGAAATATCATTCAACCCCCCACTAGTTCTTTCCTTTCAAAAATAGTATTTTGATACAATACCCCTTTCATTATAAAAGCTCTTACACACTCTGAGCCATGCTACTATGCCACTGTTTTTCATACACTTCAAAATAGAACAGTAAGGCCTTGTTATGAGGATTCTTGGTATTTTAGATGGAAAGGTCTGGCCCTCTCAGCAAGCATCTATCATTAAATATATCTGAAGGTAATATACACTGTTTTCACATAAAACTAGAAGCTTAAACTAATAAAGCTACTTTCACTTACAGCTACACACACATATGACCATTTATGTACATGTACTTTCTCGTTCTGATATGGATTTTCAGTGAAAAAGAGATGATTTTTGCATTGTGATTTGTTTACAAATATACAGGGTGCTCTGGATAAGAAGGGGAAATAGGGATAATTTAGGGAAAATTTCCATATATCTGCACAGAAACATGCTGTGACCCCATAAGTGGGGCCACAACAAATGTTTTCACAGAGAAAGATTACCTCAGAATTATCTTCAGTACCCCCACCCCGCCCTATCTTATCTGGAGTTCTGTTAATACAGGACAAACATTCAAGCCATCCACAACAGGCAACTAACACTTGATCACTCATCTCAGCAAGTGCAACCATGCAATTCTTCTCATTGGCTCAAAGAAGCTTCCTTTTGATGGGAAATAATGACTAGCAACTGAAATAGAAACATAATTGAGCCACATCATGTGACTTCCAACAATGTGGCAGTTTTGTCATGTGATATTTAGATCATCCTTTAGAAGCCTCAGTCAGTTCTTTGGTTTGGGTCAATATCATAAATGGCTGACGTGACAGGTGAAGGCTCTGATCAGACTGCACTCAAGTGCAGTCTGATCAGAGCCTTTACTTGTCACTAATGCCACATTGTTTGAAATCACATGATGTGGCTCATATAGCTAAAATGTGACAACTTTGGTTCAGCTTCAAATAAACAGATGCTGAAACCCCTCATCACTGTTTTTGAATAAATTTTACAATTATTCAAAAATATTCAAATCACATCAAACTTAAATCTTCTTGGAAACGGTGTTTATGTATATGATACAATATGTCATGATGTGCATGAGATTCAAATGCTTTTGGAAGTAAAACATTAACAGCTTTATCATACTGCATTTATCATGCTTGAACCAAACTAAGAAGTTCACCGTAACAAGTTAATACTCTGTTTTATGGGCTATAAAGTCAGTTTAAATTAAGTGAGTTAGAATTCAGTATGTTAAGCATGTGGGTCCATATCATTTTCTACTAGAATGGCTGTTTAACTATTCAACAATTTTATAATTTTGATTAAACACAGATTGGCATAAATGACAGGGCGTTTCCCTATGTCAAATAAATTTGTAAACTATTACCATAATAAGCTTAAGTACTGGGACACCTAAAACCATTAATTTTCCATTTGTACCAAATGGAAAATTAATGTTTTTAGATGTCCAAATATTTAAGCACATTAAGGTATTGGTAGTTCTCATTGTCAGATAAGACACTATTCATATTTTACTATATTTTTTCAGTAATAAGATGGAGATTTTCCCTTCCGAAACAAATCCCAAAAATCTAGATCCATCTTACAAGATGGATCTAGAGTTTAGGGACTGTTTTAGCTGAATTATACACAACTTATTTATATAGCTTAATATGCCTAAGTACTGGGATACTAAATATCATTAATTTTCTATTTGTCTCATATGGAATGAGTGAACTCAGGTTTAACGTCCCACCAACAACGAGGTCATATGGAGACGGGACCTCGGTTTAAAGTCTCATCCGAAAGACCCTAGAAGCGGGGGATTGAACTTGCGACCCCTGGATTGGTAGTCTGGAGTGTTATCCACTACACTACAGCCTCTCCTGTGTCTCATATGGAAATTAATGGTTTGGGGTGTCCCAATATTTAAGCACATTAGGGTATTTGGGGTACTTTACAGAGAGTGAAAATACCATCTTATTGCCAAATAAATACAGTAGTTTTAGATTTTTCTAAACTTATTTTTAGATCACACAGCTCTAGATAAGATGAACTCTGACAATAATTTTGGGACATCTTTTATTGTTGTGACCCCTCATTAAAAAGCTTCACCAATGTTAAGCAAAGCATCACAACATGCATTTTACTATTTAACAGAAATTATCCTGATTATGGGTAAATACTCATTCTCATCTAGAACTCTGAGCCCTAGCTACTAGTTTGAAACACTATTATGATTTAAATCATTTTTCATTAAATAACCAAATACAATTTCTAAAAGATTCAAATATCATGCCCTGTTCAAAGAAAGAAACAAACTTGGCCTTGGAGGTCAATATACAACAGAACCAAACAATAAATGCAGAAACACGTTCAATGAAGCAGCGGTTTCATGAAAACGCCAGAGCTCCAGGTAATGTGTATTTCTTGGATAATAAAGAGATGATCTCTGATCACTCACTCTGAATATACCGTAAGGATCCAAAAATTGGGACACCTAAGATATACTGAACAGAATAACAAACTTTACATACATTCAAACTTAAAATCTTCACCAACACCGGATGCAAAGCATCCAAAATAAACTTAAAACTGTTTGGTAGTGAATTTGCATCTGCTGGCATTGGTAGAGAATACAGTAGAACTTCAATGGCTCGATCAGGCTTGGGACCATGAAAATTTGTTCCAGCCAAAGGTAGCTCTAGCCATCCAGGGTTAGTTTCTATATAAATTTAATTGTAGGGACCCAGGAACAAGTTCTAACCAGGCAGGGTTAACAAGCCATCAGGGTTTGAGACATGAAGTTCTACTGTACCTGGGAAGTTTTCAGCCTTGGTTAAATTTTGAATTTTGAAAGGCATTTCCTGGAAAAAATGATTTGACTGTTGATGTAAAGTTTCTGTTTTGGGTTTGTTTTTTTTACAATAGTTATTGTAACTATTGTAACTATTCTAAAACCGAACAATTTGGATTTACAATGCAGTAACGTGTCCAAGAGATGCAAACAGAATAGCAAACAGTGTAGGCTCTGATCAGACTCTGATCTGGGTCTGCACTGTCTGCTCAGACCTATCTATCTCGATTATTTAGAATGTTTACAGTATGTAGTGACCCCTAATTAGAATATCCTCAGCCACATATAATGGGCAACACAACATGCATTTTAACTGAGAAACAAGAAAATCAACACTGGCAATATCCTCAAAACACATTACCTGCACCTCTGACATACAGTTGTTCTTATATTATCTCAACTGATATCTCAAACTACCCGATGATACCAAAGAACATAGTTTTGACATTTTTCCCATTTTTCTTTATATTTAGACTCCTATTATGTCAAACTGGAAACAGAAAATTTACTTTGAGATATCAGTAGTTTGAGATGAACTTCGCCTTTGAGATATCAAGAGTTGACTATATGTTAGAAATCTGTGTCTATGGTATGAGGTAGTGATACTGTTATGCTGTGTACAGATGGCTAAGGGCCGGAAGACATGCAGGTAGCTATGGTTTTCATTATGATTTAAGGTGTATGGGTATACTTCCATGCTTTGCAACCAATTTCACAAAGTTGGGCAACTTTTCTGACTTCCTATCAGCCTCTGTAGACAACAGAGTCTGTCAAAAGAGGTGTCTACTCTTAAAGACAAGAATTTGCTCCTAAGGAAACAAATTCTTTCCTGTAAGATTTTTTACCTTCTGGAATGGGTGGCAAAAATGAAAACCGACAGAGTTGTCCTTCCTGAAAGTGTATCCATACACCTTAAATTTAAATCCATTTCGAGAGCTCTAGACAGCTAAGATTTTAGGTAGTAAAACTTTCATCGTTATTTATCGCTCCAACAAAATATTTGAGCCGCATCATATGTGGCATTGGCCAACAGTGTGGCATTGATGACAAGCTTATCAGGGCCTTTGCTCGTCACATCAGCCATCTATGGAAATGACCCCTGCCAAAGTGAAGTCTCTGATGACCTTGTATTAAAGAGACGGATGATCTGAATATCACGTCAAAACTGCCACATTGTTGAAAGTCACATGACGTGGCTCATTTTTCTTCCTCAATCAGTAGAATCTCCCCTTCAAAAATGTTTATAATGAGCTCTTAGCTCTCACACACAATAGGCTTTTTTATACCATGAGAAATCAAAAACTAATGAAAAATTACTCCCTAAAAATATCAGATTACCTAGAGCTCTAAAATTATGACATTATACTTTTATTTCATGGAATGTTCGCACATTTCAAAAATTTACAAGAGCCAACTCCACACTGGGCCTCATTTCTGGAATTCAACATCTTTAACCTGCACATCTGACTCGAGGCTGTAGCAGCAACTGTGAATGTGTCAATTTGTGTCTCTGTTGATTATAACTTTTGAAAAAATAATATGAGACTCTGTGTCAGTCTGGCCGAAAAATGGAAACTTTAGGTATAAACTCTATCACTAGAACCTGCAAGAATAAAATAACCCTAATGTGCTTAAGTATTGGGACACCTAAAACCATTAATTTTCCATTTGTCCCCAATGGAAAATTAATGTTTTTTCTGGTGTGCCAATATTTAAGCACATTAAATGGAAAATTAATGTTTTTCAGGTGTCCCAATATTTAAGCACATTACAGTACACAAAGTATTTGTAGAAACAAAATAAGCTGATTGACAGTAAATATTTGGCTCACATGGTTCATAGTGTGAAATAAAGACTGCACACTAGAAACTTAAATGGGCAGATAATGGTGACACAACAATCCAGATTTTAATTCATTCATCAATGTCTTATTCATTCTTCTCCTGTCTTATCACATAGTGGTTCTTGCATACAAGATTTTTTCCTTAAGTCAGAGTTCTAGATAAGAGGGGTATTTGATGATAATTGAGAGATAATTTTTTTTTTTATTTTTCATTGAATGAAACCATATTTTGTGACCCCTCCTCTCTTTGAGACAGTTAAGAGGAGGGGTCACAACATGTTTTTTGCAGAATTAACAAGAATTCTGCGGAATGCTATGTCGCACCTGCACTGCATTTCCACAGTAGCAGAGATCATGTTGAGAAGAAAGTGAGAGCAAAAAATGAAAATTAAAAGAAAACAAAATAGTTTCAGGCATATTCTGGCACAAATTTTGTCAAATCCGCCCAATCCATTTCCATGTTTGTGCTATTTTTAGTAACTGTGGATGGCAGCCATCTTGGATGGCCAATTTGCCAAAAACCAAAATGGCTATATGCAAGGATCATTCCAACACAAAATTGGTCCAAATCCATTCAGGGGTTCCTGAAATACAGTCATTTTTATGATTTTGCTATTTTTAGTAATGACAGTGGTGGCCATCTTGGATGGTACATTCCCATAAATGTGGAAAAAAAGAGAAACTCCTTTCAAGAATTATTCTGATTAAATCTGAGCAAAATCCACTCAGTGTTTATCGATTTATTGGCATTCAAGCAAAATTCAGACTCGTAAACGAAAAGTAGGTCACTGTGACCTAATTCCACTACAGATTTTTTTCATTTTCATAATTTTCAAAAAGAAGGTCCTATCGATGTTCCATGCGAAGTTTCAGCCAAATATACTTTGTGGTTCTAGAGAAAATGTTAATTATGTTGTTTTGCTATATTTAGTGACAGCGGCCATCTTGAATTCTCGACCAGACTGAATTTCTGTAAACTGAAGTCTGATCATGCTCAGTATAAAATTTGAGAACCATGGCTGCAGTGGTTTTGAAGAAATTGACTGTACAAATTTTAAAGCCAGGGTTAACGTAAATGTGAACGGACTGACAGATGGACGGATGGAATGACTGACAGAAAATCGGACGCCTATATTGCACCTTGCTAAAGCAGGTGCGACAAAAATTATCCCTAATTATCACTAAATACTCCCTCTTATCTAGAGCTCTTTTAAGTTCCTTATTTCCAACAGACAGTTTTTTAGAACTAATTTGTTTTCATTGCGACTGGTGTAAAGTGCAATGTGGCAGCCACAAAATAGTCTCCCCATACTTAATTATAGTGCAGATTGTATTTTCTGGTCCTTTTGGGATCAAAGAGTCTGTTCTAGTAAATCTTAAAACAGAGACTCCCTTAACCCTTAATGCGCCAAAAAGCAGGCGACAAAATTTACATCTGCAGAATTTCAAAAAATGTTTCGTCCAAGCGATATCATATTGAGAATTCGAACAGTAGAGGGCAAACAGTGTAGATTCAGATGAGGTGGCTCATCATGAGCCACCTCATCTGGATCTACACTGTTTGCCAATTCAACAATTTTAATTTTTGGTGCTTTAAGGGTTAAGCCAGCACCAGCAGGCATGAGCAGCCTTGCACATTACATGGCTGCTCTTGGAAACACTAAATATTTACTTCCGTACTTGCTTTCCTTGTTTGAAAGAGATAATTTTTCAGAACTTCTTTCAACTGTTTATTTCTTGGTGACAAATGACCATGTACTACTAATATGTGCTCATAAGGTGCAGCCTGATTAGGTTTTACAAGGTTTACTAATAGTTTTATATTACATTTCCTTGCAGGACAAGTGACTTGTCCAAATTTGAAGAGGGAAGCAATTACTAAGGTGTCTAAAAATTTAGGACATACCGGTACATGCACATTTAATCCATAGACCATCACAATTTTTACTGTTTAGATCTCTAAGAGAATGTGATGATAACTTTGGGGTAATTGTTCTCATTTCTTGCTGAAAACATGTTGTGACCCCTCATCTCAACCACCTGAACAAGTTTTATGTAGAGGCAAAAGAAATAATCCTTAATTATCAACAAATACTCTCTTTTCTCTAGAGCTCTGCACTGTACTTACATATTCCATCATACTACTGCTATCACATCTTTGTTTTGATAATCTCCAATGTAAACCAAGCTGTAATAAACAACAACACAGACTGAGAACTCATTACATGTACAGTTCTCATATATCTCAAACACTGATATCTCAAAGTCCCTGCTTATAATTATTCCCATTTTTCCGGATATCTCAAACTACTGGTATCTCATAGTAAATTTTCTGGGACCAGAAAATTTACTTGAGCTTTCAGTAGTTTGAGATGAACTTAGATTTAGAGATATTGAGAGTTAAATGTCTTCCAATGTAACTGGGTCGGACAGCTGAGCCTGGTATATGGAAGTTCATGTGAGACTGCTTAACTGAAAATGAAAATCTGTGTATCTGTGTCTGTGTATATTTGCATGTGCATTTATGTCTGTTTGCACCAGGCTTGTGTCAGGGTTCTAACTTGGCATCCCAGAGCTACTTTTTTGAAAAAGAAGTAGTCTCACAATGTAAATTTAAAACGCAACCTCAGAGAAACAGGAGTCCCAGGCAAAAATAAACAGGCATTGCTCCGAATAGGTTCATTTACACTTTAAATGCCAGAGATAAAAATAGCAGAATTTGAAAACAGCCTAGATCCTGATGAGGCAGGTCATAATGAACCACCCCATCTATATCTACACTGCCCTCTAGTCTTTGATTCTCAATATAATACAGTTTTGAAATTTATGCAGATGTAAATTTTGTTGTCTGCTTTTTGGCGCTTAAAGGGTTAAAGGAAATAAGCCACAAGTGTCTTTCTCTAAGAGAAGTCACATAAGTAAATGAGGCAAATATGCTGATTCAGAGTTAATTCCCTTGGACAATAGCTCTCTTATTTAAATACACTGTTTGCTTTGACTGTTCAACATATACGGTTCAAATAAACATGATCTAGAACAAGCTAAAGCCTAAAGCCTATAGATTTTTCAGATATCAGCATGTTGCTGTTCATTTGTTTAAATATAAGATATAAACACTAACACCCTCAAAGGATTAAGACTCCTTATGAAATACTGTTTTAAAGATGTGCTTATTAAAATGTGTTTATTTAATAAAGTTTAAATCCTTAACCCAAACAAAAACAAAAGTTTAACTCTTTAAGCACCAAAAAGCAGACGACAAAATTTACGTCTGCAAAAATTAAAATAAAATGCCTTGTCCAAGACATTTCATATTGAGAATTCAAAGGCTGGAGGGCAAACAGAGTAGATCCAGATGAGGCGGCTCATTTTGAGCCACCTCATCAGGATCTACGCTATTTGCAAATTATGCTATTTTCTTCACTTGCACTTAAAGTGTTAAGTTTTAAAGAGCAAGAGGTTAACTGCAAAATGAACTCAGCTTGCTTTTAGTCTCTAAAACAAAGATGAGGTCATATCAACTTGCGTCACACAAAAAGGTACCTTGTTGTATGTGCAAATTGGGAAGACCCAAATCAGCCTTCTCATACATGCAGGCCGAGCAGTCCTTCGCGTTTTTAAGTGCAACGTGAAGGCTCGGATCTGTGTTAGCTGATAAGCACTATGACTTACAATAAGCACATGGCAGTAGGTCCCGTTGCACATGATACCAATCATATGATCTATTTCGCCATTTTCCGATCTATCTGACACTTACCCTTTTATATGAACTTCACTACTTTTCAAACCCATTACTTACCTTATGATATAAATGACTATTTTCCCAATCTAATACTTTTTCTATTGAATGTCTTGTCTGAAATGAGAAACAAAGTTATAACATGTAAATCCATCCAAGGCTTAAGATACAGACAAAATTTGCCTTTACATCCGTGTAGTCCAGGCAATAATTTTGTAATAAACAAAGAGTGTGTTTATCATTGCTAAGAACCATAAAAAGAATCACAAATTCAAGATGTCACAAATTTACCATATTGTTAACTCTTAAGTCTAGAAAATAAGCATTTCTGAAAACTTGCCAGCTAGTTTATAGTACAGCCTGAGCCAGCTCTCTATGTTTGACATTCAATATTACAGGAAAATCCTTTCTAGCATCATTCAATATTACAGGAAAATCCTTTCTAGCATCATTCAATATTACAGGAAAATCCTTTCTGGCACCAACGGTACATTTCTATACTTGATTCAAATTCCTTATATAGCACATTAAGTTTAACAGAAGAATCTCTGAGCATGAATGCTGACACTACTCAGAAGATCCACTTTAGATGCTGAAGTTATTCAGTCATAAGACAGAGACACCCCCCCCCCCACACACACAGAATAACCCCAAATATCTAAATCAGTGTTGAGTAATTCTGCTACTTTAAAAGATAAGGTTTTCCCTTCCAAAACAATCCTCAAAATCTAGATCCATCTTATAAGGTGGATCTAGATATTTGGAATTGTTTGAAGGGGGAAAAACCCTGTCTAATAAGCATATAAATGGAGTGACTTTTAACTTCCTGAATTATACTTACTCTTTTATTTAAGCAGACCACAGGCCAGAGAGAACATCCTAAGGTACAACAACAACATATACAACCACAAAACAACCATTTCACATTCACAGGAAGGGCTTTCCGTAATACACCATTTATACGTAAAACTGTTTCTTTAAACTCTTCAGGGGCAACCTGTAGATATAAAAATCTAACTGAACTGCGCAGTTACAATAGGCTCACTTTGTACAGGTGATTTTATATTCTGCAGATAAACTTTATAAGCATAGAAACTTACCATGGCATTATCTAAAAGCTATGTGTAAAAGAAAATTGACATTATGTGAAACATTTAAATTTTAACCATTTATGCCTAATGGACTCTTCTATGCTTTATAAATTGGACAAGTACATTCATCATTTAGGAATGCCTTTTATTTTTAATTTAAATATCTTATTACAGAAGCCGATGCCAATTTTATGCCGTGATCAGACACCTCATTCTGTGACATCTCAGAGCCCTAGATAAGAGGGAGTATTTAATGATAATTAGGGATAATTTTTGTTAATTCTGGATAAAAACATATGTTGTCACAAAATATGGTTTTGATGAGAAATAAAGAAAATTATCCTAAATTATATTATATCCCTCTTATCTAGAGCTCTACATCTGATCTGGGGCTGCATTGTATGCCTTTGTCCTTTTATGGGATGCTAGTCATAAATGGCTTAAGAAGGGCCACACAAAAATTGGACCTTTAAGCACGTCCAATAAATACTTAAATCAGCCTTCACATATGAGCAAACAAATCAGTCTTCACTTTCCACCATGAATTCCCTAGGATTCATAGGTACATGTATATTCATGCAAGCAGGGAAGTTTGCACAAAGGGCAGGCTGATCTGAGCCGTTCGGTTTTCAAGTGATGAAGTTATTAACTAAACTTTGAAGCTTGTTACAGCAATGTATACCGTATTAATCCTATTAAACAGGAGTGTTGCATTTTACAAAAAAGGTGGCATTATTTAGAGCATAATGTGTAGTAATTCGGCCACTACCAAATACTTCTAAAAACAATATTTTAGATGAATAGGTACACTTGCAGCAGAGTAAGCAACTCTACTATTTTTGCCTCCTTTTTCGGTAGGGGTCAATTCTTAAAAGGAAAGAATTTGCTCCTCTTGGAGCAAATTCTTTCCCTTAAGAGTAAACCCCATTTCAAAAAGCTACCTCATCCAGATTCATGCAACATAACATTTTGTCTGAAAAAGAGGTAGGGGTGTCTATTAGACCATGGGCATTTATTAGGATTAATACGGTATCATATAACCACCCTTAAAGACTGAAAGATGGTAAGCGCATCCACTGTTACCCATAGATCCCTAGGGGTCCATGTTCAAGCATTCAGCATGCAAATTTTAAGGCTCTGACATACTGTACTGAAATGCAGACTGATCTGAGTCTTTGTTGTAAGTAGATGTATCGCAAATACTAAATCAAATAATATGAGAATGGGTTATTTGAGCAAATGTTTCATTTTGATTATGCAAACTACACTTACTTAAGCATACAAACCGAGGCAGGCGCAGCATACCCTCCAGCTATTTGGTGATGTCAAAGATCAGTCATTGTGAGGTCACGATGACATCAAGATGATGGCCCTATATCAACAGTGAACACCTCTTGATAATGTATTATGGCATCATCATCTACCATCATGATGTCCTGTGACCTGGGTCTACACTATTTGCACCGAAACTTTTAGTCCATATATCTAGTGTCAATATAGTCAGTACGTGGGGCCGTATTCATAAAACGACTTAAGTCGTTGCTATGCTGTTGCTAAGGCTAAATTTCTTTGAAGGAGATTCCCTACAACCATCAAATTTGCTCTGGAGGAACAGTCTTACAAAGACTGTTCCTCCAGACCAAATTTCATAGTTGTAGGGAATCTCCTTTATAGATATTTAGCCTTAGCAACCGCATAGCAACGACTTAAGTGGCTTTATGAATACGACCCCTGTATCACTTAATTCATGCCTAGTCTAAGTGAATATGTGTTTCAATTTTCATTTTGATTCCAGCAACATCATCTGAAAACATACACTTACCTTGCCTGCAAGGCTGCTCGGGAATTCAGCATCAAATCTATTGCTTAGACCAAATCTGAAAATACAAGTTATAACAAACATCATATTTAATTTATGGTTTTGGACATGTAATTTTTGCTGGACAAGTGGAGTCTGACTTTTTACCTGTCCCTGGACAAGCAAGAGATTTTTCTATTTCCATGGGCCTGGTTCAGGCAACCCTAGATCCAAGGGCTGGGCTTTTGGGCTTAAGCCCCACCACCTGGGGCTCTATATACAATATAATGCAGGAATGTAGGTAATAAAGAGCACCTGATGATAATTTGAAGTGATATTCACAAAGGTTAGATTGAATATATATTGTGATATTATAATTTGAGGTGATATTGGAATCCACATGGTTAGATTGAAATACACGCCCCCTGACAAACCACGGAAATACGGAAATCACGGGAAACAAAAATTATGCATAAAATGCTTCTGGTTTTGCATGTATTCGTTATTCTTCGGTAGTTTGGCATATTTTGAAAGGTATTCTTGTATAATCTAAGCAGTTGTAGCTAGAGTTTGATGGGAGGAGGTACTGAGGTGTCCCTGAAAGTTCCGTGAAAGCTCCGTAATGTTTCTGTAATTCTGTGGAAGTTCCGTTAATCCATAAAAGTTCCATGATCATGCTAGATTTCAATAGTGAAATCCCTGAAAGTTCCGTGAAACTCTGAAAGCCCAGTAATATGTCAGAGAATCTGTAACAGTTCCATGAATCCATGTTTATTCCATGGATCCGTGACAGATCTAGTTGCGTGAGAATAAAATCCATGTAGCTCATGAGTCACTGAAAGTTCCGTGAATCTGTGATTGTTCCGTGAAAAATGTGATACGGCCATGAGTCAATGAAGGTTCCATAAATCTGTGATAGTTCACAGACACTCACGGAAAATTCCGTAACACATGGCCTTTGTATTAAATAAAACTAAAGCATACAGTAACAGTGCTGGAAACTGGCAAGATTAATGTGGTGGCCCAAAAGCTAAACAGGCCCAATTTTCAGTGGCCCAAATTATCCACTACCTAAAGTTCCCATTCATTTAGTATTGCCAGAAAGATAAATTTGGGTCACTAGAGGTCATATTTTGGAGATTTCTGGTGGCCCGAGACAAAATTTAGGGGCATTTGGCCACTGGCCGTTTCCAGCACTGCAGTAAGAAATTTATTAATGTTATTAATACTATAATTCTTATTATTTAATTATTTTGATCTGCACTCTATGACATTTGACTGTTCTCGATTTTTTAAGCTGGCGTGCGTCTGTTTTTTATCTTGGCATTCTGGATGAAACCAGAGCTGACAGCTTGTGCAGAGGAACATTAATTCGTTCTCTGGCATCCGGCAAGTGCAGTGAATGGGGATGCTATGAATTTTGACAATTGTCGCTACTGGCTCTTCTGAGGATGGTACATCTATTTTAAATTCCGTTTGATTTCATTCTAATTATTGCATGCTGTTGTTAGGATAACGTTAGCGTTTTAACGTTATTAACGTCTCCAACAAAAAACGTCCGTTTCCATAGCATTCATTCTCCGTAGGAAGAGCGCTGTTTTCAGTGCTTTATTAACAATGCACAAATTTAAACGTAAGTACCGGATTTTATGTGAGTCTAAGCACAAAAATCTGTGTTTTGTTAGAAACACCAAAAATTCTGTGTTTTATCAACAGTGCTACGGACATTCCCGTAACTTTTGGAACTTTCTGTAATTCCGCGAACCATGCCGGCAATCGTCCGTTATAGTGGCATTAATTCTCCGTCTAGGTAGTCCGCTACTTTCCCTGATTTATTTAAACAATGCACGGATTTATCCGTGTTTTGTCAACAATACTACGGTCATTTCCGTATTTCCGTGAAAGTTCCGTGTTTTGTCAACCTCCGAAATAAATGCTGCGATATCTCTTACAAGCCAAGGCAATTCCAGTGAGGTGCCAAAACATATAGTTAACGGTAAGCATGATATTATCTTCATTTTTCATTGAATACTCTTAGTATCTTATCTGCAACCCTGATTATGGCCTCTTACTTTTAGCCCTGAGCTCCACTAGTTGTCCAGAGACAGACCCGCCAGCTATCTATCTATCTTCGTATACTGCCTATGCCCTCGAGAGCATTCTTGGCAGGGTCTGCGCGTCATGTTGTGAAAAAGGGTTGATTAAAAGCATGACAGTGAGGTAATATAAAGATGACAGGTTAAAAATATAGTGCGAAAAGGATTAGAGCCATAAAAACACATCATCATGGACACAGATAAAAAAAAAATGGGATAGGGTCTAAAAACAGATAAAAACCTAGGTAAAAACAAGCATTTTATGTTTAGGGTTTGGGGTGCTGCAACTCTCCAACCGCGGCCTTCAACAAGTCAAGACTTGGAGAAGTTGCAACATTTTCCGGAAGGGCATTCCACTGGACAATTGCCAGGGGAAAGAAGGAATATTTATAGGAATCCTTGCCAGTTTGAATTTGACGAAACGTCATAGAGTGGCAGTATCTGGATCAGGGCTCGGGAAAACCGGATTTCTTTCGGTCCCAGACCAAAATTCAGAAATTGGGACCGAT
The DNA here is from genome assembly GCA_963989385.1 of Ctena decussata. NCBI lineage: Eukaryota > Metazoa > Mollusca > Bivalvia > Lucinida > Lucinidae > Ctena > Ctena decussata. The sequence goes on from OZ022506.1 coordinate 21,994,041, forward strand.
TTGAAACAGCCCAAAGCCAAAAAAAATCGGTCCCATACTGGCCCAATACTTAAGAAATTTTCTCCGATTCGTCCGATAATTGTTACATACGGCCGTTTGATCTTGTCCCGACGTATGAAATATCGCCACTGTCTTTAAATTTCTAGCACGTGTCATAACTAATCGGATTAACGCAGGTGTTAGCTAGACGAAAAAAACGCCTACGGGCCAATCGAGATTGTCCGTATGGAGCACTGAACCACATGTCGGACCGCCTACCTGTCAATAACCAGTGTCATAATGACGCGCACTCTTACGACAGTCTGCAAAACAACTTATCAAAATCACGATGACTGCGCTTTGGGATGAAAGGTGTCCATCTTTTTTCACGATCGCGAGAATGTAACTGACCTGTATGCGTAGGGCGTATGCCGACTTCAAAAGTTTGTGAATGTATCCATAACAGATGAATGCTGACGAATGTATTGACAAAGTCTGTCCGAAGTTCATTCATATTTGCATTTGCCCTTACCGTTGTAAGTCTTTCATGTTCCATACTGTCGGCAATGGAGTTTTTAGGAATACGAACCTATTCCGCGAAAAGTGTAGATTCAAAACGAAGATACATTGTTAATATTAATAGTCACTATTTCCGACGCGTTATGGTCTACGCTCTTGTAAAAATATACAATGTTTTGAATAATGGAACTATAGACTATGAAAATGGAAACGTCCATTTCACCGATTTCCTAGTTGTATCGTCATATCGTCATGCAGACCAGTGCGAAAATAATGCCGATCAGTGCACAAAAATAGCGCATTTTGATCAGGGTCTACGCGATTATTATATTGGGTATAATACTAGCGGTAGCGTTGATATGCAATTACCCGCTCGTTTATGGGTCAAGCACGTTTTGTCTTTGATGTAAAGATAAAAGATGCCGCTGTGAGTATAACGTACGTAGTGTCATTCTAACTGTATGACGGCTAAAGGTACCTAAGTACACACACAGATGACTAACAATCGTATCAGGCAGCGCAACTAAGCAGTCAGACCGGTCTGTCTTGTTCGCATCTAACATGAATAATAATGAACGGCGACCGAGCGACAGCCGAATACTTCGGTGGAAGCTAGTCAATATACGCTCTTCACACATTCCGTAAGTCACCATTTCCGACGCGGCCCATTCGGCGGCAGTGGAGGGGAAATTATGCAATTTGGGTACGTTAAACAGTACAACCATCATAACTTGGGCGAGTTAATGCTCAGGACTTACGTATTGTTCACAAACAAACAGGAATGACCGTCAATTTTAATGCAATGGGCTTGCACAGGTCGTCTACCCTGTCCACCTGTCAATCAAGTGTGATGTCTCCTATCACGTCCGCTTTGCCTACGAACACGTTCTAGTCGTGTATTTGCTTTTACATGCGTAGCTAAACGTTTTAAAACGTTTCAAACCAAGAACTCCACCAAACACAACAATGTACGACCATTGTACGGAAATCGGGATTAATTCATAGGACTTCGCTTGTTGTCATTAGTTTTTGTGACAGGTATCAATTTTTTCCAATGGAAATCAGTAAGGTGATGACGTTATAGACTGGACCGATTCATTTTTCAATATTTCCCGAGCCCTGCTCTGGATATCCTATGGGTGGGCTGTATGTATTCGGGTAAGGGGACGGCAACAATGCCATTTACAATTTTGTAAAAGAGACAGAGACGGGCCACATTTCGTCTCTCTTCTAATGTCTGCCAGCCCAACTGCTGCAACAATGAAGTGACGCTAGTTGTTCTGGCGTAATCACTCATGGTCCAGTGTGCAGCACGCCGCTGAACCATTTCAATTTTGTGGGTCTTATCTTTTGTGTGGGGGTCCCATATTGCTGAAGCGTACTCCAGCTGGGGACGAACAAGGGTCTGGTAGGCCGTTTCTCGGACTTTTGGGGACTTAGTTTTCAAGTTTCTCTTAACAAATCCGAGAGTTCTATTGGCCGTTGATGCAATTCTGTCCACATGTGCATTCCAGCTAAGATTTTGAGAGATATCCACCCCCAAGTACCTGGCACTGGTGACTGCTTCCAGGACCTGTCCATGGAGTGTATACTCCGTTTCGAAGGGTGTTCTGGAAGAAGTCACTCTCACTACCTGGCACTTGGAGGGGTTAAACTCCATATCCCATTTTGATTCCCATGCCTGAAGTCGGTCCAAGTCTTTCTGTAAACTGTCACTGTCGTGCTTTGTTTCCAATGTTAGGTAGATGGCAGTGTCATCAGCAAAGAGACGCACCTGTGAGATGATGTCTTGCGGAAGGTCGTTGATGTAGACCAGGAATAGGATGGGGCCAGAACGGAACCTTGTGGGACTCCAGATGTTACTGGGACCGAATCCGACGCCTGGCCCTCAACAACGACCCTCTGCTGGCGGTTGTTTAGAAAGGCCTGGATCAAGCGCAAGGTGGAATTTCGTATGCCATAGGTGTGTAATTTCAGGATAAGCTTTGAATGGTTCACCTTGTCAAAGGCTTTGGAGAAGCTAGTTGTGGTCTAGATCTGTGAAGCGAAACGTAACGTCAGAGGATCGGGATTACTACCTAGGATTACGCTCTAAGGGCAACCATCAGCCAAGGGCAGTGTTAGAAATAAGCAATTGCCCACTTGCCCGACACGGGTTAAATTTGCTGGGGGCAAGCTGATAGTCTTGGAAGGTTGCCCCCTGGACACGACCTATAATTCTGGTAAATTCTGGAAAATCTTTTTTGAAGTTTTGCACCAATGTAGTGATTTGAAGGAGAAAAATAAATAGAATCCCTGTCAAAGTAGCGCTGTGAAAATGATTAGGCAGCTGTGATCAAAACTGTTGGTCAGTTATCTCTGTTTTTCATGAATTGACATGCTTAGTGTCTTAGAAAGGGAGAGCATTTTTGGACTATGTTTACTTACGTGACTTCGGAAAAAAGTGACATGTAAACGGTTTAATTGCAATGAAATACAGGGGGACATGTTGAAATCTTGGCGGACAAATTGAAATTCATTTCAGGTTGCCCCCCGGGCAAGTTCCTGTCTGGGCCTTATTTCTAACACTGCAAGGGAGCTCCTAGTACCATTTTCATGCCTTTGGTATGGGGCGGTCAGGATACGAAATCATGACTACACATTCTCCAAAGTGGACGCTCTTCCAGTGAGCTATCAGGGCCTATGGTTCCCACATTTTGAATATTTTACTTTCAGTTTTTTTTATTTTCACGCCAGTGCGATTGATATTCTTGATGTGTGTTGCATTGTATCTCTCTACTGTGGTGAGGTACAATGAAATACATATCAGGATCATATTTCCATAGGTATACACTGAGGTATCTCTGCATGCTCTTCGCTGAGTGATTACAATTGTAGTCTGTGTTGTCTTTATAGTATATGTGTATTTTTGTCATTCTAATAATGTTTAATCATTGTATGGAGAATGTTCTCCTTTGATTTATTGCCCTTCATGGGGTGTACCTAAAAACAGTAAAGTGGCGTAAAGGAGCGTAAAGTGGCGTAAAGAAGCGTAAAGTGGCGTAAAGGAGCGTAAAGTGGCGTAAAATAGCGTAAAATGGTGTAAAGTAGCCCAAAATCATATCCGCTAAATCTAAAAGACTGGGAATATGGCTTGGAAAGGTATACAATATATGGCATGCTAAATATTTCATTTAGACAAGCAGTCCCGTATGGGGATCGCTCCCGTACCATACTGTGGCACTTTACATTTTCAATAAAATATTGGTAAATAAATGCACTCGTTTTTCCTTTTTTTCAGTATCATTGTAATTAGTAAATTATAACCACGTCTCTAACTTGCACTCCAACCAACCCCCCCTCCACCCCCCAAACACCTGCAGCGGGATAGGCCAGAAATGGCGGGAATAAATTAGGATTTCGTTCCTGGCATGTGGCGAATGGAGATGAATAGCGCAGCTTGTCCTCGAAGCCCTCTAGGAGGGCCCTGCTGGTCAAAGTCAATGTCCCAGTGTTCCCCGTGGGGTTAGCGGAGAAGGAGGCATGGTTACAAATTAATGACTGGTGAATAATGGCGCTGGACAAATGACTAAGAAAAAAATGTCGATGTTCTGCGTATAACTTTTGCAGAACCATAATAAAAACAAAATAATATTGTAACATCATCAGGTATTGGTATTTTTATTATTATTACCATTATGATGATTATTATTTGGAATTCACAGGTATATTTTCTCGCCAAGCGAAAGTGTTATACTAATAAAACAACACCAGACACGTAGTTGTAGGTATATATGTAACTACATAGAGCTACTTAAGCTCTTTATATTAACTTATTTTTTTATGTTTTTTCTTTGGTTTGTTGAAAATCCAAGTGTTTAACACCAGAAGTGAGCTTTTATAGAGCTAACTGTTGCTTGTAAGACCAACTTGAACTCTTTAAGATTCTAATTGAACAAGTGACTTGAATATTTTCTTATAAATGCCGGACTGGAATCCAACAGCGTATGTAGTTCAGCCTATTTCTGGTGTCAATCTGTTGTGACTGAATTCAAGCTATTCAATGTAATTTTTTAGGCTTTTCCGTTCTGATTTATTTGGGAAAAAACGTGCACAATATGAACATGGCTAGATCCAGCGCTGCCACGCAAACGAAACTATATTCATTTATATAAGTAGAAAATACCATAGGCGAAGAAACAAACATTTTGCATTAAATATATACATATACATTTCGACACGTGGTTAACCTTTCCCACTGGGTACAAAAGGTTTGATAAACATTGAATCAACGTTGATTCAACGTCATGACATTGAATCAACGTTCAATCAATGCCGCCCTAATTAGTAAGTAAGTAAGTAATTCTGTTGTCCAAGTACTTTTTGAAGTCACTGGCTTTCTCATCAATTACTTCATTTACGTCAAGTAATCGGTGATCAAAAATCACTGTGCTATTCGCGTCTGTTAAACCATTTTCTCCAAAAATCGAGTTGACTATTTGTTTTTTGTCTTTATCATTCACGCCAATCTTTCTGCTGAGGTACTCTTTGACGTTGTTTTTTAAATGCCTGGTGCACATTATTTGTGTAGATCCGGGAAGGCATCTCCTTATGCTCTTCCTCATGGCAGTTTCATCATCTGAGCCTATGGTAAGTTTCTCTGCTACATCTGAGAAAAAAAAACGTTGAATGTGTGGAAATCCGATTTCCTGTGCAAGAAAGACGGACCAAGAAAGATTGGAGACTCACCCGTATCTATCCTAATGACAGCAAGGTTTTTGAAAACTGTCGTTGTCAGATGCAGCTGCCCTAAATTGTAAGTCTTGTCGACCCCTAAGATTGCCCCATCATCACGAGAACAGAATCGTTTGATATCTTGGATTTGTTCATCTGTATATAAAAGAACCGACGGGCCAGACTGTAAATGTGTGACAGATCTTATGAAAGGATCCCCAGAGTACACTTTGTTTTCAATATAAATCAAATGATCGGCGGAATTTCTAAGGTATATATCGTCTCTTGTCCTCTTTGTTATCTTGTTCATATTGTATTTCATATTTTATCCCAGCTATTGTCTGCCAATTAATGAAATCTATTGTATTAAATTAATATTGGTGCTATATCCATTAAATTTTTTTTTTGATCGTTTATTATTAGTTTTATTATTATTATTTTTATCATTATTCATTTTCCAACGTTCTCTTACTTTAACAGGGCGACCATCCGACTATGTACATGTAAAAAGTAAAAAAAAAAGTTATGCAATGAAAATGGTCTTAAACAATCAAACCATATATTCCGCTCTAAAAAACAAACAGAAAATGAAAAAACAGTTTATACATAAATTGACAACAGTTCAAGAAAGACGCGCACTCAGCTACCCCATCTGAAAACAACAATACCATTTTTATTATTTTATATACCTTACAAGTATTTTACTTATATTATATTTTAAATTACAAAACTCAACAGAAAGTAAAGGTGGCAGCTGTATAATATCACCATATGGATAGGAGCCCACAGACAAACGGTCAATAAGAACAGTTAACAAGAACCATAATAAAAGTTCCGCCTTTCCCTGATATGGTAATAGATTGCCTAACCTACATGTAATTTACTGTTTTAATTAATATTTTGGCTACTTTACGCCACTTTACGCCACTTTACGCTACTTTACGCTCCTTTACGCCACTTTACGCTACTTTACTGTTTTTAGGTACACCGCCCTTCATGGGCCCTTAATTGGAATAAATATTTTGATTCTTGATTCTTGATTCTTTAGAGTCTTGAAAGCTTCATTAGTGATGCTTGTATACTCTCTCTATACTTCTTTCTCTATACTTTTTCGCGTTTTCCGGTTCCGGCGGTTATATCAAGTTAGGTTTAATAAATATCAGCCAGATTGTACCTATCTGGCAATAGGAATCTGTCAAGTCTGGATTTAAACTGCGTCACTGTTTCACTACAAACGATATCTTCAGTCAATGAATTCCACTGGTTGATACATCTCACAGGAAAACTATTCTTTCTCAGAGTTTTCTGGCATCTTGGTTTAATAATTCTATAAATGTGACCTCTTGTGCAGTTGTCGTTAAACTCGAAAAATTTATCTGGCTTCAAGTCTTCAAAACCATGTACTATTTTATACAGTTGTATCAAATCATAGCGTTTACGTCTATAATACATTGTTGGAAGATTTAACTTTTCCAGTCTTTCACCATAAGATAAACTCTTAAACTCGGATAATATTCTGGTAGCTCGTCTCTGTATATTTTCTATTAACTGAATGTTCTTTTTAGTAGTCGGGTAGTAAACACTTCCTCCATAGTCTAAAATAGATCTTATTAAGCTCTTGTATAATGTCAAAAATGATTTCTTGTCAAGTGATTTAAAAGTTCTTTTAATTAATCCTACTAGTCTGTTGGCTCTGTTGACCACGTAAATAACATGTTCATCAAACTTTAAATTATTTTGAAACCATATACCAAGATCCTTTTCTTTAGAGTCCATGGGTAATGTTTGTAGATTTCCGTTTTGGTCTTCCATGTTATATTCAAATTCATTTCTTACATTTCCAAACTGTACTACTTTACATTTCTGAACTGAGAACTCAAGCAACCAAAGTCTACTCCACTGGCATAATTTCAGTAAGTCCTGTTGTAGTTTTACTTGATCACCTCTTTTTTCAACTGCTGTATACACTTTAGTATCATCAGCGAAAATTTTACAAAAGCTTTGTAAACTATCTGGCATGTCATTTACATATAAAATGAACAAAACTGGCCCTAGGACCGATCCCTGGGGTACACCGGAAGTGACATTTTTCCAGTTGGAGCATTTACCATTTAAAACTACTCTTTGACGTCTTTCATTCAAAAAGTCCTCTATCCACTTTAATACATTTCCACCAAATCCATACTTTTCCAACTTTAACAATAATCTATGATGGGGAATAGTGTCAAAAGCTTTTTTAACATCCAAGTAAATATTGTCAATTTGCTTATTTTCATCATGGAATTTACTCCAGTCGTCTAAAACATCCAACAGTTGTAAAACGCAACTTCTTTTATTTCTGAAACCATATTGACACTTACTGAAAAGATTGTTCTCATTCATATGTTTCATAATTGTCTCTCTCACAGTTTTTTCACATATTCTACTGGGTAAACATGTAAGGCTAACTGGACGATAGTTTGTAGTTTCATGTTTATCCCCTTTATTCTTGTATAAGGCAGAAATATTGGCATCCTTCCATATGCTGGGTATTTTACCTTCAATAAAAGTCTTGTTAAATATCTTCTGTAATGGCGTATTCAAAATATCAGCTGCTTCACGTAACAATCTTGGATGGCATCCATCTGGTCCCATGGATTTACTTACATTCAAATTCTTAAGTTGCTTTGTCAGTGTTTGTAAATTGGTTTTCAAACTAGTCACTGGCGTACCGTGATATCTAATGTCAAATAATGGTAATTTCCCAGGCGGCTCATTAACAAATACAGATGCAAAAAATGTATTTAGTAAATCTGCTTTTTCAGAGTCCTCACTAATTATTTCTCCATTTGCGTCTTTCAGATCTGACACCATAGTTTTTGACTTTGTCTTATCCCTAACATATCCCCAAAAGCCTTTTGGATCCTCCTTCATATTGTTTATGATACTATGTTCAAACCGTCTTTTAGCAATGCGAGTCATTTTAGTACACTGATTTCTCGCTTTACAATAATTTATGTAGTCTTTTCTATCTTTTGTATGAATATATCTGTTCCAAGCCTTGTGCTTCAATTTTATGCTAGATAAACAAGTCCGATCTACCCATTTTTGTCTCTTTCTCTTCTGAGATGCTTTTTTCAATGGAACATTTCTTTCAACACTACTATTTACTGTATTTAGGAAAAAATTCCAACCATCTTCAACATTCATTTCATCAATAGTATCCCAATTCATTGATCCTAATTCTTCCTTGATTGCTTCGTAGTCTCCTTTGTGAAAATTTCTTTTAATTGTCTCAGAGTCTTTATTTATCACTTTACAGTTCACTTCTGCTATAAAACAGACATGATCACTCTTGCCTAAATTTGATCCATATTCAATCTTGGTAACTATTTCTTCCTTATCAACAATAAACAAGTCTAAAATATTCGCTCTCTGGCCTTCCCTGTATCTTGTTGGCTCACTTACAAATTGGCTCATAAAGTTGTCACGTAGACATTCAATAAAATGAAATTCCGGGTGGTTCTGATTACACTGTGTAGTCATTTCTTTCCATGAAATATTTGGGTAGTTGAAGTCCCCTACTAATATATTAAAATCACATTTCAATCCAACCGCTCTGTTTATCAGTTCATTTAAGCGTCTTGAATTTGTAACCGTACTATTTGGACTCCTATAAATTCCTCCAATCAGCATTGATTTACGAGATTCTAGTCTCAAAATGCACCAACACGACTCGTTAAACTCAAAGTCATTCAAAACTTTACATTCATAAAATATCAAACTATTTCTAACATATATACAAACCCCCCTACTTTTCTCAGTCACTTTACTCTTTAACAAACCGTAGCCCTCTAATACCAATTCCTGATCCACTATATCAGTTGAAAGAATACTTTTTGAAAACACTTCTGTCAATACAATCACATCTGGATTAAAACTGTCTATAGCCACTTCAAGTTCATCCCTCTTGTTTAAAATACTATCGCAGTTTGTGTAGTAAATTGTAATTTTACCTGTATCATCTCCACTTTGATTAAAATACTCTACTCTGAATGTACTATCAAGATGTGAGTTAATAGCGGAAGAGTCATATACAAATGTCGAGTCAGAATCTTGACTATCTCCATGCGAGGTATCCGAACTATTTGTGACATCTCCTATCAGTGATGAATTCTCTATACTATCAGAATCAAATGAGTTCTCTATACTAATGTTATTGAAATTCTCTATACTGGGTTCATTTGAACTGAAACTATATATGTATGTACTGTCACTGCTGACAGATACTTTCTCTGGACTAGTCACCTCAGAAATGTCACAAAATGATGAGACAACAGAGTTCTCATAAATGTACGTAATTTCACTTGCAGAAGAACATGTCTCTAACTCTGTATCGTAACTTAACTCACTATCAATGGCACAATTCTTGTTCTCTTTAAATGTTATACAATTACTTAACAAGAAGTTTTTTCTATCATAAGGGGTTGAAGTTTTACAAGTGTTCCAATCTTCAGAGGACACTGGGCTGTTTGTTATGGGGGTTCTGTTTTCACTAATCAAGTCACTGTTTGAGCCTTGTGAGATTTCACTCTCATTAAAAGAATTTAACGGATAAACTGATGCAAAACTTGAACTGTCAACACCTGAACAGGAACTTGAACTATTTTTTAACGCATTTACATTATATACATTTGACTCATTCATACACTTTCCATTACTGGGCTTGGGAACCATGAAATGGTTCCCCTCCTCCTCCTTCAGCTACCACAGTGTTTCTTTCTCTATTCCCTCCCACTGCTTGTGCTCTCCTCCTGCTTTCCCTTCTTGCAAAAGCTTCTTCCCTTTGCATCTTAGTTAGATCAGGCTGAAAAAAGATATCTTTACACTCAGGGTCATTTGAGCTTTTTAGTTTTATCCTAGCAGTCTGTAGCAGATTTTTCTTGCTTTCAAATGTCTTTGCAACAAACTTTAGGGGTCTATTCTTATGTTGCTGATATTTCCCTATTCTACTTGGGGCCTCGGTTAATGGAAACTCTTCTTCTGAAATTTCTAATTTATCATAAATAATGTGCTTGAGTTTAGCCATCTCATCCTCATTCCTACTTTCTGCCTCTACTACTGAACTCTCTGCCAAACCAAAACACATTACATTCAACCGTCTACTATCTTTTTCTTTCTGCTCTAAAATAGCTCCTTTAATTTTATCATCTATGCCGTCATTTTGCTTTTCCAGGCTATCAAGTCTTTCAAGGACGTCTGACTGGGTTTCTTCAATTTTAGTGACCCTTACAACCATTTTTTTAACCCCTGGCACGCTTTTTCTACAGTGAGTACAAAACCACATGGTTCCTTCTTCTTCTTTTGCTACAATACTCAACTTCTTATACTGGGATTTGGTGCTAATTCCAGAACACTGAAAACAATAATTGTTTTCACAAAAATCGCATTCAACTGGGGGATCATTGGTGTAAATTGTCTTTCTACAATCATTGCAATTATATGAGTCAATCTCCTCTGAATCAGAGTTAGCTGCTGGTGCAGATGCTGGGTGCCTTTCTACCCTTTTCCCTGACTGACTATAGCTATGTTCATTGGAAGCTCTTAAAGGCGTGGTTTTACTGTTTGCATTTGCACTGCATGAATTTGCAGTTTTCCTGACAGCTGGTTTACCCATCCTAGTATTTTTCTATTTTTCACAGGCTATCATATATAAAACACTATATCTTCTTCCCTGATGCAGTCTCTAAACTAATTATTTAACGGATTTCTGTCGAAATATTCTCCGCTCGTCGAAAACACCGCCACCGCCATTCGCACCGAATAAATCCATTGTCATTGTCATTGTCATTATTCAGGACTTATAACGTCTTCTGTCTCGTTTTGCTCACATGTCAGAATGAGGCCTTCCATTGGAAGACTTCTCTTTCTGGATGATAAGACCACATATGAAGTTAGAGGATCTGACAAAGGCTTTGTTGACCTGTTGATTGACCAGCTGAGCCATGCTGAATCAAAACGTAGCTGGATTTTCTATTGTGGCTCATTTCCTATCAAATACTTACACCGTAACATTGCCTGCTCCTCTTATGAATATCGGATCAGGCACTGTGACAACAGTTTCACTGGCATTACTGTCTTCATCGTCTTCTTCGTAGATGGTATCGAAGTCTGCCATTGTTTTGGTTCAGGAAATGTGAAGGAACACAAAAAATGATGACGTCAAACTTATAGTCTGCCCAAGGGAGATTATTCGTGATATTCCGGTCATTTCCGCTTTCTCATTTTTTTCTTTTCATCGAAAAATCATTTTTAAAAAATTTAGAACGCCAACAAACATGTCTTTACTTATTTTCAAACCCTTCCATAAATTAAATTTCATTTTTATTTTATCTTTTTTTTTTACTTTTTTTTGGGGACGCCACTATGGATACATATTTACTTCAGTGCACCGCCGTCTTGTATGTATTTTCTGCCATTTTTAGGGACGAGTCATTATCAGGTGGGGGGACCGGGTACATTTTCATATGGTTCACCAAAATTTTTCCGACCCCCCCCCCCCCCCCAGTCTCACCAGAATTATTTTACCGACCCCCCCCCCCCCCCCCCCCCCCCCCCAGATACGTGACAAAAATTTTTATGACCCCCCCCCCCCTATTCCCAGTGCCCTTCACACACACACATACATACCATATTACCTATATTATGTCAGACTGACCTCAATCAAAACCTAGCTGTATGAAACACAAAGAACATTTTCTTATTCTAACATGTTAATTACATGTAATCATGGTCTGTTTAAACTTTGTCTGCATTTCTTGCACTTTTTCTTCTGCTAATGGCCATCCAGAAATCTTTGTTGAATGCTTAGTAATTATAACTGTAAATAATATTAATTAGGCCTGTGGGTGGTGGGGGTCTGGGGCTACACTGGTTTTGCTGATGAAAAGGCACAAGGAGAGCTGATATCACAAATGCAGGCATTAACTTTAATTGAGCACAAAATCATCTACCTGACATGACTTTATAGACATTTTTATACTGTTCTAGCAAATCAATATAAATATATGTTTTTGGATATGAAGCTGTCCAAGTTTTTTGTGTCATTTCCATAAAGACTTTTAAGTTTAAGTTTTGAGTTTGAAAGAAAAGATTCTGAAATTTTAAGAGTAACGGGGGGTCTCAGAAGCTGAGACATTTTTAAAAAGGAAGACTGATGGAAGAATTCTGCCCCCCCCCCCAATATGCCTAATAAAATATATGACCCCCCCTGCTCCAAGGCTTTTTTATTTCCGACCCACCCCCCCCCCCCAGTACATCACAAAAAAAATTCCGACCCCCCCCCTAAATGTACCCGGCCCCCCACCTGATAATAAATGACTCGTCCCTTACAGAGGGCGTCTTATTGTGACTTCCTGTCAGTTTCCGTAACTATCGCAGCCCTTTTCAGGGGGCTCTGCTCTCGGTGGAGGAGTTTGTTCCTAGGAAACAAATTCTTCCCATATGAGAGGATTGGCTTTGGGAGGGGAAGCAGCTGTCTAAATGACAAAGTTTGTCCCCCTAAGGGGTGCACCCTTTCACCTCAAATTGTAGCTGTAAGTACCTAAGCGTGCATATCAGTCTTTTTGTTCCTGATATGATCTGTCATTTGGATTTCTTGCCTTGATTATATTTAGTTACTCCATTATCTATTACCCTTTGTAGGTGCTCCTATGTGGGCCGAAAATTCGTAATAAACTTCTTGTATCTTGTAAGTAGATATTTTTCTAAATGAACGGTAATCTTGGTAGAGCTGATTAATATTATATGACAATGACCTTGATCGCGTCATTTAGTCTCCACACTGATATGAAGGGAGAAGAGTTGGCCTTTTTCGAAACTCATTTGTATATTGATTGATATGTTAATTGATTATTGTCTTTATATCAGGGACGGATCCAGGAATTTTGAATAGAGGGTTCAAATTAGCTGAGGGGGTTCGATTTGCGCAGTGTGACCAAATTTTTGCTAAAATACCCCATGAAAATGAAATAATTTAGGCTCAAGAGGGGGTTCGGGTTCTTTTGAACCCCCCCCCCCCCACGAACCCCCTCTGGATCCGCCACTGTATATAATCTATTGTTAGATAAGAATAAATATACCAATCAACAAATCTAAACCAAATGCAAGGCACCAGAAGCTTCGCTGCTTGCATCTATCTATCTATCTATCTATCTATCTATCTATCTATCTATCTATCTGGTCGTTACCATAACACCGGCAGTGTGTGTAACCGAGATGCTGCAGGACTTAGACCGGGAGTCACTAGAATCAAGGAGAGTTAAGGTCCAGTTTACCTTACTCTACAAAGTCTTCAATGACCTAGTGGATGTTCCAGCCTCAGCTTACCTCTCTCCAGTCAACACACAGACAAGAGCTAATCACACCAAGAAGCTGAGACAAGTTCCATCAAAAATAGATGTCTTAAAATACAGCTTCTTTCCACGGACCATCCCAGTTTGGAATTCTTTGCCAGCCTCTGTGGCTGAGGCCCCTGACTTGGTACTCTTCTATACCCAGGGGCCGCTACGGTAGCCGGAGTGGTCTGTTTACCCAATGATGACCTGAAAGTGCAGATTTTAAACTTTTTCTCTACTTCCTATCTGTCTATATACTGTTTTCTGGCATTCCTATCTTTCCTACTTTTCTTTTTCTACCGCCACAGAGACATAGTGATCAAGTGTGATTGAAGTCTCTCAAAGAACAGATATCTATCTATCTATCTATCTATCTATCTATCTATCTATCTATCTATCTATCTATCAATCAACCCCTCTCGCGAGTAATATTTGGATTTTGTGACCACGCACGGTGTGTTAGAAAGAAGTGAAAGGTGAGATAGTGCAGAATAAAAAGTTTAAAAGTATGGTGAATAAAACTGATAGAGTAATGTTAGTAAGAAGAGTTTAAAATCATGATAGATTTAAAGAGTAACTACACTTCAGGAACTGACTGAATCAGATCCCAAACCCTATCCCCGACATCAAACACAGTATATGCAGTTATGTACTTAAGGTGGCATGACTGATCTTACTGACATCTTATTTAAAGGAGTCAAGATCTGGCACATGGACGAGATCAGCTGGTAATATGTTCCAAAGAACAATAGTCATGAGGAAGAACGGGTATTGATAAAAACAGACAGATGTATGGATCTGTCTGTAGGAAAGAAGATACATGTGACGAGTACATCTGGTGGGCTGTTCGAAGTATGATGGAACCGGTATGGCAACTAGGCTATGAGCTACCTTGTAGAACATAGTAAGACGCGCTTCTTAAGCGACCGCCATCCAAAATTACCCAACATATCTGTTTCACTACTATAAGGGGAGTAATCGTCTGCGACTCATCTTGCTGCCCTTCATTGAATCTTTTCAACTTTCTCAATATTTTTCTTTGTACAAGGGCTCCAGACTGAAGACGCATATTCAACCTGGGGTCTTACGAGAGAGTTGTGAGCCAGTGTCTTAATTTCTTTATTTTTTTGTTTGTTTGTTGTGGAGCACCTGGCATTTGCTTGGATTGAACTGCATGTCCCAGGTTCGTTCCCAGTTCTGGAGAAAAGCAAGATCAGACTGAAGTACACTACTGTCTCCTGGTTCAGACACAGTTCAAGTAAACAGCGGTATCATCAGCAAAGAGCCTAACTTGAGACTTATATTTTCAGGAAGGTCATAAATGTACAGTAGAAAAAAGGAGCGGGCCCATTACAGACCCCTAAGTACCCCAGAGGTGACTGGAACCTCATTTGAAGACTCTCCTCCAGTAAAACAGTTTGAGAGCGACCAATCAAAAAAGACTTTATCCATTTCAGAGTATTTCCCTTGATGCCATAATTCGAGAGTTTAAAGAGCAATTTTAAATGGTTCTACTTTATCGAAGGCTTTGCTGAAATCCAAAAGAACTAAATCTACTTGATTTCCGAAAGTCAGCTGCCTTCCGAGATATTCCACAAGCTGAACAAGTTGAGTTTCACAGGAGCGTTTTTCACAAAAGCCATGTTGCAACTCGTAAAGGACATCATGCTGGGTTAGGTGTCTAGAAATATTGGATGCAATTATATCCTCCATCACCTTGCACACAATACATGTCATGGAGACGGGCCTATAACTGACAGGGTCTGTTTTATCCCCCTTCTTGAAAGGGGGACAAACTTGAGCTTTTGTCCAGTCCAGGGGTAGAACTTTGTCCAGTTTTAAGAGATCTCTCAAACAGCAGACATATAACAGGTGCAATCTCTATCCATAATTCTTTTATCACAATGGTTTAATCGAGTCAGGCCCAGCAGCCTTCTCGGGATTTACGTTAGCCAAAAGTTTGAGAACCTCATTATAATCAATATTTATTTCCGACATGGAAGGGCATGGGGAGTTTTAAGTTAGAGGGAAGATTTTCTTGAAATAAATTCTGAATGCTCTGAGTGCATAATTGCCCTAGCCTGAGTGGGGATAAGCATGTAAATACAGACTGAAATTGTTTATTCAGAAGGTTAGCCTTTTTGGCTTGCGGCCCATATAGATTGGAAAGCTCGTTCCGGTTTGAGACTGCATTTGTTCATGTTTTTCTTCACATATACGAACGTTTCATTGCAACAAGCGGAGAACTCGTCCGACTTAGTCTATTTATATCCATAGCTGGTTTACCGCATCTGCTAAAAATATAACAGCTGGAATTTTATTCTATTTTTGGTCGCATTGTCGCCAACGGTCGGCACTTTCCGTACACATGACGCTTATCGTACAAGTATTAGCTTTTCCAAAAAGCTTGCTGTTTTTAGCATACAGCAGCGTTTGGGCGAAAAAAGGCCTTAGGGTATTGTGTAATGTAACTACGTAGAGCAGCAACCACGCTCGAGCTAATGCATCCGTGCAGACTGATCAGGGTCTTTCTTTTTCGGTATTCATATTCTCCATGATCCAGGAATACGTCATGCTGAGGATGGATTGATCAGACTGCGCTGATGCGTCTGGAAATTTGTGTATCTGGAAAACCAGAAAAAATGTTCAAATTTATTGTTTAAACTCAACTAGCAGGCGCTTCTGGAGATTTTTTCCTCATCACTCATCACCTTTTACCAAATAAAGTATCCCATCTATTTGTGTGTGTGTGGCTAATATGCACAGTGACCGTGTTAATATATGCAAAATACGGTAACGCCGGTGTATAGGTAACGTGTATTCATTGTAAAGGCCATGTCGATGGCAAACAGCGGTGTAATGTACTCAAGTCAACATCTAATACAATACCGTTTGACCACTCATGAAAAGTCTGTCCCTGAAACCTCTTGTAGGGATACAGGTAACGAAAAGAGTGGACAATTTCAGAACCGTTGAGATTTTAATCTCTCTGAGGGATTCATTGACAGCTTTTAGACACTGGATGAGCCACTGGTCTATCTCTCTCAGCCAGAACCGAACCAACACCCGAAACTATGAAACATGCAACAACGCCTCGCCATGTCTCCAAAGAGGGCAATGGCTATGCCTTCGGCAGACAAAGTGATCGCTTCAGTCATTCGGGATTCATAAAGTGTTTGCATGTTAACCACCTGTTTAGGGACAGGTAAATAGTGGGGAATGCGAGGTCAATTACTGAAGCAGCTGAGACAGAAAATCAAGATCCATCGCCGAGTAAAGTTATCAAAGGCGTTTTGTCGCTGCATTTCTGTTGATTACTTCCACCGTTTTAAGAATTGGCTGGAAAGCAGTTTGCCAGTGATTATGGCGTCATTTTGGTTGTCCTGGAATTTCTTGACATGAAGAAGAACATTTGTATGCAACTGGAATCCAAACACTGCAGAATCGCTGGCCTAAGAGGGGATTAAGTTAAAAATTAAATTGTAAGTGTACGACAACAACTTCATAATTAGGCTAAATTCCTTTTGTTTAGTCCTCATACGCTAGCTCTCGTAATTCCCGTTCCGTTGGTAATATCCCAGCGGGCACATAACGTCAAAATGACGTCGATGCGAGGCGCTTACATCGCAGTGCGACGTCAGTAAAAACTCGGCAAGCCTTTCCTTTTAAAAGGAAACTTTATTAACATTATCACTATGCAATGTATTGTGTGCATTATCTTTCAGTAACGATAAATCCCGACCATCCTCATGTCTTATTTGTTTAAGCGTTCTCCTTTCTACACGTACACTTCCACAATGTATCTTTTTACACATTCATCCAGTATATGAAACTATGACAACTGAGATTTTCTTCCAGATTTGTGATGCCTTTTTCAAAAAGAAAATGTATGATGACGAACAAGCAAACGTACGTTTTAATTATAATGAGTTCCCACACTCCTCCTGCTTCAGCATTCCAGAAGTATAGCAAAACATGCATTTATCAAAGGTAAAATTGTTTTTTCAATTTCTTTAATATTAAGAATCATGTAAGTTGGTCTCTCTAATAATAGCGTAATGATTTTAACAAGACATCTATGTGATACACCAAAATATAAACCAGACATATGCAGATAAGCAAAACAGACATGATGTCTTTAAAAATTTAGACGTACAACAGTTTATATCTTTATTTTCTTCATTAAATAGCTGTTCGAAATCCCGGCATAATTTTTTATATAAAGTATGGAAAACGACAATAAATATTACCCACAACAAATCTTACATCCCTATCACGTCGTGGCAAGAATGCGCCACGTCATATGAACCCATGTCGTCATAATACGTCAGTCAATGCAAATGCGACGCGGAAACCCCTGTGAAAGTCTGATTATCAATAAATGTCTTGAGTTGATTGATAAAAATGGTTTCAACGTGTTTCCTTTCACTATCTGAATGGCATGCTCATCAAAATTTTACAAAAAGAGTGGCCCTTCATCGAATACTGATGTGTCTTAATTTTCTAATAATATATGGTAATTGTCAATTTTTACTCTTCAATGGCAACAACCTACGTCATTCCGCACGTCACTCCTTATTCGAATGATCATCTATTCGGAATACCAATAAATCTCTTGATGTTAACAACTTTCCAAGAAAAAGACTGCAAGCCCCAAACACACTCAGAAAAGGATAGTATTTTCCTAGGAAAATGACCTCCTGACATGTTGTAGAATCGTAAACACTTTGACCAAATACATCATAAATTAAGGTGCAACGTGTTTGGTGAGTTGTTTGCAAAATCAACAAAATGTAGGAAGCTGTCTTCCATGTGGTAAGACTGCCCTTTACAAATGTCTTTGATGCACCAAGTTACTTTTTGCAGACCTTGAAATGTACACAATTCGCATAAAAATCCGAACGCTGGATCATAAGAGATAGCGTAATTTCGAGAAAACGTCACTTGCCGATGACGTAGGTTGGTAGGGGTTTCTTAGCAGTTCTTCACCATCATTACTTAATGCACATAACTGGATTTAAAAACGTCTGTTTTTGGCATTTTTGTGATGGTGCACCAATATGGTTCTCAAGGAAACCATGGAAACTGAGAATCGTAATTTTTTTCATTCTTCATTATTATTCAGAAGGTTATGTCAGCTCTCTTTTAGTACGTTATTAAGGATATCCTGTGGCCGTACTTATAAAATGACTTAAGTGGTTGCTATGCTGTTGCTATGGCTAAATTTCCATAAAGGAGATTCCCTACAACTATGAAATTTGCTCTGGAGGAACAGTCTCAAAAAGACTGTTCCTCCAGAGCAAATTTCATAGTTATAGGTAATCTCCTTCATAATAATTTAGCCTTAGCAACAGCATAGCAACGACTTAAGTGGGTTTATAAATACGACCGCTGGGGGACATCTGCTGGGAAAGAGCTGACCTATTGACTTTTTGCTAGTTTTGTTTTGCTTTGTGTGCCGTTTTTTATTGTTTTCCCTTTCCCAATTGGTGTTAAGGGCAAGCTATGCAGTTCGGTTGTGTTGGTTCCTGATCATTGCCTTCACATTTACTTTACTATGAGTGTTAAATTTCCACCACAAGCATTTCACAGTCACCTTTGCTGTAAAAAAGTAAAGAGGCTTTGATAATTGCATAAGTGTGATGGCTTTGATTTTGATATAGGGCCTACTCTCTTGTTGAGGCGCTCCAGCAAGTGGTTTTTAGTGAAACTTTTTTCTTTAAAGATGCTTAAATATCAAAATATTAGGTTTTGCATACCCAAAACCATTTCTCGTAGCTAAATACTGACTTGCAGCACATTGCATGACCTCTTTTGTCTATTTTTATCATTTTTTTGAGGTGGGTTTTCCAATAGTAAAAATATTCCTTCTGGTTTCCAGCCTTTGATGAGGTTCATTTTAATTTTAATTAAGCTGGGAACCACCTATTATGACATCACAACAGAAATGATGTCATCACTAATCACCTGATTTGTTTCGGAATATGATCATTTCAGCAAAGGGTTGCTTGCAGTGTCAGCTACACTTATGCATCTTTTTGTTTTCCAAAAAGATATTACTTATGAAAATAACTGCTATAAGATATAAGAATAAATTCTTCTGAACTGATTTCATGTTTTTTAATATGAAATGGTAATTTTAAAGAATGTGCTTGAAACATGCCACCCCTACAGCAATAATGGTTATCTTGAGGCCGCCATTTTGAAACTGAAAAAAATAAATTGCAAGAGATTACTTTCCAAACTTGAGAGCATGCCAATGAATTTCAAAAACTCTACTGGACAAATCTGACTACGAGAAATGGTAGTCAATTGAACCATGTTTACAGTGGAATTTGTTGTTTCTTTATCCTTTAAGTATAAACTTCGAAAAAACACTTGCTGGAGTGCCTCAACAAGAGAGTAGTGTATTATCTACTACTTCTGCCACTTATGAGGCTTACATTTCTAAACTTATTCGGTTTGTTAGAGTGTCTAGTCATGTGACTAACTTCAGCGCCCGTAATAAATGTTTAACTGCAAAACTTCTCCAACATGGCTATAGGTTTCATAAACTTCGAAAGGCTTTCTCAAATTTTATTGTCGACGCTATAAATTGGGTTCTTAATTCGTTGTCACATTGATTTTTTTTTTTTTTTTTTGATTTTTTTTTTGGCATCAAGGCCAATCGGAATCAGAATTCATGGTGACTTAATATGTAAATCAAAAAAGAAAAAAATGCAGGAAGAACTGTTTTTTTCTTGTCATCATTCAGAAAAAAATATCATACGTTACAAACTTATTGACTTTGCCATAAATTTAATGCTACAGTCTGCATGCTCAGTGGTTAACTAAAATGGTTAAGAATTAAGATCTTAAAAAGTTCCTTCAAGAGCAGAGAATACATACAGAAGTAGGATATTGGGCCAGACTACGTAGTTTCGGCTAATAAAGCCTCGTAAAGAACTTTGCTTCCCTCGTAAATTGCACGCCGTTTGGTCGGACGCCAGACACAGTAATGGTCCCGACATTAAACAAGTAATTTTTGTTGGCTCCAGCAAACTAAAATAAATTGTTCGATTTTGGGCTCCAAGCCGGGGCTTTTTCGTCTGTTGTTTGGCCCACCGGGGTTCAACTTGTAGGCATCTTTTGCTCCAATATTTCAGTGGTGTTGTTTGGCACCTCAGGGACCTCCAGATGTCGCAACACGTTGTTTCTGTCGAGCCCTCGTCCTTACCTCATTATAGCTTTTATCCTTGATTTTTTGTTTTTAGTGATGATTCATTGATGAGTTAAAAACCATCAGACGGAACGAAAAAATATCTAAATGTTTCGATCCATAAAAAAGCTAAGATCGAGGGTTCGGATCCTGTAAAACCGATTTTAGTCTTCCAGTAATTTATTACTGACGTTCAAAGGCGATGCATCTGCTGTGGTTCTCACTGTTACTTGTTTTTGTTGTCCATGTCCAATCGGAGCAACGCTCGGCCAATTCCGTGAATCACGGAATTGACCGAGCGGTGTTCCGATTGGTCCATGTCGTTACTTTCGCCTGCTGTGTGAGAGGCGGTGTTATGTTAAGTTGCAGAAGCTAGTAAAGCCGGCTTAAGTCCCATCCCAGTACATTGTAATTTGAGCCGCGACACGACAAAACCAACAATGTGGTTGTGCCCCAAGCGCATACTCAGATCAGCCTGGGCATCCGTCCATGTTGATCAGACTCTTCGTTAAAGGCAGGAGTGGACTATAAAAGGCAAAATTAGCTACCTACTCTCAGTTTTCCAATAGCCACCAAAGGGTAAACATCTACAGTAGCTCTTGTAGGTTTATCTCTTATTTGATTGGCTGTTGATTTGCTGGGGTATTTACCTGTGAAAGTATTGACAGCTCTTATTGGCTAAAACAGGACAGTGGTCTAATTTGCACAGTAGCTAAACCACGCCCACTTACTGCCTCATACAGGTAGCTAATCCTCTACCGGGGGGTTCAGAAATCCTGCCGTTAAGTGCTCAAAGGGTAACTAAGGGTCTGGGCATCTGTCCATGTTGTCCAGACTCTTCGTTATGTGCTCAAAGGGTAACTAAGGGTCTAAGCTACCCCCATGCGGACATCGGAGACTCTGATCAGATGCCCAGGCTAATCTGAGTCTGCACTGGTCGCACAACCACATTGTTGGTTTTGTCGTGTCGCGGCTCATTTATTACTGACCGTTCCAAGGCGGTAATTCTGTATTATCTCCTCACTGTTACTTGTTCTTGTCCATATCAATTCTTCCGTGCATCTATTATGAGACATCATAAGAATAAAGATTAAGATATATGCATTTCAAAAACACGGATTTCCATTTTTGGATGGTGATGTTCCCCGTTCTACCTCTTACGGGTTTTACATTTCTCAACTTATTCGGTTTGCTAGTCACGTGACTGACTTCAATGCCCGTAATAAAATTTTAACTGCTAAGCTTCACCAACAGGGCTATAGATATCATAAACTTCAAAAAGCGTTTTCAAAATTCTTTCAAAGACACTATAAATTGGTTTCTAAATTCAATGTCGGATGTCTTTTGCAGCAGGGCCTATCGGAACCAGAATTTTATGGTGACTTAGTCTATAAATTCAAAAAATTGTAGGTAAGTCCGCTTTTTCTGATCAGTTCAGGAAAATAACGTATTGGATTATAATATAAATGTAATGCTACAGTCTGCATGTTTAATGGTTAACCCAATTATGGTTAAACACTTTGCGTCCCTCTTTAATTGCACGCCGGTTGGTCAGGCATCAGACTCAATGATGGGCCCGACATAAAGCTACTTAATTTAGTTGATCGGGGCCTGAGTTTGCCTTGTCTCTTGCTTGTTTATTCGGGGTTCAACTGATAGTTTTCTTTTGCTCCGGTATTTCAGTGGTGTTGTCTGACTTCCCAGGGGTCTCCTGGTGTCGCATTACGTTCTTTCCGTTGAGTCCCCATCTCTGATTCATCAAAGGCTTTATCTGTGATTTGTTTGTTTCCGGTGATGATGCATTGATGAGTTACGAAATCTTCATGCGGACCAAACAGCTAACTTAATGTTTCAAACCACTGCAGAAGCAGAGGGCGAGGTTTGAGCCCAGTAAAACATATCTAAGCTCCCCCCTCCTCCAGTAATCTTTTGCTGACCGTTCCAAGGCGGTACTTCTGTTGCGGTAACTTGAAGTTATATTGTGCTGTGTCCTCTTGTCTATGGTCTCTGGCGGTTTGGTCACCCGTATTGCTGCCCAATCTGCTTCTGTTTTGTTTGGTTTTGTAACTAAAATAAAAAGTAAGTAAAAATAGATGTTGATGCTGTTGTTGGGATAGCTGAATGACCATCTGTTTGGGAAAGAGCTGCTCATTCGGTTTACTGTGCGTGTCTTTCGTAAACTTGTGTCACTTTCTGTGTGTATGTGCTTCTTTCCCTATTGGTTTTGAGAGCGGAATGTGGGTTTTCATTGTATTAAATCCTGATCATTGCCCATCTTTTTACTTTTCATCACCAAGTCAAACTTTTTCTATGGCTTAAGATGTGTAATGAAAATTTCAAATAAAAGGCGGAGATTTATATAAATGGAGTGCAATGTTAATTGAAGAATTCAAATTTAAAGAGTAACTACACTTCAGGAACTGACTGAATCAGATCCCAAACCCTATCCCCAACATCAAAGGGAAAGATTGACAAAGACATCCTAACAAACAATAAATTACAAGTGATAAGCCGAGTCAGCAGCTCTTTCCCAAATAGGTGGCAACTCAGCTATCTTTACTGAACTAAATAATTTAGACCAACAGAAGCGTTACAACAGATTAAGCAAATTATAAAAAAAAAAAAAAAAAAAAAAAAAAAACAACATTTAACAACTATTTTTACCTATTTTCTATTTATATTATAGAAGGGTTAAAATGAGAACACAAAAAATTAAACAGCACCGAACATAACACAAATGCAACCGCAACGAAAGTACCGCCTTGGCTTATTTCTCTCAAATACGCGGATGCATCTGCATCAGAACCAATAAGATCTGAATCACTGATCCTGTTCACAGTAAAGAGAAATTTTACCAGTGACACACTCTCCCTAATCCCCATGGGTGCACTATTACAATTAGCTGTCTCAATTTACTGCTTATCTTAGAAGTTTTTATCACTGTCGCAATTCTGGCGCCAGGGGGTCTCTGTGGGAGTCTCCAACTTCTAATGATTCTTCTGGCATGCTGGCCTTCACAAAGCAGTCGAAATGAGTTTGTTCATCATCATAATGCAATGTGCATTTTGCTCACGACTTTGAATAGGTTGTTATTGTTGCTTTACGTCCACGGTCATGTCGGGACGGTCCATAGACCTAACCACACTGTTGCTTGGCAGGTTTAGCATCCTAAGCGGTTAACCAGTATTAAGTGCACATACTTTTGCCAGTAACCGACAACTGCCCTTCTTGAAAAAAAAGTTTCGGTGCCTATGTTGGAGAGGTAAGAGGAATTTGTTATGATCATTCTGAAGAAGTATTTTGTCTCTTCGTCACAAACGACCGATTTTGCTACGTGTCTTTGATGTTAAATTCCACGCCTGAGCAAATATTTATTTCATATCCGCAAAGTTTAGTTTTAGTTACAGTATGTCCTGACACCATTTGAGCCGCGACACGAGAAAACCAACAATGTGGCTGTGCGCCATGCGCAGACTCAGATTAGCCTGGACATCCGCCCAGTCTGATCAGAGTCTTCGCTGTCCGCATGAAGGTAGCTTATACCCTTAGCTACCTTTTAAGCGCATAGCGAAAAGTCTGATCAGACTGGGCGGATGCCCAGGCTGATCTGAGTCTGCGCTGGGCGCACAACCACTTTGTTGGTTTTCTCCTGTCGTGGCTCATTTGTAAACGCGTTTTATCATGATTTGGTAGACTTGGTTTTTGAATACAAGAAGGTTATGAACTAGTATTCAGACAAATACTTCAATTTTTTTGTCTTAGCCATGTCAAAATTCGGGAAAGACAGAATCATGATGCTAAATATAATTGAGCCGCGACACGAGAAAACCAACAAAGTGGTTGTGCGCACAGTGCATGGAGATAGCTGAGTCCCTTAGCTACCTTTGAAGCGCTTGACGAAGAGTCTAACAAGACTTGATGGCTGCCCAGGCTGATCTGAGTATGCTATGGGCGCACAACCACTTTGTTGGTTTTCTCGTGTCGCGGCTCATATGTTCTTCATCAGTTTGAAATACAGTTTCAATTAGAAATGACGTATTTTATGATATTATTTATATATACTGAAGGGCGATGCCGCATACGATTGCCAGAACATGAGTAGCATTGCACATTTGCTTACCTAATGACATTTGATTATTTTCGCTTGTTTCAATTTTTTTCCTTCGCTTCTTTTAGATGAAAGGGTTTCCTGTGGAGCGCTGCTGAATCAAATGCCGTCAACGTTTTTGGTCTTGGCCATGTCAGAATTCGGAAGAAAAAAATCATTATAAAAATGCTTAATATATGTACTTAAGATATTTTCAGATAACAGTTTCAGATTAAGGAATAACAATCAAATTTAGAACCATACCCTAACAATTAGAAATGACTTATTTTATGACGTTTTTTTAAATACACTGAGTGATGATGTCGCGTAAGATTTCTTAAACATGATTAACATTTCACATTTGCTTATCTACTTTCGCTTGTTTCAATTTAAAATGTTTTTCTTTGCTTCTTTTAGAAGAAGGGGTTTATTGTGGAGCGTTGCTAAATCCAATAACGTCAACGTTTTCAAAACGTGGTCTGACTGACGTTGTGACAATATAAGGAGCTCTGACTTAACACTCTAGGAAAGAACTGGGAGATCTTACAGCACTAAATACCAGCTAGAGTGAAGATATAGAATTTTTGAAAAGGAAGATTCTTTCGAAGCCGGGAAGAAAATGGCGGACTCGATGTTCTGTGCTGTAACGTATTGTGCAAAATTGCTCCCACACTTCTGGCATTAGTTGAAGCGGAAGTCTATTTTGAAAATGACTGCAAATATGTTCAGAGGTCACAAAAAGAAGGATCATCACATATAAGCTGCATAGTGAAGTACGGACATACTCTGAAAATATAGATTACACAGTTGAGGTACAGGGAGACAGCGTAGGGCCACCACATAAATATTTGTGTAGTAAGATAAGAAAAATAAGAAAGCTACAGTTCATCCCAAGTTTATGTGTTTATGAAAATGCAGTGGGATGAATTGTAACTTTCCTGTTTATGATAATGCAGTGAGATGAATTGTAACTTTCCTGTTTATGATAATGCAGTGGGATGAATTGTAACTTTCCTGTTTATGAAAATGCAGTGGGATGAATTGTAACTTTCCTGTTTATGATAATGCAGTGAGATGAATTGTAACTTTCCTGTTTATGAAAATGCAGTGGGATGAATTGTAACTTTCCTGTTTATGAAAATGCAGTGGGATGAATTGTAACTTTCCTGTTTATGATAATGCAGTGAGATGAATTGTAACTTTCCTGTTTATGAAAATGCAGTGGGATGAATTGTAACTTTCCTGTTTATGATAATGCAGTGAGATGAATTGTAACTTTCCTGTTTATGAAAATGCAGTGGGATGAATTGTAACTTTCCTGTTTATGAAAATGCAGTGGGATGAATTGTAACTTTCCTGTTTATGATAATGCAGTGAGATGAATTGTAACTGTCTTGTTTATGATAATGCAGTGGGATGAATTGTAAGTTATTTATCTCGCAACCGATCGACTTGAAATTTTAAAGTGAGGTTGAAAATAGATTGACATTTGATGATATATATAAAAAGTTACATTTTTTGTCGTCGAGTACCTATGCACCAACCTTATATTGATATGCAACTTTCCTTTTCTTCGCCATACTTTACATTTATTAACATTTACTGATTGTAAAAGTTATAGTAAACAAATAAGAATGTAACGAACTAAATAAAAATCGACAATAATATACAGATGAATATATTTCAATATAAACACAATTACAACGATAAATACGTCACCGAATAAGTTACTGCAACTAAACGAAGCTGCTGCCGAGTAATAAGAAAAATAAATGTTTAAACAAGAGCCAGTCAAATCTCTTCTTCGACTCAGAGAGAACACCGACAGACACGGTGCCAGAAGATGCCAATCCGTTGAGCCTTCTGGGAGTAGGATGTGGGGATATCGTTGTGAGAATTGGACGAAATAAAAGACAGACAACTGAAAAGGGTCTGTCAACGAACACACATTTTAATGTATATGCCCACATATTCAGGGAGAACAACACCTGTCATTTGGCGAGACGACAAAACCAACAAAGTGGCATGTGCGTCCAGCGTAGACTCAGATTAGCCTGGACATCCGCCCAGTCTGATCAGAGTCTTCGCTGTCGACATGCAGGTAGCGCAAATACTTAGCTACCACTTAAGCGCAGGCGAAGATTCTGATCTCAGACTTGGTGGATGCCCAGGCTGATCTAAGTCTTCGAGTAACGCACAAGCCACTTTGTTGGTTACGTCGTGTCGCGGCCCATTTACATTTTTGGTTACTTCTCGATGGGGTTAACTATTTAAGAGTAGACCCTTTTTTTGGAAGAGTCCAGGCAAACCAAATAGGAAATGATAATAGTTGCCCCTCTTTGACCTCTTTTGAAAAAGTGCCAGTTAAACGTGGCAGTGTATGCAGGCACATTTTGACCAAATAACCCATCGTCCAACGGCACGGTCCCTCTTAACATACTGAACAGCAGTGAAGCAGTGAGGAGAGCATGAATATGTATGTTTACATATATTCGTTTTCTCTTCAATAAGAAAGATGATGTCAAAATTACTATGGCAACGTTCCACATGCCATTATTCAGCATTATATTCAGTCTTATTCCACAGAAATATGAGCCGCGACACGAGAAAATCAACAATGTGGTCGTGCATCTAGCACAGACTCAGATCAGCCTGGGCATCAGCCCAGTCTGATCAGACTCTTCGCTTAGCATTTAAAGGGTAGCTAAGGGTCTAGGCTACCTTCATGCAAACAGCGAAGCCTCTGATCAGACTGAGCGGATGCCCAGGTCGATCTGAGTCTGCGCTGGGCGCACAACCACTTTGTTGGTTTTCTCATGTCGCGGCTCATATAGCATTTTTAAAACAAGTACAGACACATGTATCACAGAATTGTTGATAGCGTGTCATTTCGCAACCTTGGTTCACTATCAGAATAATTGCATTTCAGAAGTTTGCGAAATGCTTTCCGAAACTTCACATTCAAAAGGCCGTAAATTATCCAGTTCAACCCTGAATTAAGTAATCCAAAGCTAGCAAGAATACAGTTTGTATATAAAAGATTATCCGAATGCATGTAAGTTAATGATACCACACAATATGGCGCCCAACAGAATGCAAACACACCGCTTACCAACAGCATAACTTGTGTGTGTCTAAAGCTGTCTTTACTAAACCTTCGTATGGGACCACTATTAGGTTTCTTGGCATTCCGAATGGTAAGTTTCACTACAATAACAAACAAGATAAAATTAATAACCAGCGAGATGACTATAATTGTGTGGCTTGTAATCCTATACGTTTTTGTTTCGAAATCATCAATTCTGCATATAAATGCGTTTTCCTCATGGTTCACCCTCCAGCCGAATATTGGTATAAAGCTAATTATAGAGATAAATATCCAGGACAAAGCGATTAAAACAAGAACGCGCTTCCTGCTGAAACGAATCCGATGTTTTAAAGGGTCTCTAATTGCAGAGAATCTATCAACTGACATCAAAAGAAGATTCATGACAGAAGCACCCATGAAAGCACCGCTTAAACAGTGGTGCCACAGACAGAATTGCAAATGGTGCGACGCCCATTCAGAAACTATCACTGTTATGTCCATGGGTAAAATAATCACTCCAACTAAAATGTCGGAAAGAGCGAGGTTTGCTACAAGAACGTAAGTCGTTGAGCGACGAAGCCGCCTATACACAATAACAGATGCAATCAGCAACGCATTTCCAAAAACTGTCGGTATAACAAGCACTATGTCCAAAGTTAAAAAGTAAATCCATAGTTTCTCATAAATGACAGCCTTGGTTGAATTCCTTGTATCAGCAATATGCAGCATAAAAAAGTCCTCGTCATCTTCATACGCCATCAGCTGTTATCAGTTCCCATTCCAGTCACTAGCTATTGTTGTAATTCTGTTTAATTTCTGTTGACAGATATATTTGTTGATTGTTTATTTCGTCATTACGAGTTAAAGATCAACTGAAGACTGAATTATTTTAGAATTTTTTGTCTGTCGTCTAGATTTTTTATTGCTTCAGTTGAATTTCTACATCAACGTATACTGAATGTGTGCTTATATAGTGAAACTTAAACTCGTATTTCAAGAGAAGCAGTTATTAAACATTGTCGCTGGATGTATTCCCGCTACGAACCCCCAAAATATCAAACCCCCATATATATTTTATATCAGTAACTCGTACATGACGTAGCATTTCACATTAACCTTTTTATTGTTCATTCAGTAGCAATATAAAATAATAATTAACTGAGTCATCCGTAAGCTGATCATTATATCAATCACGACTTCTTTCATTTTAAGCTTCCTTGAACGTTTACCTAAGAAAGTTTAATAGAAAATATGCACTTATGACACTTTTTGTATCAATCATACATCTTATTTATACTGATTTTATTATGAGATATCTAGTTACAAGGAAATGACCAATCACTGCATCCTGTTATGTATACATACAAAACATATACTTTCATGAAACTTGTAAACATACCTATTAGCTGTTAATGCATCGCGCTCCGCACTAGGCATTATGATGCTGTGCAGATCGGTTGGTAAATGCAGTGGGTGGTAATGATTGCTAAGGTACATTCTTTTCGAGAAACTCGAGGGACGAAGTGAGAAAGTGCCTAATCTGTTATATAGAACCATCTGTTATATAGAAACAGACAAGTAGCGAAACGTAGAGAAACAGGAAAACGTCACTCAAAGAAACCCTGTCTATGTGCTCTATCAATACAAAACAAGGATCAGATTTGTCCTTATTATTATTATTATTAGAAAAAAAGAAGACTGCTTTTCACATAAATTTAATCTGATACGATAAATGATCTTTCCCTCTCTTTCTTCTTCTTTTTTTTTAAATCAGGGCTACATATAAGAAAACTATTTAATGTTAATTCAAGGATAACTTTTATTATTTTTTCATGAAACAGGTTATTGTCTCAATTTGTAGCTAGCCGTCCTTCTGATGGAAAAGCTTTAACCAAAACGTTATCACCATCAACTCTCCATTATCTGGAGCATTGAATTCATCATAACACAGATACATAATGTGTCGTGATATTACTTCCTGCTATTACACTAAAAATGGAACACGTGCCGTGAAAACAATTCAAAATATACATGACAGGGAAAGTCCGAAACCGCATGTGCATCCACATTATCTGTTTTAGACTTCCCCGAAAGAAAATGAGCAGCGAATCACATACTTATATTGCTCAAACCCGCATGGCGGCATTTTGGATATGCCATAATATCTTGCACGCAGTCTTGCTAATCGGCACTTAAGGTAAAATAGTAAAACGTGTTTTTCTGTGCTTTGTACGGCTTACTGTGCTTTGTACAGCGACCGCAACCCATTGTATCTTAGACAGAAATCATTACCTATATTTCGGGTAAGATCCTGTATTAACGTGTATGGATACATATAAATGTTTGACTTGTAATTTTGTCAAAGGGAGACAACTCTTATGACTTCCTCTTTGCTTCCCTGGATGACCCCTTCCACTCAGTTGGTGATGGCTGGTACATGGCAGTCAGGAACAGCAGTTAGTGTTCTGCCCAGTGTTGACCCTTCGCCAGTGGTGAGCCTTGCCAGTGATGCTGAGAAGTGCGCAAGAGCACAGGAGGTCGATGAGACAGCGGCTACACAGTGTCGACAGCTGCCTTCACAACAGCGAGTGGCCTTGACGTCTCAGACTACCAACCATGTCAGTGTTACCATAACATCGTGCCAGATGACCACTCAGCCGGCGACGACAGGGGTGGTGCAGCCTTCCACGGTTGCAAGTGGTTTTTCCTCACCAAGCCTTGCAGGTGCCGATCGTGCCGGGCAAAGTATGGATCAGGTGCAAGCAGCAGGGGTGTCAGAGCCTGTCTCAGAGCAGTTTCCACCTGAAGAGCCCGCAGCCAAGGAAACAGCAGCCGAGGAAGACGAGAACCTGTGGCCCCAGCTGATGCCACAAGAAGACTCCGACCAGTTATCGGATATTGACTCACAGTCAGGAGCTGAGGGACTGAAAAGGAAAGCGGCTGAGAGTGAAGGCGATAAGACAGACATGGACCAGGCCAAGGACAAAAATTCAGCAGATGACGGACAGGCAGATTTGGAGCTTAACCCAAAACGGCAGCGGACCGACAGAGCAGAGCCTGTGTTCGAAGTTAGCATGGTGGCGCTGAATGGTCTTACCTCAGCAATTCACCGTCTGTCAGGAGAGGTAACTAGAACTAGAGACAACCACGAGAAGACGGAAAAAGCTTTAGTGGACGTGACATGTGCACTTAGTAAATGCACAGATGCAATAAATAGGTTCAAGAGTGTTCTAGAGGAGAACGCCAAGGAGGAAAGGAGAAGGGAGGAGAGATGGATGGAGATGGATAGGGCAAGGGAGGAGGAGCGAAGGAAGGACAGAGAAGCCGAACAGAGGAGAGAAGTGAGACGTAGGGAAGCCGAAAGGAAGGACCGTGAGGAACTGCGGAAATTGCTAGCTGAGATGAAAGAGGAGACAAGGATAAAGCAGAAGGGAGATAAAGTAAAAGATGGAGAGGAGAAGGAAAATTCTAAATCATTAAAATCAGTTTTGGGCAAATCATATACGGAAAAAAGCATAAAGGATTTAAGTAAAAGGAAGTGATGGACTGTAATATAGTGAATTGAAGGGAGTTATGGACTGTACTAAGTGATTATGAACTGTAATAAGGAAACTATGGACTGTGATAAGTGAATTATGGACTGTAACATCAGTATAGTGATAATATGAAGGACATTGTACAGGACTCTAGTGCTTTAACAGTTATACATTCCAATAAGAATCTGTGATATTTAGCATAAAGGAGCAAAACGACATTAAATAGGAGTAAATTGTGATTAAATTAGATTTATACCCTAAGTGAACATTCAGATTCTGTGATTAGTACAAAAAATGCTAAAAGAAGGAGTTAAATTTTTTGAGGATAATGCTACCAAGTTAGAACTGAGTTAGGTTTAATATGAGTGTGAGAGTAGTGTGGGTGTGAGATTAAGTTTAAGTGTAGTATGCTGACAAATTTTAAACTGGAGTTAAACATAGATCTGCTATTTTGTCGAAATCACTTGTCGCAATACGTAATGTAGAGGCGTGTGTTATTATGTGATTTTTCTCACTGTTCGTTTCAGCGTATATGTGGCTACGTGCCTGTGCTAAAGTTACTCGCGACTGGGTTATATCTGCATACAAGTGATTTCAAGCTCAGCGGGTTTGCGAACATTTGTTTAAAACTGTTTACTATACTTATGAAATTTGGAGGGAAGTAACTTATCAGTCTTAATCTCATTAAATGTGTTATTGTCATTATAGACATCCATAATATCATCCTTAAGATAATTCATTTTATTGTTCAATCATAACTGTAGGTCATATCACATTGTTTGAAAGTCTTTCAGTAATTATGCATTTCAATATTTTTTCATTAAGTCAGTTTTCCTAAAGTCTCTTATTTAAGTCTGTCAAGATTAGGGAATTTCGCTAGTATTTCATGTCAAATAATTAAGCCTTGTTAACATTAATTGTCATAGATTTCTTAAGCCATTTATCATCAAGTTCAAATAGTCTTTCATGATAATTTGTCTACCATAGCAATTAGGATAGTTTGTAGCTTTTAATGTAAAGTTCGCATTTAACGAAGTTTATATGCAGATTGTTTGTAATTTTAAAGAGGCACTAGAATTTTTTTTATCTTTCATGTTAAATTTGGTGCCGTGACCAGGATGTTTCATGGATTGTAATGTTTATGTATGCTGAGAATTGTGTTTGAAAACTGGATTGCTACCAGACCTTTTATTTAGGGTCGTTTGATGGAACTAAATCGACCCTGAAGGGGGGTAATGTAATGACCCAGTTTCCTGTGACACAATTCTATTTCTGTTCGCAAGTCAGCTGTTTATAGATTTTATGCTATACGCAATCAATACTCAATCGTTTTGGAAGATGCAAACCTGTCACTCATTGTCTGTGTTAACAAAGTGCTTACCCATGTTTTGCAAGTTAATTTAATCCTTTATGTGTTATAAATAAGTTGTTTTATCACAAAATTGAGCAGATCGAAGTGTGTTTATGTCCACTGTCTTCCATCTTGTCAGCTGTGTATAATATTGAATTGTGGGATTGAGTGTGTAAGCGTTCGAGCGTATCTGTCACAACAACGAAGGTTATTTCGAACAGTCAGTCTACACTTCACAATGAATTCTAAGCAATCGGTACCTACAAAAGTTTCCTAAATATGACAGTCATAAAATTCATTTTTTTGGGGTCATTTTGATAATAATGATTAATGGGGTTTCATATAAGATAGTTGCATAATTACTGGTTAAAGTCTGGTACTCGGGGTACTTATCGGCAAATCTAACATGGCGGGTATTGGATTTTTTCCTTTGACGGCATCTTCCCTGAGACGTTTGTTGCGGGATCACGTGATCCCGCGGTTCTTCTGTTGGGGGACTTGGGAATTCCAGCACAAACTGGCCTGGGGCGTGGGATCCCTGAACAAAACCTTACGGGTTGTGGGGGACGGGAACCTGGGAATATATAAGGAGCTTTCCCAAGAATCCCAGGAATCTCAGAATTTGCTTTGGTTAGAGAAAGTCACGTTTTTTTTTGCTGCGATTTTTTGGCTTTATTTCTGTTCTGTTTTCCTAAACTCATTTTTAAAGCAGCAACCTTTTGGGTGAAATTATTTATTTTCTTTGAAGAGGGGCCTATGTTAATAATGTAAAAGAGGAAACTTAGCTCTCGATTATTTTTTTGGCATTTAAAGAGATAGGATTTTACAGTACACTCCATGCTCATGTCCCTTTATAAATTTTCTGAAACTTCTTTGCATTATTCTGTCTTCAAGATCTATTCTTCCTCCATTTGTCATCATTTTCTAGCATGTTTAAACCATTAATTTGCATAATTTAGCGCTGACTAGTTCAAGATCACTGTCGTTGCGAATAAATCGGTAGCATCATTTAATTCTCATTTTCAAGCCGTCCTCACTGTACATACACATGTGTCAATTTATTTCATGAAATGTTAGTTTAAACACCTAGTCATAGAATAACAAAGATCTCATTTGTCTGAAATTAAATTTTATTTGCATCATTATAAGGATAAACTTATTTTATTGATACAATGTCTTGTTTCTTGTCTTCAATCCCTTCATTAAGGTGCTGAGTCACCTGAAATACTGAATAGAACAGAACTTCTGCCTGTTTTTACACCATTTTACACCATACAGTTCATCTGAAGAACTGACACCATTCAGTTCATCAGAAGTACTGAAGGGAACAGAACCTCTGCCTATTTTTACACAATTCAGTTCTTCTGAAATACAGAACAGAACAGAACAGCTACCATTTACATCATTCAGTTCATCTGAAATACAGAATAGAACAGAATATCTGTCTATTTTTACACCATTTATTTAATCTGAGATTCACTTATACCCCTCGAACGAGGCCTAGACTCTCAGAGTTTTAGCGCATCGGCTAAGCAGCTGGGGCTTTTTGCTGTGTAGCCAGCTTGAGCTTCTGTCTGCTGTTAAATACTGCTGTGGAGAAGTCCTGCGGAAGCTGCTAAACCCTCGGCGTGTAACAATATTTTGAGGGTTCTATGGAAGAGTTTATGGACCAGGAAAGGTTCCCTGAGCATGATAAATCAACTCCAAGGTATCCCTACAACGAAGAGGGGCATAGACGTTACCCAAGTGGCACCAGAATGGGAAGACCGAGGTCCCCTACATCAAGAATGGATCCTGACCGTGACCGTGGAGCAACTGAGACCTCCACTCTTCATGACAAATCAGCGAGACCAACCAGAAGGCAACCTCCAGCTGGTGGAGACAACAATAGAACCCGGAGAGATGAGGATCACCTTGATTATTACAGCTTACTTCCTCCTGAGGTTAGACCTAGAGGTAGGGCAGGGGCCCATAGACCTGCCATGTACTATGATGAACCAAGATATGAGTATAGGCACCTAGAGCAAGATATAAATGAACCAAGACCTACATTACCAATGTTTTCAGGAAAGCATGGTAGTAATTGGGATGCTTTCTGGGTGAACTTTGAGTTGATGGCCAAGAGATATGTATGGTCCCTAGAAAAGCAAAGTGAACAGCTTTTGTTCTGTTTAAAAGATGAGGCCATGGACTTTGCGGCTGGGTTGACCCCAGAGGTGCGTGAATATTTGATGCTTTCTCCGAGGCAGTGCGAGAGAGATTCGCCCGAAGTACTACGCCAGCTGAGACAGTGAGGGCAAATCTAAATAATTTGAGGAAAAACGCAAAAGAAACAATGCAAGAGTATGCTTCAAGAGTACGTACCATGATGGCGATGGCCTATCCTGATATTGGTACGACTGAAACATTTACTCAAATGACAATTCATCATTTATTGCAAGGATTAAATGACCAGTCCATTGCTTATGACGTGCTTATAAAGAATCCAAAAACTCTAACAGAAGCAGTCAATATGGTAATCTGGCATGAGTGTTGTAAAGAGACAACACGTAAAAAAAAGCTGGACTTCGTCGAGTAATATCCAGTACTAGGGAACATTTACCGTTACCAGAATTTGTTGATTGTGATGAGGGGGTCTGGAAACGGAGTAGCAAAGAGGCCATGACATCATATAATAAGAAACACAAGAGATGAGATGTGACCAAGCATAACATCCTTATTACTTTTGAGCTTCATAATGGTTAGGGTTTCTCTAGTATATTTTTATGGTAAAGTATATTCTTATTATTCTTTAAAGAGATAACTAATAATAAGCTAATTTGCATATGGTTAAGTTGTAGTGATTATTTATCTGTCTGGGAACTGTGAGGTATCTGTCCCCAATGGGGTTGGGGTGGGGTCCGTTGTCAACAGGTTATATGATAGAATTGTTTGCCCTATGTAGTCCAGCAGTGCTTGGTGACTATGGCGTTACATGGTCATATTGGTGTTGATGTTCCGATGCTCCGATGCTTGTTCAGAAGCCTAACAACATGCCTGTGAGCTATAGCCTTAAAAATGCCTTGTAAAGGGGGCATAAGCTGGGAGTCCTCTGAGTGTTAGTGCTTGAGCATAATAACTTACTATGACTCTTTTGGGGTTATGAAATTTCACTCCGGGGACAGCTCTCTGATAGATAAAATAATAGGAATTTTGTTTTCTCCATTCAATGTTGATTCATTGCCTCTGGGTCTTCACAACCAATTTCCATCAGTAGGTTGTTGTATTTTTTTTCTTTCTATAGGAGTAAGTTTTTTTGTAATCGGCGCCAGTGTTTAAAAAATTAAGGATACCCGGAGACACTGAGAGCACAGAATGGAGTAGTGAGATGCCATATAGCATATTAGGTTTGTCGAAAACACTCTTTAATTTCTCAGGTATGTTTTTGTAAGGAAAAACAAGGATCAGGTTCACCTTTAAGCCATTCCAATTACCAGTTCTGTCCAAAAGATATTCCATTTATGTGTTCGTTTACTACTCAGGGACGATATTGTATATTCAGGTGATGAATGCCAGACCAGTTTGGGTTTTGCTCTTGATCAGGGACTTTTGTAAAAAGTTTGATTTTGTTTTATTTTTTGACATGCAAATATAGTATTGATATTATGCATTATACATGATGTAATGTTCAATCATCTTACACCTGCACCTCTTTAGTTTGTTACAGCATGATTTTGGGTGTAACAGGAATCAGTGTGTGATTCCAAGTAGTCTTTGGAGACTGGTTTACCTCTGATATGGGATTTTGGGATCGCTTGCATGGGGTTTGCCTGGATCCTAGCTATAGTGCTAAGGAGAGGTTTTGGTGTAAGTGAAAAAGTTTTGTATTTTTGATAGTAATATCAGGTTAACTGTCAGAACATATTAATATGTGTTAAGAAGTATATGACTGTACTACTGCAAAGCATGACATGCTTGAACATGTTAAAGGTTTGATCAAAGTCCTTCTACTTAATTTCTATGAAGAATTAAATTGTGAGGAACATTTTACGTCCTTCATTTTTTTTTAGAGTTTACCAAAATTATAAAGACAAATTTTGCATTTCAAAAACATTTTCAAGTTAACATTCAATTGTGGTGGACAAACAATACTGTTCCATGAAGGTCAAGCATGCTTATTTGTATATAAAGCACAATGTATTCTGTAGTTAAACCATAGTGTAGTATATATAGAGTTTTTTTTAGTTAAAGGCATTTTTTCTTAAAGTTGATTACATGTGAATGTTTAAGAAATTACTCTGGTAATTATTTTGAAATAAGTGAAAATCAGTATGGCATTCAAGATGGCTGCCAATGATCTTAATTCTGGCAAAGCAAATATGGTCATTTATGAAACACTCAGTTTGAATGTATTGTTTGTATTTGATGGAAGTAGAAAATAAGCTTGTTTAATTTTTATTTCATTTTGCCAGTCAATATTGATTAAAGCTATAACTCCAAATTACATTTTCGGTCATCATGTTTGTGTGATAATATTGTGCCAAAAGTTAGTTTAAAGTGCCTTGTCATAACATGTATTAATTATTGTTATATAATGTATAGTATTTTGTGTTTTAAGGGTTCCAAAATGATGAAAAATGACAAAAATGAAACATTTCATTATTTAAATTTTGATTTCAGGGACGAAATCGTAAAAATTTATTGGGTATAAATTTTTATTTTCTATGGGGGGAGCAGTGTGATGAATATGCATTTTATCATCATTTTGTGACAACATTTTTTTTTTCTAGTTTTGATTAGTAGTGATTTAGCTTGATAGTGTATTGGAAGTTGTAAATTTGAACATCTTTCTCTTTTAGTTAGTTCATCTATTTTAAATCAATAATTACCAATATAATGATTGTGACACTTCGTAGACATTTTGGCTAAAGTCTACAAAATTGTGAGAAAACACACCTTTTTCTTTACTAGGTCAGCTTAATTGTTAGATAAGAATTGGTGTTGGAGAGTCTGAGGGTCAATGCACAGGAAACTTTTTGTTGGGAAAAATTCAGGTTTTAACTCAGTTTTCGTAAAGATAATTTCATTGACATCTTTTGTAAATCACTTTTATTTACATTTTTTTACTCTGATTTAATATAAGATATGATTTCGAATTAAGATCAAATGTCTGCATGCTCTGCAGGGGGCTCACATGTTTAGCAAACCAGGTAGTGAGGAACCTTTATGATCGCATACCACTTAAGACTGAAAGTGTAAGAAGATAATATCAAGTCAATGCAAAACAAAAGGCACCTTGCGGTAGTTGTATTGAACTGTAATTTCTTTTTATCTGCAGGTTATAAGTTAAGTTTTTCTTCTTCGACTAGTGTGTATCTTAAATCTAAACAATTTTTGTGAACAAGAATAGTGGGTTTTTAATGACTTCGTTTTGTTGGTACATGAAAATTTTAGCGCTAAGGTACTTTCAGTTTGGTTTGTCTTGGTGATTATTCCAGAGAAGAAATGGCTAGTGGAGTCACTGCATGTTAAAACGCAACATTGAAATGACTATTTTTTGTGTATTTTGTCCGGAAATAAACAAACATTGCAGCGGCAAATCTTAATTTATCAATGTATCTTTCGGTTGTTTAAATATAGGCTGTTCATTTTCACTTTTATTTACCGTTTATGAACAGAATTAAGAGCTAACAGTCTCTGTTATAAGGCACCTTTATTCTAAGACTTATACTGAATTTTGCTTTCTTGTTTTCGTGGGAACCTATGCAACAAAAACTACAATTCTGACAAAGGTGCTTATGGCATTGTATTAGTTTTGTGAATGCATTATTTTTTTTGTATGTATTTAAATGCGAATATTGGCTGCAGGATGTTTCTCTGTTATATAAGTCCTAGTATGAATGTGTTGGGATTGATCGTAATTAGATTTTAAACGTATTTTGTAACAATTTCAACTGTTGTTTGTTGAGGTCAAAGTTAGGTTTGTTCATGTAATAATCAGTTCTCTTATTGGAAGAGTCTATTTTTCATGTTTTGTTACGAACAAAAATGCATATAACTCGAAATTTAATTGAGATTTTAATGACATTTTCAAGGTATTGATATGTATATGGTATATGCAATTATTTTCCGATGCCAGCTACAGGGAATGTCATTTGGTTTGAGTTGTTAGATTTTTTATGCAAGAAGTAATACCCTCTTTGGAGAATGGACTCTCCTCTGAGCACAAACTAACGGAGTATGTGGGTTGAAGCTCATTCTGCTTATCAGTCTCATTGCTTTAACACATCAGTTCGGACTGGTCAACATTACTTTAGCTTTGCTTCAGCCTAGAGAACATTTGGAAGTCAGTGTAACTATCTTTAATTATTCGATTATCATAAAGCTTTAGCACTAATTTTATAATTTGTAAATTTAATTGAATTAAACATTGGTTTGGAAATTAATAATTAATTTCATTAAAGAATTTTAACTTAGATTTATGCATGATAATTTCATAGATGTATTTCCGTCTTGTATAGGGCTGTTGGTGCCTCATATGAATTGCTAGATTGTTGGTATCTGGTGGCGGAAGTGACTCTGTGAAATCTTACAAAATTTGTTAAAGTCTTATGGCCGTTTCTATTTAAACTGTTTATAATTTATTCAGTTGTCTCTTGTCGGGGTATGAAAGGCTTGCTGGTAGCCTTAAAATCCATGTTGGTTGGATCCAATGTTAGAGGCTGCTGAATATAACAAAAGGATAGATACTTGGAAAGAATTTATTTGGCATCAAAATTTCCTGTCTGATAAATGAAGTCATCCTTCAGAACTGTTGGGGATTAGAGGATGTTGGTTCCTCGAGGCTTG
The DNA here is from genome assembly GCA_963989385.1 of Ctena decussata. NCBI lineage: Eukaryota > Metazoa > Mollusca > Bivalvia > Lucinida > Lucinidae > Ctena > Ctena decussata. Next base: position 22,033,715 of record OZ022506.1, read on the forward strand.
TTGGTAGCTCGGACAGCCTGAAAGTTGATTTCATTTCTAGCGATTCTCTTTCTACGGCCAAAGAAATTATCGTTATTAATTCAAAATTAAATCAGTTATTGAGAACTAATAAGAACATTCTTCAGCAGATGTACTATGAGAAAATATGTTGGTTATTTTCAGTGAACATGTGGTTGTTCATATCTGCTGAGGGTGATAAGGGACATTTACATACTTCGAAGTTCTCCAAACAACAAAAGAGGCAAAGATCCCAACCTATCTTTCTTATCTATTTTCTTGTGTCCAAAACAATTAAATCAATAAGCTAGAACATTACCTTTTCGTCAATCTTGGTCCAAAAGTTTCAAAGAATATTCAGTTCAAGACCTTTCCCTTGGCCCTAATTTTCTCTGTGACTGGCATTAGTTAAATTTACGTTTTAAATGTATTCAGATGATTTTTAATGTACTATTATTAAACATGTCTAGAAAAAGAGAAAGTATATAAATTTTGGAAATAGAAATATTGTTTTGTTGTCATAAAATCCCTAAGTAGTTTGCGTGGTCAGTTCAAAAAGGTAACTGCTTATCAGATTGAGCAGTAAGTATAGAACTAAAATCAATCTGTGGTGTCATCCTGACTGTTGTGTTTATGAAATAGAATCCTTTGGCCAATAACAACCCTATTTAAAAAGATAACGAACAGATTCGCCACAAAGTAAACATAAAAACTTTATATTTGAAATGCATAAAAACAGTATCTGTTGTAAGAATTCTGCACATGTATAGAAAAGAAAATAATAACTTTTATGCATTTTTTATTTTTCTAGCAGGCCGGCAGCGGACCACTGATAAGCTTTTTATACCGATATGATATTAAAATGCCAAATGTGGTCCAATATGGCTATGTTGGCTGCGTCGTTCCATAATATGTGGCTAGATACCATTTTAGTCCAAGACATGTTAAATCTGTATCATTTCAAAAGATAATTTTACGTGCAGCGTCCCTAGAAATTAAGGAACTTTCTGATTGTAATTTAATAATAATGAAAAAAAAAGATCTTCACTATTTTTTTTTCAAGAATATCCCTCATTTTTGTTTTGAAGACCTGACAGTCTCATACACTGGTACCTTTTAAAAAAGACAATTTATATACTCTGTAAAAAGTAATGGACTAGGGACAGCAAACGGATAATTTCTAATCAGGTGTTTATAAAACAATACATGCTAAGCTAGCGGCCCGGGTTCGAATCCTGCTGGAGGCCAAATTCTTTTAAACCATAAACGGGGCTCCATTTCACAGAGCCTTTTGTTATCACCCTTCAGTCTGTTCGATATGACTGGAATACTGTTTAAATGGTTGTTAAACCATTAGCCATCACCATCATGATCATTACCATCATTGTCATCATCATTATCGTCATATAAACAATATAGAATTGTAATCTTCAAGGGGTAATACCGGTAGTTCTATCAATTCGCTTACCCGGTACGGCACTGCGCAAAGTTGTTATCAAGACAGCATACCAATAACGGTAAATGATACTAGTGGTTATGACCATGGACCATTTCGATACTGCTGTCGATTGGTTTGGGCGACAACACAGGTAGGGACAGACCAGGTGTTATCTCTGTGATCTGGAATATGTGCAAAAAGAGAAACGGAATGATCTGTTTCTGTGACTTCACTGTTCTACAATGATGCAGAGGGCAGGAGGGGTCACCATAAACACTTGCATACGGCTGTGCCCTTCTGAGCTCTCTGAAATCGCACATCTCACAACATTTCTAATGTATCTTACCTCCACTCATCTTGCTGATTCTTTTTTTTTTCTTTTCTTTCCTTTTTGTGTCTCTTTTAATTTCCAAATAGCTGTTGCCGAGGAAAGAATTTACTTCTGCTCCGTTTAATATTCCACGTCGATTACGCAACCTGTCAAATTCATTCAGATAGAGCATTAAGGGTCCAGAGCAATGTCAAAATAGAATATCAGGCCCAGAGGTGGCAGAGTGTTCAACACAAGTCGCCAGTCTCACGGTGTCAGTTCGATTTAATTGGTCGTCATGGGTTGTTTACTTTGACCAGGTACACTATCAGGGGCAGCAACTCTGTCATTTTATTTTTTGCTTCACTTTCTCATCAAGGAGCATATTCGTTTATTAAAAGTAGACCCTTTTTGAAAGATTTCTTCTCCCAGGAAAGCAAAACGGAAGTCACAAAAGTTGTTCCCCTTTTGAAAATACAGTGGGAAAACAAAAAGATACCGGTATACCCACCAAACCGTAACACTAATCGCTAGTCTGTTCCTGTATTATGTCAGTTCGATGAATCAAAACTTTGATCTTCGTGTGTTGTTTAATTTCAACGTCATTTTGCAGCATATAAAGAAATTGCGTCATATCAATATTAAGGAGAAAATGAAAAGTTTCAGCTTTAGTTTTTAAAGATTGGTCATTAAGTTTAACCTTTTCTCAATCATAAATTGGTTTTCCTTTTGAGCGTAAAAGAAACATTTGGATGGATGGATGGATGGATGGATGGATGGATATACCAGACAAGCAGATAGAGAAATGGATGGATGGATGGATGGATGGATGGACGGACGGACGGACGGATTGACAGACACAAACAGACAGACAGACATACATACATGTAGATAGATAGATAGATAGATAGATAGATAGATAGATAGATAGATAGCTAGTGGATGAGTGCGTGAATACACGAAAGAAGCTTTTATATGCATACACTTTTAAGTCTTATTTCTCTTACAGGCTTCTTACATGATTCATGCAAGTAAAAATATAACAATGTAAATGTATTTTATGGTCTCTTACATATGCATCAGTATATTATTATATGTCAGTCGGTTTAATAGCTATTCATAGCTAATGTTACTTGTTTGTAAACTCATCCGACTTTAAATAAAATTTGTATCTGTATCTGTATCTTTATCTCTGGCATTTAGCTTGACTTTTACGTACTGCAAGCCGATGACTATATTTCATGCAAGGATAATGACAATGAATTTTATTGCGCTAACATATCCACAATGAATGGTCATTGCAAGCAAATAAACATAAGTATGACAAATAACGCAAAATGAAGCAAGGAAAACAGGGGTATTGGAGCTATTGTAATAATTCCATTTAACATAATGTCTCTCACACATAAAGCAGAGATCTAATATATTTGATTAATAATTTCACAATAATGTCATTCTTTTTATTAAAGACACATTTTAATTTCATATTGTTTACTGAAACATGCTGCTCAGAGATAAGAATTTCTTAGAGACTTTGTTAATCCGATACAAGTAAAGGATCAGATAAAACGGAAATCAACTGTCACGGAAAAAGAATATAGCTATAAACAGATTATAATTAGATCAGGCTGTGTCGTTGAACGTCCATGATGAACTGTGTTAAAATATTACCATTATTTGCTCAAAGACTCTGGTTTTTACACAAAGTCATGACGAAAATAAGGCCATGTTAATAGGTACTCGTACGTGATTTGAATATTTACTGTTCGCATTTATGTCAGTACTGCAGTGACTTTTCATATCAACCAGCATTGGTAAAAACTGTTTGAAAAATGACAGAAACTTTAAAATGTTTAGGTTCTAGGTAATAAATAATCTTTTTGTTTGCCTTTACTTTAACAACAATAAACTTATAAATGAATTATAAAAAAAATGTACAGTCACTAGTTTATATCAGATTAGAAAGAAATAATTAAAATGAACATACAAATTTCGTTTATTATGAATTTATGATTTTTTTCTTATCTATTTACCTATTTTTAAGTAGATACTTAAACAGGATAATAACTGTTTCCCCATATTAATAAGGACCCTCATAGGGGTTTATTGCTGAGAATCATAATCATCTAGATAAGATGAGCCTTTGATATGAGATATAGCCCGTAAGAACTGTTAATTAGGAGCGATCATTTTGTGCCACCACTCTGAGTAGGAAAAACTGTGTCTTTAACTAAACTATACAAATATCTCATATATTTTTAACACAGAGAGGAATACAAACATTAATACAAAGATTCTTTAATTTCAGAAAGAAATCTTAACGAAGAAGCCTACATATATGTACATATAATATTATATGCAGTGCATTCCAACAAGAAATGTTTACTTTTTCATTTTCAATTGATGTTGTACTGCAAACATTACAGAACCAATACTGTCTAGGGGTGTCGGTGTACCTACCTTTTTCGATAGTCAGATTGTGAGCACCAAATCTTTTTTTTTTTTTTTTTTTTTTTTTTTTAGTGGCCATAGTGCCAGCCCAGATATTTTATGTTTTTTTTGTTTTTTTTTTTATTCTTATTATTGGTTATTGAAATATTTGATAAATATATGATAAATATAGAGTGAACATTGCATGAGAATTTTATCTATTATGTAAACGAGATATTATGAGTCAACAATTAATTATTTTGTTCAATTAGAATGTGATAAGTATTTACTCCGAAGCTGCATTCTATAAAAAGGCGTCGATTCACGTGTGTTCGAGAAATTTCGCCGGTTATGATAAATAGGCGAACATTGGTTCTGAGAAAGCTTCCAGGATAAAACGGGACACTGAAAACAACCTTAACAGTCATAAACTATTCTGATCCACTGAAATAACGGCTTTGCTAATTCAGAAACTGTACATAACGAAAATTAGCAAGTCCTGAAAAGTCGAGAATGTCGGTGGTGGGGTTAGACATTGGAAATTTGACGTGTTTCAAGGCTGTTGCTGCTGGCGGAGGCATTGATACATTAGCCAATGAGTACAGTGATAGATGTACACCGTAAGTAGCAGAATATTGGTAATATTTTAGAATGTGAATTTTCTAGATCGAGTGATATTATTTTTTATGTTCCATTGCACTCGAAATTTACATCATAAGCGCTGCACTCACCAAGGTTAGTCGGACCGCCCTGCATGTCCAAATTCCTAGAAACTCGAACCAAATACAGTTGTGGCTTCGCGCACCAAAAATCATAGTTCATCAGAAAATAGCTCCTAATGGTTATTTGGTGTTCTAAACCTGACAACTGACGTTAAATAAAAATTCCACAGGCACCTGGCGAGAGTTGCTTAAGAAGAGCGCTACAAAATAGGGCTCTAAAGCGCTTTGCCAACGCTGTGCAATGATTGTGCTTTCAAAAAGGTGTGTTTTTATCTTTTATCTATACTTACAGGAGCCCCGGTAGCTCAGTGGGTTAAGCGCTGGCCTACTGATCTAGCGGACCGGGTTCGAATCCCGCTGGAGGCGAGAATCTTTCCTACCGTAAACAGGGTTCCATTGCACACAGCCTTTCATTATCAACTTCCCATCGTCCTGATATGACTGAAATACTGTTGAAAAGGACGTAAAATAGCAAGTCATCCATCCATCTTTTAACTATACTCACACTCTTTATCGCACTGTACAAACTCATCTCACACACTTTTCCTATACTTTTGTTTCAGTTAACCCCCTTCAGCACTTGGTTCGCCGGAACCCGTCTGACGTCCCCCTCGGGGGTTAAAACATAAAAGAAGATAGATAGATAGAAAAGCGCTTTTCTGTAGCAGTGCATTGCACAGTGCAATTTGCCTTGCTTTAAACGTATGTTAACAGAAAGCGCTACAGAGCGCTTTGCCTATGCAACGGTGTGTTACAAAAAGGCGCTTTTTGAGGCAGCTCCGGGGATGCCACGTAGCACTACGAAGCGCTTTTTTGTAACATACCGTTGCATAGCCAATTGCTACAAAGCGCTACGTAGCGTTCACGTTAAGCAACTTGTCCCTGGTTTCATCAATGCTAATTTGTCTGGGTATCTCTTTTTACTAAAGGTCGGAAACCGCCATTCCAACAGAAATACGGTAAAACCCATCATTTGCCTCTTCTCTGGGTCAGCCTTAACGCACGAAGGCACCATCTTCTTTTGCCAAAGAACAAGAATAAATTAAAATATCAGTCAATCGAAGCCAAATGGTTTCAATATACATGTATGTGAAAGAAATCCTGTGGTAGTAGTTTTCAGAAATTGTAAACGATTACAAGTAATCATGATTACAGGTTACAATTACCCCAGGTCTGCGAAGGAGTAGTCTGATCTGGTCTGTTTTCAATTCATGCAACATTAGCCAGATATCAAAGGGGGGAATTCTATTATCAAAATTTGACAAGCTACAAATTTAAACTAATTAATGTCTGCCACTGGCAAATAAAATTTAGGTAGGGCCTAAATTATTGGGTAGATTAAGGCACAGTAAACTGGTGGTTAACAATATTTAATGGGTTGCCTTGTGATCTGTTAAGGTTATATGCTTTATTTTCAGGTCATACGTGTCTCTAAATGAGAGGAATAGATGCATGGGCACATCAGCTAAGCAGCAGGCTACCACCAATGTAAAGAACACCATATCATGTTTCAAGCGACTGATAGGGCGACAATTTCAAGACCCCCAAGTGCAAGATGAGATTAAAAATTTCCCTAAACCATACACGATTGTTGAAGGGAAGTCAGGAGAAGCCTTGATTCAGGTATCACCCATGTTTCAGTGCTTGTATGTGTTCCATTTAAGAAGGCGTAACAGGGATAATTTAGGGAAAATTATTTTTATTTTTCCATATTAGCATACATTGTGACCCCTCATTAGAACTGTCTCTCCGAGACGGTTCTAATGAGCGGTCACAACATATGTTTTCATTGCAAATAAGAAAAACGATCTTTGAATTATCCTCAGTACCCCCATATTATTTGGAGCTCTGCTTTTTACCACCAAATACAGATGACATTCCTATTAAAAAAGTAATGCCAATTTGCCTGTCCTGCCTAAATTTCTGGGCCAGCTTGAAGATTCATACTAAAGGTTGAAGATTCATACCGCAAGGTTCCACAAGATAGCACTGGGTAGCACCAGTACCACAAGGTAGGCAAATGGACAAGGTACTGCGAGGTAGGCAAATCTGCTATAGATACATATACTATACATGTACAAGTTAGTTAAATGTTGCTGTTGGGTACCGAATCAAGAAGCCTGACTAGCCTTGAAGTGCAGAAGATCTTGCCATAAGCTCTGAATTCAGATTCAGATTAAATTTGTAGAATAAATGTAAATATACCCCAGCATAATGTGTTTGACAGGCACAAAAAAAAACCCATTTATTTCTTCAACATGGCCATCATCATTTCAACAGCCAGACAGGACTTCCTCTTGTCAGAGCTTGAGGCTGTTTTCAACAATGTTGAGTTCGTTATTGAACTTTTTGGCCACCCTTGTGCTGTTTTAAATAAGGAATTTGTTTTACGTAATATTTACACTTGCCACTGACTCCCCATAGATAAACCTTTCAGAGCAACTAGCTTCATACACGATGAACGACTTTTGATCATGTGACATTGTTGTCAAGCAACGTCTAAGGTAAACAAACGTCTTGATTGGTCCATGTGATGTTCGCTTGGCGCAACACCCTGATGACAACCTTTTAACATAATGGCCAAACACGTCGTTACTAACTTTTCTTCGACCCATATTCTGCATATATTCTTTACTAAATTACTACTTAAACGGCAGAAAGGGTCTAAAAATAAAGTGAAAATATAGGAATTAAAATTTGATTTTTCAGATTTCTTTTTGTGTTGAAGCCATTGGTCGTCGCTAAAATTCAAGAAGTGCTTGTGCTTTATGCAATTTTAGCTCTGCTACTGGCTTTATCACACCATGAACGCGGAAAAATCAAATTTTAATTATCAGTTAACCAATCTTCAGCCTACCTTGAGCCTTCAGTGTGGTACTTAGTCTACCTTGTGCATACCTTGTTGTTCTTTGTGCAGTGCTGGAAACTCCCAAGATTGATATGGTGGCCCAAAAGCTTAACAGGCCTAAATTTCAGTGGCCCAAATTGTCTGCTACTTAAAGTTCCCATTCATTTAGTATTGCCAGAAAGATAAATTTGGGCCACTAAAGGTCATATTTTGGAGAATTTTGGTGGCCCAAGATGAAATTTAGTCGCATTTGGCCACCGGGCCACTGGCCGTTTCCAGCACTGTTTGTGCCACCTTTGTAGGTATTGAGTGTGACTGAGCTTGAGCCACACCATCTGTCAACCTGTACCTTCAGCAGTGCTCCAGACATGGATAACAGTGTGTGATAATTTTCCTTATTTCAGCATATAAATATGTTGTGACCCCCAGAGCTGCAGTTTAGGGAAATAATTGATGATAATTCAAAAATAATTTCTATTATTATAAAAGATGTTAATAGAGCCACAACATGGCAGAACCAATAAAGTGGCATGTTCGCTATGCAAAGACTGATATCAGCTTGGGCTCTGCCCAGTCTGATAAGAGCAGAGGCTTTGCTGTTTGCTGTGTGCTTAAAGGGTAGCTAAGGGTTGAGATAGTGAATTAATAAGTTTGGTTTCATTTACTCAGTAAATCACAAAAGCCAGAGCTCTAGATAAGAGGGCGTATTTGATGATAATAAGGGATAATTTTTCTTATTTCTCATTCAAACCATATGTTGTGACCCCTCATCTGAACCGTCTCGTCGAGACGTTTCAGATGAGGAGTCACAACATATGTTTTTATGCCGATTTCGCGAAAATTATCCCTAATTATCACCAAATACTCCCTCTTATCTAGAGCTCTGAAAGCTCATTGTAAGTTGCTCTATTTTAGGCCCAGTACATGGGAGAAACACAGACATTCCTCCCAGAACAGGTGATGGGGATGTTAATTACCAAACTCAAAGAAACAGCTGAAGCTGGCATGAAAACTAAAGTGGTGGATGTGGTAATTTCTGTAAGTATTTACTGTATTGGGACACCTTGAGCATGCAAGTCAGTTACTGTGTCAAAGAATTGCTGCTAGAATAACAGTGAAGACCTTGATCAGACTGTTCCTTACCAGACTCCAGAGCAACAGATAAGGTGGGGTTTTAATGATAATTGTAAGATTCTCAATGAAAATATACTTTGTGACCACTCATTTGAATCGTCGCAGTGAGACAGTCCTAATTAGGGGTAGAACATAATAAGGCCAACGAAAAATAAAAAATAGAAAATGTCCGATATAAACGAGAAATGTAAAAAGGGCCAATTACGTTCGGCATTGTAGAACTAGGGTCACATTGTATGCATTAATGGAGCAGTTAGGCCAGTTATTCCTAAATTATTCTTGTTACCCCTTCGTATCTAGAGCACTGTAATAGTGAGCAGTCTTGATTATACCCCCGGCATACGAAGTATGTCGAGGGGTATATAGTTTTTGTCTCTCCGTCTGTTCGTCCATCTGTCCGTTCATTCGTTTGTTAGTTCGTCCGTACATTTGCGTTAAAGTTTTGCGTTAAGTTTTTAGCTCACCAGAGCCGAAGGCTACGGGGGAGCTTATAGGATAGGCAGTGTCCGTCGTCGTCGTCGTCGTCGTCGTCGTCGTCGTCGTCGTCCGTCCGTCGTCGTATGTCCGTCAACACTTTTAAACAACATCTCCTCTGAAGCCACTGGGCCGATTGGGCCCAAATTTCATCTGTAGCATCCTTGGGCTGGGGGATTGAAAGTTTGTGTTTTTTATGAAAATCTGCCCTTCAGTTTGGTTGCTATGGCAACTTAGAGTTCCCATAGACTTATAATGGGGAAAATTGAAAAATGACATTTTCTGCCAGGCCATTGCAGATATGTTGACAAAACTTTTATAGAAATGTTCCTTGAGAAGTCTACTATCAGCTGTATGTTTTTTGGCCCAGTGCCCCTTTTATTGGTTGCCATGGAAACCAAAATGAAAAAAAAATGGAAAAAATACTTAAAAATTATCTGCTCTGTAACCACTGGGCCGATAAGGCCCAGATTTCATCTGTAGTATCCTTAGGCTGGGGTATTGAAAGTTTGTGTTTTTTATGAAAATCTGCCCTTTAGTTTGGTTGCTATGGCAACTTAGAGTTCCCATAGACTTATAATGGGGAAAATTGAATAATGGCATTTAATGCCAGGCCATTGCAGGTATGTTGACATAACTTTTATAGAAATGTTCCTTTAAGAAGTCTTCTATTAGCTTTATTGTTTTTGGACCCACTGCTCCTTTTACTGGTTGTCATGGAAACCAAAATGCAAAAATAATGGAAAAAAAAAACTTACAAAATTATCTCCTCAGAAGCCACTGGGCCAATAAGGCCCAGATTTCATCTTTAGTATCCTTAGGCTGGGGGGGTTGAAAGTTTGTGTTTTTGATGAAAATCGGCTCTATTGTTTGGTTGCTATGGCAACTTAGAGTTGCATTGACTTATAATGGGGAAAAATGGCATTTACTGCAATCAAAATATGGAAAATAGTTATATATTTTGTTATCAACTCAACAGACTGTCAGACTGAGACTTTGTAGTTGTATATTTTGTATTAGGCTGTACAAATGTGACAGTAATTTTGATAGCAATTTTGAGCTAGAGATCTGGTGAGCTTTGTGGCCCGTGGGCCTCTTGTTTATTTTTCTTCTGTTATCCAGAGCTTGTTCATAAGTGCTTAGTGTTACTACAGGATACGGATGATTGTGCATCACCTTGATGCTGCTGCTGGCCAAAGGTCAAGGTCACAGACTTAAAAATTTGTACAACAGTTGCGTTAAAGTTTTGAGTTAAGTTTTTGCGTGTGCTCTGTTTTCCTAAAAGACTTTACTGGAACTTGTTGATATGTGCTTAGTGTTACTACAGGATGGATATTAATCAGTTTGCATCACCTGGATGCTGCTGCTGGCCTAAGGTCAAGGTTTCAGACTTAGAAAATTGTACAACAGTTGTGTTAAAGTTTTGTGTTAAGGTTTTCCTTTTGCTCTGTTTTATGAAAGCTTGTGTTAAGTGTTACTACAGGATGGATACATACTAGTTTGCATCATCTGGATGCTGCTGCAAATCTGAGGGCAAGGTCACAGACTTGAAAATTTATATAACATTTAGTGTTAAAGTTTTGTATTAAGTTATATCTGTTTGCTTATATTTTCAGTATACTTGAATGGAACCATTTGATGTTTGACTAGATTTACTGTGAGGTTGTAACAATTTTGTTGACATCATCTGGTTGCTGCTGCTGACTGTAGGTCAAGGTCAAAGACTTTGAAATTTATATACCATTTGTGTTAAAAGTGAACTTTAAATTTGTATTGTTTTGCTTATTGCAAGATCTTGAGATGGAACCTAGTGATACATGACTACATGGGCATGTAAAGTTTATTTCCTATAGGCGGTGGCACTGGCCGGGGGTATACGTGAGCCCCTGCTCACTTGCTCTAGTATGATGATCCATTGTTTGCTGCAGACAGCACTTTTGTCCCAGTATTTAGGTCTTAGGATAGTTATAACTTGCTGTTTTTCCTGAATGGATTGGTCTGTCTGTATTTGGAGTACCAAATTTATATAACAACAGGGCTTCCGTTAACGGGCGTATGGCCGTATATTACGCCCAGGATTTGCTCCCATACGTCGAGAAATGGGACCTCAGGCGTCTGGCATACGCCCGATAATTGTCACATACCGCCGTTTGATCTTGTCCCGACGTTTAAAATATCGCCACTGTCTTTAAAATTCTAGCACTTGTCATAATTAATCGGATTAACGCACGGGTCAGCCAGATGAAAAGATCCCCTACGGGCCAATCGAGATTGTCCGTATGGAGCACTGAACCGGGTAACATATATGTCGGACCGCCTACCTGTCAATAACGATTATCAAAATAACGCCCACTCGTAGAGTCAACCTCTTACCGCAGTCTGCAAAACAACTTATCAAATCACGATGACTGAGCTTTTGGATGAAAAGTGTCCATCTATTTTTACGATCGCGAGAATATAACTGACCTGTATGTGTAAGGCGTAGTTTGTGAAGTGTATCCATAACACACGAAGCATGTATTGACAAACTCTATCCAAAGTTTTTAAGAACATAACGTTCATATTAACGCTTGCCCTTACAACGAAGGTCTTGTCATGATCCATACTGTCGTCAATGGAGTTTTTAGGAATACGAACCTCTTCCGCGAAAAGTGTTGATTCAAAGCGAAGATACACTGTTAATATTATTAGTCGCTATTTCTGATGTGTTATGTTTGTACGCTCTGGTACTATACATTGTTTTGATTAATGGCCTATACTATTAAAATATGAATACGGAAACGTCCATTTCGCCGATTTCCTAGTTGTATCGTCATATCGTCATGCAACCCAGTGCGAAAATAATGCCTTACAGTGTGCACAGAAATAGCGCATTCTGATCAAGGTCTACGCGATTATATTTACGGTAGCGTTGATATACAATTACCTGCACGTTTATGGGTCAAGCACGTTTTCTCTTTGATGTAAAGATCAAAGACGCCGCTGCGAGTATATACGCGTGCCATACGCAGTGTCATACCGTGAGACAGGTACCTCAGTACACATACCGATAACTGACAATCGTATCAGCCAGCGCAACTAAGCAGTCAGACTGGTCTTTCTTGTTCGCATCTAACATGAATAATGATGAACATCGACCTAGCGACAACCGAGTTCTTCGGTGGAAGCGTGTCATTATACGTTCCGTAAGTCACCGTATTTCCGACGCTGCCCATTTGGTGGCAATGAAAGGGAATATTATGCAATAGCAGACAGTGCAACGGCGAGTCTTCAGAGGACTTGCGTATTGTTCACAAACAAACAGGAATGACTCTGATTAGACTGCGTTCTGCAAGTCACCGTATTTCCGACCCGGCCCATTTGGCGGCAATGAAAGGGAATATTATGCAATAGCAGACAGTGCAACGGCGAGTCTTCAGAGGACTTGCGTATTGTTCACAAACAAACAGGAATGACTCTGATTAGACTGCGTTCTGCAAGTCACCGTATTTCCGACCCGGCCCATTTGGCGGCAATGAAAGGGAATATTATGCAATAGCAGACAGTGCAAAGGCGAGTCTTCAGAGGACTTGCGTATTGTTCACAAGCAAACAGGAATGACTCTGATTAGACTGCGCAAATGCTCAGGCTTCTTTTCGAAGAACAAAAAGTTCACTACAGTATGGGAGAGAGAGAGAGGGACGTGTAAGGGGGGCTGGGGTGGGGGGGGGAAGGATGGGGTGGAGGTAAAAAATAACCATGCATAAGTCATCCCTAAAAACTTCGGACTTCCAAAAAATTCTCTCAATACGTCCAAATCTGACACCATGGAAGTCTGGACTTCCAAATTTTGAAAGTTAGTGGAAGCCCTGAACAAAACAAATTGATATAAAACAAAGATTTTTTCCTCATCCATAACAACCCCAAAAAATCAAGATAAGTATTGCAAGATAGATCTAGATGCTCTAGATTTTTGGGATAAGATTTAGCAGACTTAATACATCTGATATAGGGTCATTCTGAAGGAGGGCAGAGCTCTAGATAAGATGGCGTATTTGATGATAATTAAGGATAATTTTTCTTATTTCTCATCGAAACCATATGTTGTGACCCCTCATCTGAACCGTCTCATCGAGACGGTTCAGATGAGGGGTCACAACATATGTTTTTAAGCAGAATTAACAAAAATTATCCCTAATTATCACCAAATACGCCCTCTTATCTAGAGCTCTGGGAGGGAGGGGGTTGTGGAACTCTGCCATACAGCCACATGAATAATATGGTAGTCCATCATTGTAGAGATATTCTAAGGGGTATTGTACAGAGAGCAAGTGACTGGCAGGCAGGGCAGGCCATTGTCAGTCGCAGAGTGTACTGAGAATCTCTGCCTACACCAAGTAAAAAAAAAAAATCTGTTCAGTCATCTTCAGCAGGAGAGAGCTTAATGGGCTGATATGTAACTTTTACACCTTTGCTGAAGTACATAATAAATGAAGCTTTTGTGGCAGTCAGGAAGTTTTTGGTAAATGCTTATACTTGAGAGCAGGAAAATAATTTGTCATCATGATCACAATTGTGAACCACAACCCATGACATGACAGCAACTGTCAGTGCTCCAGATAAGAAGGGGTAACAGGGATAATTTAGGGATGATTTTCATTATTTTCCATAAAGTCATATGTTGTGACCCATCATTAGAACCGTCTTGCCAAGACGGTTCTAATGAGGGGTCACAACATATGTTTTCTTTCAGAAATAAGAAAAATTATCTTTGAATTAGCCTCAGTACCCCCTCTTATCTGGAGCTCTGAAAATGTAATTTCTAATTACTTACTATTTGATGATTTAAGAGTCTGTGTTTTATGACTTAGCCTGAAATGATGAGACAATCCAACTCTGACAGGAAGAAGCATTTTTAGCTCGCCTGAACGAAAGTTCAGGAAGAGCTATTGTTGTTACCACGGCGTCCGCGTCAGCGTCGGCGTCCGGATTGGATGTTTTGGTTAAAGTTTTTAAAGACCTATATCTCCCTAACCCATGGATGGATTCTTTTGATACTTGCACTGTAGTTAGATATTGGTCCAAAGTTTAACATGGTACCACCCCCACCCCATTCCTTGACCTTGATGTCAAGGTCATGGACTTAGAAAATTGGGAGTTTTTGGGACTGGATGTTTTGGTTAAAGTTTTCTAAAGTCCAGTATCTCCTTAACCCATGGATGGATTCCTTTGATACTTGCACTGTAGTTAGATATTGGTCCGAAGTTTTCCGAGGTACCACCCCCACCCCCCTCAGTGACCTTGATGTCAAGGTCATGGACTTAGAAAATTGTCTTTTTATTAATTGGATGTTTTGGTTAAAGTTTTTTAATGACACATATCTCCTGAACCCATAGATGAATTCTTTTTATATTTGCACTGTACCTAGATATTAGTCCAAAGTTTTACAGAGTACTACCCCAGCCCTGCTCGGTGACCTTGATGTCAAGGTCAGGGACTTAGGAAATTTGGTCTTTATTAAAGTTTTCTAATTGCGTACTGATTCATAATGCTTGGCAGAGATTTAGTTTACACTTGAACTGATGTTAGACACTTTTTTGAGTTTTGACAAAACACTATATACTTACCCGACTGGATGACCTTGATGTCAAGGTCATGGACTTTGAGTTTTGTCTTAAAGATTTTGATTAGTTTTATATTAATGAAGACATAATTTCACAGTGCCACAATGGACTCAGTTGATACTTATACTTGGACTGATGTTAGATAACGGTTAAAGGCTTTGATACATCCTAGCCCTGCCCTCCTCCCCCCTACCCCTTAGTTCTTTGACCTCAGGCTCATGGACTTTGAAATTTCATGTGGATTTTTAGCTCACCTGAGCCAGAGGCTCCGGGGGAGCTTATAGTATGGTCAGGCTCCGTCGTCCGTCCGTCCGTCGTCCGTCCGTCCGCCCACAATTTCAAACGACTTCTCCTCTGAAACCCCTGGGCCGATTGTAGCCAAATTTCATATAGAGCCTCCTGGGACCTTAGGAACAAAAAGTTGTTCAAACGGTCCTGGTCACATGACCAACATGGCCGCCATGCCCATATATGGTAAAAACCTAAAAAAATCTTCTTCTCCAGAACCAGTAGGCCGATGGCCTTGAAACTTGGTATGTAGCATTGGGTACGCGAGTACTACCAAGATTGTTCAAATTATGACCTTGGGTTGACCTTGACCTTTTTTACGGTAAGGTCAAATTTGCTTCCTTGTGCTTTTATATGGCAATAAGATATCTTGGAAACTGTTGAAGATTTTGGGCTAAAAATTGGTATCTACAGTCATCTTAATGAGTACATGAAGATTTATGAGTACAAGAGGTCAAGGTCATTCTTTGACCTTGACCTAGAACTCTCATATTTTGACAATTCCAAACAATCTCCTCAAAAGCCCCTGGGCCAATTGAAACCAAATTTCATATACAGCCTCCAGGAGTTGAGGGAACAAAAACTTATTGATACAGTCCAGGTCACATGACCAACATGGCCGCCACGCCCATATATGGTAAAAACCTTTAAAAATCTTCTTCTCAAGAACCAATTGACCGATGGCCTTGAAACTTGGTATGTAGCTTTGGGTACTCGAGTACTATCAAGACTGTTCAAATTATGACCATGGGTTGACCTTGATCTTTTTTACGGCAAGGTCAAATATGGGAAAATGCTAGAACATAAGATTTCATGGAAAGTTTTGAAGAGATATGCCTAAGAATTGGTATATACAGTTATCTTAATGAGTACATGAAGATTTGTGAGTACAAGAGGTCAAGGTCATTCTTTGACCTTTGACCCAGAACTCTCATATTTTGACATAATCAAACAATCCCCTAAAAAAATGGGCCAATTGTAATGAAATTGAGGGAATGAAAATTTGTTCAAACAGTCCACGTCACATGACCAACATGGTCGCCAGAACCATATATGGTAAAAACCTTTAAAAATCTTCTTCTCCAGAACCAATTGACTGATGGCCTTGAAGCTTGGTATGTAACATTGGGAACTCCAGTACTATCAAGATTGTTCAAAATAATGACCTTGGGTTAACGTTGACTATTTTACTGCCAGGTCAAATGTGGGAAAATGCTAGAACATAAGATTTCATGGAAAGTTTTGAAGATTTATGCCTAAAAATTGGTATCTACAGTCATCTTAATGAGTACATGAAGATTCATTAGTACAAGAGGTCAAGGTCATTCTTTGACTTTTGACCCAGAACTCTGTCATTTTGACAATATCAAACCATCTCCTCAAAAGCCCCTGGGCCAATTTTGAAACCAAATTTCATATAGAGCCTCCAGGGGGTTAAGGGAATGAAATTTTTTTCAAACGTCCAGGTCACATGACCAACATGTCCTCCATGCCCATATATGGTTAAAACCTTTAAAAATCTTTTTCACCAGAACAAATTGACTGATGGCCTTAGAGTAACTTACCCTAGAGATATGAGGCTGAATGGACCCAGGTGAGCTACAGGACCAATGGTCCTCTTGTTTTTTTATTTTAAGACATTTCTGAGATAGCTTTTGTTTATAAATGTGTTGTCATTATGGACATGCTTGCCTGAAGTTTTATACATAGCAGTCCACACCACCATAGCTACTGCGTGATGGGCAAGCACCTATTCAGGCGAGCTATGCTGTCAGGCGACAGCTCTTGTTGCTCTTTCTTTTGATGCCTATATGTCTCTGATCAACAGTCGGTCAATAATGCTCTCGTATAGGCTGAGTTGCGGTTCCCACACAACATGTATGGACCCTAAGGACCAGTGCTCTCAATAAGAAGGGGATACAGGGATAATTTAGGGATAGGTTGCCTATATTTTCCATAAAACATATGTTATGACCCCTCATTAGAACCCTGTCACTGAGACGGTTCTAATGAGGGGTCACAAGTTCACAACATACGTTTTTGTTGAGAAACAAGAAAAATTATCTCTGAATTATCCATGTCAGGGTAGGGCACCTGACTCATAAGTCAGAGGTCCTGGGTTTGATACCCGATCTGGCTGCATACTTTCTCCTTCCGCTGATTCAAGAAGGGCAGTTGTCAGTTACTGGCGAAAGTATGTGCACTTAGTACTGGTTAACCGCTTAGGAGGTCTAAGCCTGCCCAGGAATAGCAGGGCTCTCGATCACCGAAATTCGGGGCCGAAATTCGGCCCCATTTCCTATGCCAAAAAGTATCTTTTTTTCCGAATTCCAGATGAAAAATTCCAATTTGACCAAGTTTGTTTGGTCCAGAATACTGCAGTTATATCAATGCAGAATGTATTAAAAACCACCTGAAACAAAAAATGTTAACATACAGAGCTCTAGATAAGAGGGTGTATTTGGTGATAATTAGGGATAATTTTTGTTAATTCTGCATAAAAACATATGTTGTGACCCCTCATCTGAACCGTCTCGACGAGACGGTTCAGATGAGGGGTCACAACATATGGTTTCGATGAGAAATAAGAAAAATTATCCTTAATTATCATCAAATACGCCCTCTTATCTAGAGCTCTGAACATAATTTGTAACTTCAAAAATCAGATAGCGGTTACATCTTCAAATTCATTTCTAGAAAACACCCATCTTTCACGATCGTCATCTTACGTTATTGGAAATTGGTACCGGGTTTTATCATGTACTGTGAGAGTTGCTTCCCGTTTCGATAGTCTTTAGAGGGTGAATTGCCTAGCGATTAAGATGCAATATGCTAATATTTTCTTTCTTTGAAAGGCCAATATAGTTGTGGTGAATAATATTTTGACTTATTCTTTTAATTAAAGCCTTCCAATGCTAAAATTTATCGGAGTTTTCACTAATGGTCGATGATTTGGCCGTTTTTGCGTTTCGTACCCGGATCGATTTTCACAGACATTTTCGACCATATTCAAAATCATAAACAGGATTAACAGGCCATCCAAGAGTTATTATAGTTACATATCGTGGCGGTTTTGTACTGGCAGGACTGAAAGCAGGGCTCGAAATTTTTTTTTGAACATACTTGTCCTGCAGGTCAAGTGCTTTCAAATTTTTACTCGTCCTTTCAAAAATCTACTCGTCCTTAAAAACTGTCTGATATCACTCATTTTTCCCTCGAACATATTCTACTTTTACTTTCATTTTCACTCGGTTATTTCCGGTACTTTCCGTAGGTATATGGTTTCGTCCCAATTCAGGTTTTGCCAAAGAGGTTTCTTTAATAAAGATTTCTGCATCAAAGTAGACTTTTTCTGCTTTATTCAGGAGAGGACGTGAAAATAATGTCCTATACAACTATTTGAGTTGGATTATGCATTTGTAATCGTGCAGTTATAGAGCGCAAACAACTTAGGCGAAACCGCGTTGGTGCGAATCCTCATCGGGTCGATGTTCAATATGCGCAGGCGCACCGTTTATTTACAGTTTGCCATTTCCGTTTTCATTTTTAGATTACACGATGCGGGATTTCATGCTTTTTGTGTTACAGTCAATATTTGTTTGCTGTAATTTGATCGATTTGTAAAGTGCTTGATTAGACAATTTTCATGGAGGAAAAACCTACTCGTCCGGCAGGGCAAGTCAGTGACAATTTTCACTCGTCCTTACCGATCATCTACTCGTAAATACGAGCGGACGAGTGTAAATTTCGAGCCCTGTGAAAGTTTTGTCATGTTCTGCTGTGTGAAAGTGCACTTTCTCTCAATTTCACATACTTTGAATAATATGCATACTTACCAATTGCTTACAATGGATATTAAAATTCTAAGTATTAAGTCTTCATGAATTATGCTTACTTAGTTCACAGAAACTTAAAACCTAGAGTCTAATACACTGTTGTCATAATGTAACTCTTTTTTTCTAGGTCCCAGTCTTGTCTTCAATTTGAGAGTGGCATGATAGGGAAGTTTCCAGTTCAAAGGAAAGAAAGAAAAACTAAACACGCACAAATGTTTTTATTATATTCACTTTCTGCTATGTTTAGACTACATTCCTCTAAAATATAACAATACCATGTGTATGTTGTGTTGGTCTGACAATGGAAACTTCACACATGAAACAATGTAAAATTTCCCAATTTTAGACAAACTGACACTATTTTTCCCAATTTGAAAGGCCCCAGCCCCATTCCCAAAAAGGGGTGTGAGAGCCCTGAATAGTGTGGTTAGGTTAACTGACTGTCCCATCATGACCATAGCTGTTTACAGTGGACGTAAAGCAACAAATCAATCAATCAAAATCCATGTTACCCCGTCTCATCTGGAGCACAGCTAAGGACATGTATCTAAACATTGTTATCAAATGCTCTTCTTTACGAGCCGGGCCGGGTAGCGCAATCGGTAGGGCACCTGACTCGTAAGTCAGAGGTCCTGGGTTCGAATCCCGGTCTGGCCACATACTTTCGTTTCTCCTTCCGCTGATTCAAGAAGGGCAGTTGTCAGTTACTGGCGAAAGTATGTGCACTTAGTACTGGTTAACCGCTTAGGAGGTCTAAGCCTGCCCAGGAATAGTGTGGTTAGGTTAACTGACCGTCCCGACATGACCTTAGTTGTTTACCGTGGACGTTAAGCATCAAATCAACCAACATCTTCTTTACGAGCCTATTTGGATTAATATTGCTGGGTTCTTATTATATTTTATCTTTGTGTTTTAGGTTCCGTGTTATTACACAGACATAGAGCGAAGAGCCATGTTAGCTGCCTCACAGACAGCTGGTCTTAATTGTCTTAAATTGATGAATGACACTACAGCAGGTACGCATCATATACATTTCACCCCTCGTTAACTATGTATATACAAGGGCTGTTACGAAACAAGAAAGAGCTGTTACGAAATGAAAAAGTCATAGTTACCAAACGACCTGATGACCAGGTCATTTGGTAACTATGATTCTTTTTTGTTTAGAAATGGCTTTTTTATGCCCCCGTGACGATAGTCAGGGGGCATTAAGATTTGCTCCTGTCTGTCCGTCCGTCCGTCCATCGGTCTGTCTGTCCGTCCGTTCGTCACACTTTACGGTATAGAGTTTGTGTAATCAACTCCTCCCACAGTTTTCAGTGGATCTTTTTCAAACTTTGCATACATGTTGTGGACATATTGAAGATGTGCATGTGGGTCTTTGTTGGAGCTAGAATTAATTTTGACAGAATTACGGCCTTTTGAACTTAGTCATTTTAGGCAAATTTTTGCATTGTAGGGTATTTAGTTTGTGTAATCAACTCCTCCCACAGTTTTCAATGGATCTTATTCAAACCTTGCATACATGTTGTGGACATATTGAAGATGTGCATGTGGGTTTTTGTTGGAGCTAGAATTAATTTTGACAGAATTACGGCCTTTTAAACTTAGTCATTTTAGGCAAATTTTTGCATTGTAGGGTATGTAGTTTGTGTAATCAACTGCTCCCACAGTTTTCAATGGATCTTTTTCAAACCTTGCATACATGTTGTGGACATATTGAAAATGTGCATGTGGGTTTTTGTTGGAACTAGAATTGATTTTGACAGAATTACGGCCTTTTAAACTTAGTCATTTTTGGCAAATTTTCACATTTGTAGGGTGTGGAGTTAGTGTAATCAACTCCTCCCTCAGTTTTCAATCGATCTTTTCCAAACTTTGCATACATGTTATGGACATATTAGAGATGTTCATGTGGGTTTTTGTTGGAGCTAGAAATAATTTTATGTTTGCATTGTAGGGTACTAGTACTTTGTGTAATCAACTCCTCCCACAATTTTCTTTTGCTGTTTTTCAGACATTGGAGACTTGTTGTGAACATATTGAAGATGTGCATGTTGGTTTTGATAGGAAAAAAATAATTCTGAAGGAATTATGACCTTTTAAGCTTAGTCATTTTGGGCTGCATTTTGCACTGTAGGGTATAAATTTGGTGTAATGTTTTCAGTGGATTCTTTGTAAATAGCATTTGTGCTTGAAAGGTGCTTTAGGGATGTATGCATGTCCTGTGACAGGCGCTGCACGGGGGCATCATTAGTGTCTTACAGACACAATTTTCTAGTTTCATTTCGTAACATCCTTGAAAACAATTAACCAGGGGTGCACTCGGAGATGAAGAAAAATTAACATGAATTGTCAGCAACCTATTCATGACTTTTCATTTATATGGCTACCATAATACACTAAATCAGATGCTAAATGAAAGTAATGGATGAATCTTTGTTCCATTGAGCATACTTATGCCCTGAAACTTCTTATCCTCAATTTACGATGCATGCACTGAAATGTTTTATATATACTGCATGGAGAATCAGCTGTACATCCATAATCCAGATATTAAAGGGAAAAGGGTCTTTTCTGACAGGATTTTTTTGACCATATATGGTTATATGAATGGAAATTCCTTGTGGAAGTTAAGTTTCAGTTTGAGGGATCTTTACATGATTTTTAAGAAAGTGATACCTATATTTTGGAACCTGAGAATATTTTTGAACTTAATGTCGACAATCTACATGTATATTTTTTTTTCCCAGTTTCTCTGGCATATGGTATATACAAGCAAGACCTGCCTGCAGAGAATGAGAAACCACGAAATGTTATATTTGTTGATATAGGATATTGTTCAATGCAAGTTGCTGCAGTGTCATTCAACAAAGGAAAACTGAAGGTAAGATGCAACATGTTGTATAATGGTTTTTATGTCCATCCTGGCCATGTTGGCTGAGCAGTAACTCTGATGTAATTAGAATTGAATAAAGGGTTCTCATTGAGAAGCATGCATGATGTACCAGTGTTTTAATGTAAAACAGTTAGACACCAGGTGGATAAAAATTGAGGTTCTACAGCAGAATTTCAGGTCAATAAAAGGATGGGTCAAGGTGAAGAAACCAAAAGCAGAGAAGAATCATGAGCTGAAAGGGACTTCCGTCAACAACGTTGTCAGGTCAAGGACTTGTATTGAGACTTACTAAACTGGGCAATGGATCATGTATAAGTTACTGTCTCTATGCTTTTGGATCAGTTTTGAATTTGATAGCTGATAATTGTCTAAGGTAATATAGTTTAGGACAAACTTGTTTACAATCAGATCAGACCCTTTGCTGTCCACTAGGGGTGTAACAATACATCGGACTATCGATATATCCCAATAGTGACACTGGCAATAGTCACTATCGATAGGGAAAGCTGCAATGTCAATACTATCGGCAATAGTGTTTCCAATATCGCAATAGTTTCAATAGTTTCTAGACATGCATCTTTTTCTTGAAGGAAGTATTTTTAACTAAAAGAAAAATAGGAAATGATGTGTTTTAGCTTGTATTCGATTCCAAAGAATGGAAAATATAACATTTTCTTGTATTTTGTTGTCATGTTGTGCACATTGTGAAATGACAGTCATTAAATAATGCTTATGCGCCACAAACTTATGTGAACAAACAAGATTTTATACATAAAAGCAGAATTTCTGGATAAGAATGATGTCTCCAATAGTTATTGCAATGCATTGCAATAGTAACCTGCAATAGTAATAGTATTGCAATAGGGATTTCTGCAATAGTAATAGTATTGCAATAGTCATTTTGGCCTGCAATAGTCCCCCCTACTATCCACATGCATGATCCTTGAGGGCTTAATGCAATGAGGCACAAAATGACATCTCTAGCTATACTGCACAGACTCAAAAGACTGGTTTGAGTTTTCAACTGTTGGCATATATATGCAGAGCTCTAGATAAGAAGGAGTATTTGGTGATAATTAGGGATAATTTTTGTTATTTCTGCATAAAAACATATGTTGTGACCCCTCATCTGAACCGTCTCAACGAGACGGTTCAGATGAGGGGTCACAACATATGGTTTGAATGAGAAATAAAAAAAATTATCCTTCAATTATCATCAAATACCCCCCTTATCTAGAGCTCTGAAGACTGGTTTGAGTTTTCAACTGTTGGCATATATGTTAGGCACATTTTCATGTGACAGAGCTCAGTTTTCACTAGTGAATGGATGCTGTAATGAGAGCTTTAGATAAGAGGAAGTATTGAGGATAATTCAAAGACAATTTTATTTCACAACAAAAACATATGTTGTGACCCCTTATAAGAACCGCCTCAGCGAGACCGTTCGAATGAGGGGTCACAACCTATGTATTTATGGAAAAATATGGAAAATTATCCTTGTTGCCCCTTCTTATCTGGACCATTGTGTAACAGTAAAGGACCTTGTCATGCATCCTGCCTCAAGTTCTTCCACTTCTGTTTCAGGTTTTGGCTGTTGCATCAGACCCCCGGCTAGGTGGCAGAGACTTTGATAAAGTTTTAATAGATCATTTCATAGAAGCATGGAAAACTAAGTACAGACTTGATATACGATCTAGGCCAAAGGCGTATATACGTCTAGCACAGGAATGTGAAAAACTTAAAAAACTCATGAGTGCGAATTCACAAAAAATTCCAATAGACATTGAGTGTTTAATGGACGATAAGGATGTTAGTGATCATATGGAGAGGTAAGTCAGTTTTGCTTACAAAAAGGGATTACAAGGATGATTTCATGATAGTTTTCTATATTTCTCGAAGTATGTTGTGACCCTCATTAGAACCGTCTCAGATGACGTGTCGCAACGTAACATTTTCACTGTGTATCTCAGAATTATCCTCAAGACCTCACCTAACTGGGTCTGGATAATTTCTCCACAAAAACGTTTTGACATTTTATCATCTTTGCAATGCATTTCTATAAAGTAGCATTAGCTTAAGTCACTGGTCAGTGATTAGTTTAGTATTCGAGTACATATAAAATCAAATCTGTTATTTTGCTGAAAAAAAAAAGCAAAAAATGGCAGTAGCAGTGCTCCAGATAAGAAGGGGTAACAGAGATAATTTTGGGATAATTAGCCATATTTCTCCACAAAAACATATTTTGTGACCCATCATTAGAACCGTCTCGTCGAGACGGTTCTAATGAGGGGTCACAACATATGTTTTCGTTGAGAAATAAAAATTATCTTTGAATTATCCTCAATACCCCCTCTTATCTGGAGCTCTGAGTAGTTTTGAATACATCCTATTTGGAAATGTTGATATCATTAACTAACAACGCCGTTAATATTGAATAACAAGGAGGCATCAGGGGCCGTATTTATAAAACGACTTAAGCGGTTGCTATGCTGTTGCTAAGTCTTCATTTCTATGAAGGAGATTCCCTACAACTATGAAATTTGCTCTGGAGGAACAGTCTTTGTAACTATTAAATTTGCTCTGGAGGAACAGTCTTTGTAAGACTGTTCCTCCAGAGCAAATTTCATAGTTGTAGGAAATCTCCTTCAAAGAAATCTAGCCCTAGCAACAGCATAGCAACGACTTAAGTCGTTTTATGAATGCGGCCCCAGGGCTCCAGATAAGGGTCATATTTGGCTGTCTTTTAATTTTCTAAATTGCCTCATCTAGGCAATATGAAAACTTGTGTAAGATTTGCATGGTAAGTTAAACTAAAACCGATAATTGTAGGTTTTGTGGACTGCATGGGACAGGTAATTGGATTTCATAAAAGTCATAAATGGTTTGACACTCTCAGTGTTATTTTAAAAAAAATGCTTTGTGTTAAATCTTTTTATGCAGAATTGTAAACACTATTTTCACTGTTGAACAAGCTGTATTTGAAATGTACTGAGACATGAAGTGTCCTTTTCCAGATCTCAGTTTGAAAGTATGTGTGATGGTTTACTTGCCAAAGCTGAGATGGTGTTTAAAAGAATTTTACAAGCAACAAGTAAGTGAACATTTTCATTCTCAGAAATCCCTTTAAATCCAGAGTTTTCAGTAAGGATTGTATTTATTATGGATTGACAGAGTCCTAGATAAGAGGGAGTATTTGGTGATAATTAGGGATAATTTCTGTTAATTCTGGATAAAAACATATGTTGTGACCCCTCATCTGATTCGTCTCGACGAGACGGTTCAAATGAGGGGTCACAACATATGGTTTTGATGAGAAATAAAGTAAATTATCCCTCTATTATCATCAAATACCCTTCTTATCTAGAGCTCTGACAATCTGATGCTTTGAGGTACATGTAGTTCAGAATTGTCCAAATTTGACCATCCAAGATAGTAAACTACATGTCACATTTTAAACAGGGAAACATGAAGATGACAATATTGTCAGAACAGATTTTGACTGGAATTGGTCAGAATGATCTTTTAAAAATATGCAGAAAGGCCATCCATGATGACTGCTGTTAATAAAAATTGTGCCAGAATATAAAGTAAATATGGTTTTGTTAGGGATCAGATCTCTAGATAAGAGGGAGTATTTGGTGATAATTAGGGATGATTTTTGTGAATTCCGTATAAAAACGTATGTTATGACCCCTTTATCTGAACCGTCTCGACGAGACGGTTCAGATGAGGGGTCACAACGTATGGTTTCAATGAGAAACAAAAAAATTATCCTTCAGTTACATTGTATCATCAAATACCCCTCTTATGTAGAGCTCTGTAGGGATTCCTTATATCAGGTTCACATTTTCGTTTCAGAACTCAGTTCAGCTGATATATACGCAGTTGAGGTAGTGGGTGGTTCTAGTCGTATTCCATGTTTCAAAGATCTTGTCACTAAAATCTTCGAGAAGGAGCCCAGCACAACCCTGAATGCTGATGAAGCAATAGCCAAGGGCTGTGCCCTGCAGTGTGCAATACTGTCGCCAACATTCCGTGTACGAGATTTCTCCATAGCAGATTGTCAGCCATATCCTATCACATTGTCATGGCAGGGAGGTGGTCTGGAAGAGGATAGGTATGCTAAGTTTTCATTTGGAAAACCATTTGGGGGCTTAGTTTTCATAAAACGATGATTTTACATTTTCAACATCTACATGAGCTGAAAAAGACATGTACAGGCATTAGGTACAGCCATCCCGGGGACAGATGTAAAGCCTGTGTATATATGTTCTCAGGAAGTTGAGAATACTTGCCCATCCGTCAAATAATGCAACATTTCTTATTTACGGTAAGGATTGAAAATGAAAAGACTTGGGCTGGGCTCTTTGAAAGACCACTTTCAAATTCTGTCAAAGATTCCAACAAAGATTAGACATTTTGTCTTTTCTATTTTTGTCCTCAGCAACACAGTACATTGATTGATCACGTCACTTCATGCGATTAAGAGCAGCCAATTTCTAAGTGAAAAGCATACTTGGTGCTTGACACATTACTGGTTGGCTTAAAAATTGAATGACAATCCAGTTAATATAGGCCATAACTAAGCTGTGAAGACAACACAGTGACCAACATCAATCAATGAATTATTTTAGGCCACTAAGTTCGTGTGACAGTTATCATTGAGATGTAAAGAAATCAGTATTTTGGCAGATTATTTGATGTGATAGCTTGGCGTAGCAACTTTTCAGATCAGCTGGTCAGTTTTAAGACTCTGCATTGCATTAGTTGTCAAGCTTGTAGTAAATAAATAAAATTTTATTAAGACAAAAAGCTGTCGATGAGGGTAAATGTGACATTGACTTTTGGAGAAACTACTATTGATATGGGAAGGCTATTCAATTATGACAATAAAGAACATGCTGCAGCAGTTCAAGAACATTTGAGCCACAACACGACAAAACCAACAAAGTGGCATGTGCGCCCAGCTAAGACTCGGATCAGTCTGATCAGAGTTTTTGCTGTCCACATGGAGCTAGCTTAGACCCTTAGCTACGCTAGACCCTTAACTACTCTTTAAGCGCAAAGCGAAGACTGTGTTCAGACTAGGCGGATGCCCTGGCTGAACTGAGTCTTCACTAAGCGCACTTTGTTGGTTTTGTTGTTTCGTGGCTCATTTAACTATTTTACCAAAGTCGTCATTTTATCAGGAGCTGTGTTACTTGTT
Organism: Ctena decussata; assembly: GCA_963989385.1. NCBI lineage: Eukaryota > Metazoa > Mollusca > Bivalvia > Lucinida > Lucinidae > Ctena > Ctena decussata. The sequence goes on from OZ022506.1 coordinate 22,060,900, forward strand.
TCAGTTCCTTAGAGGTATTCCCAGAGTTCCATCAAATACCATTCTCAAAGATGTTGACCTTCTACAGAAAAGAGAACTTCAGTTTAGAGGCAAAATACAGCATCCCCAACATGGTTCCAATCAAAGATCCATTTATAGGTATGTATGGGTAGAGCTGGGACTATTTACTGGCTCTCACTCCAACAACCGCCGAAACTGTATCCATGTTCGATAAAAAAATGTATATTGTATAGCGGGTTATTTCTGCGGGTGTTTAATTTCCAAGGATAGTGTTTGGATAGATATTGGGCTACATTTAAGTTTTTATATGCTGGACAACGTCATTTGGCAAGCTAGCAGGTCTTGTTATACACTGAAAAATAGTCCATCAGCCAGTTTGGGACAAAACCAGAAATAACTCATGCTAAAATTTATGTAAACCCTTTTTCTGAGATGATGAAACTGTCAATCCATTCTCTGAGACGGCAGAAGTTAGTCCGAGGGTCACATCGAGTGATGAAGCAGGGACAGGTTACAAAGTTCTTGTGTCATTAGGGGTTCTCTCTAGTGTATCAGGGGCAGTAACTGTGTCTCTGACCCCAGACTTGTCTGCTAAACCAGCTCAGGTCACTTGATGGAGACTTGGTTCTGGTCACCTTTTTATCTGAACAACAAAACAATGTTATATGCTTTTCCACAAAGAACAAGGAAAAAAACAAAAACAAAAAAAAACCCTCAAGTATTTGCCACTGCTCTAAAACAGTTTGATAGAGCTGCTGATAATTTTCAGATACCCTCTGTATACTTATAAATTTCTGTGGAATAATTTAAATCCCAGAATTATCATCAGATACCCACTTTATTATCTTTGACACTGAAATTTTCCATGCTTCTTTTGGCACCTCTAACAACAGAATGTTTCCAAGAATTTTTCCCCAGAAACAACTCTCCTGATGCTTTGGTGTAACATTACTTTCCTCTGTCCAGCTAAGTGATTGAAATCTTGTTTCCAACTTGCCTATACAAAAGTGCAAGAAGAGCCATGGCACTGTGTTGTCCAAGTCCCACTTTGCATTTAAGTTCTAGTGAACCGTTTTTGTTTGATGGGCAAATTGCTTTTAAGCAAGATATCCCATACACAGACAGGTCTTTTTGAGTTAAATGTATCTAACCATAAATGTAAAGTCTTTGTCGACAAACAATCTAAATACTTTCTTGAAATGATGAAACTGTCAATCCATTCTCTGAGAAGGCAGAAGTTAGTCTGAGGGTCACACCGAGTGGTGAGGCAGGGACAGGTTACAAAGTTCTTGTTTGTCATTAGGGGTTTTCTCTAGTGTATCAGGGGCAGTAACTGTGTCTCTGACCCCAGACTTGTCTGCTAAACCAGCTCAGGTTACTTGATGGAGACTTGGTTCTGATCACTTTTTAATCTGAAATACAAAACAATGTTATATGCTTTTCCACAAAGAACAAGGAAAAAACAAAAACAAAAAAAAACCACAAGTATTTGCCACTGCTCTTAAACAGTTTGATAGAGCTCTTGACAATAAATTGCTGATAATTTTCAGATACATGTATACTTAAGGACAAAAGTTCTGCATGGATGTTCAAGGAACATCCATGCTGAACTTTTGTCCTTAAGTATAGTTTCTGCTTTATTGGAAAGAAATAACAGCTTCTGTATACTTACATATTTCTGTGGAATAATTTAAGTCCCAGAATTATCACCAGATACCCACTTTATTATCTTTGACACTGAAATTTTCCATGCTTCTTTTGGCACCTCTAACAACAGAATGTTTCCAAGAATTTTTTCCCAGAAACAGTCCTCCTGATGCTTTGGTGTAACATTGCTTTCCTCTGTCCAGCCAAGTGATTGAAATCTTGTTTTCAACTTGCCTATACAAAAGTGCAGGAAAGGCTATGGTACTGTGATGTCCAAGTCCCACTTTGCTTTTAAGTTCTAGTGAATGTTTTTGTTTGATGGGCAAAGTGCTTTTAGGCAAGATAACCGGTACACAGACAGGTCTTTTTGAGTTAAATGTATCTAACCATAAATGTAAAGACCTAGTCGACAAACAATCCAAATACTTTCTTGAAGTGATGAAACTGTCAATCCATTCTCTGAGAAGGCAGAAGTTAGTCTGAGGGTCACACCGAGTGGTGAGGCAGGGACAGGTTACAAAGTTTTTGTGTCATTAGGGGTTCTCTCTAGTGTATCAGGGGCAGTAACTGTGTCTCTGACCCCAGACTTGTCTGCTAAACCAGCTCAGGTCACTTGATGGAGACTTGGTTCTGATCTGCATTATAGGTTGTTTCTTCCAAGGGAAAAATAAGAGTATATTCTTTTAGAGAGCAATGAACGGAAGATAAAAATATAGTAAAGAATATAAAAGATGTCATACATGCAGATATCTGTTTTTAAGGTGACATGGTTTTGTTTCTCTTTTTCCTAATTTAAATTAACTAAAAGTCATTCCTCATTCCCTTGTGGCACAATGGTCTGGCATTCAATATAGGCAGCGAGGCAACGTACTATAAAACTCAATTGTTTTCGCATACCTCTCAGAAAAATTTCAAACTATTATTCTTATGGTCCTGGCAGTTATACCTCTTAGTCAGATCAGGTTTTCGAAGGAATTCTGTGTAGTATAAATACAGTGCTTGAATAAGTTTCTACACCAATTCGTTGCCTAGTCGTTGCAGCCCAAAAATTGTTTTCAGCCATTTCATGACTACGCATATCAATTGAGTAAAACTTTTGATTCCTATTTCAAGAGTCCGGGGTTGGATGGTCAGTGCGACTATACTTCTGAAACAAACTTATCCTAATGAGCGGAACAAGCAAGTTTCATGTATGTTGGCTTCGTTACTTGTGTTGAATGCCAGACCAGTGTGTTGTGGCCTCATGGGAAGTGGATGTTAAAGGTCCTCTGTATCTTGGATACAGTTAAAGGAAAATGGAGCATATAACCCTGTGTTCTTGGCCATTTATTGTTGGGTTGACAGAAAGAGTTTACAGTTGTCATCAACTTACCTTTGCATTGTAGACATTAGATGAAAGATGGCAGCTAATGATAATTTATACAGGGCTTTGATTTGGCTTTGAAAGAGGGTTAGTTGGGTGAAGCTGTTCTTATGCTCAACGAGTCAGAAGTTCTGACTCGGATGGTTGTTTGAAAACATATGCACCATATTGCTTCTAAAAATGTCTTTCATAAATGAAATTATTCCTCTTCCTTTTTCGTGAAAAACAGGTCGCAAAATATTTCACTATGAATGCTTTAGACCACCAAAATTAGTTATACTGTGCAGATTTAGTCTATAGAATATAATTTTGTCTAAATACATATAATGTCATTTTTAAGACCTGTGAATTGTAGTGCTCCTTGTGGCATTGTTGAAAGAATTGCAGTATGCAGTTATTATTTGCTTGTTCAACTTATGCATTTATTATAAACCTATGATTAAAAAAAATAATTATGCAACTTTTGTCTGAGATGATGAAACTGTCAATCCATTCTCTGAGAAGACAGATTTTAGTATGAGGGTCACACCGAGTGGTGAGGCAGTCTGAGGGTCACACCGAGTGGTGAGGCAGAGACAGGTTACAAAGTTCTTGTGTCATTAGGGGTTCTCTCTAGTGTATCAGGGGCAGTAACTGTGTCTCTGACCCCAGACTTGTCTGTTAAACCAGCTCAGGTTACTTGATGGAGACTTGGTTCTGATCACATCTTGAGGAATTCGTTTGGTACTTTACAATAGTGAGTGTGTGAACCTGGATTTAACGTGCCACCAATACATAGGTCATATGGAAACAGTGACCTAGGTTTGTTTGAAATCCTTGGGGGGTAGGGAATCAAACATGGGACCCCTGGATTGGTAGTTCAGACCATAACCAGTAGATCACAGCTGCCTTTACTGTACAGTAGAAATGATTCTGACAGCCAGAGGTGCTTTGACAGTATTCTAAAGTAATGAAATATGGAAAAAAGAAAAGGAAAGAAAACGGTATGGATATGTGTACAATTTAAGTGGCTATATTTGATAGACTAGTGAAAATCTATATGTTGTTTGATATTATATCAGATTGATATTGCATATCATGGTCGTTGGATATTAATGGCTATGGTTTACCATTACATTCCTGCATTCAATGATTTCCTGTGTACATTTCCATGTCTGATCACCAGTTTAGTGGAAAAAAGACAGAAAATGCACAAACTTTTTTCTGAGATGATGAAACTGTCAATCCATTCTCTGAGAAGACAGATTTTAGTCTGAGGGTCACACCGAGTGGTGAAGCAGGGACAGGTTACAAAGTTCTTGTGTCATTAGGGGTTCTCTCTAATGTATCAGGGGCAGTAACTGTGTCTCTGGCCCCAGACTTGTCTGTTAAACCAGCTCAGGTTACTTGATGGAGACTTGGTTCTGATCACTTTTTGAGGATTTTGTTCAGTACTTTATAGTTGTGAGTGAACTCAGGTTGCTAGGGGTTATTTTTTGACAATATAAGTGTTATAAGCATGAAATATATAAAAGGAAAGAATTCTGTAAGGGATATGTGTACTACTTAAGTGGCTATAATTGATTTGAAAAGTGGAAATCTGTATATTGTTGCACATGGTATCAGTGTGGTACTTATGTTCTTTGGTTATTTAATGGTATATGGTTTTGTAATATAACATTTTCTCACCCTTGGGACAAGAATATCCGTTTTCTAGAGCTGTCAGATTTTTCTATCTCGGCCTGCTATCTCAGCCGAGGCTCAGACAGCTATCTCAAAATGTCAATTATTGCTATATAACACATATAACTATATAGTGCAGCCCAATCATATAACACACTTTATTTTAACAAATCTATTTGCTACCTGACATGTAAATTGCATGCAGAATATGAAAATGACAGCCACTGATGTACAGGAAATGTCACAATAGTTTTCTGATTAGCTGTCAGTCATGAAAAATACATGCACAAGGTGAAATAAACACACATGTCAGAACTATTAAAAGAAAATTATCTTGTAGTTTATAGGAATGGCATCAACAATAAGTTAAGGTATTTAATGAATATTCTGTTTTATAAAATAAAATGGGTGAGAAAAAAGAAATGATGTGGTTGAGGCCTCGACAAGGAAATCTCAGGCTTGATTTTGTCTTATGCTTGGCAAGCCTCGCATAAGACAAAATAATCTGAAAACAAGTCTGAGATTTCCTTTTCTCGGCTTCAACCCCATCATGGATTCTATTATTCCTGTGCTTCATCAGTGATTTCCATGACTGATCACCAGATAAGTGGAAAAGCACAAACTTTTGTTTTGAAATGATGAAACTGTCAATCCATTCTCTGAGAAGGCAGAAGTTAGTCTGAGGGTCACACCGAGTGGTGAGGCAGGGACAGGTTACAAAGTTCTTGTATCATTAGGGGTTGTCTCTAGTGTATCAGGGGCGGTAGCTGTGTCTCTGACCCCAGACTTGTCTGCTAAACCAGCTCAGGTTACTTGATGGAGACTTGGTTCTGATCACATCAGATTTTGCATAGTACTTTAGAACATAGGGTGACTGAACTTGGGTTTAACATTCTACCAGTATATGGGTCATATAGAGGTGGGGACCTCAGATTGAAGTAACAACTGTACGACTGTAAGTGCAGGGAATTGAATCAGCAGCCCTTAGATAAGTAGTCAAGAGCATAAACCACAAAGCAATCGCTGCTACTGCTTTACAGAGGAAGTGATTCTGGTAAATGCCAGCCTTTTTTTGACAGTGACAGTGTTCAGAAGCAATAAAATGGCTAAAAGGATATAGTTAGCTGTAATTGATATGTGATCAATGTAAGTGGCTATTCTAGACTAAAATTGTGGAAATATATATGTGTCAGGACATCTGATTTTGTTAGTGTAACATTGTTTGATTATTGAATGATTACGATGTTAGAATGTAATATCAGTGTTCAGTTCAACTGATATGTGTGTTGGATCACCAGTTAAAAGAAGAAAAAAAAAAACAGAAGGAAAAACAGCTCCAACTTCTTCTTATGAGATGATGAAACTGTCAATCCATTCTCTGAGAAGGCAGAAGTTAGTCTGAGGGTCACACCGAGTGGTGAGGCAGGGACAGGTTACAAAGTTCTTGTATCATTAGGGGTTCTCTCTAGTGTATCAGGGGCAGTAACTGTGTCTCTGACCCCAGACTTGTCTGTTAAACCAGCTCAGGTTACTTGATGGAGACTTGGTTCTGATCACATTTTGTAGCAGTAGCAGCATGAAAGCTTGCACATGATACATTCTTCTCCAAACTACACAGCCCATCCAATCAATAGAGAAGACCCATGTCATATAAACTGCTGTGTAATTCTGTTATTACACTCTGTTGGGTATCCATAGACAATCACTGTGTTATAAAATAATGGCTTCATGTCAAGGAATATATGGCAAATGAGCATTTAATGCTCATTTGCCACATATTCTTTGAAAAGTCATTGGGAGCCGTGACAAATTAGCATTATGTCAAAAATACTGTTATAACAGAGTACCCTAATGTGCTTAAGTACTGGGGCACCTAAAACTAATAATTTTCCATTTGTCCCAAATGGAAAATTAATGGTTTTAGGTGTCCCAATATTTAAACACATTAGAGCAGTGTAACAGTGCGGTTGAATTGAATATTTTTCTTGTAGGTTCATTTACGATCAACAATGTTCAGCCACAGGCCAATGGTGAGAGTTCCAAGGTGAAGGTGAAAGTACGGGTGAACAATCATGGTATATTTAACGTCCAGTCAGCCAGCATGGTAGAGAAGCTTGACGACAAGACGGAGGAACAAGGACCAGAATCCATGGAAACAGAAGGGAAAGAAAACGTTGAAAATGAGACACAAGAGATGGCTCAGACAAATGAAGAACAACAGAATGAGGTAGGGAATAGAACTTAGAATAAATTTATTGGAATGCATTATCATTGTGTTTGATGAGGAGATAATTCATGTTGGCTTGCCTTGCAAAGTAACCCCACAATAGCAGAATCTCTCGCTCTCGGTGTGGGACACTACGTATACTAATAGAGAGAGCAAAAATTTCCCAGATTTGGCTTAAAATATCCTTTTCTGGAGCATAGTTGTATGGTGCCTTTATGAAGAGGCTCTGGCATTAGTCTATGCGCACTGCCAGTCACTCCACCACTATTTCGCCGGGCCGGGTAGCGCAATCGGTAGGGCACCTGACTCGTAAGTCAGAGGTCCTGGGTTCGAATCCCGGTCTGGCCACATACTTTCGTTTCTCCTTCCGCTGATTCAAGAAGGGCAGTTGTCAGTTACTGGCAAAAGTATGTGCACTTAGTACTGGTTAACCGCTTAGGAGGTCTAAGCCTGCCCAGGAATGGTGTGGTTAGGTTAACTGACCGTCCCCACATGACCATAGTTGTTTACCGTGGACGTTAAGCAACAAATCAATCAATCAAAAAACCACCAGTATTTCAATTGAGACTTCAAATCAAGTGCCCCTTCCCATACAACATTTCTACTGGTAGTACATTTATCCAAGTTTATTCACTCCCTCCTAGCAAAAGTCATTTTCATGGTTACCCCATTGCAGCCTTTCATAGTGTGCCTTCCAATGCAGAGCTCTAGATAAGAGGGAGTATTTGTTGATAATTAAGGATAATTTTTCTTATTTCTCATTGAAACCATATGTTGTGACCCCTCATCTGAACTGTCTGGTCGAGACGGTTCAGATGAGGGGTCACAACATATGTTTTTATGCAGAATTAACAAATTATCCCTAATTATCACCAAATACTCCCTCTTATCTAGAGCTCTGCAATGCCTTCTGACAAAACTTGTTCCTATCTTCTATAGGCCCCAATGGAGACAGATCAGAGTCAGTCAAACACAGAACAGGCCAATACAGAACAACCCAAAGATGAGGAAATGAAGGAAGAAGGGAAAGAAACAGAGAAAAAGGTAGATATTACAAAAAGTGCTACATCATGAAAAAACATTTGTGAGTCTGACCATATGGGAACATAGTGTAATCAGTCTTGCCTGTTTCACAGGGTATAATCGATTACGCCAATTTTCGCTTCCTGCAGAGACTGTACATCATATCTGGCTTCTGCTGAGACTGTCCGTGAACTATTGCTTCCTGCCGAGACTTCTGTACATGATAAATGGCTTCATGCAGAGACTGTCCGCGTGATTCTGCTTCCTGCCGAGGCTCTCGGCAGGAAGCAGCGTCACGCGGACAGTCTCGGCAGGAAGCCATTTCTCGAGGACAGTAGTCTCTGCAGGAAGCAAGAGTTTGCGGACAGTCTTGGCGGAAGCCAAATATGACGGACAGTCTCTGCAGGAAGCGAAAATTGGCGGAATCGATTATACCCTGTGTGTTTGAGTCAACACTTATCAGGGTTATCACAGTCATGAAGAAACATTTGGAAAATGAACTTTTTTCCAGGTCAGGGAAAAGTCGAGCAATTTTGTGTTTGGTCAGAGAAATTTGAAAAGGACTTGACAAGTCAGGAAATTTGAAAATTAGTGGCTACTAGTCAGTTAGTGGCTACTAGTCTAGTCAATTTACCTCTGCAGCAGACTACAACAAAAACTAGGGAAGGATGGATGACTTGTGTTTTACGTCCTTTTCAACAGTCATATCAGGATGATGGGTGGGTGATAATGGAAGGCTGTGTGTGAAGGAACCTTGTTTATAATTTAAAAGATTATGCCTCCAACAGGTCTTGAACCTAGGACTACTAGATCAGGGGCCGTATTCATAAAACGACTTAAGTGGTTGCTATGGTGTTGCTAAGGCTAAATTTCTTTGAAGGAGATTCCCTACAACTATGAAATTTGCTCTGGAGGAACAGTCTTACAAAGACTGTTCCTCCAGACCAAATTTCATAGTCGTAGGGAATCTCCTTTATAGATATTCAGCCTTAGCAACCGCATAGCAACGACTTAAGTGGCTTTATGAATAAGGCCCCAGCAGGCTAACCTACTGAGATACCAGGGCATAGGGAAATGATCATCTTAATTGAAGAGATAGTGTTACATTATTATAGGGATATTTTGTCATTAGTCATCTTAAGATTTTGGACACGTAAACGTTGTTCTAACGTTCCTATCTCAGAAGATGCATTGTACCACAAGGTCAGTAGATAAACAGACTTTGTCAGTCTTGCTGACTACAGAATACCTGGCCGGGCCGGGTAGCGCAATCGGTAGGGCACCTGACTCGTAAGTCAGAGGTCTTGGGTTCGAATCCCGGTCTGGCCACATACTTTCGTTTCTCCTTCCGCTGATTCAAGAAGGGCAGTTGTCAGTTACTGGCGAAAGTATGTGCACTTAGTACTGGTTAACCGCTTAGGAGGTCTAAGCCTGCCCAGGAATAGTGTGGTTAGGTTAACTGACCGTCCCGACATGACCTTAGTTGTTTACCGTGGACGTTAAGCATCAAATCAACAATCAACAGAATATCTTAATTATCTCTGTTCATTACCTCTGATATAGACAGATGATGAAAAGAAGACACCAAATGAGAAGAAAGAGAAGAAAAAGAAAGCCACAGTTAGAAGTATAGACTTGCCTGTAGAGGCTAAGATTAAGTCTTATACCAAGGAAGACATTAATAAGATGGTGGAATTGGAGGTGAGTGGTTGTCTTTGTCTGTCTGTCTGTCTGTCCATAGTAGGTAGAAAATTGGGCTTCAGTCCGCCCTCTTTATAACCATATTTTAGTATAACAATAAAATTCTTTATTTTAATGTCAGTTTGACTGGCACCATAGTAAATTTTTCATTTGAAATTAGCTTACAAGATTGGATTCAGTTTAGCAGCATACCATTTAGAACAAATGCTGAAAGTACAAAGAGGGTCCATGGTACTCATACTTGAAACAGAAAAATCTTTGAGAACCTTCATTTTTCTGAATTTGAGTCTGAGGAAGTATTTGCAGTCTGAATTTGCTATTCCCATGATATTGCATTGATTTAGACTGGTGTTAGTTTGACTGTCAAGATGAATGGATACACTTTCTGGGACAGCAACTCTGTCATTTTCATTTTTGCTTCCCTTCTAATAATGAAGGGTCAACTCTTAAAATAATTTGCTCTCATAGAAGCAAATTTAGTATTAATTTGCTTAAGAACTTAGCATTCACAAAAATAAAACAGTATAATAAGATGATACAACATCTGAATGGATCAGCAATAGACTCACATTTAGAAAAAAAAAAAATGCTTTTGATTGTTGATTTTAGGGGCGGGGATTATTCAGGCGGATTGATGGAAGTTACATGTAATGTTTACTTGATTTGTTCCAGGGTCAAATGATAGCACAGGATAAGATGGAGAAGGAACGATGTGATGCTAAGAATGCTGTTGAGGAATATGTCTACGATATGAGAGATAAACTTTGTGGCCCTCTGGAAGAATTCTCAAAAGAAATGGTAAGGTAGACCACAAAGAAGGCACTTTTACAGACAGTTGTAATGCCGTTCGCCAGGGGTACTTATGTACTAACAAGGCGATCCGCATTCAGTGTTGCATTTCAATGTAAAGTATAAATGAATTAGTGCCACTAGATGCTCCCAGCCAGAAGGCTTCGAAGGCCCATCAGCACTTTACGGAAACTTGGAGGAAAGGGGCCACAACTTGCACCCTAATATGGTCTGGCGACACTGATCAACTCAGCGCGCTTAGAGCTGATCGATGTTGCCAGTGGGGACGTGAACGATGGCAGGCTCCAAGTCGCAATTTTGCAGCCTCCTGGGGTCAAGATAAATAAACCAGATTTTCAAAGATGAAGAGACAAGATTTCTATAAAGTTAAAACTTGTTATTTTTAGTTAGGAACAGACAAACTATGTCTCTCCTTCAAACAGCCACTACTTTAAACAATTTTCAAATAGTTTGATATAGACAAATATTCACTTAAAAGAGAGAGTTCAGCTTGCCAATAAGACAGTACATGTACATAAAACTGTAAACAAAAGCGCGTGACAGAATATGCAAATTAGCCACATGTGTTTCCACAAATAGCACAAATAGATTGTTTACTGGAGAGACATTACAAATTCTTCAAAAACTTATCCATAATAAATTCAAAGACGCGCCAATGTAATCTCAAGAGAAGTTCATAGTTTTCAGAGTTTAAGAAAGTAGCAAATTATTATTACACAGCGATAAATTTGTATCTTCCGAATTCCAGAAGCAGAATGACACTGAACTTACTTTACGATAGTTCAGGATCTAGAACGTTATGATAGATTGCGGTGAAAACCACAGTTGTGTATTTAATAAAAATATTCTAAGAGAAAATGGATAAGCGTGGCTGTTCGTGCAAAGTGACAAGACAGGAATGAAAAGAGCCCGCCGAAGCAACTTGACGGTGACGTAAACGGCTAATTTGTCAAGAATAATCAGTTTGATTGGTTAGTTATACCGAATCTTGGTTAACTTTAGCCAAACGGTAAAAATCAAACCCAAGCATAAAATACATTACTCAGGTACCGTACCGCCAATACCGATAGTAAGTGAACAAGGCACAGTTGAATCCCTAAATTAAGGGTCCAGGCAAGCTAAACTCCCTATTACATAACAGTAATACAAGAAACTTCCCATAGACAAGGAAGCTGTGCTATACAAACATTGTTAGTCTGAGAATAATGGGAGGGCTAGCATAGAATAGAACAGAATGGGACAGAATAGAATAGAATAGGGGTAGAACAGAATAGAATGGGATAGAATAAAATAGGGTAGAATATAGAATTGATCTTAACAATATAACCATAGAAACAGTCTAAGTGATGAGGGGTGCACAGACAGGGACCCATAGGGTGCCATGTCACTACACAGTGCATGCCAGATGATTTTTGTGTATCTGTTTTGTGACTAACAGACAGCAAGACATGGGTTTTACTTTCCCAGAGCTGCAGCTTGTTGGCAGTGAATGCTTCTGTTTATTATCCTGCCTGGTTTAACTCTGAATCTGTGGCATAGCATAGACAGGCAAGACATAGCATTCAGTGGAATTTGTTGTAAAAATAACTTTTTCTAAATACTTCGTCCATTTAGAGTAAGTATAATTTGATCAAAGTATCGACAAGTCCTGTAAAGACTAGACCATTGAGTGTAGCAAGGACTAGCCACTGACTTAATAAAGTAGCTTTTAGCATGCAATATTTATACAGTTTGCCAACTTTTTCGAAACTATAAGAAAGTGATAGTTCCAACTATATATTCTAATGCTATTTAATACAATTTGATTGGTTGAGTGAAAATGGAAAATGTACATGAAAAATAGTTCATATTCACTGATTAAGCCCCTGAACCAGAAATTTGGAACTATCTTTATTTGCGGACCTATTATAACACACCATTTCAAGATATCTGTAGAGATGAATTGGAATGATAAGTACCCTAATGTGCTTAAATACATGTATTGGGACACCTAAAAACCATAAATTTGTTTTGGGACAAATGGAAAAATGATGGTTTTAGGTGTCCCAATATTTAAGTTTATTAGGGTTATGAAATTCATTATTGTAGATTTTCTGCAGTTAAAAGCTGGACAATCACAAACTCCAAAAATTCATATTGTAACAACACTATATCATGTTGTAGGATCGTGAAAACTTCAACAAGCTGTTAGGCGAGACAGAAGACTGGTTATACGATGAAGGAGAGGACCAACATAAACAAGTCTACCTTGATAAACTCGCAGAGCTGAGGGTAAGCAGAGGTCCGGATAAAAAGAATGTTGGTTGATGATTTGAGATAAATTGTGTTAATTTCCATTTCTAAACATTTGTTGAGACTCCGCAGAATTCCTTTTTCAGATTTCTATGCAGAATTGAGTTGGATCTCTTGAGAATTCTGGCAATTCTAATCTGACCATTTTGCACCTTTTGTGAAGCTGAAATCTGTGTAGATGTTTGTCTCAAACTTAGTTTTTGTCTCTTTTGTGACGAGCAGAAGTAAGAAATAAGTATTCTTTTATACTTTTCAATGAATTATAGAGATTTCTCGGTGATATCGAAACTGATAATCTCACTGTTTCAAACAGTGAGATTATCACTTTCGATTTCACTGTTTCAGAAATAGGATTTTTGTGAAATAGCCTCAAGTTTTTTGTTGATTAATTGGCTAAGTCTTATCCGGCTTGACAAAACTTACATCACCCATGTTTGCATGTCATTATGACGTTAATGACGTCACTTCAAGCGCCAACATAACATTGTTACTGCATGCGACGTCAGGCCGCCTAAGTCTCCTGTAGGCATTCTTTCTTGGCAATTTTTTTTGACTTCTGTTTATCAAAATGATATTTGCAGCTATTTTTGGCTCGCCTGAAGGAAGTTCAGGAAGAGCTATTGTACTATCCCCGGTGGCGTTGGCGTCGGCTTAAGCAAAATGTTAAAAGTTTTAAGTCAAAGTTATTTAGGTGATGGGCAAGGCGCTGTCAGGCGAGCTATCCTGTTCCACTGACAGGTCTTGTTCAGTGACAATGTGTGAGAGGCCAGACACAGCACGGCATTTCACTGAATTCTTGTTGTTGACCTTTGTCACATTTATCTAATTTGTTTTACAGAAACAAGGAGACCCAATCATGATGAGATACCGGGAATCGTTCACAAGAGTTGAAGCTTTCAATGTGTTAGGTTCTTCTTTACAATTAGTGAGAAAATTCTTGGACCTTTATGAGGCAAAAGATGAAAAATATGATCATTTAGATAAAGCTGAAGTGGACAAAGTTAAGAAGTGTTTAAAAGAGAAGTCAGATTGGTTTGATAAACAGATGAACACACAGAACAAACTAAAAAAGTATGAAAATCCAGCGGTGTTGACAACACAGATACAACAGACCAAACAGGTAGGTTACAATTTGTTTTGTAGTAAATGCAGAATATATAATAGCATAGCAGAAGATGTTGCAGATTTGGACTGGGTCAGACGGGAAAATGTGTATGATCTGGAAAAGCATGTTTTCTGCTGAAGGACAGGGTAGGCTAGACTGTATAGACACGGGGTTGTTTCTTTATATCTGAGTGTCCCGGGTGTATTCTGTCATCCTGTATCTGAATTCCCTTTGTGTCTCATCACCACATTGTTGCTTGCAATAATTGCAAGTCATTAAATAGACCAGCTGACAGGAAAGACATAAATCCTATTGTAATTAAATTTTTTAGGTTTTGCTTGCATTGACTTTCAAAAAACCTTGGGGAAAATGTCAAACAGTATAGATGAGCAATAGACTGCTCCTGTAAATATAAAGGAGCAGTCTCCGATACCTTGCACTGCATGCTGTGGTATTTCTTGGCCCAGCATATAGAATTTTTGGCCGGGCAGCATAGCGCAGTCGGTAGGGTACCTGACTCATAAGTCAGAAGTCCTGGGTTCGATGCCCGGTCTGGCCACATACTTTCGTTTCTCCTTCCACTGATTCAAGAAGGGCAGTTGTCAGTTACTGGCAAAAGTATGTGCTTTAAGTACCAGTTAACCGCATAGGAGTTCTAAGCCTGCCCAGGAATAGTGTGGTTAGGTTAGCTGACCGTCCGTGGACATAAAGCAACAAATCAATCAAATCAATATAGAATTTTTGTTGTATGAATATGAATATTGAGTAATATTTAGATCAGAGCTCTAGATAAGAGGGCATATTTGGTGATAATTAGGGATAATTTTTGTTAATTCTGCATAAAAACATATGTTGTGACCCCTCATCTGAACCGTCTCGACGAGACGGTTCAGATGAGGGGTCACAACATATGGTTTTGATGAGAAATAAGAAAAATTATCCTTAATTATCATCAAATATGCCCTCTTATCTAGAGCTCTGTAGATTTCTGAAGATAGACATAATCGTTTTTCCTGCAGGCATTGGAGAACCTGTGTGACCCTATTATCAACAAACCCAAACCTAAACCAAAAGAAGAGCCACCAAAAGATGAAAAGAAGGATGAAAAGAAGACAGAAGGGACAGAAGAAAAAACAAATAATGCAGCAGGAGATGGAAAGAAGGAAGAATCCACGGAGCAGACGCCACAGGCAAATGGCGGAGATATGGATTTAGATTGATCTTAGCATATCAATAGCTTGTTGTTATATACTTTGAACTCCTTTTAAGAAAAAACTTGGGGGTAAAAAATTCTCCACACAAACAGATGTAAAATAGGAAATCTTTGCAGGAAATTTTTTTTTTTGTGTCAGTTTGTTACTTACCATGCACATGCAATAAAACATGCAAAATATAACAGCCATTTACAGTATGAGGGACCAAGGTTGTCTTCCCTATTAACCCTTAAAGCGCCAAAAACTAAAATTTGTTAACAGTGTAGATCCAGATGAGGTGGCTCATAATGAGCCACCTCATCTGAATCTACACTGTTTGCCCTCTAGTGTTTGAATTCTCAATATGATATCGCTTGGACGAAACATTTTTTTGAAATTCTGCAGACGTAAATTTTTGTCTGCTTTTTGGCGCATTAAGGGTTAATTATTTCTAAAAAAATATTGCCGAGATTGAGCAAAAATAAAGCTTTTGCAAAAATTTCCTGCTTCACATTTTAATGTAGCATGAGGCTTCTTACGGGATCCCGGGATACATTTTTTATTAAGGTGAACGTTTACATATGAATGGTTTTCCACCAGTTTTATAAAAAGAAACAACTAAATTCTGTTTGCTTCTCCTGACAAGGAAATCCTTCCAGTAAAGGTGTCTATTCTTAAAGTAAAGAATTTTCTCCTAACGGTGCAAATTCTTTGTTTTATGAATTGACCCCTATTGAGAAAAGAGAAAATCACCTTAAAGAGAAATGAGAATAAAAATCCTTTTCACCCCCAAAAAGATTGCTTATCTGGAGTTCGAGATGTACATTAAATGCTCTAAAAATACAAATATCAAGTATGACCAAAATGTCTAGGCAGTCAGTATAGACCCAGATTAAGGAGCAGTCTGATCAGGGTTTACAGTGTTTGCAATTTCACCAAGTTTTCATGTAAAAAGTATCAGAGAAAACATCTTTCCCCACATTTTTCTGAGAACAAGGTTAACATTTTAGATCATTTACTGTACATTACCATTGCCATTATTGTTAATGTATTGAACATGTCTGTGTTGTACAAGGGGGCTGCATTGTCAAGTTTTCAGAGCTCTAGATAAGAGGGAGTACTAGGTGATAATTAGGGATAATTTTTGTTAATTCTGCATAAAAACATATGTTGTGACCCCTCACCTGAACCGTCTCGATGAGACGGTTCAGATGAGGGGTCACAACATACGGTTTCGATGAGAAATAAGAAAAATTATCCTTAATTATCATCAAATACTCCCTCTTATCTATAGCTCTGGTTTTAAGCCATGTGTGGTCGGATGAATGTATCTGTTACTGTGTTACTGGTTTCATGTTTTCTCACAAAATCAAATAGCTATATATTATAGCTTTAGCCATGTACTTGTACAGTTACATACGCCAACAGTATTTATCAATCATTTTAAAATGGTTAATTTGTCTGTGTGAAATGTGAAAGTGTGCCTATTTACTGAGAAGCAGAATGTGCACACTCTCCAGGCTGTGCTTCCAGTGTCTGGATATGCTTAGCAGACAAATTCTGTCACTACAAAGACTATAAACATTTGTCATAAAACCATTTCACAATGTATATTTGCTTTGAAATCAAAGGTAAATGAGCCGCGACACGAGAAAACCAACAATGTGGTAGTGCGCCCAGCGCAGACTCAGATCAGCCTGGGCATCCACCCAGTCTGATCAGAGTCTTCGCTGTTCGCATCAAGGTAGCTCAGTCCCTTAGCTACCCTTAAAGCACTTAGCGAAGAGTCTAGCCAGACTGGGTGGATGTCCAGGCTGATCTGAGTCTGCGCAGGGCGCACAACCACATTGTTGGTTTTCTCATGTCGTGGCTCAAATATGTTCACGTGCATTGTTAAGTTTTCACCAACATTTTTGCATAGACAATACCCTAAAAATTCTGAAAGTTGGGACAAAATAATTACTGGACTGGCCTAAAAATGGAATGTTTCTGTTTTAGATGGCAAACAGCGTAGACCCTGATCAGACTGCTCCTTTGGGAGCAGTCTGATCTAGGTCGGCACTGTTTGTTCAGACCTATCTGTCCCAATACTCAGAAATTTTATGGTATTGAACTTTCTTGCACATTGGTTACAGTTTATTGGTTGTTGCTGTTGTTTTGCACACTTAAGACAAGGCTCAGCCGCAGTCTGTGAAGATTAATGCAAACTCAGTATGGGGCAAGGTTGAAATCTCACCATTGGAACTTGCTAGTGTTAATTTTTCTTTTGGATTTAAAATACAGAAGCGTTTTAAAACCTGTAGTTCAGTTCAGTTCAATTCTCTTATCGACGTTACCCAAGTGGCTCAAACCTGTAGGGTTTGTTTATTTATTTATTGGAAATGAGAAAGTGAAATATTTATTTATTGGAAATGAGAAAGTGAAAAAAGGCTGACATCAATAAGTGTGATATAAACAGGGACTTTTTGCATAGACTTGCTTTCTCATTGGCTTTTTCACAGCCATAAACATCTCATAATGTTTTTTGCAGTTATACAGGTTTTGTTTAAGGGCGAAATACGTCTTGTGTTGATTTTTAAGTGCTTGTATGTTAGAGAATTTCATTCTTGTTGATTGTGTAGATACAGAAGTTGATTGACTTGAACACAGAATCGAAAATCGTGTAGATACAGAAGTTGATTGATTTGTACACATTCAAATCACATTGTTATTTATGAGAATGTTTCTACTTTTTATAGCCGTGTATGTATACGTATATATGTTGATGTATGTTGTCTGCTTTTAGGTGCAGCAAACTAAACCAGCTCATGATTATTTAATACCATAAAAACATTAAATATTGGGACAAATGTACTTGAGCAAATAGTGTAGACTCAGAATTATACTGTTTATAAGGAAGCAGTCTGACCAGGGTCCACATTGTTGGCCTTTTAGATGTGTGGGTACCTTTATTTTTTCTGCCATTTTTACATAGGGAAGCAACTTGCATCACTGACTGTTTACTTCCCTGGATGTCAAACCCTTCCAAAAGGGGTCATCTCTTAAAGGAAAGAATTTGTTCCTAAAGGAGCAAATTTTTTTGTCCTTTAAGAGTTGACTCCCTTTGAGAAAATGCAAGAAACAAAATGATAGAACTATTGTCCCTGAAAGAGTACTCATTCACCTAAGTCAGTTGAAAAGTCATAAGAATTTAATTTAACCCATTGCAATCTGGGTATTTTTTGTTGTCAGCTGAAATTGTCGTCTGCATCAAAAATCAAGAATATTTTGACAATATTGGTCTAACTAACTCTTGTAGAAATGTTGTCAAGGCAGTAAACAGTTTGGATCTCAGATCTGGCCCCACATTTGTGGGGCCTGATCTGGATCCAAACTGTTTGCCCAGATACCCCTCCTGAATGGAATGGGTTAATGGCTATTTTGTCCCAGTAGATAGCTTATGATCGTCTCTTTTTCTTCATAATCATTCCTCAAACCTCGAGATCAAGTGGGATCTTGAAGATAAATCTGGGATAATAATTTCTTGTGCTGTAAAAGACAGATTAACTTTAGTAGGACATAGATCACTTATGTGCTTTTGATTTTCATAACTTTGGATCTGCAGAATATGTAAACAGTTTAGGTTTTGACAAATGATAGTCTTCTTTTCATCTGCTTTTTAGCTCACCTGAGCCGAAGGCTCAAAGGTGAGCTTATAGTATAGGCAGGCCTACGTAGTCCGTCCGTCCACCATTTTAAAAGGTCTTCTTCCCCGAAACCCCTGGGCCGATCAAAGCCAAATTTTATATGGAGCCTCCATGGGTTGGGGGAACGAAAGTTTGTTCGGGGTATCTGGGTCACATGACCAAGATGGCCGCCATGCCCATATATGGTAAAAACCCTTCAAAAATCTTCTTCTCCAGAACCAAAAGGCTTGTGACCTTGAAACTTGGTATGTAGCATCGGGCATGCGGGCCCATCATAGTTTGTACAAATGATGACCTTGCAGTGACCTTGACCTTATTTATGATATGGTCAACTTTTGTACGTTAGGCTTTTATATGGGACAACGCTTAAGCAGCGGATTTCTCAGAAACTATTTAAGTCTAAGGTACAATACTTGGTATACATGGTCAACTAAATGAACAAATGAAGATATTATGTCACTAAAGGTCAAGGTCATTCGGTCCATCCATCCGTCGTCAAGATTTTCAAACATCTTCTCCTCTGAAACCACAGGGTCGATTAAAGCCAAATTTCATATGGAGCCTACCTAAGTTGGGGGAATGAACGTTTATATGCGGGGTCTGGGTCACATGACCAAGATGGCCGCCATGCCCATATATGGTAAAAACCCTTCAAAAATCTTCTTCTCCAGAACCAAAAGGCCTATGACCTTGAAACTTGGTATGTAGCATTGGGCATGCGGGCTCATCATAGTTTATACAAATGATGACCTTGCAATGACCTTGACCTAATTTATGACATGGTCAACTTTGGTACGTTGGGCTTTTATATGGGAAAATGCTTAAACACTGGATTTCTCAGAAACTATTTAAGTCTAAGGTACAATACTTGGTTTACATGGTCAACTAAATGAACAAATGAAGATATTATGTCACTAAAGGTCAAGGTTATTGGGTCTGTCCATCCGTCGTCAAGATTTTCAAACATCTTCTCCTCTGAAACCACAGGGCTGATTGAAGCCAAATTTCATATGGAGTCTCAATGGGATGGGGGAACGAAAGTCTGTATGCCAGGTCTGGGTCACATAACCAAGATGGCCGCCATGCCCATATATGGTAAAAACCCTTCAAAAAATCTTCTTCTCCAGAACCAAAAGGCCTATTACCTTGAAACTTGGTATGTAGCATCGGGCATGCGGGCCCATTATAGTTTGTACAAATGATGACATTGCGATGACCTTGACCTAATTTATGACACGGTCAACTTCAGTACCTTAGGCTTTTATATGGGAAAACGCTTAAACAGTGGATTTCTCAGAAACTATTTAAGTCTTAGGTACAGTATTTGGTTTTTATGGTCAACTGAATGAACAGCTGAAGATATTATGTCACTAAAGGTCAAGGTCATCCTGTCAGCCCGTCTGTCTTCAAGATTTTCAAACATCTTCTCCTCTGACACCACTGGGCAGATTGAAGCCAAATTTCATATGGAGTCTCAGTGGGATGATGGAACGAACGTTCATACGCGGGGTCTGGGTCACATGACCAAGATGGCTGCCACACCCATATATGGTAAAAACCCTTCAAAAATCTTCTCCAGAACCAAAAGGCCTATGACCTTGAAACTTGGTATGTAGCATTGGGCATGCGAGCTCATCGTAGTTATACAAATGATGACCTTGTGTTGACCTTGACCTAATTTATGACATGGTCAACTTTGGTATGTTGGGCTTTTATATGGGAAAACGCTTAAACAGTGGATTTCTCAGAAACTATTTAAGTCTAAGGTACAATACTTGGTATACATGATTAACTAAATGAACAAATGAAGATATTATGTCACTAAAGGTCAAGGTCATTCGGTCCATCCATCCGTCGTCAAGATTTTCAAACATCTTCTCCTCTGAAACCACAGGGCCGATTGAAGCCAAATTTCATATGGAGTCTTAGTGGGATGGTGGAACGAAAGTTGGTTCCCGGGAGCTGGGTCACATAACCAAGATGGCCTCCATGTCCATATATGGTAAAACCCGTTCAAAAATCATTTTCTCCAGAACCAAAAGGCCTATGACCTTGAAACTTGGTATGTAGCATTCGGAACTTGGGCCCATCATAATTTATACAAATCAGGACTGTGCATTGAGTGTGACCTAATTTTTGGCAAGGTCAATTTTGGTGCATTAGAAAATGCTTAAACAGTGGATTTCTCAGAAACCGTTCAAGTCCAAGATGTGATATTTGGTATTTATGGTTAACTAAGTGAGCCTATGAAGATATTATGTTGTTAAAGGTCAAGGTCTCTTTGGCCTTTGTTCAAGGTCACTGTGATTCTGTTGCCTGTCAACATTTTCAAACATCTTCTCTGAAGCCACTGGGCTGTTTGAAGCTATATTTCATATGGCGCTTTACTGGATTAAAAGAACCAAAGTTTGTTGAGCTGGTCATGTGACCAGCTGGTCATGGTCACATGACCAAGATGGACACCATGCACATATATGGTAAAACTCCTTCAAAAATCTTCTTATCCTGAATCAAAGGCACAATGACCTCGTGGCATGATATGTAGCATTGAGAACTCGGGCCCATCATAGTTTGTACAATCATGATGGTGCATTGGCCTTGACCTAATATATGGCAAGGTCAACTTTGGTATGTTATGCTTTTATATGGGAAAATGCTTAAACAGTTGATTTCATGGAATTTTTTAAGCCTAGATACAATAATTGGAAAATATGGTTAACTATATGAATACATGAAGACATAAGGTCATCAAAGGTCAAGGTCATGTTTTGAACTTTGCTCAAGGTCACTGAGATTTTAAATTTAAAATATGCACACCTTTTAAGTTACTGGTTTCAGATTTGTAACAAATGAGCGAAATGACAAATTGTGTCTGTTGACAGAAGGTGTCAGGGGAGCTACAGGACCATTGGTCCTCTGGTTTTTCTATTTGATTCTGCTGCTGAAAACTGCATATACTACATCTTTGTTATTTGAATAAATAATGCAAATAGGGGACACGTTCCAAAGGTGACTGTCTTTAAAAAAATTAAGAATGCTGGAGACTGCTCCCTGTGGATTGGTCTATTATTCACACTATGACACGTAATAGCTGAATGCTGGTCAGTTCTTCGCTCCAGATCAACAATGTTTTAATTGTTCATGTATCTAAAGAAAGTGCTCCAGATAAGAAGGGGTAACATAGAGAATTTTCCATACTTCTCCATAAAAGTATGTTGTGACCCCTCATAAGAACCTATTGCTGAGACGGTTCTAATGAAGGGGCACACCATAGGTTTTCTTTGTCAGAGAAATAATTTTTAAAAAATCTCGCAATTCTTCTTAAAATTCCACTTTACCTGGAGCTCTGTTAGACCTTAGATTTTGGGATAGAATGATGAGAACTTAAAGTGCACACCTAGACCAGTTTGGTCCTCAAGCAGCTCTCTGATAGGGATCTACACTGTTTGCCATTTTGCATCAAATTTGGTGACTTACTGCCTGGTACTTCAAATTTCATGATATAACGGCATGGTATTTCTTCGGTTATAAGTTGTTTTTTTTCTTCCAATACCATCCTGAAAATCTAGATCCATCTTACAAGATGGATCTAGATGTTTAGGATTGTTTTGGAAGGGGAAAACTTTATCTTAAAGACAGGTTCAGATAGCTGAGGTCATTCTAGAGATTTAGCAAGAAATACGGTAATTAGTTGAGATGTCCCAAGATTTATGGTGATGAAGGTTTTTGCATGGCTGATTATGGTGATGAAGGTTTTTGCATGGCTGATTATATTAATCTCTCACTGTTATATTGCATTGTTGCATATATCTGTGTTTTAGGAGAAAGTAAATTGCTGCTGTTACATTCTGACTTTTTAGTTATTATTTTGTATCCTATTAAGCAACAGGTGTTAAGAGAATTAAGTTGAGTCAGTTTGGTTAACTTTTAGTTACTAATCAGTCTCCTAGCCGAACTTATTAAGAAATTACAGTATGTTTTCCCTGGCTGTTGTCACCAGCTGATTTCAGGGTCACTGATGAGACATGAATACCCGAAACTTCGAAGTATGGCCCATGTTCCTTCTTTCGAGTGTGTTGTCTGCTCTTGCAGCTACTCTTTTAGATTTTAATTGGTATACATTCCTTGTGTTTACTGCCATTTTACAAATGGAAGCAACTTTCTTCCTGTGATTCATGTTTGCTACAGTCGAGCCAGCCTCACACAACCAACCAACCAAATGCACATCTTCCAAATTGTAATCTCTGGCCACACTTTCTTTTCTCCTTCCGCTGATTCAAGAAGGGCAGTTGTCAGTTACTGGCAAAAGTATGTACACTAAGTACTGGTTAACCGCTTAGAAGGTCTAAGCCTGCCCAGGAATAGTGTGGTTAGGTTAACGGACCGTCCCGACATGATCATTGCTGTTTATCGTGGACGTTAAGCAACAAATCAATCAAAAATCCAAACTGTAATCTTGTAAAGGAAGCAATTTGCTCCTAGGAAGGGCGTAGCTACCTATACGCAAATACGCAGGTGCGTATTGAAATTTTGTCAAATTGACAAAATTTCAACACACACCCGCATATTTTCATGCTGAAATGTTAACTGGGCAACATTGTAAAACTAACTGCCAACAGACACGAAAATTTTAAATATCTTAGGGGCATAATTGTGTGTACTGTGTAATTTACCCTAGCTATGCCCCTGCTAGGGGAACCTAAAAATTGATTAAGAAAGAAGGAAAAAATGCAGATGGCAAAGTTGCTTCCCATGAAAATGTATCCATTGACCTCAAGGATATAAGAAGCAGGAAGACAATGTAAGGCTTGCAAAAGTGTTGATGACCGCTATATGACCAGAAGTGTGTATAAATCACTGACAATTCAACAAACCACGTAGGTTGCACCTGCCTTGTGTGGAGCCGCAGTAGCTCTGACAGTGCATTGTCACAAAAATTCAACAAAGGTTAAAGCTGCTGCTGGAACAGTAACCTTGCTAACCACAAGCATTTCAAAATATTTACATTTTCAGTGCAGAGCTCTCTGTTAACCCAATTAAGTGATGCGGGAGTCAATTTTGTTTACAAGTCAATAATTACATTGTGTCACGCGCTTTAAAGTGACAGCTCATCTCACTAACTAGCACGTGAAATCTACAACATGCCATGTACTTGAATGGCTGGTAAACATTGAGTGACAGCTCGCTACGCCTACTTGCACGTGAAATCTACAGCAGGAGATGGAATTTACTGGTAGGCAGTGACAATGCGGCTGTTCCAAATTTTTGCAAAATTCGACCGGCAATGTTTTTAAAACGATTCTTATACAGTCGAACCTGTCTTAAGGGGTCACTGTATTAAGGGGTCACCTGTCTTTAGCAGCCACTTTTTTGGGTTCCCTTAGACCAAAATACAGTGCAAATGAACCTGTATTAAGGGGTCACCTGTCTTAAGCAGCCAATTTTTGTGGGTCCCATGGGGTGACCCCTTAAGACAGGTTTGACTGTATATGTATTTCTTATTTTTGTTTACCTTTTTATTAGCTCGCCTGAGCACGAAGTGCTCAGGGTGAGCTTTTGGGATACCGTGATGTCCGTCGTACGTGTGTCCGTCCGGACGTCCGGACGGACGTCCGTCAACTTTTGCTTGTGTACACTCTAGAGGGCACCGTTTTGATCCAATCTTCATGAAACTTTGTCAGAATGTTTATCTCTATAAAATCTAGGCCAAGTTCGAAACTGGGTCATGTCGGGTCAAAAACTAGGTCACTAGGTCAAATCTTAGAAAAACCTTGTGTACGCTCTAGAGGTCACAGTTTTGATCCAAACTTCATGAAACTTTGTCAGAATGTTTATCCTCATAGTATTTAGGACAAGTTCGAAACTGGGTCACGTCAGGTCTAAAACTAGGTCACTAGGTCAAATCATAGAAAAACCTTGTGTACGCTTTAGAGGGCACAGTTTTGATCCAATCTTTATGAAACTTTGTCAGAATGTTTATCTCCATAAAATCTAGGCCAAGTTCGAAACTGGGTCATGTCGGGTCAAAAACTAGGTCACTAGGTCAAATCTTAGAAAAACCTTGTGTACGCTCTAGAGGGCACAGTTTTGATCCAAAGTTCATGAAACTTTGTCAGAATGTTTATCTCCATTAAATCTAGGCCAAGTTCGAAACTGGGTCATGTCGGGTCAAAAACTAGGTCACTAGGTCAAATCTTAGAAAAACCTTGTGTACGCTCTAGAGGGCACAGTTTTCATCCAAAGTTCATGAAACTTTGTCAGAATGTTTATCCTCATAGTATCCAGGACAAGTTCGAAACTGGGTCACGTCGGGTCTAAAACTAGGTCACTAGGTCAAATCATAGAAAAACCTTGTGTACGCTCTAGAGGACACAGTTTTGATCCAATCTTTATGAAAGTTTGTCAGAATGTTTATCTCCATAAACTCTAGGCCAGGTTTGAAACTGGGTCATGTCTGGTCAAAAACTAGGTCACTAGGTCAAATCTTAGAAAAACCTTGTGTATGCTCTAGAAGGCACAGTTTTGATCCAAAGTTCATGAAACTTAATCAGAAAGTTTATCCTTATAATATCTAGGATAACTTTGAAACTGGGTCAAGTCGGGTCAAAAACTAGGTCACTAGGTCAAATCATAGAAAAAACATTGTGTATGCTCTAGAGGACACAGTTTTGATCCAATCTTTATGAAACATTGTCAGAATGTTTATCTCTATAAACTCTAGGCCAACTTTGAAACTGGGTCTTGTTGGGTCAAAAACTAGGTCACTAGGTCAAATCTTAGAAAAGCCTTGTGTACGCTCTAGAAGGCACAGTTTTGATCCAAAGTTCATGAAACTTTGTCAGAATGTTTATCCTCATAATATGTAGGACAAGTTTGAAACTGGGTCATATCGGGTCAAGAACTAGGTCACTAGGTCAAATCATAGAAAAACCTTGTGTACGCTCTAGAGGACACAGTTTTGATCTAATCTGTATGAAACTTTGTCAGAATGTTTACTTCCATAAACTCTCGGCCAAGTTTGAAAGTAGGTCATATCGGGTCAAAAACAAGGTCACTAGGTCAAATCATAGAAAAACCTTGTGTACGCTCTAGAGGACACAGTTTTGATCCAAAGTTCATGAAACTTTGTCAGAATATTTATCCTCATAATATGTAGGATAAGTTTGAAACTGGGTCATGTCGGGTCACAAAACTTGGTCACTAGGTCAAATCTTAGAAAAACCTTGTGTACGCTCTAGAAGGCACAGTTTTCATCCAAAGTTCATGAAACTTTGTCAGAATGTTTATCCTCATAATATGTAGGACAACTTTGAAACTGGGTCACGTCGGGTCAAAAAGTAGGTCACTAGGTCAAATCATAGAAAAACCTTGTGTACGCTCTAGAGGACACAGTTTTGATCCAATCTTGATGAAACATTGTCAGAATGTTTATCTCCATAAACTCTAGGCCAAATTCGAAACTGGGTCATGTCGAGTTATAAACTAGGTCACTAGGTCAAATCTTAGAAAAACCTTGTGTGCGCTCTAGAAGGCACAGTTTTGATCCAAAGTTCATGAAACTTTGTCAGAATGTTTATCCTCATAATATGTAGGATAAGTTTGAAACTGGGTCATGTCTGGTCAAAAACAAGGTCACTAGGTCTAATCATAGAAAAAACATTGTGTATGCTCTAGAGGACACAGTTTTGATCCAATCTTTATGAAACATTGTCAGAATGTTTATCTCTATAAGCTCTAGGCCAACTTCGAAACTGGGTCTTGTTGGGTCAAAAACTAGGTCACTAGGTCAAATCTTAGAAAAGCCTTGTGTACGCTCTAGAAGGCACAGTTTTGATCCAAAATTCATGAAACTTTGTCAGAATGTTTATCCTCATAATATGTAGGACAAGTTTGAAACTGGGTCATATCGGGTCAAGAACTAGGTCACTAGGTCAAATCATAGAAAAACCTTGTGTACGCTCTAGAGGACATAGTTTTGATCTAATCTTTATGAAACTTTGTCAGAATGTTTATCTCCATAAACTCTCGGCCAAGTTTGAAAGTAGGTCATGTCGGGTCAAAAACAAGGTCACTAGGTCAAATCATAGAAAAACCTTGTGTACGCTCTAGAGGACACAGTTTTGATCCAAAGTTCATGAAACTTTGTCAGAATGTTAATCCTCATAATATGTAGGATAAGTTTGAAACTGGGTCATGTTGGGTCAAAAACTTGGTCACTAGGTCAAATCTTAGAGAAACCTTGTGTACGCTCTAGAAGGCACAATTTTCATCCAAAGTTCATGAAACTTTGTCAGAATGTTTATCCTCATAATATCTAGAACAAGTTCGAAACTGGGTCACGTCGGGTCAAAGGTCAAATCATAGAAAAACCTTGTGTATGCTCTAGAGGACACAGTTTTGATCCAATCTTTATGAAACATTGTCAGAATGTTTATCTCCATAAATTCTAGGCCAAGTTCGAAACTGGGTCATGTCCAGTTATAAACTAGGTCACATCTTAGAAAAACCTTGTGTGCGCTCTAGAAGGCACAGTTTTGATCCAAAGTTCATGAAATTTTGTCAGAATGTTTATCCTCATAATATGTAGGACAAGTTTGAAACTGGGTCATGTCGGGTCAAAAACTAGGTCACTATGTCAAATCATAGAAAAACCTTGTGTACGCTCTAGAGGACACAGTTTTGATCTAATCTTTATGAAACTTTGTCAGAATGTTTATCTTCATAAACTCTCGGCCAAGTTTGAAAGTAGGTCATGTCGGGTCAAAAACTAGGTCACTAGGTCAAATCTTAGAAAAACGTTGTGTAAGCACTAGAAGGCATAGTTTTGATCCAATCTTCTTGAAACTATGTCAAAATGTTTATTGTCCGTATATCTAAGCCCCCTATGAAACTGAGTCACGTCGGCTCAAGGTCAAATCTTAGAAAAACTTTGTGTACACCCTAGAGGGCACAGTTTTGATCCAATCTTCATGAAACTCTGTCAGAATGTTTATCTTAATGAAATCTAGGTAAAGTTTGAAACTGGGCCGTGTAGGGTCAAAAACTTGGTCACTAGGTCAAATATAAGAACGACCTTGTATACGCTCCAGAGGGCACAGTTTTGATCCAATCTCAATGAAACTGTGTCAGAATGTTTATTCTTACAATATCCAGGCCAAGTTTGAAACTGGGTCATGCCGGGTCAAAAACTAGGTCAAATGTTAGTATGGTAAAAACTCTTATAAATCTTCACCAGAGCCAGTGAACTGATTAATGCTCAGGTGAGCGATTCAGGGCCACCATGGCCCTCTTGTTGATCAAAAGCATCGTTTAATAATATAAATATAAGGAATGAATGTTATTTTTTAAACGTTTACTGAAGTATAAACTACATCGGGTCACGAGCAAAGTTTACGTAAACCCCTTCGGGGTTCACTTACTTTGCTCGTGACCCGATGTAGTTTATACTTCAGTAAACGATGAAAAAATAACATTCATTCCTTAAAACAATCTCAGAATTATCACAAAGCCCCACCTTATCTTGAACACCGGAACGGTCAGCCTTTCCTACCTAAACAGGAATATAATAGAAACAACAGATGGCTAGGAGATTGCTTGTATTTATACATTTTTACAACACTGAAATATACAAAAGTTGCTTATACTTACAAAATTTTACCAAAGATACCCTCAAGAATAAAAGATGTGTTTTAAAGGCGAAGCACTTACACAGCTTTTACACTGGACTTTACAGGTACAGTCAACCCTCTTTACAACGACACTCATTACCACAGCAAATAACGTCATTTTGATTTGAACGGAATTGCTAAATTGTTTTAAATATGCATTCTTTATAGCAGCAAATTCAGTTTAACGTAAAATTTTTGGAACCAAATGCTGTCGTTGTAAAGAGGGTCCACTGTACATCATAAAAACTAAATATTGATCAATTAATTGTGCCACAAAACTAGCCATCGGAGCCCTGGTACCTCAGTGGGTCAGGTGCTGGTCTACTGATCTTGCGGACCTGGGTTCAAGCCCCGCTTGAGGCAAGAATCTTTCATTTAAACAGGGTTCCATTGCACACAGCCTTTCATTATCACCCATCCATCATCCTGATATGACTGAAATACTGTTGAAAAGGATGTAAAATCAGAAGTCATCCATCCATCCACAAAACTAGCCTACAAAACACATTCTGTTGCATCTTTGGTACCAGAAATTGGAAAAAATTTCATAATTTAATGAAAATATCAAGTTTGGAATTTGCAATTCTCTATAGTTCTTTGGATTACCAAAAGTGAGAAGCATTTTGCAGTAGTTTTCTATTTTTTATATATTTTTCCTTTTTGTGAAAATTGGCAACTCCCAGTGCTTTACCATAGGGCATAAAACTTGGCATCTGCAACAACTGAAAAACTTGGCATCTGCAACAACTGATGCCAAGCTGAATATGGCTATTCAATATTGCAAAAAAGATTAACTTACAGAATTTTATCTGTTATTCTGAGACAAATGTACTACCAGAGGCTCTCTGATACAATAAATGCCACTTATTCACTCCAAGTACAGAAAACTGAAATAATCAATTTATAAAACTTGCATTTCTAATGGTGTTAAGTATACATACAAAAAGCAAAGCCATCAACACATCACCTGTACAAGTCACAGGAACTTTTTTACCAAACCTGGGAAATTTCAACTTGTATTATAAAATTTCAGCTTGAGAAGTTTTGAACCTGCAATATACATTCTTTGGACTAATACTAATAAAGCCCATAACACTTTAGCTAAAACTGCAAATATTTCCAGACTTGTGCTCTTTGGCAGAATATACCATGATTTTGAAATTATCAATAAAAGCCCTGAATTTAGAGATTCATGATCAGTGGCATATAAAATAGGGTACTTAACAGCATATTCAAAGACGTATATCAGACCAGCCTGCATGTTTAATCTGGTAAGAGCCTTTTCCATTCACAAACACCATGTATGAGCTCAGAGGAACCTGCAGGTTCAAAATGAAGGCAAGGGGTCTAAATAATGGCATTTTCGAGAATAATATAGATTTGTTCATTTTCTACAAAAACCTACAATAAGGCCCCTTATAAGGACTGTCTTGCTGTGGTTCTAATCAGAGGTCACAACATAGAAGAAGAAAAAATATCCCTTGTGGCGGTTCTAATCAGAGGTCACAGCATATGAGAAAAGATATCCCAGTTATCAGCAAAGCCCAATCTCATTTGGAGCTCTGTAAAGAACCCATGAATGTACAAACTATGCCTTATTCTTCTCATGGTGACTGAGTTAACTCTTTCAGTACCAAAAAGCAGACAACAAAATTTACATCTGCAAAAATTAAATAAAATCCTTGGCCAAGACATTTCATATTGAGAATTCAAAGACTAGAGGGCAAACTGTGTAGATCCACATGAGGCGGCTCATTATGAGCCGCCTCATCAGGATCTACGCTGTTTGCAAATTTTGCTAATTTCGTCACTAAGGCTTAAATAGTTAAAGGTGAATGGATACACCTCCATGCTTTTCTCTCAGTCTTACAAAGGGAAACAACTTTTGTGACTTCTTGTTTGCTTCCTTGGACACAGAAGGGCTTCTAAATTAGGGTAAACTCTTAAAGGAAAGAATTTGCTCCAATTGGAGCAAATTCTTCCCTTTAAGAGTTGAAGGAATGCTAAAAATAAAATTGTAGAGTAGCTTCCCCTGCAAGTACAAGTATATCCATTCACCTTAATTTTTCTTGAAAAACTTGAAATCTAATATTTTCTACAGATCCTACTTTTAAGCCGATCTGATTCACGAATTTTACTGCTCAAACAACTGAGAGTACAACTGTAACATTATCACAACATGTATAATTATAATAAGATAATTTTCCATAATCCCAATCACACTAAATATTGCACAGAATATTGTCCCACGTCTTGAGAATATTTGCCTCCGTCTTTTTACTTCTCCTTCTTCTTGCCTGATCTGGAAGTGGAAGAAAAATATGCATACAGCATTCTGACAATCAAATATTTCTTATTAGTTCTCCGGATGACTTTTGTTCAATACATCTCTGAAAAACTAAGTTTACAGAGGTAATGTCTATATGTTCTTGCTATGCTTTAACTTGCAATCTAAAAATCTTAAAATTAGCTTTCTACAAATGCATTTGCAGAGAAATTAGTTAACAAAGTCCAACTTTGATGTATATACAGTAAAACCTTTACCAACAGATACCTTTCTTAAATTTACACTTCAATTCCCCCCACGTTTTTGATATACATGTAGATTTGACCCATGCTGAATGGCGTAACCCTGACAGTGGTCATCAAAACTTCAAAATTTGGATTGAAATTTTTCTGTTTAAAAACCAGATGTAGCCAATATAATACTCAGTTGATATGTATGCCATTTGAATACATAGGGTTTTTTTTTTTTTTTTTTTTTTTTTTTTTTTGAAAAGCGGGATGAGGTGGAGGAGGGGGTCTTTCTGAAAACTGTAAAAAAAAACGTTTTTATTTAAATGTTTTGTTTTCAATTACCAGAAAACTCTGTATGTACTGGCCTAGAACTTGAGTATCAAATTCAACCACACTGTATGTTTAATATCAGTTTCCATGGTAACTTACTTTTTCTTTGACTTAGGAGATGTAGACTGGAACACACTACTGGCCGTCATCAGGTTTTCTATGTACTGGCCTAGAACTTGATTCTCGGATTTCAGTTTAAGATTTTCTTCCTTCACAGTATCAACTCTTGATGACAAGTCTAGAAAGAAAATCACATTATCTTTCTGGTGAAAGGGGGGGGGGAGAGGGGGGGGGGTCCTAATTCTTACAGGAAAGAATTTGTTCACCAAGGAGCAAATTCTTTCCTGTAAGAGTAGCAAATTCTTTCCCTTTTCCACAGCTCCAGATAAAATGGATGGATGGATGGATGACTTGCGATTTTACGTCCTTTTCAACAGTATTTCAGCTATATCAGGATGATGGGATGGTGATAATGAAAAGCTGTATGCAATGAAATCCCGTTTATGGTAGGAAAAATTCTCGCCTCAAGCGGGGTTCGAACCCGGTCTGCTAGATCAGAAGGCCAGCGCTTAACCCACTGAGCTACCGGGGCTCTTTCAGATAAGAAGGGGTAACGGGGTAATTCTGAGATAACTTTTTTTGGTGTACCCACTGACCTTAATTACTTTGGATGTTGGGAGATCATAATCTATACTACTGCAATTATCCTGAAGCTGAATATGGTGGCTGTCAATCCGGTGATGTGTCACAAAATACTGGCAGAATGGTTAACAATCAAGAAAGTGATCAGACCAGAAATAAACTTAAGTCCACACTGTTTGCTCAGTTGTTGTTGTTTCAATTCTCGTAACGGCGTTCCCCAAGTGGCTCAGCGGTATGTAACCACAGTTGCTCACACCTGGGGCCAGGTGTCCATCCACCTGTTTGCTCAGGAACATCTGTCCAGATTATATATGAGCCGGGACACGAGAAAACCAACAAAGTGGCATGTGTGCCCAGCAAAGACTCAGATCAGCATCATCCGCTCAGTCTAATCAGACTCTTTGCTAAGTGCTTAGAGGGCAGCTAAGCTACCTCCATGCAGACAGCAAGGACTCTGATCAGACTTGGTAAATGCCCAGGCTGATCTGAGTCTTCACTGGGCACACATGTCACTTTATTAGTTTTCTTGTGTCACTGCTCATATATGCTTTTATTATAGGTACTACTAGAGGTCTTCCATAACAGACAAATCATCTCACATAAATATGACATCAAAATTACAAGTAAATCAATATGCTGTAAATGACAAATTTAATTCATTTGACAGAAAATTTATGCACTGCTAAAAGTGCTATGTCACTTGCTTAAAGTAACTAGAAAACTAATCTGGATCCTTTTTGTTTGCATATATTTGCTTCAAGCAATCCAGAGAATCTTGGAATATGAGCACTGAACTCTTAACAGACTTGTCTGTTAAATGTTACAATGATTTTATGCAAAACTGCTTCCCTTCGATAAATTTTCTTGCAGTTATCAACTTGTTAAATTTCTCTGTCTCCACAGTGGATCTACTAAGACTTATCGTAACAAAGTGATTTTAATGTTGCCGTTTAAACAAACTAAACGTGCAATGTTTTTTCTTTTTAGAAAAAAAAATCATTTTTATCTTGAGTTGTTTCCGTTTTCATGCCAGAACTCAATTCACTATGCCAGCCTTAACATGCGCAAAGTATGCTTAATACACTGTACATCATTAAAATCATTCTATGATTATATCTGCAGAATTAAGCCATTTTAACTAGAGCCTTCATTTTATTTTGTAAATATTTCATGGTTCATGCATGTTATGCACAAAAAGTAAAGGCTCTGACAAGACTGCACGGATGTGCAGGCTGGCCTGAGCCTTTGCTGTTCGCAATTGCATTAAGCACCTTTACTGCACATAGCACCTCAAATAACTATAAAGTACAACCTACCGTCCAGGGTATTCTGTAATTCTAAAACTTGAGATATCAATCTCTGTTTTTCTTCTTCCTCATCAGCATTTACGTCAGACTCAATACCTGAAGCAAATTATAATGTTTATAGAGTATGTTTACACCTCCAAGGGAGATCACTTTGATCTATATCACTGATTTGGAAGTAATTGCCTCCCTCCTCAAAGTGTGCTTACCCGTACAGAACAGAATTTGCTCTCAGTTATAGCAAATACTTTCCTTTAATATTACATTTTGTTATTTATAGATTAAATGTTTTGATGAGGTGTGCCAACAAAATATTTTTTATACAATGACCCTAAATTGGGAAAGTTTAACGTAGTAAGATACTGAATAACTCTGATATTTATTTGTTAAAACAAAACAGGGTTATTGTTCATGATGAAATCGGTCAGCTGTGGAGTATAAACAGTTATAAAACATACATTAACAATTTATACCGTAAAGATCCTAAGTTTTGGGGCAGACAGGTCTGTACAAAGAGTGGACACTGAGATAAGACTGCTCCTTAGGAACCAGTCTGATCAAGGTCTACACAGTTGCCACTCCATCTGCACATTTTTGTAGGCCTTACTCTATGGTAGAACCAGAATTACAGGAAAATAAATAGTAGGGTAAGGACCGGCTGTGCTTGCAAGATATTGGGTTTGGGGGATATTTTTTAACTTAAACATTGTTTTGCTAGGAAATGAAATGGTGAAATGTTTGTTTTTTTCTCTTATTCTGTAAAATACAATGTAATTTTTTCTGAAATAATATGCATAAGCATAATATTTTTCATGAATTTTTTCATGATTTATCTATTTTCTTGCATTTTTCTTTTAAAAAATGTAAAAAAATACTTATCATCAAGATACACCAGGGTCGCTAATAATATTATCAAAAATGTAAGTTACAGAATGATAAACGTAGGTTACAGAATGATATACCGGTGGGTTTAGGTGGAAGTAGTACAGTAACTTCATGAGCTGTATAAAATGAGAGCTCTCATCAGGATCATTAATATTGGGTCTATGTGTGCTTACTTTGGGAATTTCCAAGTGTTGTTGGTTGGACTTCTCCTGGATTTGTGTAGATCTTTCCTCCAAGAATAGCATCAGCTGAAGTTAAATATTTGAATTTTATAAATACCAACATTTTAACTTTGATTTAAAACATCACACACATGCAACTGAGTAGCCAGTGTTAAATAATTGCAGAAAATTCTATGATAGTTTCTTTTTATTCTGTATAAATACATACATGTATATTGTATCAATCCTCAACAGAACAACTCACTAAGACAGTTCTAACAAGGACTCAAGTATGTTTTCATGGATAAATAAGATAAAAAGTTTCTCAAAAATTATCTTCAGTTTATCATGTGAGTGGAATACTGAGTAACTGAAGACTGAAGGGGTTTGCAGCTCTTACATTCACTTCAGTACTCAAGGTAAGATAGGGTAATACAGATAATTGTGATAAAATTTTCCTTCTCAATGTCAAAACAATTGAATATATGTTGTAACCCTCATTAGAACCATTTTGTGGAGTTGGTGCTAATTAGGGGCTACAAATTATCCTTTTATGCAGAAACACGGAAAATTATCCCTAAATTATCCCTGTTACCCCCTTCTAATCTGGAGCACTGTCACTTGCCTCAGCGAATGTCCTATAACTGTTTTAACATGAAAAATTTCGGAACAAATACCGGTACCCAAACTTATGAGCCTGTTTTGGTCATATACCCTATGGCCCAATTTCCTAGCGACACCATTCCAGTAACTGCTGGAGTACCAAGTATCAATCATGTTACAAATTTATATACACTCTATGAAATGCTTCCACTGAATAGTGTAAAGTGATTCTAACCATTATGAATAATACCTGCACTCTGTCATCCCTATAATGGCATGAAATACTTCCAAATGAGGGGATTATACATGTAACATCCATTTAAAAACTACATTATGTCTTTGCCTTTTCATTGGTTTTTGTAGTAGGAGACCCAGGGTCTTGGGATACAGTACCATGCAAGTCCAGCTCTAGACTCAAATTATTTCAGAAACAAAGTTTCTAATTTAATAAGAGAACTAAAACTTTGTTTCCAGATATTTTCCAGCCCAGAGCTGGGCTCAGTCTGTCAGTACCATACCTGGAGACACTTAATTCCTTGCAATGACAAAAACAGTAGTAAATAAGATATACAGGATTTGCCAATGCGCCAGCTGGTATGCAGTCTACTCACTGTACTGGAAATCGCTGTCTCTAGTTATGGTTAGAGCAAATAATTGCGCTCCGGGTACTCTTTTTTTTTCTTTTTTTTTTAATTTTTCTTTTCTTTTCTTATGGGAAACCAAAGAATAAACGGATTTATTAGTGTGCCCGTCATTAAGAAATGTGTCAAAAGACAATCTACCTACCTGTATCACTGTCACTAGAAAGTGGAATACTGTACATCTCGTCGCCTTTCCCCGACATCTTCAATTTCAAACTGCAGATCTATGAGTCAGTTTCTCACTCAGTTCAGCCAATTAGCTAATAATAACTGATGGAAATCACATAAATCGAAAACAATGAAGTTGCTGTTTAGGATTTATTTGAAGATTAAATACCCAGGTTCACAGCAATGTCCTTTAGGACAAATATATTACAGCAAGAGGACAAAACAACACACAAAACTCTAGCTAATTAATCATTCGGTTTCGCATTTTGCATCGTCGGCCATATTTAATGTCACGTGACCACTGCATGGTGTAATACAAGGACTGGAGTAAATTATTGGTAAGTGGCGGTCACTGTTGTGGCAAACCATTTTCATATTATCTTATAATATTCATCAGCTATCTTATGTATGATGCAAGATAGCTAATAAGATATCTGATACACTAATTCAAAAGTCTTATATCTTATCTATAGCAAATGAGATATCTCCTTTATTTAACAGGATACCTTATACACTTAAGATTTCTTATATATTAAATAAGATGTCTTATTTATCAATTTTTTTTAACAGATCTAATGTGAAAATATTTAAAGGTGTCTTAATTACGAAATAAAATGACCCATGTAATATGATATGAGATATCCTATATAGGATATAAGATACACAATATAAGATGTGATATCTGATATAAAATTTAAAATATCGTTTTGCTTTAAAAATATGAAGACTAGATTCCTGATTTGTTATATCTAATATTTTGTATAATATACAAGGTATCTGATAAATACAATATAGTTTTTTAAATGTAAATATTGTATTTGTCAAATAAAATCTCATGTTGATTAAGATATCTGACCTAGTATATACGATATCTTATATGCTAAATCAGTAAATGACATACTTGATATGTTTTATAAGTATCTGATATGCTATCTAAGATATCGTTTATACTATATAAAAATGATTCATTGAAAAAAAAAATTGAAATATATCAAATACCTTATAAAGGTATAAAAGATATCGTATATACTACAATAGATATGGGCCTATAAAATATCATATAAGATATACATGTATAATAAAGCATATCAGACATCCTTATCAGTTAATAAGATATCTGATTAAGTCCAATATAGTAGATAGCTTCAATAGAAATATAAAGAAGCTCATATGCTTATCTAATATATAAGATATCAGATATATTTGGATATAGCATATGTCTTATTTATCAACCTAGACATCTGATATAGTATAGCAGTAGTGGTAAAAATACCATAACCATAAGTCTGAACTCATAGAGCACTTTAACACTGCTAATTTCCAAATGTTTAGATACATAGGAATGTTGAACGCTGCAAGATTTTAATTTTACTTCACTGCAGCTGCTGTTGTGCCACCTCCCCGTACACCAGCCATAGTGCAGATTATATTCTATTATTGTCCTTTCAGGTCAGAGAATATATTCTGAAAAATCAGGATTTTTTATTGGTTTAAATTTGTATTCTAGATCATCAATTTTTAATCATTTGAACCCTTTTTGATACTAACCAGTCTTTAAATCGACTGCCTTATTTAAATCATGAAACTACAGCATGCTTTTCTCTGACTTTCGTCGCAAGATATTATCAGGGTCACTGATGGGGCTTCAGTAGCCGAAACTGCGAAGTATTGACCATGTTTTTTTTCTCCTGAATGTGCTCTCTGCTCTTGAAGGAAGTCTTTAAAATTTTAATGGACTCCAAACTGGAAGTGTGATCAGGCGACCGCGACTAGTAAGGATCATCTGTCCATTATAAAAAAATAAGTAGGAAAATTCTCAGGAACTGACACAGTTCAATCTCAGATCCCATCCCAAAAACATGTGGGTCAAGAAATCACAAAATTACTTTAAATTATACACCCAAAGACAGCACCAGCGGCAGCCATTTCCCATATAAGACACTTGCTATGTCTATGTATTTGACTGACATATCAATGAAATGAAAGTCCGGTAATGAAAGCCGTACCAAGAATGGCCACATTGTTGGGATCAACGCAGTCATAAGATGTACATATATATCTTGTTGCATATCAGAGATCTCATATAAGATATCATATACTGTTTTAGATATCTTAATTAACTTTTGAGATGTCCTCTTTAACAAATAAGATATCTTATTAAGATAAGATATCTAATACAGTATGCCAGATACCTGATATATTATATAAGACATATAAAACACTACATCATATATCTAATTTATAGAATGAATAACTATTAAAATGTCAGTTTTACTGACAGTAAAATTGCCAGTTTTACTTATATTTGCTAAATAACCTGTTAAAACATTCAAAAATAAAGAAGTATTGCAATAATTCTCTGAGATCTTTCTTACTGACTCCAAGTAAAATGCTTTTTTTTCTGGTTGGTAGTATAAAAGAATTAAGTCGAGAGTATGCATTGGATATACATGCACTATCTGCCATTATACTGTACACGTGCACGCCAAGTCTCACTTAAGTGAGATAATTTTTATTTTGCTCTTCTGGAAGCAAGTTCATATGACTTTTTGTATGCTATGTTTTTGTTTAGTTCTTGCTAAGACAGGAGTGGTACTATATAAGAAAGATTAACTCCCACAGTATCATTCTTGGACGGACACTCGGCGCCAGGTGTGTGTAACTATGGTTACGTACCGCAGAGCCACTTGGGGGACGTCGTTACGAGAAATGAACAGAATAGAACACAGTGTCATTCCGTCTCTTGATCACTTAGTGTCAACACCTCCTGTCAGCCAATGAAATTATCATAACTGGTAATTCTGGTCTACTGATTCTGGTCGAACTACTGAACAGCAAGAGATTGGACAGGAGCTTGTAATGGATATGATGATGGAGGCACCAGAAGGAACAGTTTTCGCCTTCACAGATGGTAGCTGCCTCACTAATCCAGGCCCATGCGGGGCAGGGGCAGCTATCTACACAGACCATCATCAGCCAGTGCACCTGAAAAGACCCGTCGCCAGAAGAGGCTCTATTTTGCTTGGTGAACTAGTGGCCATCCTCATCACCCTAGAATACATTCTGGAGAATCTTACTAATATCCAATGCCGTCTCCTCAAGATATTTAGCGACAGCCAGTCAACAGTTGGTATACTCACCTTGAACTGGAAGGACACCAGTTATAGAGACGTAACCAAGGATATCCGAAAGACCATCAACCACCTGCAACAGAGTGAGATTGCGGTAGAAATTGACTGGACACCGGGACATAGCTCTATAGCTGGAAATGAGGTTGCCGACAGATTAGCTAAAGAGGCGGCTGTGGAAGCAAGCAAGTTCCCAGAAGAAAAAAGGATTACCTCTCACCATGAGATCAAGATGGCATGTAATCAATACATAACAACTCAGTGGCAAAGGAGATGGGAACAATCAGATACAGGAAGAGACTTATACAGCTACTACCCACAAGTGGGGTTCAAAAGGCTCTTCGACCAACCAAGCAAGGAAGCATACAGTTGGATTCTTCAACTACAATCAGGCTATACCCTTAACAGCTACAAGTACAAACTGGGCCAAGTAGCATCTGACAAGTGCAGCTGTGGACAGACAGAGACAGTGGAGCATGTTCTTCTACATTGTCCCCTATATGAGCTAGCTCGCAACAACATGGAGTTGAAGCTTAGCCGAAGTACCGGTCTGTACCACCTAGAGTTACATGACTTGCTTGGGAACGAAGACGATGACAATATCCCTGACTACAGAGAAAATATAAGAAGGGAGCTGACAGAGTTCATCAGGGCCACCCACAGGAAGATTCCAGCCAAGCCCAAGAGCTCCGCAGAATCCGTGATCCGCTATTCCACCATATTGTTCAAGTACATTTGAGAAAAGGTACAAACGAGAGATTACAGATAGTACTCTATAGCTCTTTCCGACCTTCGAGTATCATCTAAAATGTTTTGTCACGGCAAGTATAACTCGAAGTCGAAAAAAAGATATTTAACTCAATGCAGTGCCATTCAAAAGACGTGTCCTTCGTAATATATTTTTCTGCATCTTTAATAAAAGTAACTTTACAATATGCATCGCATCAAAAAAGATTCACCCTTACTATACTGGAACGATAGCCTATTTGAAAAGTGTAGCAGTCTGCCAGTTCCTACATAAATAATGCCAATAATCGAAGGTCGATGATTCTTTAGATACAGAAGTAGTAAGGACAGTCACTTTGGCCCCGTTTTTTTCCATGTATTTTTACATAGACTTTTGGCCTGAAAAAAACTAAGTCCGCACGGTCGCCTGGTGTTAAAATACATGGCCGGGGCCAAAGATGACAATCCATGAGTTAACTTCCTCAGGCCAGTGAGCCTCGGGGCTCAAAACTATATGCTCTACAAAGTTACTTGCCCCTGTTATTAGGCTCTCAGAGCTATTCTTATGGGGATTCAGCGCCATTTTTTTTACAAGAAATATTCGTAGGATCATGCACGCAACTTTGCGGGACCTTGTCGAACCTCTAGGATCCCACAAGAAAACTTTGCGGGATCACGCGACGTCTTTGGCCAGTTGTGGCGTTATGTTATAGGAAGTCTGTAGGAACTGTAGGATCCCACAAGAATACTTTGCGGGATCACGCGACGTCTTTGGCCAGTTGTGACGTTATGTTTGAACGTTTATGACGTCAGTTATTTGTAGCCGAAGTAAACAAGACGTTGGCTGCCATAGAAGCTGCGCCTATCATATTTTAAAGGGAAAATAGCAACATCTACATATCTACACTGTAATTGTGGAATTAATGTGGATGATGTGGATTTGATGTGGATTTTTGTGGATGTTTTGTGGAGTTGATGTGGATGATGTGGATCCACAAAATGGATGTTTTGTGGCTGATGTTAGGGGGTTCAGGTGCTTTTTAAGAATGCAAATATACTTATTTTTACCTATTTTATGAGAAAGCATATCCAAGTTCCTCTAAAATGATACGTACATTATTGGGATAGGGTGCTTGGTTCAAAAGTTATGACATGTTTTCGACAAGCCATTGCGACCAATTTTGTAATCATGCTCCAATGTATTCAGTATACGGGCTGATGGCACCGAATTTCTCATTCATTAAGCATAAATTGCGGCAGGGATTTAAGTCTTCTACTTATAGTCTAATTCATATACACTGTAAAATGCAGAAATATGGGCGGCACCTTCAGCAAATATTTTTGAGTGGTTCGCTCGTTTCCATGGTAACCAGGCTGCCATTTTCTGGTTGAAAAAAGGCAGCGAAATCAGAGTTTTATACGAAGAGAAT
Source organism: Ctena decussata (assembly GCA_963989385.1). Classification (NCBI taxonomy): domain Eukaryota; kingdom Metazoa; phylum Mollusca; class Bivalvia; order Lucinida; family Lucinidae; genus Ctena; species Ctena decussata. The sequence goes on from OZ022506.1 coordinate 22,101,812, forward strand.
AATGACAAAACGACAGAATATGATAAAGAACACCCATAAATGATACAATGTATGAAGCAATTATAAAAGCTGCACCAGATGCTAGCATTTTTTATTTATGAGTTTGTTTCCATGGTAATATGGCGGCCATTTTCTTGTTCAAAATGGCCGCTAACACAGAGTTTCCATGATAAAAAGACATCAAATGCAAAATAAAAAAAGATTAGAAACATTCACAAATCCTAAAGGTACTTAAACGCAATTCAAGTTTTACAATTTGCAAGCATTATTTAGTGGTTCAGCTGTTTCCATGGTAACCAGGATGCCATTTACTTGCCCAAAATGGCCACGAAAACAGTGTTTGCCGGCCAAACTGAAAGAGATGATATTACGAGAAAAGGGGATAAAGCAAATTCACAAATGATCTAGTGTGTGCCTCAATACCTAGTTAAAGCTGGAACATTTGCGCGCATTTTTAAGTGGTTCACTTGTTTCCAAGGTAACTTTGTGGCTTTTTTGTTGGTCAAACTTTCTGTAAAATCTGCATTTCCATGAAAAAAGAAGGTAAAGCCCGAAATGCACGTCTCGCTTACCACTTCTCGCAACAGATACAAGTCACTATCTCATTCATCTGTAAGATATGCTTATATTGCAAAATATGCACATCTGGTTAGTAAATATAACATATTCTTGTAAAATAAATAGCTCATCCAAGCGTGTCTATTTGTTGTCATACATGAGTAAAGAACATATGTTCTTTGATCATTCGGGACCATAATAAATAGCAGATAACATTTATTTCATCAGTCTCCCCGTACTTGGTTAATTGGTTGGTAGTATGGGGTTTAAAAACAAACTCTTTGAAACAGTATTTCAATTTGTGTCGAGCTGTCTCCCAGAGAGGGAGAGAAATAAGAGATATGACAGGCGAGAGAAGAAATATCCAAATTACCCCACCCACAACTACTGCAAACATAGTAGACCCTTACTCTTCTATTATCCATATAAATTAGTTAGACGCCTCGGCACTGAAATTTACCAGGCACCATCGCCCGGACGCAACCATGACTGCATCCCCCTCAACCCCCTTCCCACAACCACCGTACTTAGAAACGTATCCCCGGGTTTATTATAATAATGCAGATTATATTTTTACCATTCCTTTAGGGTGGTCATTTGACAGTTAGAAAACAGTTAAATTGAAGTCGGTTCAATGTAACTAATGTTAAGTGTAATGTGGCAGCCATATAAAAAGTGTTCCCCTACTTCACCATAGTGAATATTACATAATAGGCCCATTATTGGGCTCATTCTGAGTCAGTTCGAAAATAGTTCCGCCGAAGCCGGGGTGCTGGGGGACATTGGCAGTGTTGCAACACTAAATTACTGCACTTGAACTGGCTCAATGAAACCAAGACTCTTGTACCTGTTTCTTTAATGTCTGCCTTGCTTCCAGAAGATATTTCAAAATTTTTTCTTAGTAAAAAAGACCTGATACAAATCCTTGAAATATTTTCACTGACCATAGAACGTTCCTTTCATGATTTATTTTGGCTGAACAGTTGACAGTGTTTGTCAGCTGATCAGTAAGTAACTTAAAGACCCTTTATTTGTATAATCTTGTATTGTGAGTTATCGCTGCAAGCTTTTTACTAAAGATTCATTATTGTAAATGACCCTGATATAGTTTAAACAAATAGAACATCGTTAAGTTTCACTTAAAACCGTTCGGGTACTATAAATTGGCAACTAAAATGAGCTTCTTCCAATAAACGGTAAAAATACAGCGTACAAACCTGGCGCGCTTTTTCATAATATTGCATGGTTCGACGGGGAACCAGGAAAGGAACTAGTACTTTGTGGAGCTATTTCCCATCATTTTTATTATTATTATTTCAGCCTTTCTGAGGATTAGAGACATTGAAAAAGTTGAATATGGAAATCCGCATCTGTAGCACTAAATTTGGTTATCCAAACACATTGTTTCCCGTACTCTTTGCAACAGTTATGTAATTCAATATATATGCTCATTAACCCACATTCTCATTTAGGTTGATTTAGACGTTCTATCACTGTGAGTAGAAAGTACTATGGAGACTTTAAGGTGCATAGTCCAACATCAGCAGCGGCCGCAGCAGACTAGTGCGATAACAGAAATTTATGGTACCAAAATATACATCGTCCTAAAATAAACATACAAATTTAAATAACAACTTCATTCAGGACTGACAAAAGAAAAAAAACCTCCAAGTTAATATTCATCTTGGCTTTGCACTGTTTGACCAACACAAAGGCACTATTATGTGGGCATTCTTTGATATTTCTGTGGTGTTTTATGATATGGGAGGGGGCAGACGAAATAGATGAAATGACGCATTTTACGACCTTTTCAAGAGCATTCGGTCATATGAGGACGACAAGAGAAAAATGAAAGGATGTGTGCAATGAAACCCTATTTACGGGTTTAAAGAGTTTTGCCTACAGCGAGAATTGAACCGCTAGCTCAGTGCTAAATCCATTGAGCTACGAGTACTCCTTAAATGTATGCTGATCTTTAATTGTCGACTGCGATACTTGGAATAAAATCTTTTGAATTGTGACAGAAAGTGATATGAGAATATGAGTTTTATGACAATTGAATTTATGTTTATATGTATGTGTTTACATAATTTTCATGCGAGGAGAATGCCAAATAATTCTGATTAATGCCGACCAAAGTTAATTTACGGTAAATAATAAATGTTCAAGGTACTTTCACTTTCGCTTTCCTTTGCTTTGTATATAAAAATATATGGAAAATAGCAAAACACAATAATTTAGATCAAAACTGACTCGATTAAATTTGCTTAACACAATAAAATAACGACTGCATAATCGTAGTTTCGGGGGAGCCCTCGATCAAGTGATGAAAAATCCTGACGTCAAATTTAGCGTAACGGCGGCAGGAGAAACGTCATTAATATCGCCGATACCATCTCACCAATCAATGATTTCCGCGGCATATAAAATAGCTCATGGCACAGAGGTGGAATGTTTTTTGTGGATTATAGGTCATAGAATTCAAATATGAGTGCCTCAGTTTTGTAAACCAGTTCTTTACCGGTCCTACTAAAGACAGAAAAGGACTTACGCCACCGAAAAGGACCGAAAAGAACTTTCGGGCACCGAAAAGGGCTTTTATTTGCCGTTAAATGCCATATAAAACATATGTTTTAGCACTTTTTCTATCATTTTATTATAAATCAGTGCTTGAATAATAATTCTTGTAATTGTAGTAGCTTCATCCTGAAATTTCACAACAATATTACAGCACCGAAAAGGACTCAACTTCTGGTGGAGAGATGCCATGTACCGAAAAGGACATTGCAAATGCTGAATTTTGGACGCGGTAAAAAGGCCATTTTTTTCACTTAAAGTACTAGAAAATTATGTTTATGAATAATATTTTACCCGATATACTTTTTTCAAACGTCTTTATAGCATAAAGTGTCATTTAAAAAGTCCTTTTCGGTGCCCGAAAGTTCTTTTCGGTCCTTTTCGGTGGCATAAGTCCTTTTCTGTCTTTAGTAGGACCCGTTATGTACCTGTTAAAATTCGGCTTATTTCAGTCAAATTGCTCTAGTTTTCTTGTTAACGATCGGATTTTACCGAGGCAATCAACCTCGTAAAGGTCACTATCTCAGAATTTATTTGATTGGTCAGTCTGACTAATCACGCTTACACGTTGCCGCGGAAACCGTTTCAAGGCACCCCACCATGTTGTAAACAATCGGAAAAATGCGGCCACGTCAGAATGACGTTAAAGGAAATCGACGGTGGTCAGTGGTTATCAAACGTTATTTTACGTGTAAAATAGAATTTTTGGCACTGAAAATGGCCTATAATTAAAAAAGAAGGGTGTTTTTATTATTCTTCAGAAAAATCATGACAAAATTCTTTTAAACTATAGCAATACAACATGGTAAAAAGGGGGTATTTTTAGCGCGCAACAAGCAAATTACGCGATGACGTAACGTCATCTGAACCCCCTACTGATGTGGATCCACAATGTGGATGTTCCACACGTCCACATCTACACATTCGACAGAGTGGATGATGTGGGTTCGATGTGGATGTTTTATGGCTGATGTGGATCCACAATGTGGAGTTTCCACGCGTCCACATCTACACATTCGACAGTATGGATGATGTGGATTTGATGTGGATGTTTTGTGGAGCTTATGTGGATGTTGTGTGTAGTTTATATGGATGATGTGGATTTGATGTGGATGTTTTGTGGCTGATGTGGATCCACAATGTCGTGTTTCCACACGTCCACATCTACACATTCGACAATGTGGATGGTGTGGATGTTTTGTGGATTTTGTGTGTAGTTTATGTGGATGATGTGGATTTGATGTGGATGTTTTGTGGATCATGTGGATCCACAATGAGGAAGTTCTACACGTCCACATCTACACATTCGACAGAGTGGATGATGTGGATTTGATGTGGATGTTGTGTGTAGTTTATGTGGATGATGTGGATTTGATACAGATAAACATAGCACAAAACTCTCAGAGTCATATGATGCATTTGATTTAAACTGACAGAATTGTGTATGAATGGGCTATGCAGCCAAAGGTTTAAATAACTCACTCAAGTTATGTTCTTAGTGCCATATTTTCATAAAAGTATTCTTTTAGAACTTCCAAACCAAATATTTATTGAAGTATGTCATCACAGTTCAGTCTTAACTAAAAGTACAAGAAAGTAGCCTAAAATGGCATTTCATTGTTTTTTAAGGTCACAAGGATGTTCGGCGACATCTCAGTTATCTTTCGTTTGTGTTGCATATAATGCATTGATATAATTTATTTTTCTACATGTTCTCTGTGACTGTTGCAGCCAAAAAATCTCTACAAAAAATCTGTCACCTGTGATGTGTAATTATCATAAAATTTCCTTTTAAAAGGAAGGCTTGCCCAGCTAAGACAGTGAAATTTTCATGAGTTATTGAAGAGTGCACTTTCTGTTGCTAACTTTTATTTAGCAATGTATTTAATTTCTTATCTTCTTGAATGGTGGCATTATCCACAGGTGTGAGGTTAAAACAAGTGTAAAATTTATTTGAAAAACAAATTGAGGAAATACACACACACACACACACACACACACACACACACACACACACACACACAAAAGAAATAGAAAAATAAAATGTTTTCCAACGTTTTGGCCGTTAGGCATGTCTCAAGGAAAATTACTATATGAACATATTTCAAGTCTTTTCTTTACGGCTGCTTAGTCGCATTCAATTTGAATCAAATTTTAGAACTGTTTCAAACGTACGAAAGCCGCCACTAGGACATGACGTAGATCTATATCAAATGTTACGTCGGCTCATCATCTATTTGAATTATCCATAACGTCGCTTACGCATAACATCGCATGAATGAGTGTTGTTCATGGATATATGAACATCGTCAGTTCAGTATAGGTTCATCCAAGGAAATCGTCGACGAGTGTAAATATTTCTCTTTACATTTGTAGTTGAAGTAAAAAGGCAAAATTAGAGTGTTATAAAAGCAAGAAAAATGTCCAAACAACCACCACCCGCACCTACTGCAAGCACAGTAGGCCCTTGCCCTACTATAATCCAAATCAGTAGGACGCCCCGGTTGGTTGGATGGTGCGATGATGCTGAGTTTAACTGCCTGTGCCCCTCCATTGTCATAAAGCTGTACATGAATTCCTAACAGTCATCCTCAACGAGATTAGCCGGGCCGCGTAGCGCAATCGGTAGGGCACCTGACTCATATGTCAGAGGTCCTGGGTTCGAAACCCGGTCTGGCCACATACTTTCGTTTCTCCTTCCGCTGATTCAAGAAGGGCAGTTGTCAGTTACTGGCGAAAGTATGTGCACTTAGTACTGGTTAACCGCTTAGGAGGTCTAAGCCTGCCCAGGAATAGTGTGGTTAGGTTAACTGACCGTCCCGACATGACCATAGTTGTTTACCGTGGACGTTAAGCAATTACTCAATCAAAAAATCAACGAGATTCAAATTTTAACGATTCTGAATTGTCCCCTTTTTCTGTACTTGTATCATTGCAAGAGGTCCCAGTTCAGCTATTCATGAACATGTTAATGGGCAATAGGAAATTTATCAGATGCTAAAAATGTGTACATTATATCGCTTCCTGTCATGGAAATGGCTGTTGCAAAGCGTATGCGTTGATATTACGCACCTGCATTACCAACTTTTACATACATAACACGGTCAGTTGTACATATAAGCCACACACACGGATAGATGGGATATATTTTTTCAGTAAATGTGATGAGTGATAAGGGGAAAAATCGTCAAAAGCGCCTGCTTCTAAATTTAAACAATGAATTTGAACTTCGCTATTTTTTATGCTCTTTTAGGTTTTATAGATACACTGAACACAGATCAGCCCACTCCGGCATACGCGCATTCTGATCAGTCTATCCTCAGCATGAAAGATGTCTGCACCATGAAGGATATATATGCCGAAAAAGACTGATCAGACTCCACAAATGCACCGGCTCTGGACAGTGTGCAGGCTGCTCTGACTAGTCAAATTATGCGATGCCCTGAGGCCTTTTTTTTCGCGACGCCGCTGCATGATTCTTGGAAAAGCTAATGCTTGTAAGCTAAGCTATATATAAACACTGTGTCTTACACAGGTTTTGGTTTATTTCTTAGGATGCAAAACCCAATAGTTTGCATTAAATTCAGAGTTTTATATTTATGCAATCAGTTTATAAAAAGCAAAAAATATGTATCCAAGTTCAAGGCACTTGTGAAAGAAAAACGTGCTTTTTAACGGAAATATCAAAACAAAGTACATGCACTATCAAAAATAGGTATTCCATCTGTTATTTTTAGCAGATGAGGTAAATCGGGAGTGGATAAAAATAGACAAATCGTACGTGTCTTTGTTTGTTGTTAAAAAGAAATTTTCGTGTTTGTGGAGAAAATCATGAAGAAAGGCAGTCTCAAACCGGAACGAGCTTTCCAATCTATATGGGTTGCGTCCCTAAAAAGGTTTAGAAGGAGTCGTTGCAGTACAAACTCTATTGGTATTTTCCGACTAAGCGTGACGTATCGTTTCTTCCGAGAATAACTCGGTATCACTAAACCACTTGAATACTGGCTAGTGCGCGCAAGCCAAAAATATACAGCCTGATTCACTCTGAAGCAGAAACATAAATTTCAAGAAAATAAACCAATGTCTATTACTAACATTTATATCAGTGCGTAACTCAGCCATCATTTTGAAGTCATCGTGTGTTAGCTTCTCATATATCTGATAACATGTTGAATAAAGGTTGTATACTAGCCCACGAGTTTGATATTTCAGTTTAGCTCATTTTCGAAGATAATGAATTAAAATCTTCAAGAGCAGAGAATACATTCAGAAGAAGGAACTTGGGCCAGACTACGTAGTTTCGGCTAATAAAGCCTCATCAGTGACCCTGAAAATATCTGGTGACGAAACCAGAGAAAATCATACTGAAATTTCTTAATTTTTATTCGGCAGTCTATTCAAAGACTGAAAAGTATCAAAATGGGTCCAAATAATATAAAAACGATGATCTAGAATAAGAGTCTAAACCAATCTAAAATTTCAGATTTCTCAGAATAAATCGTCTGATCTCAAAGGACGAAAATAAAATAAAATCTGAAGCATACTTTTATGGCGATGTGGTTAGAGTGGTGAATGCCTCTTCGCTTGTTAAGCAACGTTTAGCTCGACTAGTGCATGGATGGGTGATCCCGGTTTCCTCAAATGGTGCAGTGATTGGATGTATTCAGGTTAACTGTACAGATCAGCTATAACTGATTTGTTGAAATAAATCACTGTTTTACAGCAAAATGATAGGCATATTAAAGTAGAGCATAGATCTTACATGACTCAATTCACTTAAATCTTTTTATTAGAATCACTTTGGCGAAAGGCTTGTTTCTTACTTTAAGGCTGTAAATTTGTTCTGTTCTGTTCAATTCTCGTATCGACGTTACCCAAGTGGCTCAACGGTACGTAACCATAGTTGCACACACTTGGCGCCGTGTGTCCGTCCAAAAGGCTGTAAATAACGTCCCTGTCCTTTTAATTGCAACGCACCGTTATACTCGCAAGAGTCAAATTCAAATTCAAATAACTTTATTGGTTTAAAAATCCAGTAACAGGATTGTTAACAAATACAAAGACATAAAAACAAACTGACATATATACAAGAACCTGCATAAAGTTCTTTTTTTTTTTTTTTTTTTTTTTTTTTTTCATGCAAGAGTCAACATGGAGACTCTACTTCATTTACAACAATATGACCTGCGAGAACACGGCTTATGACGTCACGGTGTACATGTGCGCGACCTGTCAAGTGAAACACACAACAAAAAAGTTTGACACATGGTTTGTGAAGTGGAATTTTCGCTTCAAAAATAAAATGTGATGCTTCAAAGATGCAGGAATAAAGAACTTGCTGAGGTAATATTGATTATGGAAAACTGTTGAATTAATTTGATTTTTAAGGTACTTTCTTTACAGCAAGGTGCTTGTTTTAATTGTGAAAAATACACCTGTAAACAAGTGGAGACAACTTGTCAAAATTCACAACACAGGTGAAATAAATATTACAGGTATGAAAACAAGGGAAACGGTGTAGCCTCTTGTAATATATAGAATTATTTACTTTACTATACAGTTAATAAGGAAGTTGCTAGAGTAAAATGAAGGCCTATGAACCAAATTATTTGAACACAGTCTCACTGTTACAGGTATCTGAGTGAATTGATAGGGTGTCCCAATTTTTTTTGAAAGAATGTAAAATTGAAACTGTTTGTCATTCTGCTAGAGCTAGTCCCATATTAGTTCAGATTTAAACCAAAGCGAAAACAAACAAACAACAAAACAACAAAAATAACTAATTAAAAATATTTTAACCTACTTGAGTGTCCTTATGTGATACCCTAATGTGCTTAAAGTATAGAGTGGGACGGCTCATCCGGGAACTTCGAGTGTAACCCATAGCAACCACAGCCGGAGGTGAAAGCAATCGATAGTCCGCCATTTTGTTACCGGCAGTTGCGATTAACCACCATACAAACAATGCTTAAATAAATGGCATATTATAAGAAACAAGCTCATAAAATATTTTTATTTAATGTATAAGAAGGCAGATAATTAAGCATTTCATATCTGATATGTATTTTATTAATAACAATGTCCGTTGAGTATTTATTTTATCGCACTGATTCTGACACATTTTTCTCGCGGTCTGTTGACCTCAGAGTCTAAAGGGTACCCTGATTTAAATTTATTAAATATCAATATTTACATTCTTGGTGTATTTACTGAAAAATCCTATAGAAAACCATTGGAACGTAATGTAGTTTACATTCCAATAATTACATTGAGACACGCGACGTCAATGACGTCAAAATAAACAATAGTTCTCTACAACCTGATTGGACGTTAGCTACGTCATGACGTCATGCATGCCGTTCTGCTGTTAGCAGAAAAACTGCGTGTACATGTTTTGCTGCTTCAATTTTAGCGCTTCTATAAGATTTTTCATGAAAGATTTGATTGAAACAAATGTAAATATAAGCAATGAACTTCGGGGTTCATTCACTTTGCACGTGACCCAATGTAGTTTACACTTCGATAAACCTCAGAAAAATGAAATTCATTTCTTAATTAAATCAGTCCTTTCCAAATATTTTTGGTAGAAATAAACAACAATAAATTGAAAAATTAAATCTTTGTTAATTTTTTGACAAATTCGGCTCTTTTGGGGTGTTAGGTCAACTTAGGTGACCTCTTGAAAATAGGTCATTTTTGAGGTCGTATCTCCGTGTTTTCTGGATGAGACCACGGTAGATTCTCTCGGTCATCCCCAACAAGTGAAACTGAGTGTAAATTTAGAATTCTACACATTTGCGCATTTTCGCGATTTCAATGCAAATAAATCTATTGGACTATAACAGTACAGTAACGGAACACAAGTTGCTGACTAGCGAGGATGTGTATTGGCTCAATACAGTATGTGTTTTCGCATGCCTCTGATTTGCCTCTTGTAAATAATTTTGATGGAATATTTTTATTGGGAATCTTAAATTCTAAATTTAGCACCGCACAAAACGACATTATGGCTAAATATTACGAGTCGTCTTGTGAAGAGATAGATAGAAATTCTATTTGATCAATGAATTTCCTGACCCTCTCGTTTTCAAACGAAGTGTAAATTTTTATTTCTGGATCAGTTTTAATGATGAAAACACTGTTTGCTTTGTCTTCGATTCAATAGGTATATATTTGACAGATTAAAAAAGTCTAGGTATTTGAAAAAAAAAATAAAAAATAAAACGTCTGCCATTGCTAAGAAAGTGTCAACTTTTGACAAGTGACATCTTGTGTATTCCATACTCGCATAGTATGACATATCGGGTATTTTACTTTCTTTGCTGAAGTTTCCATTCCTACTGTCGCTGAATACCCGATAAATGAACATTTAGCAAAAATCAAAAAGATAATGTCCAAAAAAAGGAATTATAAATAATAAAACGATGCTAAATAGGAGAACCAAGTTCTAGTCAACTAGTGTATTCCACGGATATGGAAAATCCAATGTTTTTATTTGATTTGTGACAAATTTGCATCTGACAAACATTTTCTATGTTTTATTCGTCCTAAGAAAAAGTTTCATTGGGATATCAGAGATTATTCCGAACTATAAATAGAGAAAAATATAGGAAAACTTAGCACAAATAGTGGTTGCTACGATGTTTGTTTTCACCTCCGATGCTTGTTGCTATGGGCTGTGACGTCATCCCGTCCGATTCTATTGTCCCGAGTGGAAAATTCATTATTTTTAGGTGTCCCAATATATATGCACTTTACGGTACATATCACTTGGAAATTACCATAAGAAATTTAAACATAAAAATTCATTATTTTTAGGTGTCCCAATATATATGCACTTTACTGTATATAACTCTTGGTAATTAATGTAAGAAATTTAAACATAAGACACCATAAATAATTACCATAGTTTTCTTTAGAATGGAACAATTTAATTAAATTTACAGTTATGCTTCAAAAAATGCAAATGGAATGGCAAACAGAAGTACCGTAAAAATTCAAAATTTGTGGACCCCAAAAATAGTTACCATAATTGTCCTAAAATTGGAACAGTTTGGTTTTAAGTGCAGCGATGTGTTCTAAAATTCAAATGGGCTGGCAAATAGTGTAAACCCTGATCAGTCTGCTCCTTTAGCAGTCTGATCTGAGTTTTCACTATTTGCTCAGCCCTAACTGTCCCAATACATAGAGTTTTACAGTACCTTGATTAGATTATCTCTTTAGGAACAGTCTGAGTCTTAGGCCCATATTCACAAACTAAACTCAAACTCCACCTCCACTCGAACTTACCGGATAAGTAGCTATAATTACCTAACGGTCCAAGATTATCTCGAGGAGAGGTCGAGTCGTATTCACAGACATGAGTGTAGCTGGAGTCACCTCCAATAAGTAAGGTTTGGTCGAGGAACGGTGAAGCTCCCTCGACGGCGACTCGAGTTAAGTTTTATTAATATTTCAGCGTTTTCATGACTATGCTATGACTATGCTATGACAATTCGAAGCAACACGACTACCAAAAATGTTATATTCAAGAGGGCTTCTATGTAATACGTTATCAACATATGTCTCTCTCTCTCTCTCTCTCTCTCTCTCTCTCTCTTTGTTTTTTTTTGTTTATTTGTTTGTGACAAATTCATACTTAGCAGTAAGGGTGCTGCGTTTCACAGACACACAGGGTTTTGGCCTATGTCATATGTAATCTGTATGTCCTTACAGCCATAACGTTAAGAAAATATAAAGTCTATATTGAGATGTCTCCATGAGAGAGAGAGAGAGGAAACCCCTCCCCTCCAACACATACACACACACTCGTGAACACGGGGTCGGGTCGGGTGACTGTGCTCGGTAACTGGTCTGTGTCGGCGCGTCCTACTAGTGTTGGGTTGAGCATGGCTCGTCCGCCTGTACGGAGAGATAATACACGAACCTTAGCGAGTGTATTATCGACCATGTACAGTCGGACGAATCGCGTTCTATCTCACTTATAGCACGGCACCCATGCTCATGCTAAAGATTTTGGTATCTGAGGATCGTACTATGAATTCTATAAATTTGGATAATGATAGGAAATGGGCCGGCTGTGCTTGCAGCAGGTGTGGGATGGGGTTCAGATTTTTTTAGCTTTCGTCTGTCCTATCTTCCTTTCCTTTTCTCTCTCTCTGGCGCTCGATAAAGACTGAAATACTCCGTTACACCCCTTCCCAACCCCTAATCCACACAAAAAACTTACACAACTACACCCAAACCTGTCAAAATTAAGTCAACTGTTTAATTTGACTGATATCCTTCAATATAAATTTAAATAAGAAAACTCTGACACATTATTTACATGGGGAAATGGGAGGGATGGGTGTATTCAAACGAATAAAAATCTTTGAAAGTACTAAGCTTCAACATACACTGTTTTTATGCTTATTTTTATATAATATTGAAAGAGGGTGCTCATCATAAACTTTCTACATCGACCTTAGCTACATAACCCTAGCTGATCTTAAATCAAGTACTGCTTCATTATTTTCAAACACACAGAAGAAGAAGAAGAAGAAGAAAAAATTTTAATACAAAATTTACTTTCTTAAAACGTTCTACTAGTCCTCTCAGGATCAAAGGCAATCGTATGCAAGTATCGTACGCCTAGTACTAGAAGATTTTACTTATGGCTATCGAAATTTGAGCGATTAAAAGACTTCGATGAAAATATGTTATCCGAAAGTTCAATGAACGGAACCAAAGACTTGTATAAAGACGGGCTGACAGACGGACAAACGATCGGACAGACAGACCAACCGAAAATAATAATATAGAAACTACGAATAATGAAAACGTCCATAACAATCATTTATTGTACATGTATTATCGAAAACTGTCCATTACAAGCAACAACATCGTCTTCGTGACACTGTATATGCCTAAACTGGATAAAATCCGTAGTAGAAAAAAGCTTAAGGAAGCGTACACAACGTGTTAAAGCGAAAGTGGGGGGGGCGGGGGGGAGGGGGTTGGGAGGGGGGTCTGAGCAGAATACCCAAATAATTAACTACGTACATGTAGAGTACTACCAGGACGTAGGGTCAAATGAACAAATTCATGATACGAAAATAAGAGTTCGATTAAAGTTTCAGCAAAATGCTTGCGAAGGACGGGATCGAACCCATGACCGATGTTTCACAGGCAGGTAGCTTAACCACTACACCACAGACGCTTCTGCAAACAGAGGAACACTGGACGGGCGCTCGGACGTCAAGCAGAAATTCATAGTTCCTACGGTATATTTAATTATAATTTTACAAATTATACAGTTAGTACAATCTAGTTCTACACTGTTCATTAAGTCAACCATGTCTCAAATTTGACATCACAACAGCTTATACGTTTTTGAAGGTCTGGTCTGGATACATGATGTGAGTCAAACTAGAGTGTAGCTGGAGTCTCCTCCACGAAGTCGAGTTGGAGTTGAGAACGTGAATACCAAATCTATACTTGAACTTCACTCACTCGAGGCGCCCTCGAGCGTCACTTCAACCGACCTTATTTGAGTTCGAGTGGAGGTGGAGTTTGAGTTTAGTTTGTGAATATGGGCCTTAGTCTGTACTGGTTGTCCCAATATTTAGAAGTTTTATGGTACATGTTCAAATTGAAGGATAATTTAAAAAGCACATTTATGAGCCACTGTTCTGTCCTCTGACATGCTGAGGCTAGATTAGCCTAAACAATATTTTTATTAAAAAATGGCAATAATGTGGTATGGAGCATGGTACATGCACATAAATTATGCACTTTATCCATGTGCTGCAGGCCAGCGCTTAACCCACTGAGCTTCCGTAGCTACATAGAGATGAGGTTAAAACATTTTATTTTCATTCTGGTACTGGGTTTTTGACCTTTCATGCATATACTCTAAGCAATAGTTTTCACTTATTGCTGCATAAATCATTCAATACAATAAAATATCCCTTTTTATGTTTGATGTTCATTTGACTGTCATAGCTGGAGATAATTGGGTTGGAAAATGTGTACAAAAAAGTTTCTGCACCTGGTACTAATAATCATACTACTGGTGCAGTAAAAATTCTAAAAATTGGAGTAGATTTTAAAGTTATCATTTTTACTGTACATCGTAAATATATAGAACAGTTTGGTTTTTCAAATGCAGTGATGTGTTTTAAAGTTTCCGATAGAATGGCAAACAGTGTAGACCCTGATCAGACTGCTCCATTTGGAGCAGTCTGATCCCGGTATGCACTGTTTGGATAGATCTATCTGTCCCAATATTTAGAATTTAAATGGTATATACCTGTCGAAATCTCTTTTTATTGTTGTTTTATTTTTGTGGTTGGTGATAAAACAGTCACAACACATTTGGTTTAATTAGTTGACATGCTAGTTTTCATGAGTAACTTGGAGTACAGACAAAAATGTGGAAATGCACTGTCATTTGCAACTCAGCTACCCTGTGGCTTGGGATCTTTCCTTCTTTCTGTTTCTTTCTTCATATACTGCTCGAGGATTATGAGCAGGTGTACGATGTACACTCCAGTTTTGCAGGATGAACCTCCTTGTAGCCATGTAACTATGGACGGATCTTTAACCTGCACAGGAGATCTCTCTCCCTGCACAGGGGGCCTCCAGTTTACGTCCTGATCCAAAGTATGGCACACTTTTTTTAATGTCATCCCTGCAAATGACATTAAGGAAGCGTGTTCGGACACAGAAATTCAAACTCCGTTACCCGGTTTCGAACTCAGGACCTTTAACATCAGAGGCAAGTGTGCTAACCACTGAGCTACCATGCTTCTGGGATTATTGGGCACTTTGACTTTTCCCTCTGCAGCGTGCCCAGCACAGTGGGGACAAATGTCTAATCCAATCTCTGTGAAAAGCCCAGTTCCCAGGAATTCTGTTCAACAGTTTGTAGGTTGCTATCATTGTCCTATTTGTTTCGACAGCTTATCAAAGCCCCAGCACATGCATGGCACAGTAGGGACAAGGCTAAGGTACAAACAGGGTACTTAGGTCCCGCCTTCTCCGACAGTTCCTCAGCACTAGGGTAGCCAAGGTTGCAATTGACTGGTTCATAAATCTTTTAGAAAAGGTGTAAATATGTTTGAAGTGTGGTCAAATTAGTACTTGCATAATGGACTGAAAGAAACTATAGGTCAGCTGCATAACTTTTTGGCCTTCGGGCATCATTTGACCTCTCAGTTTTGCATGTCATTACAGTACAAATTCAAGGGTCAGTCTGAGCCCCAGGTGAGGTTTTTCTTATTTTATCTTAAAGCTCGTATTATGACCCCTTATAGTACTGTATGAGAGATCACAACATGTTTTTTTTTGAATGAACAGAACTGCGGCTGGTAGCAAGACTCAAGAGGCCCAGCAGCTCAGTAGTTATTAAGCACTGTGTCATACTTAGCTAACAGACTGAGTTTGAATCCCACTGAAAGTGGAATTATTTCCAACTCTAAACGGGGTTTTATTGCAAACAGCCAATCATTGTCACTCTACCATCAGCTCAATATGACTGACATACTGTTGAAAGAGCTGTAAAAACCACGTCATCCATACATGCAGTTCGATTCAGCTGTTGGCTGGTGAAGTCCTGAATTCTGTTGCTTTCACATAATGGAACCTCTGCATTTGCTCATATTAAGGTGAATGGTTACACCTTTATGTTTTTCTACCATCTTTACAATGGGAAACAACATTTGTGACTTCCTGTTTGCTTCCCTGGACATGCTGGATGAAGAAATCCCAAAATGTGTTGTACTCTTAATAGAAACAAGTTTTTCCTTGGGGAACATAGAGGATCTTGCATTCATGCTCATGTATTATTGAATTTATTAAACAAGTTGGGGAAAAAGATAAGATGCGAGGCTATGCCGAAAATATCTGAAAACATCACAATTTTGCCGTAAGAAGATGCGACGTTTTTTATAGACGTCAACGCATACCTTTACAACATAATTTCCATATTCAATCCACTAGTTGATTATCGTTTTTAATGCATGGCTTTATTACACTGTCAGATGCGACGTCATATGATAAAAATTCTTTCCTATAAGAGTTGATCCCATTGAAAAGGGATGCATAAAAGAAAACAGTAAAGTTGCTTCCCCTGAAAGTGTACCGATTCACCTGAAGAACAATCCTGCATGTAATTGCAGTAATGTAGGAATGTAAATTGACTTAATTTCTTGAATAATTTAATTGGTTAATTGATCCAATAGGTGATGGCATGTTACACTGTCATCAAATTATAGATCTTTTACTGGATAATTCAAGAACAACACAAAGATCTAAGAAAGGACTAACTTGACTGGGGCTGCAGATAAGATGGAATTTTGATGATATTTTTGAGAAAATTTTGGTTAATTTACCATAAATTCACATGAGCCGTGACACAAGAAAACCAACAAAGTGGTTGGGGGCCAGCGCAGACACAGATCAGCCTGGGCATTCACCCATTCTGATCAGAGCCTTAGCTGTCTGCATGGAGGTAGCCTAAACCCTTAGCTACCCTTTAAATGCTAAGCGAAGAGTCTGATCTGACTTGGTGGATGACTAGGCTGATCTGAGTCTGTGCTGGGTGCACAACCACTTTGTTGGTTTTCTCGTGTTGCGGCTCACATGTTGTGGCTCTCAGAGCCATCTTTGGAGGCAGTTCTGATCAGGGTTGAAGGTTAATTTTTATGGAGAAATGGTGGAACCCAATTTATGATGTTAAAAATGTTCTCCCAGAGGCACTCGGACTTGAAGGAGCTGGTAGCTGTCTCTATGTCTGTCAAGACAAGAAATTCTTGAAGTTTTCTTGATATGTTTCCATGACATAGTATAAATGCATTTGGGTATAAGTTTTGTAGTGTTGGCAGAATTTACATTAGCAAATTTTCCTGAGTAATGTCATTGCTAAAGAAAGCAGATTTACAGTAATCAATGTTCCATCTTTTGAAACTTACAAGCACCAGAGACAGAAAATGTTAGGTTTTGTGTTGTTTAGCCATTACAAAAGTCTTGGCCTTTTGCCCCTGTTTGCAAAATATTTACTCTCCTGACCATATTTATGAAGGGAGGGAACCGGTTCCTGTTTTATCTTGCCTGCAACTAGCAGAAGCAAGACATAGGTATTACTTTACTGATGTCATCAGCAGCGGCATAAACTTTGCTTCAAGTTTTCTGGTTTTAGCACTGTTTTGTGACACTGAGCTGACAGGTGAGACACTGCATTCCACAGAATTCTTGTGTAAGGGTAATTATGTCCCCCCACCAAAGGTGAGGGGGGACATATTGTTTTCAGTGTGGTTCCCGGGCGTTGGCGTCAGCGTCGGCGTCGGCGTGACAGTTTCTTGTGTGCACGATATCTCTTGAACCAATGGATGGAATTTCACCAAACTTGCATGAATACATCACTGGGACAAGTTTAAGAGCTGATTAGATTTTGGTGACCTTGACCTCATTTTCAAGGTCACTGGAGGACTTAGATGACAATTTCATGTACCCACTTTGCGTGCGTGATATCTCTTGAACCAATGGATGGAATTTCACCAAACTTTCATGGATACGTCATAGGGACAAGTTAAAGAGCTGATTAGATTTTGGTGACCGTGACCTCATTTTCAAGGTCACTGGAGGATTTAGATGACAATTTCATGTACCCATGTTATCTCCTAAACCAATTGATGGAATTTCACCAAACTTGCATGGATACATTATTGGGACAACTTTAAGAGCTGATTAGATTTTAGTGACATTGACTTTATTTTCAAGGTCACTGGAGGACTTAGATGAGAATTTCTTGTACCCACTATATCTCCTCAACCAATGGAAAGAATTTCATCAAACTTGCATGGATACATCATTTGGGCAAGTTTAAGAGCTAATTAGATTTTGATGACCTTGACCTCATTTTCAAGGTCACTGAAGGACTTAAATGACAATTTCTTGTACCCACTATATCTTCTGAACCAGTGAATGGAATTTCACCAAACTTGCATGGATACATCATTGGGACATGTTTAAAAGCTGATTAGATTTTGATGACCTTGACCTCATTTTCAAGGTCACTGGAGGACTGAGATGACAATTTCCTATTACCACAATATCTCATGAGCCAATCAATGGAATTTCACCAAACTTGCTTGGATACATCACTGGGACTAGCTTAAGAGCTAATTAGATTTTGATGACCTTGACCTCATTTTCAAGGTCACTGAAGGTCTTAGATGATAATTTCTTGTACCCACTATATCTCTTGAACCAATGGATGGAATTTCACCGAACTTGCATGGATACATCATTGGGACATGTTTAAAAGCTGATTAGATTTTGATGACCTTGACCTCATTTTCAAGGTCGCTGGAGGACTGAGATGACAATTTCCTATTACCACAATATCTCATGAGCCAATGGATGGAATTTCACCAAACTTGCTTGGATACATCACTGGGACTAGCTTAAGAGCTGATTTAGATTTTGGCAACCTTGCCCTCATTTTCAAGGTCATTGGAGGACTTAGATGAGAATTTCTTGTACCCATAATATCTCGTGAACCAACAGATGGAATTTCACCAAACTTGCATGAATACATCACTGGGACAACTTTAAGAGCTGATCAGATTCTGGTGACCTTGACCTCATTTTCAAGGTCACAGGAGGACTTCATTATAGGGGATGGAAAATGGGCTGGTGGGGGGACATCAGTTTTTCTCTGAAAAACATTTCTAGTTCCTGTTTTAGATTTCATTAGGGTAAGTGTGACAGGAGTGGTGTTTGAAAAGTGTCAGTTTCAGACCCCATAGAATTTTCATCATTCTAGGACCAATCCTAACTCCTTTGGTGTGGTTAAAGCCTACCTAGTCTCAGTTTGTTTGCCTGCGAAAGTAAAATATATTAGTTTTATACTATTAAGTAGGTAACAACAGTCAATAAAAACATTATGACCTAAAAGAGAATTTCTCAAAATATGCGGCACAATTGATGTGAATAGAGAGACTTCATGAATGAAACAGTTTATCTCTCATATTTCACAATTATGAAACCTTATACTTTAAGTCATTGCAACCTTCACTTGTTGACATTTTTGTAAAAGAAGAACGCAAGTTGATCAAATAATGTTTCTTGGTAAGTTAAGAGCGTTTGGCAGAAGTTTGTTCATTCCAGGAAATTGGTGAAAATAAGCTTTTAAAGACAATAAGATTATTTTCTGGAAACTGTGCCGTTGATACAAATGAGCCGTTGCACAACAAAACCAACAACGTGGCATGTTTGCCCATGCAAAGACTCAGATCAGCCTGGGCATTCGCCCAGTCTGATCAGACTCTTCACTATGGGCTTAAAGAGTAGCAAAAGGTCTAACCTAGCCGTATGCTGCCAGCGAATACTCTGATCAGGGTGGGCGGATGCCTAGGCTGATTTGAGTCTTTGCTTTGGTCTATATTTTAACCATATATACTTTTTTCGCTTAATTTGTGTCTGAAATCAACCAAAAAACGCGCCGGGCCCCAATGCACATGCGACTTTGTTGGTTTTGTCATTTTGTGACTCATATATCACAAGACACTAGTATGGGAACATTTGATGATAATTCTGAAATAAATTCTGTTTAATTCTTCATCAAATATGTTTTGACCCCTCATCTAAACTGCCTGATCAAAACGGTTCAGTTTAGGGGTGGGTGGGGGTGGGGAAAGGGGGGGGGGGCTGGGGGGGGGGGCAGGGGTTGCATCATAACTTGTCAAAGAAAAAAAAGCAGAATTGTTCTGTAATTCTTTTTAAATATGAATTACCTATAGTAAAGTTCTAATGACCATTATATTGAATTAGTTTTTCAGTCATTTTTACAAACAAAACAATTTGCTTTTATGGACAAAGAAGCCCTGAAAAATGGGGTCTGGAGTAAGCTCTAATGGAGGACATTTTGTTCCTTTGATCCTAGAAGGTAATGGAGACAAAAACATATGACAGAGCTTCCCCTAAAAGTGTATCATGCATTCATGTTAAAGGAAATATGACTGTCATGTCTCATAATGGTTCTTTGATGTTCATAGTCTTCAAGGATTTTGCCACAATTTTATCTCACAAAACTTTGTATTCATGAAATTTCATGAAAATAGCAATTTCACACGAATATATACATAACTTGGCAGGAAAAAAAAAATTAAATGAAGTATAAATGAGCCCAGTCTGATCAGAGTCTTTGCTCGGCGCTTAAAGGGTAGCTAAGGGTCTAATCTAGCTCTTTGGGCACAGCGAAGACTCCAATCAGACTGGGTGGATGCCCAGGATGATCTGAGTCTTCGCTGGGCACACTTTACTTTGTTGGTTTTCCCATGTCGCGGCTCAAATGAGCTGCATTGTGGGCAAACCTGTCTAAGTGATAACTGTGATCTGTTCTTGCTTAAACCTGAGCCTGGGCACACTGGCAGTCTGTTTCAGGCATAACATGGCCTGACTGCAGTTCTGAAAGTGAACAGTATGTGTCTTAACTAAACTGTGCTTCTGCATGGCATTGTGCATGCAGTTGCGGTGTGCATATATCACAGGGTATAATCGATTTCACTAGTTTTCGCTTCCTGTAGAGACTGTACATCATATTTGGCTTCTGCCAAGATTGTCTGCGAACTCTTGCTCTCTGCAGAGACTACTGTCCTAGAAAAATGGCTTCCTGCCCAGACTGTCTGTGTGATGCTGCTTCCTGCCGAGAGCCTCAGCAGGTAGCAGAATCATGTGGACAGTCTCTGCAGGAAGCCATTTATCATGTACAGAAGTCTCTGCAGGAAGCAAGAGTTCCCTGACAGTCTCAGCGGAAGCCAAATATGATGTAAAGTCTGCAGGAAGCGAAAATTAGCGGAATCGATTATACCCTGTGATATATGCCAAAGAGGTGTTTTCTCAGTTATTGTCTCAATGTTCAGTAGTACAACTATACTTTTCTGCTTAGCTAAGCGCATAACAAAACTAGATAACATTCAAATTGTGCTAAAATTTATACATTATGTTTGACAAGTATTATAATAATAGAATATAATATAATGCGTTGCAAAGGTTAACTTTAAAGTACCATTAGAACTAGTTATGTGTACATGATTGTATTTTGCAAATTAAAGATATACGGAACTCCCTTACCATTTCACTATTCCCAAATAAAACAATTTTACTAAATTTCATTTGACAAAAATGTTTTGGTTTAAGATAATTATGAATTAAAAAGTATTTGCAAATAAGCTAACTCTTGAGCCGCAGTAAGAAAATCAGTATTTGGTCTTGGGCTCATATGATGATATCCAGGTAGTTTTCACACTCCCGGTTGAGCTTGTTATTTCTTCAATTTTATTTGGACAATCACATGATTTTGATCATGGTCTGCGATTTCTTCCAGATTTATTGTATATTTTCAGTATTTTTTTTTTCATTATTTTGGGAATGGTGCTGGTGCCCACAGAATTGAGAAAAATTGTGTTGTATTCTCCTTAAATTTGGAATATGAGAAACACCTTTATTGGCTCAAGTGGTGGGATAGGGGACATGAAACTGAATATATAATATTTAAATTCAATTATAGCTATATATCTGCTAGTTCTTTAAGGAAACAAGTAAATTTATGCTTGTAGAATTGTCCCTAGAAAAAATTCTTCCTGCAATTGGGAATTTTTCAACTTGCAGTTGGGATAAAAAGATACTATTTTGAATTGGGACTAGTGCCTTTTATGGGCACCACTTATATAGAGAAAAAATCACTGCTTTTGTTTTATATATATTTGCAGCAGTATTATGCCTTAAACCAATTGGTAAATAGTCAGTTTGGACTCGTTCAAAGCATGAGAATATTCATGTAAATATTTCTTAAAAAATATTTTTTTCATAGTTTGGCAAGGGAGTAATACTTTTAACGCTCTTATACTCGCATAAATCAAGGCAAATAGCAAAATTTTTTATTGATAGTCAATTTTTCGAACATAATTGGTTTGTACAAGGGTTGATCCAGAAGTAATGTCACTGCGTCCACTGCGCGCTTATTCATTGTAGTATAATAAGAAAAATCATATCAAGCTACACTGTAATTCAATTCTGATTTACAGAATAAATATTAAGTTGAAATATTTTTCCGTTCCAATTATATAGACGTTCGAAGTATGCCGCCAACGCCATCGCGCCGCACGTTATAATAACGTTAATCACATGCATGAATTTCAAAGACAATCACAAATCAAAATCAAACTAACACGCCAAATCAGATGAAAATTTGGTACGATGACGAAATATATTTCTGACGCCCATTGTTGAAATTTTAATATCGTCACTGCAGTTTGAAGTTCGCTATGTAGTGCTAATGTTTGTTACTGCCACGAGTAAAAATGTTGACTTCTGACAAATGCGCGACAGCGGATGTATGCGCTTTTTGCCTCAAATTTGGAATATCACCATTAGGGACTCTGAAGCTGTTTAGTTAGATATGTAGTGATATAACAGTTATTATGAGGCTTGTGTAACGGTGAAATCAGCGTGATACGGATGCAGATGAGTGTTTAGAGGTTAGTCCGAAAACCAGAAGACCTTTATGTACAATGTCAGACAATAACGTCACTCTTGTTCGGATCCCATATATGAAGATCGATCTTCTGCAATTCGAATATTGTGTAAATTCTTAAACTTGAGCTGCGGGGCTGTTCAAGTAATATTAAAAGATGAGATAAACATGGCTGAACAGACATTAGTGCTTTGCTGGAACAACAAATATGCTACTTTGGACATGAAACAATATCGAAACATCGTCTGGTGCTACAACGACGTCATTGACGTGCGGCGCGTTTCGGTACCATGCCTTCTGTCTATCTCGATGTCTCAGTTACTATGCACTGTATTTTTTTTTTATGACATTTTCAGACCGTAATGCAATTAGATAAAGGTACTTGGATGCGAAAGTTTGTTGCTCTCTCTTTATTCTACACGATTTTATAACTGCAGTGACATTACTTCTGGATCAACCCTCGTATACTATTAACAGATGGTTATTTGTGCAAATAGATAAAAACTATTACTTAGGGCTTGCTTTATATATAGCCAATCAGATGTTTGTGAAGATGGAATTTAAAATTATATATGTACATTTTTGTTGTGAATGCCTTACAAAAAATAGCAAGTTTTACAGTACTTTGATGTAGCGAATACCTGAGAATATCTAAAAATTCTTTATCACACTATATTGACAGTGTCTCCCTATAATTGTAAGAATGTCACGAATGTCGAAGATGACCCAATCAATTTTCTGTCTTTTTTCCTCCTCTTGAAAAGATAACAGTTTTCCATTGATACAACATTTGGAGGGAATCCAATGTAAATAGTAGGTTTATGCCGTAAAAATTCTGAATATTGGGACAGAAGACAGATCTGAGCAAACAGCGCAGAGCCAGATCAGAGGAGCAGTCTGATCAGGATCTACACTGTTTTCCATTCCATCTGCATCTTTTGGACACATTTATACCGCATTGTAAAATCAAACTGTTCAATTTTGAAAGATTCAAGGTGTCCCAATTTTTAGCTCACCTGAGCCATAGGCTCAGGGTGAGCTATTGTGATCACCCAGTGTCCGTCGTCCGTCGTGCGTCGTGCGTCGTGCGTCGTCCGTCGTCAACAATTTGCTTTAAATGACATCTTCTCTGAAACCACCAAGCCTAGGGCTTTGATATTTGGTATGGAGCATTGACTAGTGGTCCTCTACCAAGTTTGTTCAAATGGTGGCCCCAGGGTCCAAAATGGCCCTGGGGCAGGGGGTCTTGGGTTCGAAACTAAAAAATACTTAAAAATCTTCTTCTCCAGAACTGCTTGGCTCAGATGCTTGAAATTTGGTATGTAGCATTGCCTAGTGGTCCTCTACCAAGTTTGTTCAAATGGTGGCCCCAGGGTCCAAAATGGCCCCAGGGCAGGGGGTCTTGGGTTTGAAACTAAAAAATACTTAAAAATCTTCTTCTCCAGAACTGCTTGGCTCAGATGCTTGAAATTTAAGATGTAGCATTGCCTAGTGGTCCTCTACCAAGTTTGTTCAAATGGTGGCCCCAGGGTCCAAAATGGCCCTGGGGCAGGGGGTCTTGGGTTCGAAACTAAAAAATACTTAAAAAATTTTCTTTTCTAGAACTGCTTGGCTCAGATGCTTGAAATTTGGTATGTAGCATTGCCTAGTGGTCCTCTACCAAGTTTGTTCAAATGGTGGCCCCAGGGTCCAAAATGGCCCTGCGGCAGGGGGTCTTGGGTTCGAAACTAAAAAACACATAAAAAAATTTCTTCTCCAGAACTGCTTGGCTCAGATGCTTGAAATTTGGTATGTAGCATTGCCTAATGGTCTTCTACCAAGTTTGTTCAAATGGTGGCCCCAGGGTCCAAAATGGCCCTGGGGCAGTGGGTCTTGGGTTTGAAACTAAAAAATACATAAAAATCTTCTCCTCCAGAACTGCTTGGCTCAGATGCTTTAAATTTGGTATGTAGCATTGCCTAGTGGTCTTCTACCAAGTTTGTTCAAATGGTGGCCCCAGGGTTCAAAATGGCCCTGGGGCAGGGGGTCTTGGGTTGGAAACTAAAAAATACATAAAAATCTTCTCCACCAGAACTACCTGGCTCAGATGCTTGAAATTTGGTGTGTACATTTGCCTTGTGGTCCTCTACCAAATTTGTTCAAATGGTGGCCCCAGGGTCCAAAATGGCCCTGCGGCAGGGGGTCTTGGGTTCGAAACAAAAAAATACTTAAAAATCTTCTTCACCAGAACTGCTTGCCTCAGATGTTTGAAATTTGGTATGTAACATTTCCTAGTGGTCCTCTACCAAGTTTGTTCAAATAGTGGCCCCAGGGTCCAAAATGGCCCTGCGGCAGGGAGTCCCGGGTTTGAACCATAGAAATACATAGAAAAATATTAAAAAATCTTCTTCTTTAGAACTGCAAGGCTCAAATGCTTGATATTTGGTATATAGGATTGCCTAGTAGACCTTTACAAAGTTTGTTCAAATGGTGGCCCCAGGGTCCAAAATGGCCCTGTGGCAGGGAGTCCCAGGTTTGAACCATAGAAATATATAGAAAAATATTTAAAAATCTTCTTCTGCAGAACCACTTGGCTCAGATGCTTGAAATTTGGTACATAGCTTTACCTAGTAGTCTTTTACCAAGTTCGTTCAAATGATGACCCCTGGGACTAAAATGGCCCGCCCCAGGGGGTCCTGGGTTTGAACCATAGAACTACATAGAAAAATATTCGAAAATCTTCTTCTTCAGAACCACTTGGCTCAGATGCTTAAAAATTGGTATGATGCATTGCCTTGTTGTTCTTTATCAAGTTTGTTCAAACGATGGCCTCAGGGTCCAAAATGGCCCTGCGGCAGGGAGTCCTGAGTTTGAGCCATAGAAATACATAGGAAACTATTAAAAAGTCTTCTTTTTCAGAACCACTTAGCTCAGATGCTTGAAATTTGATATGATGCATTGCCTGATGGACTCCTTCAAAGTTTGTATAAATGGTGGCCCTTGGATTTGTATAAATGGTGGCCCTTGGATCCAAAATGGCCCTGGGGCAGGGAGTCTTGGGTTCGAAATTAAAATGTACTCAAAAACCTTCTTATCCATAACCCCTCTGTGCAGATGCTTGAAATTTTGTATGATACATTGCCTAGTGGTCCCTTACCAAGTTTGTTCAAATGATGGTGCCAGGGTCAAAAATGGCCCCGCCCCAGGGGTACCATGGTTTGAACAATAGCAATACATAGAAAAACATTAAAATATTCTTCTTCAGAACCATTTGGAAATGGTTGCAAACTATCTGGTTTGTTCAAATTATGACCCTGGTTTGACCTTTAACCTTTTTGCTCAGGTGAGCGATTCAGGGCCTCTTGGCCCTCTTGTTAGAATTTTATGATTTACCGTAAATAGCTGAATAATGGTACATACTAACAAATATTTTACCTATTGAAAAAAATTATCTATAATTTACAGTCATGCAATATTCAGTTCACTTTGATGGAACTCCAAATAGTGCAGGTCATAATCTGACAGCTTATTTGGCTGTCAGATCTAGGTCTACACGGTTTGTCCCAATAATTTGGGTCAGTCGGTATAAGCCTCTTCTTAAACTTTTGTCATCGAGGGATACCTTAGTGCTTGTCGAGCAGGTACTTACGGGTATATTAGAAACTGTACAGGTGTATTTACGGCAGTGTCGAGTTATTGTGTAAAATATGGATATGAATTTTATAAACATAAAAGACATTCCTGGTGTAGAGTGTAATCCGGATATTTAAAAAATGTAAGTTCGATTTACAGTTAAAAATGCTACTGTAAGTTTAATTGTTGATACACATTAATATGAGAGCATTCAATGTAGACCTAGATTAATCTGCTGTTCCACAGAGTAACATAATTGGCAGCAAGACAGGGCTTTTCCCAATCAAAAACAACCCTTAATATCTAAACTAAACGTATAAATTCTGCCAGGCCACGTAGCACAGTCGGCAGGGCGTCTGACTCAAGAGCCAGAGGTCCCGGGTTCGATACCTAGTCCGGACACATACTTTGGTTTCTCCTTCCGCTGATTCAAGAAGGGCAGTTGTCAGTTACTGGCGAAAGTATGTGCACTTAGTACTGGTTAACCGCTTAGGAGGTCTAAGCCTGCCCAGAAATAGTGTGGTTAGGGTAACTGACCGTCCCAACATGACCTTAGTTTACAGGTTTTCCTCTCCAAAACAGTCCCTAAAATCTAGGTAGACTTGTCTGTTAGATACATCTAGATTTTGGGGTTGTTTTGCCCATGGAAATCCCAAGACTAAATTAAAATACAACCAAATTAATACAATTATATGTTTTTGCCATCCTTCCAGTGGCTCAGACAGGACAAAAGACATGTCTGACTTCGAAAGGTCTTAAATAAATTAAATTAGAGCAAGTGACATCTGTCCCATTTGTGTTCATGTTTAATAGATGGTGGCACTGGACCAGATGAATTACAATTTGAGGATATCTCCTACAATTAATATCCAACTGGCTAATCTTTGGTCTGTCTGATGATGTTTAAAACTAAGTTCCCATCTCTATTTGACCTAGATGTTGGTGAGACAGTAGACCCGAGTTAACTCACTCGGTCACTACATCAGTCTTTCTATGAGTGGCTGTAAGCTCTTCATATGAGCCGCAACACGAGAAAACCAACAAAGTGGTTGTGTGCTCAGCGCCGACTCAGATCAGCCTGGGCATCTGCCCAGTCTGATCAGAGTCTGCGCTGTCCACATGGAGGTAGCTTAGACCCTTAGCCACCATTTAAGCGCTAAGCGAAGAGCCTGATCAAACTTGACGGATGCCCAGGTTGATCTGAGTCTGTGCTGGGCGCACAACCACTTTGATGGTTTTGTCGTGTCATGGCTTGTATGCAGTTGTTCTTCGGGGGATGTAACTCTGCTAAAAATCATTGATGATACACACTATTCCACATGACTAATGAGCTTTTTAGCACAAGGCCCCCTCTAAAGTAACCCCTGCATTTGAACTGTCTCAAGAGATGGTTCGAATGAGGGATCACAACAAAGAGAAATACATGTACTGAAAATTATCCCTTAATTATCCCTTATCTGCTGCACCACATAGAACTTTGTTAGTTTAGTCATTAGAAAGAATACAGTCATCAACATGTCTTGCTTTAAAACTGAGGGAAAAATTTTTGATAATAAAAAAAAGGTCATATGAATGATATTGAATTTGCCTTAAGGTTTGAACTGCTTGGCTGTTTTACATATTTTCTATTCTTTGTGTGTTTACACCTATTTGTCAACATTGTAATCTGATTATTTCTATACTTCAGTCCTTTTGTGT
Organism: Ctena decussata; assembly: GCA_963989385.1. Classification (NCBI taxonomy): domain Eukaryota; kingdom Metazoa; phylum Mollusca; class Bivalvia; order Lucinida; family Lucinidae; genus Ctena; species Ctena decussata. Next base: position 22,129,779 of record OZ022506.1, read on the forward strand.
ATGTTGTAGATCATAAGTATTGTCAGATATTTTATAAGGACAGAGGTCAGTACCTTGTAGCAAAATTCAAAAGAAACATAGGGAATTCTTTCTTCATTTTATCCCATTCCATTCGGGATAACCCTTTTATGGGTATCTGGACTAACAGTTTGGATCCAGATCAGGCCCCACAAAGGTGGGGCCTGATCTGAGATCCAAACTATTTGTTGCTTAGACATCATTTCTGCAAGAGTTAGATAGACCAATATTGTCAGAATTTTCTTCATTTTTGTTGCAGATGACAGTTTCGGCAGACAACAAAAAATACCCAGAATGCAATGGGTTATCTGTACAAAGTTTATTCTGTGCATTTGGGGACCTGGAAAACTGAGTATTGAAAAGCATTTCTTGAATTAGATTATATTTTTTATGAAGAAGATTATTGTTTACATGTGACTTGACAAAATATCAGTTAATGTACCTTTTATCATTTCATATCTCATGATCATTCGGTTGTGATTCATGTATACTGTGAAGTCGTAAGATAATTATGCTAGCAGTGCACCAGTCCACATCTTCCATGGGGACGGGAAATACTGGGGAATTTGACCTCATCTTGCAGACTCTTGATAAATATTGTGCCTGGTGGTGACATGCTTTTAGCCAAAGTTTTTCAAATTCTGAAGGTACATACCTGTTCGAGCATATAATCAAAATGGTTCATGGCACTGTTCTGCTTTAGCTGAGGTAATGGATGGATGGATGACTTGAGATTTTGCGTCCTTCAGTCATATCAGGACGATGATAGGGTGATAATGAAAGGCTGTGTGCAATGGAACCCGTTTACGGTTAGAAGGATTTCCGCCTGGAGCTGGGCTCAAACCCGGGACTGTGTAGCTGAGGTAAAGGCATGGTACTAATGAAGGCCTGGTTTATAATATACCTGTTGTCTCTGTCCTAGGGGGGTCCAGCTGTGACATTCTGTCTCACCAACATTACACATGATGTCATATTAAGGCGTATGATAACTCACTAGCTACTGTTATATGCTTAAGTATTGGGACACCCAAAAATCTTTAAGTTTCCATTTGTTCCAAATGGAAAATTAATGATTTTTAGGTGTCTCAATATTTAAGTACATGAGAGTACCTTGTATAATGAACAAAAAAAAGAACAGTTACATGCACTTTGAATGCACATTTTCTTTGAACTGAATTAAGATTTTGCCAATATTATTTTATGTCTAACTGACAAAAAGTATTCAAAGTTTACAAAATGTTTATCTAAACAAAAACTGTGAAATTTATGTCTTCAAATTAGTTTGAGTCAATGAGGGGTCAGAATTTGAAAGTGCTGTTTTGAGGTGCTTTTTTATTACCCATATTTCACCCAAGTTGTCTGCCCATTTGAGCAAGTCACTTTTGAGACTTTTATCAGGCACTAGTTGTTATGAAAACGGTCCAATTGCCCCTTCCAAAGGGTTGATCAGTGAAGCACAAAGCTTGGAATGTCCCTTTTCAGGACAATCAACTCTGACATATGCTATGCACTGCAAATCCCATCCCATAAATCCCATAGACAGTGCAAGGTGGTATACCACGAACAATTAACCAGCTTGATCAAACTTTTTCATCTTAAACATTAATTGTCATTAAACTTGAAAATTTTATTGGAACATACTGTTTAATTGGAGTAAATGATTTGCCATACTTTTAATTGCAAGGGAGACAATTTCAAAAGCAAAAAATCTTTAATATCTTATTTCTTGAACTGCTGGTTAAATGTGGCAGTTACAAAGCAAATCTGAAAGCGTAAAAATTAACCTATTCCATTCGGGATACCCCTTTAGGGGTATCTGGGCAATCAGTTTGGATCCAGATCAGGCCCCAAAAATGTGGGGCCTGATCTGAGATCCAAACTGTTTGCTGCCTAGACATCATTTCTACAAGAGTTGGTAAAAAATAGACCAGTATTGTCAAAATATTCTTGATTTTTGATGCAGACGACAATGTCAGCAGACAACAAAAAATACCCAGAAAGCAATGGGTTAAAGCGCTTGGGCAGGCGCATTAAGCTTTTCACATTGTCTGTGGTGTCTGTGGAACCAGATAAAATGGCTTCATGTGATCATTTCAAAGGTTCCAGTCATTCACCCTGATATGGTATAAAGCAGACATTAGTTTGTTCTCATGAGGGATAATCTTGATGATATCACACTAAGATTTGGCTTTATGTGATTTGTAATCAAGAGTTGCCATCTTAATTATGTCTGTGGTGTTCCATTATTGTGTGAATAGCATATTGACTGTTTCATGCAACTATAATGAACCATAGTTGGAATTCTGTGGAAATTTCCTTTCATAGATTGTAAGGTTTCTGTAAGTATTGAGTTTCAAGCTTGTCTTGTTAGAAACACAATAATGGCAAAGATCTTGAATTTGCTGGCTTGAACAGTCTGTTGAATGTCGAATCTTTGCTTTTAGCTTTGTTTCTCAGACATTGCAAGATCTTTTGTAATGTAAAATTGTGCAAGCTTTAAAGGTAGGTTCCTGGACTAGCGATAACAATTATGTCCACAAAACAATTTCGTCTTTTTCTGAGCAGTATTGAATTCTCTTATTTTTCTGAATTTGTTGCCACTGAGAAACTCGTCAGATGTTGAAGAAAATAGTCGTTTTCCCTTTTGGTTTATTTTCTTTCGTTGGAATTCCAGTTCTAAAAATAACTATGTTTATCATGTCTATAAGTGCGCGATTTCTGATGCCATTCTCCAAAGGTCAATTTTCCCTTGCCGTGAGCTCTCCTAGAGGTCCTGGCATGGCGGATGGGTTAAAACTATTCCAAAATGCAATGCAACATGGCGTCAGCTGCGTTATCTATTTTTGGCGCGAGCTAAAAATAGCGCTAACTGGTGTGCGAAGCACCGTTAGGAAATCCCTTGCAAAACAACTTTTCTAATATTTTTTTGATTTACACCTTTTAGTGAAACTTATTCATTCCCTTTTATAAGTGCTTTCCAACAACTTGGATGAAAGATCATCAAAATTATGATGCATTCCAAAGTACAGGACCCTACCTTTAATAGTATATCATGAGATTTTCTAAACTACTCTAGCATCTTTTGCTGACCTTGACCTACTTTTTCACACTGTTGAACATAGCCAGATTAATTAACATCTGCCCACTACATTGAGTTCAGTTTCAGAGACTGCAGAGTTTTTGGGATGAAATGTCATGCAAGCATCTGTCATGACTTGTCTCAGCAACATTATTGTAATTTCATGACCTTGACTTAGTTTTCATGGACTCAACTGTTGAACATAGCCATACCAGATTTAAGTCTTCCACCCTGTATAGTGCTGTTTCTCAGATTTGGCAAGACTGTTTGAGATGAAACTAAAGATAAGCTTGCATTACAGCATCAGCATTCTGTTTGCTGACCTTGACCTAGTTTTCATACTGTTGAACATGACAGATTTATGTCTACCCACTGCATTGAGTTCAGTTTCAGAGACTGCAGAGTTTTTGGGATGAAACTAAAGATAAGCTTGCATTACAGCATCAGCATTCTGTTTGCTCACTTTTACCTACGGCTAAGACATGATCAGGTAGGGATTAGATGTTGCAAGAATGATGAAAAATGAACTTGCTTTGGTTGACTGACTGGATTTATTTAACAAAACTTTCCTGTAGCATTCACCTACAATGTACCAAATGGGTTTTGTATCCTAAGTAAGAGTTTTTATAATATAGGTGGATACTTATACCCACCCTATTGGGACTACGGACTCTACTGCATGAAGCATAACGCTTATATTTTTCATATTTATAAATCTACCAGTTGCAAATTTTTTTGGCAGGAAACAGTACCTAATTGTTTTCTGTTAAAAAAGGCAAACGACCATGAAATTTTACTGTGTTATCATATTTTTCAGAAAGTCTGAAAGTTCAGGTATTTTATGTCTGAAAAATGTCTGATTTTCAAATTCAGTTATGAAAAATGCAGGGGGCTGATAACCTTTTCTTCCCCATAACATATTTTTTTGATGCCCCGTATCTGGCACTGGACTTTTGTTTTATTGCCTAATTGTGTTATTGTTAGCCACTTATCATGAGCTTTTGGAAAGTAGAAAGGGCCTACGGACTATACATCTTCACATTATTCATGAGAACATACTTGTGAAGCAAAATCCAGCTGAATCAAATGTTTTTGTGTATCAGAGAATTTCTGAGGCATAACACGTTTACATTAAAGCAAAATTTTACAAATTTTCTTATTTTTGTTTATGTCTGACAGTACTCTTGAAGATATCAGAAGTCTTTTTAGTGTACAATTATACTTATTTTCGTTCTTTCAAACAATGCAGCAGCTGTTAAACAGTAGACATGAGTAAAGAAGGGCGGGATATTGAAATCTAAAACAAATTACGATGGCCAAAATTACTAGAATTTTACAGTTATGCAATATATACAAAACCAGGTTTGGGGCTACGGACTCTACACTGATATCAATAGATGCTACTAGGGATGCATATTTATGAAAAGAAAGCATCTTTATTGATGTCATCTGCTTGCCTTACCCTTGTTCAGTTATCAAAATACAGATTTAACATACTCTGCACCCTTTCCATCTGATATGTAGAAGATATTTGATACAAAAACTGACTGCAAACAAACCTCCGTTTCCAAAATCTCAAAAAGATCTGTATGGCTACTTTATAATTGAATAATTAAACGAAACTTACCCAGTAAGTTGATGTTTGATTGAGATTTCATATACCATAAACACCTTTAGGGTTCACATAGAGTGAGAGTCACGTGACGCCAGAAATCAGACTTTAGAGAATACCGCAGTAAGTAAACATGTGGACACAGCAAACCCTTTTAAATGGGTGGGTGCATCTTAAGGGTGGGTATGTGAACCCTAAAGGTGTTTATGGTATATGAAATCTCAATCAAACATAAACTTACTGGGTGAGTTTCGTTTAATTATTCAATTTCATTCCCCATAAACACCTTTATGGGTCCCCATAGAGATTTTAGAGTTGCTGTGTACACTTGTTTATTACTGTCTGTGTCAAAATACCAGCCATCAAGTAACAAATGACACATATTTTTATGCCCCCAACTTCGGAGAAGTTGAGTGGGCATATTGGTTTGGGCCTGTCCGTCCGTCCGTCCGTCCGTCCGTCCGTCCGTCTGTCCGTCCGTCTGTCCGTCTGTCCGTAACGCTTTTTGGCAGCTAGGAAACTCAGGAACGGCTTATGCTAGGATCTTGAAATTTTATATGTGGCATGTACATGAAAAATAAGCGGACCCGTATTTTTTCTGTTTCCCGTCGGTCAGGTATTTCCAGAGTTATGCCCCTTTTTAGACTTAGTCTATGGAAGCTTGTGAACAAAATATCTCAAGAACCCCTGATGCTAGGATCATGATTTTTTGCAGGATAATATTGCCCAAGGTGTAGATGACCTGATAAACTTTTGAAGAAAATTCGTGAATTTTTGACCGAGTTATGCCCCTTTTTCGACTTAGTGCATTGTAAGCCTATGGAACCTTGTGAACAAAATATCTCAAGAACCCCTGATGCTAGGATCGTGTTTTTGTGCATGAAGATATTGCCTAAGATGTAGATGACCTGATTAACTTTTGAAAAACATTGGTGAATGTTTGATCGAGTTATGCCCCTTTTTCGACTTAGTGCATTGTAAGCCTATGGAACCTTGTGAACAAAATATCTCGAGAACCCCTGATGCTGAGGTCGTGTTTTTTAGCAGGAAGACATTGCCTAAGGTGTAGATGACCTGATTAACTTCTGAAAAACATTGCTGAATTTTTTATTGAGTTATGCCCCTTTTTTTGACTTGGTCCATTTTAAGCCTACAGTTACAGTCAAGAACCATAATATATAGGAACATACAGTTACAGGCTAAGATGTAGATGAATGGATTAAAACCCCTTTCTGACCTAAACATTAAGTGATGAACCTTCTTTAGAGGCAAGGATACAGTTGGGGGCATAGTGTTTCATAAACACATTTTCTAGTTATATATATATATATATATATAATCTAATCACTATTGAATAAGCATCTAAATTCTAGAAAACCATGCTGTTGCATGGTAAGGAAACTGCATGCATCGCTAACGTGTTCCACAGCTAGGACGACAGAAATAGTGTCACTGCTTCAATAACCCTAGTTGAGAAACCATATTCCCTTGTATTGGCTTATCATAATATTTCCTGAAAGTACTTTTCTGAGTCCACCCAGCTGCCTTCATGATACACTGCAATGGAACACCCTTATCTTTAGCTGCTGATGTTGCAGCTGCCCTAGTGCTATGCGGCTTGAACTGATCTACATTAATTCCAGCTTTCCTCATGATAGTTCTAGTCCATCTAGATATTGTAGCCCTAGCTACTGCCTTAAACGGTGGTTGTGTGGCTATTAACAGTCTATTCTCTGTGCCCCTAAGTGATTCTGTTCTTTTAATATACTCTCTTAAACACGAAACTATACAGACAGATCTGTTCTCAACAAATGCTTTCAACATTATTGGACCTTGGTGCCTACCAGGTTTAGTGTGTTTCAAAATATTAGAAAAATGTATTTCTATTTCATTCTCTTTGCTACATATATCACTCAATTTAAGCAAATGAATGCTTTGTCCCCTCTGACCTGTTAATAAAAGCAATAACATGCACACTTTCTGCGATAACTGCATTAAGGTTATATTAGATCCTAGCGAAGTTAGATAGGCCAACACTATGTCAGGGTTCCACGTTGAACTATATTTGGGTAAAGCTGGTCTTCTGTTAAAAACACCCTTCATAAACTTTTTAACTAATACACTATTCCCAATATCAATCTGACCCCCTGAGCATATGTTTACAAAGCTACTTATTGCTGAAAAAGTCTTCAAGTTCATTGTCACTTTCACTTTCACTTTCCAATACGGTATTCACAGATCTAGGTTTTTTCCCTGTAACTACTTCCTCCGGCGATGCCGGCCTTTTAAGTTCCAGCGAATCTATTCTAACCCTCATATCCTTCATGTTGGCTTGAATATCTTTCAATATCGGCCCCATCTTGCTATTTCTAGTCCGTTATTTCTTCATAAAAGTTCAGATATCTCCCCCACGAGAGGGTTCCCTTTCACAGGGCCAAAATGGCGAAGACCCATAAAGGTGTTTATGGGGAATGAAATATGTATATGAATTGACTGTGGATGTGAAATGAATAATTTAAACAATATGTGGCAAGGTATATTCTTTAAGAAGATTTACAGACATAAATCCATTTCTTTTCGGTCAGTCTTTTATAGTAATATGTGCGATATTGTTTCAGTCTATTTCACGTTTTTCTGTATTCAGTATCATGAGATATTAGTGAGTTTCTTATCGCACGATTTTGCTAGTCTTTTAAAATGATTGTTTTGAGTGTTTTAGTCAGTCGACCGCTTCGCTACGTAGAGACAGGTCTGTGTATTTTGTTTTGTTTCTGAAATGTTTTAGCCTTTGTTTTTCGTTGGTATAACTATTTGTAAGTTTTTATTACTTCTTTAAATTACTTCGAAAGATCTCTGAAAGATTGCTCTTTATTTTAATGGCGTTAAGCATTTGGGTAAAATTGTAGACCTAGATCAGCGGATCAGTCTGTTCCTACGGGAATCTCAGACTAGGACCTGTACTGTTTGCAGTTTGGCTAGGTCGGATTTTGTTTCTTTCTCTAAAAAAAAAAAAAAAAAAAAACAGAAATGAGTTTTCAGCTATTAGTGTCTTAGGATAATTGGCAAAGGTATCCCATTACATGCGCTAGTTATGGTACTTGTGGCGATATTTATTTGCAAAATCAGGAGTCCGGTTTCATACACGTCTATTTTGTAGTTCTCACAATTTAGATTAGATTTTAATTCTTATGCTTACATAAGCTATAACTGTATTTTAGCCGTTGTATTTAGTAATATTAATAGTTCATTTTAAGACTGGTAACTTACTCCCTCCTTTGAGTCACCGTGGATCTTTTACCAGACGTTTGCCATCGATAGGGCGTTAAGTTTAATTTAGTTCTTAGAGGCCATGCGCCCATGCGAAGTTCAACTAGTTTCAGTCCAGTGTTTCAGGAATACGCTAGCCGCCAACGAAGTTTCAGCGACAGTCCACGTCAGTAGATAAATACAAGATCAATTCTACACAGACGAATGAGCAGCTCTGGAGGGTCTACTGTTTTTCAAGCTGATTATATGAAGCGGCTACAAAGTTAAGTAGACCTATATTTTTCTTAATTACCGCAAGTGCAACGTGCATTCTAAGAATTTACCAGTTAGATGTTTTTATATTTGATAAAAGTACATGATAAAGTGACTTCCATTTACCGCTAGGGGCGCTGTATCAGGGTAGACAATTTCATCAAAAAAAAAAAAAAATGCGAAACGGTAGAGATCTCCTTTTGCATACTTCTAAAATGATGGATTTAATGGTATCAAATATTTTATTTCTGGTCCACACATTGTCGGTTACGCCTCATTTAGGCGAGTTTAGAAAGTTTAATACAAAAAGCGGTTTAACCCTCACGTTTGGTGTTGAAATGTTGGTTGATGTGCTTGAAATGAGTCCTATATAATTGCCTAAAATTTTGGGGGAACATATTTATGAAAGACAAATTTCCGTTTCTGGTTTCTCATCTGCCAATATTATATAGACAATTAACAACTCGTGTTCTTCTCAAACAGGTAAACCAACCTAATTTTCAAATAACGGGCCGTTCATCAACAGCCCTTCGATTTTGATTAGTCCTTGTCAGGGCTTTTGATGGTTCACATTTTAACAGTTTAATAATTTCAGTTCAGTTTTCAGGAAAATAGAGCGCCAACTAGTATTACGATCCTCTGCAAGCAGATTTTGTTGGAAGACATCCTCAAAAACTCATTCAGTTCCAGTCAGCTGATGGCTCTGTCCAGTTGCTAGCTACAAGATCATTATATACAGCCGCTATGTTCGCCCACAACAGAAGCTCTGAAACTAAGACATCAGATGCAGGCAATATAAAGTTCATCAAAGTTGAGTATGATTCTGTGTTACTAATCAAGAGTTGTGTACAGTCAAAGCTATGTTTGTTAAACTATTTGTTCTTCGACAATTCTATGCATTTGCCGGTTAAATGGCATTTACGCAACATTTGTAATCATTGTTTTTTCTGACGCCTTTTCTCCGCATAGAGAGCATACTTGTAGTATATTCTATAGCTCAACTCGTTAAGACGACTTCTTTAACATTTTGTAATGATGTTCAGTAGCAGCCCAAAGAGAATAATTTTAGATCAAAGACAAGCTTGTGACTTTACCAGCTTTTTCAACGTCAAGTTTTAAAAATGTACTATTTTACATCTTTACGAAAAGTAATTTGACAAAATGTTGATATACTATAATATTTAAACAGTAAGATTCGACAGTTGGTCATTGGATTTTGGTGTATTGCAATATAATCTATAAAGATAAGCTGGAAGAAAACGGGATTGCGATTGAAATCACATGATTGCATAGAACATGTCACTTGATGTCACGAGTATGTGCTCTAGCGAGAATGCTCTCTGCATAATCACATGCTCGTTAGAAGAGAGTTCGAGTTTTCTACTTGCTTTAGATTTCGCTAATTTGCATATCAGTCGCAGAAATTACTATGACTTCAGTTTGTATGTGATTTAAACTGTGGTGTTTTCTGGGAACTTATAAGAAAAATTTAGATATAACAAGAATCAGTAAATATTTTGTTTGTGAAACGGGGATATAGGGAGACAGCATCTTTTATAAAGGTACCTTAATTCACAATCTGGAGTTTTACTTAAGTTCGAACGTCTACAAGAAAAATTATCTACTTTGTTTATTTACGCACTTTTGAGGCTTGTATTTAAATGTTTGATTAGAAAAAGTGATAAGAATGATGGTTTATTTAGAGGATCAGTTATGAGTTTTACTTGTTTTCAAATATCTTAGTTTAAATCAATTTGTTGCACGCCGCTTTCATATTTAATCAAAGCGCATTTTAGAAAGCAAAATTTAATAGTCAGGTTATTGTGAAATTTGCGAACGGCTGAGCGTTTTTGAGACATTTTGTTACTTTTTCGAACACGGTTCATGAAATGTTTAAAAAAGGGGGAAAAAGACAAGTTTTTTGCTGGTTCAGAGGCGTTTGGCACATTGTTGTTGTGGAGAAAAGTTTGTATGGCACTTTGCCAGTTTGTGGTCGTGGGCCAGGGTGTCTTAAAAAAAAATATATATATATATATATACAGCTTAGGCGGGGCACTTTGCCAATTTGTGATCGTGTGTCACGGTATTGTCAAAAAAAAAAAAAAAAGAGAATGCATAAGTTGCCTGTTTGTGATCGTGGGTCACGATATTGTCAAAAAAAAAAAAAAAGAAAAAAGAAAAAGAAAGGGAAGAAAACAAAAACAGAATGCATCATGGCACTTTGCCAATTTGTGATCTAGGGTCACGGTATTGTCAAAAAAAAAAAAAAAAAGAATGCATAAGTTGCCTGTTTGTGATCGTGGGTCACGATATTGTCAAAAAAAAAAGAAAGGGAAGAAAACAAAAAGAGAATGCATCATGGCACTTTGCCAATTATTTGAGGTTATTGGTATCGTCAAAGAGATGCTCTTGAAAACTGTTGTGGCTATTTGCCGTTTTATGATCATGAGCAACGATAATTATGAATTACATGATGGGCAATAGGGAAAACAGTAATATAATCATTGACGCATTTTGCAGATTTTACTCGCGTGTTACGCTTTACATTAAATGAGTTCTTGAATTTTCGTGGCATTTGTCAGTTTGCCAGTTTGTGGTCATGGGACATGGGCTAATCAAATAAGAAAAACTGTAATAAAGATGACATGATTTGAAGAGGAAAGGAAAAATTACGTGGCAATTTGCCAGATTTTGGTAGCATGTCAGGATATGACTAAAGTAAAATGGAAGAGCAGTCATTGGGTTTTTGTGACAGTTTATCAGTTAGCAGTCATAGGTGCACGTAAAAAAGAGAGAAAAGATGGTCGCTGTTTGCGCTTAATTTCTGCTAAGAGTCACTATGTCTGTTCAGTTTTGTTTGTCATAAAACATTATACTTTGCACGTTGGCGCACAGCCTATAATAGAACTTACATTTGCTCCTTATATTCTAGTCTTTTTTCCTGGCTGAACGATGGACAGAGACAGCGATGTATGAAGGCGTTTAAGGTTTGTTTATGATTGTTCTGGTGCTGCGGTCATGACGATTCCAGTTTAAAGCTTATCAGCTAACAAGATCTTCTGATGGTTTGATTCAGATCTTTCAAAGTGGTATTAGTAGTAAAAATTTAGTTCTTATTAATTCGTGTCGTAATATTTGGACTGTTAGGTGTTATTCAGACGGAGCTGGTGTGGAACATTTATTTGCGTATTTTACGCTAAGAACTGGAAGAAAGAGGCACTGTTTTACATGTATTGTGAGAAGAAGAAATAGATGCAGCACAGGTTCTCGTTTCTGTAAGGCAAAGAAATCAGTGACTTTGGTCGGCTTTTATAATAGTATCAGTTTTCAACATCATTACGATTCTTATGTCTCTTAGTATTTGAACTTTGTTATAGTGGCACTTCAATCACTGTTTTTATTAAGGTGATTTCTCAATTAATTTTCATGTGATTATGTTATTCTACAGATGGCATTGCCAATGTATTTGCTTTACAAGTTTTACGTCCAGATACATGTACGCAGCTATTTTAGCCAAATCCGATCATTTCTTGTTACATTAGAGTTTACGAAGGGGTCGTTTATTTTCTGTCATTTGTGGGAGATTTTAAACATCAACAGTTCTTTTCCCCTTCTTTGTCTTGTCGAACCGTAGCGAACAGCGGCATTCCTATTCACAATTTGTTGTTTCTTTATTTCTTAATCAGCATTTTGCTTTAAGACAAGTTAGAAAAGACAATATTTATTTTCGGACAAACGAAGTGCGGGAGAAAATAAATCCATTTCTTTTCGGTCAGTCTTTTATAGTAATATGTGCGATATTGTTTCAGTCTATTTCACGTTTTTCTGTATTCAGTATCATGAGATATTAGTGAGTTTCTTATCGCACGATTTTGCTAGTCTTTTAAAATGATTGTTTTGAGTGTTTTAGTCAGTCGACCGCTTCGCTACGTAGAGACAGGTCTGTGTATTTTGTTTTGTTTCTGAAATTTCTGACCGATTTTGCAACTAATGATCGGATATGGCATAATAGCATTTCTTTGAATGATATTGATTTTAAAGAGAGAAGTTAGGCCTAGTTTTGGTCCAAATTTTGATCCACTTTAACTTGTGCCACATGAACCTATTTTCTTATTTCGCAAATGATTTAAAATCTAAGTTTTTGAAGTCAACCTTTGGTGTTAGTATAGAAAAAGCAGATTTTCAAAGCGTGTATATATATATATATATATATAAAAAGCAAGGGTGTTTATGTGTAGCGGTATACAATTTCAGTTGAAATTTCGCTATAAATGTGCGATATTTGAATGGTGAAAGGAGACTGAAAATAGTTGAGTGAGACAACACTCTAGAACGGGAGCACTTGTTTGGCATTTGGTGGCTGAAGTTCGCAGTGGAGGAGCGTTCGTTTAGTACGGACATTTTTGCACTGCGGGATTAGCTTATTGACAGAAACTTGTGTGAACGGTCTTGCTGGTCTTGAGCATGGATAAACCTACCTCCCCCTCCCAAAAATATAAAAAATATAATTAAAGGGAGTAGGGTTGGGTAGCCCGCTCGCAGCGTTTCAGTCTCAACTTGACACCAATTCAGCTACTTGCAGACCTGTCATTTTTGTGACATTTTGAATACATCAGTGACTTTCGATGTCAGATATCCTTGTACAGAAATTATGAGTTTGTTTAAATTGTTACTTATGTGACGTAGGTTTTGTGTACGATATGTAATAAACGGAACCGTAGCGAACAGCGGCATTCCTATTCACAATTTGTTGTTTCTTTATTTCTTAATCAGCATTTTGCTTTAAGACAAGTTAGAAAAGACAATATTTATTTTCGGACAAACGAAGTGCGGGAGAAAATAATAATTATTTTATCAACATGGGGCTACGGACTATACACGTCTGCGTGATTTCATAAAAAATGTTTTCAATCTCTGCACACACAGACTATGTTACAATCAGAGCTGCTGATATAAGCATAGAAATGGGTGTTTTTAAATGAAAGTATAACCTTTACATTTATTACTAGCAAAAAGAAATAAAAGAGACTCTTAAACAAGAATGTTCAGAAGACATGTTTAATATGGACGATACTTGCCGAGTGAAATGAGAAAACTGCAGTGTCAGAAAGTTCTCCTAAGAAAAATTCAAACCTCTAAAACATTGCCAGAGATATGACAATATCAATGAAATGTGAAATATAGGTCACAGTGACCTAGAAGTGATATTAGGTCAATCACTGTATCTGAATGTGCCATTACATCATGGATGATACAAGTCCATGAAATAGTGTTAGAGATATTGGTTAAAACCACTGGACAATGAAATATAGGTCACACTGACTTACAATTAGTATGAGGTCACTCACAGTGTCAGCCCAAACCATTGAACCAAGTATAATGCAAATTTAAGAATAGTGTTAGAAATAGGAGGAAACTCACTGGACCATGAAATATAGGTCAACACCATACCAGATAAGGTTCACTGCATTCTGTTGGTTTAAAATTCCCAGAAATAAGGATATGCCAAGTATTATGACTCTGCCTCTTGTAGTTACTGAGAGGCTGACTTAAATATAGCTGATGAAGCATTTTTCTAAGAGCAGTGAACCATGAAATATTGGTCAACATCTGATATGGTAAACTGTATTTAGTTGTCCTTCCACAGATGTAAGGGTATGCCAAAATGTTACAACTTAAATTGTAGTAACTGCATGAGAAACTAACTTTGACAGTTGGTGGAGCTTTTTTCCAGGACAGTGCAACATAGGTCAACATCAGGCATGGTTCACGCATTTAGCTTTCCTTCCCCAGCTGTTACTGTTTACCAAGAATGAAGTCTGTATCCCATTTGATTACTTAAAAACTGAGCTGAACACAACAGATGAACCTAAATTTTCTATGTTCAATGGACTGTAAAATGTAGGTCACTGCCCTACTGCCCTATATGCATTATTGCATTCTGTTGATCTTCCCCATATGTTATTATGTAACAAGTTTGAAGACAGTATCCCTTTCGGTTACTTTGAAACTACCGTAAGCTAAATGCAAAAGGTGAATAATTTTTCTAAACTCAATGAACCATGAAATACTGGTCATGGCTCAATATGCATCACTGCATTCAGCAGATCGCTCCTAGTAATTCCTTAGTAACACACCTAGCAAGTTTGTTGACTCTAACCAAAGTTTGGTTACATAGAAACTGAGCTCATCACAAAAGGTGAATATTCTGTTTGATTCTCTCCAGAGACAAAGCCTTCATGCTTATGGGAAATGGAAACATTGTCTGCTGGCCCTGCTTGAACTTGTACTAGTCAGATACACAACCGGAAACCATGTAATGTCTGTGGCATCAAACTTTGAGGTTCTAAGAGATTGCAGTCTGAAAGCAAAAGCTGTTAGATACAAGCAAATCATTCCGAGACGTTTTTTGTAGAGTCCGTAGCCCCATAATTGCATTACAGAAAATTATAGGAAAATCATTTATACTGACAGAATTTAAGTAATTAGTTATCAAAACTACTTTGTATATCAGAAGTCCTTTCCAAAAGCATTGAAACAAGCTAAAACAAATACTGTCAAACATTTCAAAATTTCAGCACTACTATGTAAAGTGGTCCTACATACAATGTATGCTATTATTATCCTAGGCCGTATCCCTTAGACTACCTGTTTGGCAAAATGATATTTCCTTGTGACCATCTTCTTGGAAGTAATGAAATGAGTATAATTTGACAATGATTCCTTTTACTTGAATCATTTTAGTCATGAATAAAAAACGGGGGCTACGGACTCGACAGGGCTATATATACGGACAGCATATTGTCATCCATAAGTCAGTTGCATATTGTGACAGCCAGAATCCTTTCATTGTGGTTCTAAGGTCTGTTGCACTGCTGTAGAAAATGAAGCATTTTTCACAATAAAGGATGTCATGTTTATAATATGAGATGTGAAAAAATAGGGCCTACGGACTCTACAAAAAAGACATTTTTTTAACTGGGTGTCAAATGATGCTAGTAATATCAAGAAGTGCGTCAAGCTTTTTGACTTATTCAGCTAAATCTAAATCCATATTCAGATTAGAAAAAAGCTGGTAAATGACGTCATCCTAGGCACAAAATGCTTCCATTTACGGGTACCCCAAAAAAGTAGAAAAGCATAACGAACCCCTGCCTTCGAATTATTTTACATATCTATAGTGATTTTTAACTGAAGTCTAATCCGCAAACAGCAGAATTTAGCAAAAGGCATCTTTACGTAAAATGAGCTTTATTTTTCAGATCCTGCAATATATAATAAAAATGTCAGCTTTCAAAAATTAGGGAAAAAATCTTGCAACAGCATAACACACAAAAAAGCCATTTTTCAAGCATGTTTAGGCATTTTTCTCCAATTCAGAAGGTTACAGGTACCAAAACCTATATATGTATATAAAGGGTATTCAATTGCGGATTCAAATATTGTAAAATTATCAAAGTGTAATTTGTTTCCTGCTTTTTCTCTGCATATAACAAAGCCCAGCTGCTAAATCCCTACCTGATTGTGTCTTAGCCGCTAGTTTTTGGATGAAATGTCATGCAAGCATCTGTCATGACTTGTCTCAGCCACATTATTGTAATTTCATGACCTTGACTTAGTTTTGATGGACTGTTGAACATAGCCATACCAGTATTTAAGTTTTCCACTGTGTTTAGTGCTGTCTCTAAAATTCTGCAAGACTGTTTGGGATGAAACTAAAGACTAGCTTGTATTACAGCATCAGCATTCTGTTTGCTGACTTTGACCTAGTTTCCACACTGTTGAACATGGCAGATTTATGTCTACCCACTGCATTGAGTTCAGTTTAAAGGTAGGTTCCTGTACTAGAGATAACAATTATGTCCACAAAATGATTTCGTCTTTTTCTGAACAGTATTGAATTCTCTTATTTATCTGAATTTGTTGCTACTGAGAAACTCGTCAGATGTTGAAGAAAATAGTCGTTTTCCCTTTTGCTTTATTTTCTTTCGTTGGAATTCCAGTTTTAAAAATAACTACGTTTATTATGTCTATAAGTGCGCGATTTCTGATGCCATTCTCCAAAGGTCAATTTTCCCTTGTCGTGAGCTCTCCTAGAGGTCCTGGCATAGTAGATGGGTTAAAACTATCCCAAAATGCAATGCAGCATGACCTCAGCTGCGTTATCTATTTTGGCGCGAATTAAAAATAGCGCTAACTGGTGTGCGAAGCAGAGTTAGGAAATCCCTTGCAAAACCACTTTTCTAATAGTTTTTTGATTTACACTTTTTTAGTGAAACTTATTCATTCCCTTTTATAAGTGCTTTCCAACAACTTGGATGAAAGATAATCAAAATTATGATGCATTCCAAAGTACAGGAACCTACCTTTAAGAGACTGCAGAGTTTTTGGGATGAAATGTCATGCAAGCGTCTGTCATGACTTGTCTCAGCAACATTATTGTAATTGAACCTTGTTGAATAGAGCCACATTTCAGAGACCTTTAAAATGTGATGAACATGCACCCACCTTTACCATGTGTACATCATGACAGTTTCCGCAACACCACCATAACATGCTGACCTTCACCTACTTTTAATGCTATATTGTATATAATTACATTCATGTCTACCTACTACTTTTATCTCAGTAAATTTATCAGGAGTAAGGGCAAGGACAGTTTTCGGAGAAAAAAGAGCCTCATTCTTGGCAGTCATGACATTCCATGTTTATTCAGCTTTCACAATGAGGTGTTCTCTCTCCAAAAGTACCCCAAGTATACTACAAAATTTTCACGGAAATGTATTCCTCAGAACTCCCTATAATTGGCACAAAAACAATTTTTTGGTTATTAAACACATAAATTGAAAATGTTTTATAAAGATACTCCCCCCCCCCCCTACCCCGTGCCTCAGCTAGCCACTTTGCATGTATATACTGTCAATATATATACACATTACATGTATATGTGAGTGGCAAGCTGAGGCACAGGGGGGAATGATAGTCTACAGCTGAAAAACTGAAAAGTGGGTGGGCTTAATGAGACCCAATGCATCTTAAAATCAGGCTAGCATACTTTTTATTTTAAACATGTTAAACAAAATAAAATTCAGTTAATAAGAAAAATAGAAAATTTGATGTACTTTGGTTGACCGAAATTTCCACTTACCCCCCTTGAGAAAGGCAGTAAGAGTTATTCTGCAGACATGATATTTTTTTCAAAATCAATATGAAAACTTCTTTATAATGCATAAGTCTACATTTTAGCTGATGATCAATGCTGTGATAGTTTCTAATCATAAATTGGGTTCTGTTGCACACAGCCTTTCATTATCACCCTCCCACCATTCTGATATGAGTGAAGTACCATTAAAAAGGATGTTAAATCACAAGTCATCCATCCATCTTAGTTGTGGAAAACATCTCTTCTCAACCATACTCGGAAACACTCAAGATCATTGTTAAAAATCATAGACATTAAAGAGGCCTCTTTCTTACACTTGTAAAAAAATTGCCGATATTGCACTTAGACGGATCGGTCATGTGTGATATGTAATCAAGAAGCCATCAAAATAATATTGCGAGCTCCAGACAATAGGGATTTTGACAATTATTCGGGAATGTAAAATATTTTTTATATTTCGCCATAAAAATTTATGTTGTGACCCCTCATTAGAACTTCCTCATTGAGGCAGTTCTAAGGAGGAGCCACAATGTGAGATTTTAAGCAGAAATAATTGAAATCATTGCGGAAGTATCGTCAACCAAATCTTCTTATCTGAAGCTCAGAATATTGCTGAGTGATTATTGTGTTAGAAACATATTGAGCGTTTCATGTAACAATTATCCAACTGTCAATAAGTGGATTGGATAGTGCTCAGATTTACTGGATTGTTGTTATGTTCTGTTGGCATTAGTCTTAAAGACGTTCTTTTTGCTGGGCCCCAGATAGAGTTGGTTTGGTTGATAATTCTGGGACAATGTCTGCAACCAACCCAGCAGGCACATGAGGTTGAATCAACCTTGAATCAACCTTGATTCAACCTCATGATGTTGAATCTAGGTTGACTTAAGGGTGATTCAACCTTGCGTTTCCAGTGGGCAAGTTGCAGCGTTTGTTAAACCACTTCAGTAGGGGTTTCTAATAAGGTTAGGACTTTGGGTTTTGTAAAGAAATAAGAAAAATTGCCTCAGAGCTGTCATATTTCAAATGACCTCACCCTTTCAAATGCATCCATATTTCAGAGGGAGGTCACTAGTTGCATGCATGTTTTAAATGAGGTCACTGGTTGCATGTAGTGTATGTTTCCAGCCATGTTTCAGCCATGTTTCAGATGACTCTCTAGTGCATCCATGTTTCAGATGAGATACCAGACACCAATGCATCCATGTTTCATTATGAGGTCACCATTTGCATCCATGTTTAAATGAGATCACCATGTGCATCCATATTTCAAATTAACTCATCAGTTACATCCATGTTTCAAATGACAACTTCAGTTGCATCCATGTTTCAAATAGCCACATCAGTAGCATCCACATTTCAAATGACCTGATCAGTTCCATTTGTTTCAAATGACTATATCAGTTGCATACATGTTTCAAATGAGCCAATCAGTTACATCTATGTTTCAGATGACAACATCAGTTGCATCAATGTTTCAAATGACCGCATCAGTTGCATACATGTTTGAAATGACTGCATCAATTGCATCCATGTTTCAGATGACCTCATCAGTTGCAACTATTCCAGATGGCCTTATCAGTTGCATCCATGTTTCAAATGACCTCATCACTTAAAGCTCATCTATGTTCAGATGACCACATCAGATGCTTTCTTGTTTCAGATGACCACATCAGTTGCATCCATATTTCAAATAACCACATAGTTGCAGCCATTCTTCAGTGATCTCAAGAGTTGCATCCATGTTTTAAATGGCCACATCAGTTGTATCCATGTTTCAAATGACCAACCGCATCAGTTGCATCCATGTTCCAAAAGACCTCGTTAGTTGCATTTGTTTTAATTGACCACATCTTCAAATGGCCACATCATTTGTATCCATGTTTCAAATGACCACATCAGTAATGCATCCATGTTCTAAATGACCTCATCAGTTGCATCTATGTTTCAAATGGCCTGATCAGTTGCATCCATGTTTCAAATGGCCACTTCAGTTGTATCTGGGTTTCAGATGACCACATCATTTGCATCCATATTTCAAATTAACTCATCTGTTGCATCCATGTTCCAAATGACCTAATTAGTTGCATCCATGTTTCAAATGGCCTCTTCAGTTGTATCCATGTTTCAAATGACCTCATTAGTGGCATCCATGTTTCAAATGGCCTCATCATTTGCATCATGTTTCAGATGACCTTACCAGCTGCATTATTTCAAATGACCTTATCAGTTGTATACATGTTTCAACTGGCCTCACCAGCTGCATCCATAGGACAGATGACCTCCTCAGTGCATCCATTTTTAGCTCACCTGGCCCGAAGGGCCATAGTGAGCTATTGTCATACCAATGCGTCCGGCGTGCGTCGTGCGTCGTGCGTCGTCACGCAATTTGTCCGTCAACACCTAAAAACAAATATTCAAACATCTTCTTCTGTAAAACTGCTGGTCCCATGGTCCTCAAATTTCACATGGAGCATGACCTGACTCCAGGGTCTCAGAATTATAAAATTGGGTCAGGTTGAAAATCCAAGATGGCCGCCGTTACTAAAAATAGCAAAAACAACAAAATAAACTTCTTCTCCAGAACCACTAGGTATATTTGTCTGAATTTTGGCATGGAACATCAGTGAAACCTTGGTATTCAAAATTGTAAAAATGAAAAAAATCTGTAGCGGAGTTTTGTCACAGTGACCTACTTTCTGTTTACGAGTGTAATTTTGCTCAAATGCCAATGTCAAAAAACGACTTATTCAAACGACTTCAAACAACTTCTTCTCTAAAACCACTGCACCCATGAGTCTCAAATTTCACATGGAGCATGACCAGACTGCAGGGTTTCAAAATTGTAAAATTGGGTCGGGTCAAGAATCCAAGATGGCCACCGTTACTAAAAATAGCAAAAACAACAAAATCAACTTCTTCTCCAGAACCATTTGGTATATTTGGTTGAAAGTTTGCATGGAACATTGATGGGACCTTGGGATTAAAAATTGTAAAAATGAAAAAAATCTATAGCGGAATTAGGTTGCAGTGACCTACTTAGCGTTTACAAGACCGATTTTGCTCAAATGTCAGTATCTCAAGAAAACACAATCGATTCTGGTCAGTTTTGGTCAGACATGGTCCTTGAAAGGAATTATTTAAATTTTGTGCCATTTGACTATCAAAGATGGCCACCTTGGGGGCCGTTACTAAAAATAGCACAAACATAAAAATGACAATTACTCAAGAACCCTTGAATGGAATTCGACCAATTTTGTGTCAGAATGTTCCTTGCATGAATTGGTTTCAATTAATCGCAATTTGGCTTTCCAAGATGGCCGACATCTGCCGTTACTAAAAATAGCACAAACATAAAAATGACAATTACTCAAGAACCCTTGAATGGAATTCGACCATTTTTGTGTCAGAATGTTCCTTGCATGAAACCGTTTCGATTAATTGCAATTTGGCTTTCCAAGATGGCCGACATCTGCCGTTACTAAAAATAGCACAAACATAAAATGACAATTACTCAAGAACCCATGAACGGAATTGGACCAATTTTAAGTCAGAATGTTCCTTACATGAAGCCAGTTCGATTTATTGCAATTTGGCATTCCAAGATGGCCACCATCTGTCATTACTAAAAATAGCACAAAACATGAAAATGACAATATCTCAGTAACCGCTGAATAGATTTTGACGAAATTTGTGTCAAAATGATTTTTGCATTGAGATGTTTCAAAAGTAACTAAATACAGACAAGTCATAATGGCCTTTGTTACTAAAAATAGAAAAATGTGAAAATAAGAAAATCTCAGTGGAATCGGACAAATTTTCTGTCAGAATGGTCCTTTCATTAAGCATTTTCGATTTTCTGCATTTTGGCATTCCAAGATGGCCGCCATCTGCCGTTACTAAAAATAGCACAGAACGTGAAAATGACAACAGCTCATTAACCGCTGAATCGATTTAGATGAAATTTGTGGCAAAATGATTCTTGCTTTGACATGTTTCAAAAATTAACAAATATTGACCCGTCAAGTTGGCCTCGGTTACTTAGAATAGCAAAATATGAAAATTAGAAAATTACAATGGAACTGGACCAATTTTGTGTCAAAATGGTCCTTGCATGAAAGCTTTTCAATTTTTTGCATTTTTGCTTTCTAAGATGGCCGCCATCTGCCGTTACTAAAAATAGCACAAAACATGAAACTGACAATATCTCAGTTACCCCTGAATGGATTTTGATGAAATTTGTGGCAAAATGATTCTTGCATTGAGATGTTTCAAAAGTAAATATATAAAGACCAGACAAGTTGGCCTCTGTTACTAAAAGTAGCAAACTGTGAAATTGAGAAAATCTCTGGAATTGGACCAATTTTATATCAGAATGGTCCCATTGCACAAAAGCCAGGTGAGCGATATCAGGCCCATTTGGGCCTCTTGTTCAAAGGATCTTGTCAGTGGCACCTGTGATTCAGATGACCTCACTAGTTGCATCCATGTTTCAAATGACTTCAGCAGCTGCATCCATGTTTCAAATGACCTCACCGGCTCCATCCTCGTTTTTAAATGATTTCACCAGCTGTATCACTCAGTGTTCATAATTCTGTTCTTCATGTTTCAAATGATATTACACAGTGCATGCATTTCATTCACTTGTAATAGTTCCAGCTATGTTTCAAACAAGGTTCTTAGTTGCATTGTTGTATTTCTCAATAGTTAGAAAGGCTACAGCACCAAGGAGTATGCTGCAAATCTGAGAAACACCAGTATTTTGGAGTTCCCTGTTTTTTATAGTGATTGAATCTCAGAAGATGTAATTATCTGAGCTAACTGTGGCAGTCACAAGCTAGATGTGAGGACTTAATTAGCTCCATAACAGCAAAAAGCCTTTTTACTGACAGAATCAATATACTGAGGAGTTGAAAGCCTTATTCTTAAAGACACAAGAATGTATTTAATTAATATGAAGAGAGTTTTCGTTTGTGACGGCTTTTCGGCTGCCATAGAAGTGCATTTATTGGGACTGATGAGTTGGTTGTTCTTGGTTTAACAGTCCTTTGAAGCAGTATTTCAGCCTATATTTTGAGATGTCTTTTAGAAAGAGAGGAAGAAGGAAAAGAAGTTAATGAATAGGGTAAATGAGCCTAGAAATCTGGACAACCCAAACTGTCACCCAATGAATGCAGAGCATTTATTGAGACAATATTAGTCAGATGCCCAAAATTTCAAATCATCTCCACCCACCTCACCAGCCCCAGAATTTAAATTATGGTATCCTGCATGTGTAATAGTACATACAGTTATAAGAAAAAAAAGTATAGTCAAATCTTCAAAGTCTGTAAGAGGTCACCAAAGCGGTCCCTGTGCTTTTTAGCTCACCTGAGCCGAAGGCTCACAAGGTGAGCTTATAGTATAGGCTTGGTCCGTCGTACGTCCACACTTTTAAACATTAATATCTGCTAAAGTAGATGGCCAATCTTGATCAAATTTTATGTGTAGCATTGTTGGGGTGGGGGATTGATTGCATATAGTTTTTGGACAGATTGCTTTGAAACTCTGGTTACCATGGCAACAGAAAGGTCCCATAGACTTACAATGGAGAAAATGTTGTCCGGGCCCTAGCGTCTTCAATTTTGATCGCAACTTCTTTTAACTTGCAGGTATCCAGGACAGCCAAAACATCTCAGACCAGTTCGAATTTGGGCCAGGTTGGATCATTCTTTTCAGAGTTACTTGCCCTTGAGCGATGAAATATTTTCCCAAAGACTTACAATGGAGAAAATGTTGTCCGGGCCCTAGCTTCTTCATTTTTGATGGCAACTTCTTCAAACTTGCAGGTATCCAGGACAGTCAAAACATCTTGGACCAGTTCGAATTTGGGCCAGGTTGGATCATTTTTTAGCTCGCCTGAGCACGAAGTGCTCAGGGTGAGCTTTTAGGATACCGTGATGTCCGTTGTCCGTCGTACGTGTGGGACGGACGTCCGTCAACTTTTGCTTGTGTACACTCTAGCGGGCACAGTTTCTATCCAATCTTTATGAAACTTTGTCAGAATGTTAATCTTTATAAAATCTAGGCCAAGTTCGAAACTGGGTCATGTCGGGTCAAAAACTAGGTCACTAGGTCAAGTCTTAGAAAAACCTTGTGTACGCTCTAGAAGGCACAGTTTTCATCCAAAGTTCATGAAACTTTGTCAGAATGTTTATCCTCATAGTATCTAGGACAAGTTCGAAACTGGGTCACGTCGGGTCTAAAACTAGGTCACTAGGTCAAATCATAGAAAAACCTTGTGTACGCTCTAGAGGACACAGTTTTGATCCAATCTTTATGAAACTTTGTCAGAATGTTTATCTCCATAAAATCTAGGCCAAGTTTGAAACTGGGTCATGTCGGGTCAAAAACTAGGTCACTAGGTCAAATCTTAGAAAAACCTTGTGTACGCTCTAGAGGGCACAGTTTTGATCCAAAGTTCATGAAACTTTGTCAGAATGTTTATCCTCATAGTATCTAGGACAAGTTCGAAACTGGGTCACGTCGGGTCTAAAACTAGGTCACTAGGTCAAATCATAGAAAAACCTTGTGTACGCTCTAGAGGACACAGTTTTGATCCAAGCTTTATGAAACTTTGTCAGAATGTTTATCACCATAAACTCTAGGCCAAGTTCGAAACTGGGTCATGTCGGGTCTAAAACTAGGTCACTAGGTCAAATCATAGAAAAAACCTTGTGTACGCTCTAGAGGACACAGTTTTGATCCAATCTTTATGAAACATTTTCAGAATGTTTATCTCTATAAACTCTAGGCCAAGTTCGAAACTGGGTCTTGTTGGGTCAAAAACTAGGTCACTAGGTCAAATCTTAGAAAAGCCTTGTGTACGCTCTAGAAGGCACAGTTTTCATCCAAAGTTCATGAAACTTTGTCAGAATGTTTATCCTCATAATATCTAGAACAAGTTTGAAACTGGGTCATGTCGGGTCAAAAACTAGGTCACTAGGTCAAATCATAGAAAAACCTAGTGTACGCTCTAGAGGACACAGTTTTGATCCAATTTTTATGAAACATTGTCAGAATGTTTATCTCAATAAACTCTAGGCCAAGTTCGAAACTGGGTCATGTCGAGTTATAAACTAGGTCACTAGGTCAAATCTTAGAAAAACCTTGTGTGCGCTCTAGAAGGCACAGTTTTGATCCAAAGTTCATGAAACTTTGTCAGAATGTTTATCCTCATAATACGTAGGACAAGTTTGAAACTGGGTCATGTCGGGTCAAAAACTAGGTCACTAGGTCAAATCATAGAAAAACCTTGTGTACGCTCTAGAGGACACAGTTTTGATCTAATCTTTATGAAACTTTGTCAGAATGTTTATCTTCATAAACTCTCGGCCAAGTTTGAAAGTAGGTCATGTCGGGTAAAAAAACTAGGTCACTAGGTCAAATCTTAGAAAAACGTTGTGTAAGCACTAGAAGGCATAGTTTGATCCAATCTTCTTGAAACTATGTCAAAATGTTTATTGTCCGTATATCTAAGCCCCCTATGAAACTGAGTCACGTCGGCTCAAGGTCATATCTTAGAAAAATTTTGTGTACACCCTAGAGGGCACAATTTTGATCCAATCTTCATGAAACTCTGTCAGAATGTTTATCTTAATGAAATCTAGGTAAAGTTTGAAACTGGGTCGTGTCGGGTCAAAAACTTGGTCACTAGGTCAAATATAAGAACGACCTTGTATACGCTCCAGAGGGCACAGTTTTGATCCAATCTCAATGAAACTGTCAGAATGTTTATTCTTACAATATCCAGGCCAAGTTTGAAACTGGGTCATGCCGGGTCAAAAACTAGGTTAAATGTTAGTATGGTAAAAACTCTTATAAATCTTCACCAGAGCCAGTGAACTGATTAATGCTCAGGTGAGCGATTCAGGGCCACCATGGCCCTCTTGTTTCAGAGTTACTTGCCCTTGAGCGATAAAATATTTTCCCATAGACTTACAATGGAGAAAATGTTGTTGGGGCCCTAGCTTCTTCATTTTTGATCGCAACTTCTTCAAACTTGCAGGTATTTAGGACAGTCAAAACATCTTGGACCAGTTCGAATTTGGGCCAGGTTGGATCATTTTTTCAGAGTTACTTGCCCTTGAGCGATAAAATATTTTCCCATAGACTTACAATGGAGAAAATGTTGTCCGGGCCCTAGCTTTTTCATTTTATATCGCAACTTCTTCAAACTTGCAGGTATCCAGGACAGTCAAAACATCTCGGACCAGTTCGAATTTGGGCCAGGTTGGATCATTCATTTTAGAGTTACTTGCCCTTGAGCGATAAAATATTTTCCCATAGACTTACCATGGAGAAAATGTTGTCCGGGTCCAAGCTTCTTCATTTTTGATTGCAACTTCTTCAAACTTGCAGGTATCCAGGACAGTCAAAACATCTCAGACCAGTTTGAATTTGGGCTAGGTTGGATCATTCTTTTTAGAGTTACTTGCCCTTGAAAGATAAAATATTTTCCCTTAGACTTATAATGGGGAAAATATTGTCTGGGCCATAGCTCCTTCATTTTTGATCGCAGCTCCTTGAAACTTGCAGGTATTCAGCATGGCCAAAACATCTCGGACCTTTTCGAATGTGGGCCAGGTTGGATTATTATCCCCTTGCACAAAGAAGTTGTGGAGGGGATATAGGGTCTGTCCCGTATGTACGTTTGTATGTATGCACGTATGTTCACCTTTTGTCATCGCTCTAGCTACCTCATTTATTATTATAATTTTGATATAAGTTCACACAAATATTGGGTATGACATTACCTCGAACGAGTTTGCATTTCAGCATGATGGAGTCAAGGTCAAGGTCACAGTGGCTATTTTTAGAAAAACTTTATCACTCTAGCGCCTTCGTTTGTGGACCGATTTCGATTTAACTTCACACATGTGATAAGTATGGCAATATCTTAGACAAGTTTGCATTTCAGCGTTCTGGGGTCAAGGTCAAGGTCACAGTGGCTATTTTCAGAAAAAACATTGTCATTGCATTAGCGCCTTGATTTATGGACCAAATTCGATTAAATTTCACACAAGTGATTGGTATTACAATATCTTGGACAAGATGCATTTCAGCGTTCTGAGGTCAAGGTCAAGGTCACAGTGGCTATTTTAAGAAAACTTTGTCATCGCTCTAGTGCCTTCATTTATGGGCCGATTTTGATTAAAACTTCACAAAAATGTTTAGTATGACAATATCTTGAATAAGTTTGCGTTTCAGCATCCTAAGGTCAATGTCAAGGTCACAGTGGCTATTTTTAGAAAACCTCTGTCATCACCTTAGTGCCTTCATTTATGGAATGATTTCAATTGTACTTCACAAAAGTGATAAGTATGATAATATCTTGGACAAGAACGCGCTTTAGCGTTCTGGGGTCAAGGTGAAGGACACGGTGGCTATTTTTAGAAAAACTTTGTCATCGCTGTAGCATCTTCATTTAAGGACCAAATTTGATTTAATTTCACACAAGTGATTGGTATTACAATATCTTGGACAAGTTCGCGTTTCAGCATTTTGAGGTCAAGGTCAAGGTCACAGTGGCTGTTTTTAGAAAAACTCTGTCATCCCTCTAGCTCTTTCATTTATTGACTGATTTGGATTAAAACTTCACACATATGTTTAGTATGACAGTATTAGAACAAGCTCGCATTTCAGCGTCCTAAGATCAATGTCAAGGTCACAGTGGCTATTAATAGAAAAACTTTTTCATCGCTCTAGTGCTTTCATTTATGGACCATTTTCGATTTAACCTCACACAAGTGATAAGTATAGCAATATCTTGGACAAGTTTGCGTTTCAGCATTCTGGGGTCAAGTTCAAGGTCACAGCGGCTATTTTTAGAAAAACTTTTTCATCGCTCAAGTGCCTTCATTTATGGACAGATTTTTTTTATGCCCCCGTGACGATAGTCAGGGGGCATTAAGATTTGCCCCTGTCTGCCGTCTGACCATCTGTCCATCCTTTTGTCACACTTTGTGGTATAGAGTTTGTGTAATCAACTTCTGCAGTTTTCAATGGATCTTTTTCTGACTTTGCATGCATGTTGTGGACATATTTGACAGTTTCAAACTATCAGGTTTGTTCAGTTGATGATCCTCATTTTACCTTTGACCTTTTACTCAGGTGAGCGGCTCAGGGCCTCATGGCCCTCTTGTCTTTTATTTTTCTTTTTGTTATAATGGACCTTGCTTTATGAGAATTGGCTGTTTAGACTGGTTATCCTTATGTAAAAAATATCAATCAGTATCAATCAAATAAAAGTTAGTGGACCATGAAAAGTGAATGAATGTGACCTGTAGCTATCAGGATCTCATATCTACAGCTCAGAGGAATTCCTATCAGATACTTGCCTTTTCTAAGAGCTATTGAATTGAGAAGCAGCTTTGTCTTCGCTGATCTCAGATTCTTTATAACAACTTGTCAACTGTTTCTGCAGCAGTTTTAACACTTTAATCGCCACAGACGAAAATAGCTGAATTTGCAAACAGCGTAGATCCTGATGAGGCAGCTCATAATGAGCCGCCTCATCAGGATCTAGGCTGTTTGCCCTCTTGTCTTTGAATTCTTAATATAAAATAGCTTGGATGAAATTTTTTGAAAATTTGCAGATGTAAATTTTGTCGTCTGCTTTTTGGTGCTTAAAGGGTAAATGGGAGTTTTAGAGAATGTGAGGACAATAAAATAGTTCAGACTGTGTCACATAAATACCGTTCTATTATTTCAGGCTCGGCCAGAAGTGATAATAAGCTGCTGAACCAGTCAATAAGAAAAATGAAAGTGAAAACCAAGCGATGCAGAAGACAGGTGTCTTGTTGTCGAAGTTGGATTACTTTCTGATCTCGGTGTAGGGGGAATTACCAATATGGTGTCCAAGTTGGGCAATGGATTAAAATGCATAAATGCGGAATTACAAGAGAACTGGGAGGCAAAATTGGTACCGAATGAAGGCAGGATTTATTATGTTGAGTAAGTATTTAATAATATTATTGATAAATAATAATTATAGTGATGATATTTAAATAACTACGATGCCCTGGAAAAATTAAACTTTTGACATTGTTATATCATCGTATCAAATTTTTACTGCTGGAGAGACCGATGTAAACTCACTAGATATCTGCCAGAGTTCTCTGGCTGTTGATATGAGATAAAACACCAAAAATGAAATTAGTTGAATTTGCAGACGTTGATGGTGTAGATCCAGATGAGGCAGCCCATAATGAGCCACCTCATCTTGATTTACACTGTTTGCCCTCTAGTCTTCGAATTCTCAATACGATATTGCTTGAGTGAAACAATCTTTTGTTTTTAAATTTTGCAGATGTAATTTTTGTGTGTGTTTTTTTTGCAATTTAAAGTTTAATATCAATATCTGCTGTCATGACAACTACATTGCAAATTCTGGAGCACTTTAAAAATTCAGAGGTATTAGAAATCTGAAAATACTGAAATTCTGAAATAAAAGACACGCTAACCAAAATAAAATGATACACAGTCAAGAAAAAGTTGTCCTATTACAGTAGAACTTTGATGGCTCGAACTCTGATGGCTCGTTAACCCTGCCAGGCTAGAACTCTTTCTTTGGCCCCTGGAAGTCAATTTATATAGAAACTAACCCTGGATGGCTAGCACTACCCTTGGCTGGAACTAATTTTCATGGTTCCAAGTGTGTTCGAGCCAGTGAAGTTCTACTGTATGTACTTTTTGTTGTAGAAAAATATGCCAGAGCTAGATTACTATAAAGTCACTTTGAGGTAGTTTCTGTTAGTTATTCATAAAGCATAAGTTTTACCCCTTATACAACTCCAATCAGTGAGGTGGTTTTGATGAGGAGTCACAGCTTATCTTTATTGAAAATGTCTTCCAGCTCTTCTGTTATTTTGATCTCAGAATATAGATACATTTCATGTTTTATAGAATAGTGATGTTTAAAATTCCATTTACTCTTTAAGCACCAAAAAGCAGACGACAAAATTTACGTCTGCAAAAATTGAAAAATGCCTTGTCCAAGACATTTCATATTGAGAATTCAAAGACTAGAGGGCAAACAGTGTAGATCTAGATGAGGCGGCTCATTATGAGCCACCTCATCAGGATCTACACCGTTTGCAAATTTAGCTAATTTTGCCACTGGGGCTAAAAAAGAGTTAACACTGGCTTTTGATAGCGTGAAACAAAACTACTTTGGACTTTGTTGTCAGTATGAATGATTACGTATGCATAGCTTAGTAGCCCCTATAGACAATACTAAAGCAAGGTACTGGTAGCAGTTACAGTTATAACATCTAGTAGCATACCAAATTAGTGTGAGTTTTGTGGATATTCTGTCCATAATCCATAAAAACTATACTGAACAAAAAAGAAAACACAGAAGCTTACGTCAACATTCAGATCCTTTTTTAGCTTGCCAGGTATTCTCTAGAAATACCAGCAGATACACTACAAAACAGTTTTAAAGTTTTAAGTTTATTTTAGATTCTGTGCATCCCTTGATGTCGAGAATTCTAAGTGTAATTGTATGTAAGGTTTCTGTCTTTGTGCAGTATATGTTGTGACTCTCTTATCAGAACTGCCTACAAAGGCAGTTCTGATGAGGAATCACAACATATATTTTTAATGAGAAATATGTAAAGATATCCCAAAATTACTGTAAAACACTTATATTTGGCGGCAGCAAAATTTGGCGGTTTTTATAAATGGACCTTTTGGCGGATTTTATTTTGGTGGATTTGTGATTTCTGAAAAAAAAAAAAATAATGATAATAATAATTGTAAAAGAAATTAATAATATTCAGTCAGTGTTTGCTGCTGTCATCCAAAGTTCAAATTGAGACCAGGTTGTGCATTGTCATTTCTTTATAAATTTACGCTTGTGAATGCATATTGTTATGCATTTCTTGTTATAAATGAAATATTTATATTGAAAATATTTTGTGTTGCTTCTGATGTAATCAACTAGGCTTGGATACTAAGTAGCGTGACATGTCAAATAAGCATTTTTACACTCCCATTCCCCCCGGCGTGTTTGTTTGAGATGCAATGTACTATGGATTATCTTTGATATTATGGTAGTGCGGAGGGACTGAACTTTATACTAACTGCAGCCCATCCTTTTATGATATAGTTTAAATTGGCGGCATTTGAATTTGGCGGTTTTCTTCTTTTCCGCCAATATTGCCAAAATAAATGTGACCGCCAAATATAAGTGTTTTACAGTATCTGGAAAACACACTTTCACTTGCGCTAGTCTAAGGAAGGCAGCCTATCTACTTTGGAGAGTCTGTTTATTCCTCCATCGTTTCATCAACTTTATGTGAAAGTTTTTTGCTAAATCATGTTGACGGTTAGGCCATGCTGCTGGTGTGGGGTATCATCGCACTCTTGCTCACTTCCTCTAGGGTACTTGTGGTATAGTTCGGTAGGCAGTGATTGAAACAAAGGAGCAGATCTGACACTGACACTGATACAAAAAAGTCTTGGTGGTCTGATTTGTATGGTATTTTCCTTAAATATGAGCCACAACAGGACAAAGCCAACAAAAGGGCATGTGCTCCCCGCAAAGACTCTGATCACCCTGGGCATCCACCTAGTCTGATCAGCATCTTGGGTGTGAGCTTAAAGGGTGGCTAAGGGTCTAAGCTAAGTCCATGCAGACATCGAGGACTCCAGTCAGACTGGGCAGATGCCCAGGCTGATCTGAGTCTTTGATGGGTGCACATATAACTTTGTTTGTTTGTCGTTCCGGGCCTCAAATATAGAGTCAGCAGTTTCTTAGCATACAATATAGACCTAGTTCGGACTGTGCCAGTCTGATCAGGATCTGCACTCATCAATCTGGGCAGATGCCCAGGCTGATCTGATATCGTCGTCTATGGGTGCTCATAACACGTTGTTGGTGTTGTCATGTCGCGGTTCATTAATATAATTTCAATTCAAATTGAAATTTTAGAACAGTAGTATCAATAACTGATGATATCAAGTTATCATGATTATAATTGAAACTGGCATATTGCATTCATGATTATCCCCTTCTGAAATTACTGGTAGTAGGAAACGGGCAATAGCCATGTCAGATACAGTTACATTATATCTTATTTTGGTATACAAGAGATAAAAGATAATAATATTAAGGGGTATTTGCTAACTGGAGTCATCTCTCACACAGACAGTGAAACGTCAATTGCTAGAACATCTTGGTAATTAGTTATTGATAGTTCTAGTTATCAAGGGTAAAATTGTATGTTAATTGACTCATTAGTTCCAGTTAACCATGGTTCGAGTTATCAAGGGTTGAATTATAGGTAGATTGACTATTAGTTCCCATTAAACATGGTTCTAGCTATTAAGGGTATGGTATGTAAATTTACTCATGAGGTCCACTTGACTATGATAATTTAACTCATTACTTCCATTTAGCCATGGTTATAGTTGTATGTAACTTTAGTCAGTAATTCCAGGTAACTTTAAATTATGATTTGTAAGCCCTAGTTAACTACAGTTCTAGTTATCAAGGGTAGAGTCATCTTTAGTTGTCATCAACCTGCATGAGTCTAATTATCAAGAGTATATATTTATCTAAATTGACTCATTAGCTCTTAGTACACTATCATAGTTTTTGTGATTGAGGTTTTGCTGTTGCCCTCATTGGTGTGCAGGCTGATTTAATTCTTTACTGTTTGCATATGCCCTTTGACCATTTTTCTGTATGTTTAATTTATTGTGATTTATGGTTTATTCATTGGATTATTTTATAGTAATTGTCTGCAATTAAATCACCATTTAATTAGCATTTGCTTTTGGAGACATTTAATAATTCAGGTTTATTGAATGGTTAATGCTTCAAAATTATCATATTTATGAATGGGCAGGGAAATTAGAGTCCCAGATGGAACAAGAATATTGCTTTTACATATTTTTTTGCAAAGCATAAAATAGTGGCCTTGGGATTTTATTAGAATCATCCTACCAGGCACATGACGTCAAAATGACGTTGTACTGACGTCGATGTGAAGTGATCACGTTGAAGTCACTACAACATACCTGCTGGGGTGTCACAGAGGAAATAGAGAGACGAAAGCCATCCCATTTCAAGTTTTATGGGGCAGTCATAAAACAAAAAAAAAACAAAAAAATAAACAAACAAACTCAAAGCCCAAAAACTTTGCCTTGATTTTGGAAAGGTTATGACTTGTTCTAAATTTTCTCACCAAACAAGCAGCGCAGACTGAAAAACAGAGTTCTGGAAATTCATGAAGTTGCTGAGGTTCAGTAAGTGTGAATAAAAAAGAAGTCTAAAATCAGTTTCATTGAGTGTCTTCTAGACTCTGGCACATGCATATGTTTTCCCCTTCAGTGATGGAACCTTCGGGATCTCAGTGGGTTAACCCTTAATGCGCCAAAAAGCAGACGACATTACGTCTGCAGAAAGTTCAAAAAAATATTTTGACCAAGCTATATCATATTGAGAATTCAAAGACTATAGGGCAAACAGTGTAGATCCAGATGAGGTGGCTCATGATGAGCCAGCTCATCTGGATCTACACTGTTTGCAAATTCAACAATTTTTCATTTTTGGCGCTTTAAGGGTTAAAGGCAGGCCTGCTAAGCAGGTGGTCAGGATTTGCATTCTACTTTTGGGAGGGAGGTGGGGCAGAAATCATTTTAGCTGTAAATGGGGTTCCATTGCACAAATGGTTCAAACCCATGGGCCTGCAAAATTGATGGGCTGCCTGGTGCCTCTGAGCTGCTACTAGCTGTAGCAGGATGTTGTTTATCTCAAGTCAGTTAACCCATTGCATTCTGGGTATTTTTTGTCGTCTGCTGAAATTGTCGTCTGCATAAAAAATCAAGATTGGTCTAACTAACTCTTGTAGAAATGATGTCTAGGCAGCAAACAGTTTGGATCTTACATAAGGGCCCATGTTTGTGGGGCCTGATCTCGATCCAAACTGTTTGCCCAGATAATCCCAAATGGAATGGGTTAAAAGACCTAAAATTTCATAATGACTGAAATATTGTTTTCTGGGAACTCACTCTCATTCTACTGCACACAGCCTTTGACTAACAAACTATTGAAAAGGATGTAAAATCACAAGTCCCTTCAGTGGCAAGTCCTAAAAGACTATGATGTAAATTTCATGTGAAATAAAATAGATTAATTTTTGCCTTACTAGTTCCTGTCTGGCAAATTCAAGAGGTCTTGTTTTAACATAATTTCCAGCCAAATTCAGTTTTCTGGAAGAATTAAAGACAGCCAAATCAGAGAGCCCAGGGGATATTAGTTGAAAAATTAGTTTAGACAAACTAGTCCAAAATAGACAAATTAATTTTATGAAAGTGTGAATCCTGTGCACTTTTGTACACTAGCCTTAGCTTAGAGCCAAAATTTAGGATTTACACAAGACCTATGAGGTCATCATCATGATTTCCTTTGGAGATACATTTTTGTATATATAAAACAAAAAATAAATGACAAAATAGACAAAATAAACCTCGTTTTTCTTGGGAACGAAAAAGGAAACACACATAAAATTTTGTTTAATCTAATGATTGCAGTATATAATACACTTGAAAGTTTTAATAAATGTCAATTGCTGTCTGTAATTGTAATTCAATACAAGAAGTTTAAAAGCATGTTCAAGCGGAAACATTTTTTTTTTTCAAGAGCTATTCTTGTATTCTAATGCTTTTCTTGGAAAATGACCTTTCTTTTTAGTAGTATTATAAATTTGAAAATTGAAAATGAAAATAGTTTGGCAAAGCAGAAGAAAAGTGCATTCAGCTACTGTTACATTTCCCAGCACTCTAAACCTTAAAACACCAAAAGAGCAGTCAACAAAACTTACACCTGCAAAAATTAAAAAAGAAAAAAGTTTCATCCAAGCTTCATCATATTGAGAATTCAAAGACAAGATGGGAAATAGTGTAGACCCAGATGAGACAGCTCATTATGAGCTGCCTCATCTGGAGCTACGCTTTTGCAAGTTCAACATTTTCACTTTTGACTTACAGTAAGTTTGGCAGTTGACTAACCATATGCCACTGCCAAAACTTATATATAGGGGTCAACTCTTAAAGGAAAGAATTTTCTCCTCTAGGAGCAAATTCTTTCCTTTTAAGGGAGAAGAACTCGATAAGCATATATGGCCTCTGTTCTAATCCCATAGCTTGTACTGATATCTTACTTGTCCATGTATGCATACGCATGTATGTATGTTCACTGAATAAGCTAAATAAATATGTTTAAACCAAATTCTTTCCTTTAAGAGAAGATCCATTTTAAGAGCTATAGTAACCTTATCCAGTGAAGCAAACAGGAATTCATCCAAGAAAATATAACATTATTTTCAGAAAAGAAGCGGGGGCATTTATTAGAGCAGGGGCATTTATTAGGACTAATAGGTAGATGCTGGTGCCAGTGCTGTTGACTATAATAATATTGTGCTTGATTTAAATGCAACCTGTCCTCCGATTATCTTATGCAAGGCATAAACTGTCTGGTTGCTTAAGGGGACATTAGCTAATGCTTTTCCAGACTTTTAAGTAGTTGTTGATCGATTCTCTGTTCGTGCAGCAGGTGTTTTAGCTGGTACAGGCTTCAGAAATAAGAAGCAAACTATCTAACAAATTGTCAGATATAAAAGTGTAATAAGCTGATGCTTTTACTTGTCCTTTATTGCTGAGTGAGTGAGTGAATGAGTGCGGGGGGATCATGGGACAAACTGCTGTAATGCAATCATAAATTGGGACCTTAGACAAGGTGAACGGGGACATGAGGAACAGGGAAATATGATAGAAGTCTCATTAGGTATCTTGTGAAGGGAGACAACTGCATTTATTTTGACTTCTGTTACTATATTGGTAAATATAGGGAGCTTATCTGGTACTGCCCCATACAAATGCATGGTAATGAAAGGTCAGTGTAACTGGGTTATTTCCCCTACTGATGCGGTGACATAAATATGTTACACAGACAGCAAAATAACACAGGTAAGAGAAGTAAATAATTTTCAAAGGGAGGCAAGTCATTTGCAATCTCTTTACTTCCTTATGGTCTTGTTTAAGGGCAAAAAACATTCCTGGGTACACTGACTGTATCTGAACTTGAGTGCATGAGGAGAATGAGTGAAATTTCAGGGCAACAAACTCTGCCATTTTCATTTTGGGATCCTTAACAGTGTGGTCAACTCTAAAGAAT
This sequence comes from Ctena decussata, assembly GCA_963989385.1. NCBI lineage: Eukaryota > Metazoa > Mollusca > Bivalvia > Lucinida > Lucinidae > Ctena > Ctena decussata. The sequence goes on from OZ022506.1 coordinate 22,165,396, forward strand.
TTGATTCTGTTGGATGATATATATTCTTTCTTTTAGGAGGATGAAGGGTTTTCTTTCGGAAGGGTTTCATCCCAAAATGACGTTGTGTCCAATTCCTGGACAATCCCAGCGGGCACATGACATCATAATGATGTCGTAGTGACGTCGATGCGACAGCATTATGACGTCATGTGCCCGCTGGGATTGTCCAGGAATTAAAGCAAACAGAAAGTCACAAAAAGGGTCTTATTTTGAAAAAGTTGCTGAAAACTATGATGGTGTACACATACACCTTAAAAGCACTAGACTACTGCTATTTTTGAAGTGCATGGGAAACAACCATACATTTTGTCGTCCCATTATCATGACAAAAATAGTGATCAGACCTGTCTCTCAAGATGCTTTTGTGTCTGCCGATGACAGAAAAGCGGTAAAATCAATAGTGGAAGATTTAATTGGGACTTGTTCTAGCCTCTGTGCAGTGATTTAAAAAGCCGTAATGCCATTGTTGTTCCGGTTTGATTGCTATTATTTTCTTGATAAAGTGCCGATGCTGTGATGCGTGAATGGATGTGATTCTAGAGTACAAGAAGCTGCAGATATTGCAGAGTTCCAGTGCAGATAGGGGGAGTATTTCATGATAATATAGAGATATTTTTTATTAGCTTTTTATGACAATATATTTTGTACTATGCATAGTATTTCTCCTTTAATTAGCTTTTTATGAAAATATATTTTGTATTTTCCCCAAAGGAGATGTCACAACAGTCTTTGTATGGAGAAATAATAATAAAAAAACAAAACAAAAAAAAAACAACAGAATAATTTATGTTGTCAACAAATGCTCCCTTTATCAGGAGCCCTGCTGCATATCCCAGGTGAAAATGGTACTGAAATTTCAGTGAAATTTCACCCAAATTTCGGTGATACAGCGAAATATCAGTGATATTCTGCTGTGTGACCGAAATTTCATAAAACTCCAATGATATATCAGTGAAATTTCAGTGAAATTTCAGTTAAACCAGTTTCAAAGCAGCTAACAGAATTTCACTGATATTTCAGCCTTATTCAAGAAAAAGAAAACACAAAATTGATATATAAAATGAAATTTCTATGATACAAAACTAGACTGTATAGCATGCTGATGACCTATTTTTGCTGTCAGTGATTTTAGTATCACTATGCAGGGTGTAACTGCATTAAGTTATGCATATTTTTTCACAATTTAGATTTGTGTTTATCTTTATACCAAATGTATACATTTAAAGTCTTGGTGTGTTTACTAAAAAACGAACAAAATTCGCTCTAAACATCATTGAGCTGATTGTACACAGAAGTTATGTCATGAGAAGTTCATGAACCTTTACTAAATTATTGATACATGTAAATTTTATAATCTTAAAATATATTAGGTACCTGTTTATGAACCATTCATGAACTTAAAAGTTCATGATCAGATACCTTATATTGTCAAATTCTTAAGATTATAAAATTTAAAACTGTAACTCAATTCCCTACTGAAACAGTCAGTCATATATTAGTGATATGTCACTGAAATTTCAGTGAATTCCACTGATGCACTAAATTTCAGAGAAATTCCAGTGCCCAAGAATTAGAATAAAATTTCAGTGAAATTCTGTGAAATTTCAATGAAATTTCACATCATGTGACACTTGATGATGTCATAACCAGATGGATGATGGGAAAAAACATGGCTGCCAGAAATGGAGGGAATTTGAAGGCTGTGGTAAAAAAAAAATAATTGTGAAGCAATTTCTACATGGCAAACATGATAGTGAGTTAGCTGACATAGTGAGTACACTTGAAGCCACAATTTCTATGGTTTTAAAGTAAAAATTTTGCTGGGTTTGTGCAGAAATGGAGCAACATGGTGACTGTCATGCACTTTTCCAATGGCAACAAATATCTGCAGGAGGTACATGTAGGTTAACTGATGTTAGTGTCAGTATGTCCTATAATAGAAATAGGATACATTAGAAATAAATTCTTTTGTGTTTTCTTTTTTTTTTCAAGCAAATGTTAGAAAATCTTTTGAAATGGGTGGGGTAACAGGGTGGGGTAATGGTGTTTTTCAGAGTACCGTGGTTCTATGGTGTGATTAGCAAGGAGATTCAAAAAGAGATGTTTTCATTTCTCTTCATTCGTTTTGTTTGTTTTATTTTGTAGCCTTAACATCTAGGAACAGCTAAGATCATGTCTGGATAGTCAGACTCTGATGGCAATATGACCATATTTATTCACTGTTAATTTTATAAAATTCCAGTGCAATTTTACCAAAATTTCATCAAAATTTCACTGATATTTTACCATTATTTCATCAAAATTTCACTGATATGTTACCATTATTTTATCAAAATTCTGGTGCAATCTTACCATTATTTCATCAAAATTTCACTGATATTTTATTGAAATTACAGTGATAAATTTGGTCATAAAAATAGAGGAATTTACCGAAATTTCGCTGAAATTATGGTGATATTTCAATGAAATTGTGGTAATATTTCTGTGAAATTATATGAAAATCTGCTTGAATTCTGACCAAATTTTACAGTATTTTCCTATGAAATTCCATTGGAATTTCAGTAGAATTTTGGTGCAATTTGGGTGAAATTTCATCAACTTTTTCACCTGGGATATTCTTGGTTGAGGCCCCTAAAGGTAATGAAATCTTCACGTGCTTATCACCATCTTCAAATCCACACCCAAGCTTAATCTGACAGACTTCTTTGGGTCTTATGGCCATTTCAAAACTATTCCACATACAGTCATGGTGCCGATGGTTATTTCATCCCTTGTGGACAAGAAACAGCAAGTTTCTTCTTTCTTGAGCCAGTCTTTAACCACAGCAATGAGAGTCCTAGATGTCAAGACTCAGAGCTCTCAACCACTAGGCTGTTATGAGGGTCCACTGGGAAAAATCTATGGGCTGTTTACATTACCTTGTTGAAATAACTAAAGACTAAAACCAAAAACAAAATATTTAAAAAAGGTTTTGGTCTTTTTTGTGTGTGAGGTAAAATGAATCACCAGAAAGCGGAACAGTATTGACTTCATATTATTGCAGATCATTGATGAATTGTCTTGTATTTTCGCTTCACGCAAAGTTAATTCGAGCCAATGATTTTGACCTTTTGTGGATTAAAAAGTTGTTTACCACATTGACCTGAAAAACTGTGACAGAAAACCTGAGCAAACAGCGTAGCACTAGATCAGAATGCTCCTAGAAGTAGTGTGATTTGGATCTACTTTGTTTGCCATTTAACCAACACTTTTACATCACATGGCTTGATAATTGTGTTGGCTTGATAATTGGGGACTTGGGGGGGGGGGGGGGGGGGGGGTCATATTTGATTTTGGTGTGGATCCTGTCCGCCACAGGGTCTGAATCTGTGTAGCTTCTTGTCTGCACTCTATCTCCTGGAGGGATGGATGGTTGATTGGTTGCTTGTTTTGGGTTTAACGGCTCTTTGAAACAGTATTTCAGTCTTCATGGAGCCGTCTCCCAGAGAGAGGGAGAAAGAAAAGAGAAATGATAGACGAGAGAAAAAATGTCCAAACAAACCCCACCTGCACCTACTGCAAGTACAGTAGGCCCTTGCCCTACTATTATCCAAATTACCCAAATAAGTAGGATTCCCTGGTGCTGAAAGTTGCTCAGCACCATTGCCCGACCACAACCACCCCCGGGATGGATGGATTTTGATTAAACTTGCACAGATATATCATTAGATATGGGGAATAACCAATCAGAGTTTGGTGACCTTAACCCTATTTTCAAGGTCACAGGTCCAGGTCAAAGATAGTTGAAAAATGCCTTGTCTGCACCATATCTCCTAAATGCATGGATGGATTTAAAACAAACTTGCACAGATATATCACTGGGAGATGTAAAAGAATTGATTAGATTTTGGTGACCTTGATGATCTATTTTCAAGGTCACAGGAGGTCAAAGACTTAAGAGTGTTGAAAAATGCTTTGTCTGGGCCATATCTCCTGAATCGCTGGATGGGTTGATCAAACTCGCACAGGTATGGGAGATGTAAAAGAACTAAATAGACTTTTATGGCATTGACCTCATTGTCAAGGTCATAGGAGGTCAAAGAGTGTTGAAAAATGCCTTGTATCAGATCTCCTGAATGAATGGATGGATTTTAACCAAACTCACACAGATTTATCACTGGGAGATGGAAAAGAACTGATCAGATTTTGGTGACATTAACCTCCCAGAAGGTAAAAAATGTTGAAAAATGACTGTCTGCACTATATCTCATGAAGGGATTGATGAATATGACCAAACATAGACATTTGTATAATCAGAAGGCACCGGGGATGGGAGGGGGGGTGGTATATTTTTGTCACATTTTCTGGTTCGACATTTTTTGTGACAATGCAAAGACAGACGAGACACAGGGTCCTGTGGAATTCTTGTTAAATTTTTGGAATTACAGCAATTGTTTAGATGTCTGAGTATTTAGGATAATAACGGGAACATTGTTGACAATAAATATTGGTATTTGATCTTCCATGTTGAACAAGGTTATGTTTGATATACAAAGAAAGTACTTATGATTTATAATACTTTACTTACACATGGATAAAAATTGATAGTACCATAAAAATTCTAAGTTTTGGGACACATGCATAGGTCTGAGAAGTCTGTTAAGAGTCTTTGCAATTCCATCTGCTTCTTCCCAGCAGGCACTTAACATCAAAATGACGTTATACTGACGTCAATGCGACGTAATGACACGCATCGACGTAATGACGTCACATCGGACGTCAGTACGACGTCATGTGCCTGCTGGGTTTTGGAAACATTACTGCATTGCAAAATCACACCATGCTATTGTTAGGACAATTGCAGTAATTATTCTGTGTCCCAATTTTTACAAATTTTATGGTATGATTGATGCATAGTTTTACCGTATTTAACCTAATAATGGCACCAAGCAATAATAGGGGCACTCCCATAGAGCTTCTAGATACTATTTAAAAGATAGATGGATATTTGACTTGTGGTTTTACAGCCCCTTCAACAACATTTCAGTCATATCTAGCTAACAGAAGAGTGATAATGAGAGGCTGTGTGCAATGAAGCTGTGTTTACGATTGTAAAAGTTCAGCTTTGAGTGGGATTCAAACCCAGATTGCTACCTTAGAAGGCCAGTATACAACCCACTGAGCTTTGGAGCTCCTATTGTTCTAAACTAGTACATGTACAAATACAATGTAAAATTTGATTCAGGACAACAAGAAAAATTTGAGACAGTATACTCTGTGATACTGTCCAAAACCTGATGATATTATGAAACATTGCTTCTCATTGGCTGCATGAGGTCTAGTTTACATAGCTTTTGGTGCAAAGTAGGGCACTTTGGAGTTGAAAAAACTAATTATGCTTGATACAAGATGTTGTTTGTGTTGATGATGCTGAAATGCCAGTGTACTATGGGTTACAAAGCAACTCAGCAGATGTAAAGGTCATACCCACAGGGTATAAACCAGTCCGCCAATTTTCGCTTCCTGCAGAGACCGTCCATCATATATGGCTTCTGCCCAGACTGTCCGTGAACTCTTGCTCCCTGCAGGGACTACTGTCCTCGAAAAATGGCTTCCTGCTGAGACTGTGGGCGTGACACTGCTTGCTGCCGAGAGCCTCGGCAGGAAGCAGAATCACGCCCACAGTCTCTGCAGGAAGCCATTTTTCATGTACAAAAGTCTCGGCAGGAAGCAAGAGTTCGCGGACAGTCTCGGCGGAAGCCAAATATGACGAACAGTCTCTGCAGGTAGCGAAAATTGGCAGACTGGTTTATACCCTGTGATACCTAACAGATGGGTGTACGTAGGTAGAAATGCTCTAATTTTTGTCTCGCCTGTGCCTAGCAGAAGCGTGATTTCGGTGTCATTGTTTGAGGCAATGTAAAAATTGCATCTCTTTTTTGGCATTATAGCCCAGTTTAGTGATAATGTGCCGACAGCCTGAGACATGGCATTCTACAGAATTCTTGCTGTATGTTCATGCTTGTTGGGTTAAAAGGATTTTCTTGAAAGCTTTTCTTCATATGATTTTATCAGAGCCATAAGAAGATCACTCCCATCCCTGATTATCAAAAAGGAGGCATTTGAACTGTCTCATATATCAGGAATAAACGGGAAGTAGAGTGTGATACAACTGACCCAGCAGGCACATGACGTCAAAATGACATTATACTGACGTTGATGCGACGTCATTACGTTGCATTGATGTCAATACGATGTCATTTCAACGTCATGTGCCTGCTGGGGACTTACCTTCCTTAGCAGTTTATTTATAGTTTTGGAGGTGAATATGTTACTGCATTTTGTTTTATCCTGTTTGCTTCCCCTGGGAATGTAGCCCTTTCAAAATGGGGTCTATTCTTAATAGAAAGAATTTGCTCATTGAGGAGCAAATTCTTTTATTAAGAGTTGACCTTCAGTTCTATTGAAATGGTTGGGAGGCATAAAATGAAAATGTCAGAGTTGCTTCCCCTGAAAGTGTACCCATTCACCAGTTTGAAAAACTACATAATGGCTTGCAGAAACTGTAATGATCTGTAATTCATTAAAAGTTTATTCCTAATTTAAATATTCAATTACCCTCAGGCTTCTGAATGATTTATGGGTCGTATCAGTTAAAACCACATTTTATTTATTAGATTTCCAAATGAATTTCATTCATAAAAATTATGTTCCTCAATCCATTTAAAAAAATGTATTTGTTGAAAATGAAACAACAGCAAGTTCCCAAATTAATTTCTTAAAAATTGTGTTCATCACTATGCACGCTGTTATTTCTACAGAGAAAGGAAAATTCAAACATGATGTTAATGCTTACCCCACTGAATGCATAGGAAAAGGCATCATGTGAAAATTTGTGATAAATCATGTTGGTAACGCTCGGAATTTAAATTCTGGCAACGTCCACTTTAAAGGAGTCCATTTGAAAATGTCGCAATATCCATGCAGTTTAATTGTATGTAATGTTAGAATCAAAATAATTGTTCCTTCTCAGTAAATTATCTCAGATTAACATGCAGGGAGTTGTGGGTTTGACTTCCAATAAGTGACCATTATCCAATCAACTTCTTCAATTCAGTAGACTGGGAAATCTACACCAGTGACCCAGTGTGCTCTTTGAAGCTGGAAAAAGTGGTACCAGGGAGGCGGTCTATGATTGCAAAGTTACTGAACGTAGGTGGTGGGGTCCAATTTGTGAGACCAGCAAGCAAAACTGTTTGTCAGCACACACAATCTATGTTAAATGTGCATGTCATGGTACCATAATCAAGGACTGTTTCAGCTGTGCTAACCATACTCGAGGATTGTTGAGGCATTGCTAACTACTCAAGGACTGTTGCAGCATTGCTAACCATACTCAAGGACTGTTGCGGCATTGCTAACCATACTTAAGGACTGTTGCAGCATTGCTAACCATACTCAAGGACTGTTGCGGCATTGCTAACCATACTCAAGGACTATTGTGGCATACTCAATGATTGTTGCGGGATTGCTAACCATACTCAACGACTGTTGCGGCATTGCTAACCATACTCAAGGATTGTTGTGGCATTGCTAACCATACTCAAGGACTGTTGTTGCATTACTAACCATACTCAAGGACTGTTGTTGCAGTGCTAACCTTACTCAAGGACTGTTGCAGCATTGCTCACCATACTCAAGGACTGTTGCGGCATTGCTAACCATACTCAAGGACTGTTGTCAGGCATTGCTAACCATACTCAAGGACTGTTTAGGCATTGCTAACCATACTCAAGGACTGTTTAGGCATTGCTAACCATACTCAAGGACTGTTCCTGCATTGCTAATCATACTCAAGGACTGTTTAGGCATTGCTAACCTGATACTCAAGGACTGTTGCGGCATTGCAAACCGTACTCAAGGACTGTTGAGGCATTGCTAACTATACTCAAGGACTGTTTAGGCATTGCTCACCTGATACTCAAGGACTGTTGAGGCATTGCTAACCTTACTGAAGGACTGTTGTGGCATTGCTAACCATACTGAAGGACTGTTGCGGCATTGCTAACCATACTCAAGGACTATTGTGGCATTGCTAACCATACTGAAGGACTGTTGTGGCATTGCTAACCATACTCAAGGACTATTGTGGCATTGCTTACCATACTGAAGGACTGTTGCGTCATTGCTAACCATACTCAAGGACTGTTGAGGCATTCCTAACCATACTCAAGGACTGTTGCGGCATTGCTAACCATACTCAAGGACTGTTGTGGCATTGCTAACCATAGTTACCATACTCAAGGACTGTTGCGGCATTCCTAACCGTACTCAAGGACTGTTTAGGCATTGCGAACCATACTCAAGGACTGTTGTGGCATTGCTAACCATACTCAAGGACTGTTGCGGCATTGCTAACCATACTGAAGGACTGTTGTGGCATTGCTAACCATACTCAAGGACTGTTGCAGCATTGCTAACCATACACAAAAACTGTTGCGGCATCGCTAACCATGCTTAACTTGACAAACAAAACATGGTAATAGCCACATTCATCTGATGATGGGCCACTATTTATTTACTAGAAACATGAGTGGCATAATAAACGAAAAAAGTTAATTAAAAACAGACAGTACCATGGGTTCAAACCATTTAGAATGTGTAGCTGTCATTAATCGAAATGGTAATTTACTGCCTATCAATTTACCGTAATTAACTCAAATATTGGGACACATAAACCAATTACCATAAAAATATCCTAAAATTTTAAAGGCTGATTTTGCTATGGGCTGAATTTTCCAGAAATTTCTGGCTATAAGACAAATAGTGCAGACCCTGATCAGACTGCTCCTTTTTAGGAGCAGTCTGATCAGGGTCTACACTGTTTGCTCAGGTATTCCCGTCCCAATATTAAGAGCAGTTTAGGGTAATCATGGTAGCTGCCTTTGTCAACCACTATTGATATATTATGTGATAGGAAACGTTAAATAAGCGATAGAGAATCTGTAAGGGCGGTCAAAGTAAATCCTTATTAGTATTTTGTTTACTAGTGAAAGGGAAACTTGTCCGAGTTTATATTTACTTTCTAGGTTCTAGATTTGCTGATCAAACAGATGAGAGATTTGCCTGTAATATATCTTTATTTTTGGTCTCTGTTTCATGTGTTTACTTGTCAGTCCATTTGCCACTGTTCTGAGGATTTTGCAGAGTGCCGTTCATACTCAAGTTTTTGGACAGCGTCCGGCTAACCAAACTGTGGAAACCTAAATCAGACAGCTCTGACAGGAGCCGTGGGGTTCATTATGACCTGTATATTGTGCTGTGCAACCAACAGTAAGGAACTGTTGTGGAAACCGAATGAGCTCATGCAGGTTTAACGTCCCTATAACAACCAGGTCATATGGGAATGGGACCTCGGTTTAAAGAGGGGGATTGATATTGGGACCCGCCCCGTTACTGCGGCTATGGATACGTTCTGCTGAGGTGCGGGGGTAACGTCGATATGAGAATTGAAATATGATGGGGACCCCTGGATTGGTAGTCCAGCATGTTATCCGCTACATAGCCACCACTTCTTGTTGTGGAAAAATTATTCACTGAGACTGAAAACAATGTCCATTGAGAATGTCTTGTTTGGGGCTTAAAGTGTACCTGAAAATTGTATCATGCGTCTTGCTACTGTGCTAGGCTGCCATTCAGACATTTCAAGGTGTCCTTTTATGAATTTACTTAATTGAAGGCATTAATGCCCATAAGTTTGCCAGATATTCTTTACTCAGTTTTAAGCTTTCATAAATGGATCAGTGCTCCAGATAAGAAGGGGTAACAGAGATAATTCAGGGATAAATATCCATATTTTGTGACCCACCATTAGAACCGTCTCGTCGAGGCGGTTCTAATGAGGGGTCACAACATATGTTTCTGTTGAGAAATAAGAAAAATTATCTTTGAATTATCCTCAATACCCTCTCTTATCTGGAGCTCTGTTCAGACTGATACTAGATCTAGAATTTTTTTTTTGTTGAGGACAACATTTTACATTGCCATCCATAAGAATTCCACAGATTACTTTACCAAACAATTGGATGAGCAACTTCCCATTTCAAGTTTAAAGTCCACAAGTTATGAAACTGGATAAACAAGAATATTTATAATAGAAATATATGTAATTGTCATGAAAACTGCACTTGCCTAGACAGCCAATGCACATCAAAATCATACCCCTAGTCAAATTAGGGCAGGCACTAATTTATCCAGACAGTAGACATGATCCTGTAGATTTTTACACAATAAACTGTGCCTGCCCTGATCAGACTGCACATAATGTGCAGTCTGATCAAGGCATGCCCAGCTTGAAATTTGGTCTCAACCAGCAGAGCTCCAGATAAGAAGGGGTAACAGGGATAATTAAGGGATAATTTTTCTGTAGTTTTCCATAAAAACATATGTTGTGACCTCTCATTAGAACCGTCTCATCGAGATGGTTCTAATGAGGGGTCACGATATATGTTTTCATTGAGAAATAAGAAAAATTATCCCTTAATTATCCCTGTTACCCCTTCTTATCTGGAGCACTGAACCAGGTTGTCTCGTGACAGGGCTCGTAATAGGTGTTGCCTGAGAAGTGAGGCCAGTCATTAATTGCCTGTCTAGCTCAAGGATATGGATGATGCACACTGTATCTATAGTAAATGAGCAGCAACACAAGAAAAACAACAAAGTGGCATGTGCGCCCTGTGAAGACTCAGATCAGTCTGGGCATTTGCCCAGGCTGATCAGAGTCTTCCCTGTGCGCTTAAAGGTAGTTAAGAGTCAAAGCTAGCTTCATGCGGGTAGTGAAGACTCTGGTCAGACTGGGTGGATGCTTAGGCTGATCTGAGTCTTTGCTGGGCACATATGCCACTTTATTAGCTCACCTGTCAAGGTGAGCTTATAGTATAGCCATGGTCCGTCGTCCGTCGTCCGTCGTCCGTCGTCGTCCACACTTTTAAACACCAATATCTCCTAAACCAGCAGACCAATCTTGATCAAATTTTATGTGTAGCATTGTTGGGGTGGGGGATTGACTGCATTAGGTTAAAGGGCAGATTGGGTTGGAACTCTGGTTGCCATGGCAACATATAGCTCCCATAGACTTATAATGGGAAAAACTTCAAAAATCTTCTTCTCTGAAACCATGAGGCCCAGAGCTTACATATTTAGTATGTACCAATGTCTAGTGGTCCCCTAAATAAATCCTGCCAACCATGCCCCTGGGGCCCAAATTGGCCACGCCCCGGGGGTCATTAGCTGCCATAGACTTACAATGGGAAAATCTTAAAAAATCTTCTTCCCTGAAACCATGAGGCCAAGAGCTTACATATCTAGTATGTACCAATGTCTAGTGGTCCCCAACATAAATCCTGCCAACCATGCCCCTGGGGCCCAAATTGGCCACGCCCTGGGGGTCATTAGCTGCCATAGACTAACAATGGGAAAATCTTAAAAAATCTTCTTCTCTGAAACCATGAGGCCCAGAGCTTACATATTTAGTTTGTACCAATGTCTAGTGGTCCCCTACATAAATCCTGCCAACCATGCCCCTGGGACCCAAATTGGCCACGCCCCGGGGATCATTAGCTCCCATAGACTTACAATGGGAAAATCTTAAAAAATCTTCTTCTCTGAAACCATGAGGCCCAGAGCTTACATATTTAGTATGTACCAATGTCTAGTGGTCCCCTACATAAATCCTGCCAACCATGCCCCTGGGGCCGAAATTGGCCTCGCCCCAGGGATCATTAGCTCCCATAGACTTACAATGGGAAAATCTTAAAGAATCTTCTTCTCTGAAACCATGAGGCCCAGAGCTTACATATTTAGTATGTACCAATGTCTAGTGGTCCCCTACATTAATCCTACCAACCATGCCCCTGGGGCCCAAATTGGCCACGCCCCGGGGGTCATTAGCTCCCATAGACTTACAATGGGAAAATCATAAAAAATCTTCTTCTCTGAAACCATGAAGCCCATAGCTCATATATATAGCATGTATCAATGTCTAGTGATCCCCTACTAAAATCCTGCCACCCATGCCCCTGGGGCTTAAATTGGCCACGCCCCAGGGGGTCATTTGTTTATATATAGCTATATAGCTTAAGGTAGACGAATACTGAATAGAGATATTGGCGGGGCATTCAAACCATTATACCGTCTAAATAACCCAAAGAGCTATAAAACATTTGGGTAAGAAAAAAACAATTTTCACCGTTTTGTTTTCCTAAAAAACAATATTTTGTATTTCTACGTATTATTTTTAAACATTTTCCATTAAAATTCATATCTCTAGCACATGAATGCACTTTCATTTCAGCAAATCATATAATCTGTAAAATATGATATTTGAAACAAACTGATAACAAAAAATTGCAGTTTTCTTGTTAATAAGTATATTTTTACATTCTTTGAAAAAATGCAAGAAAATTGAATTTCATGAAAAACGTCATGAAAGATATTATCAATCGATGTGGCATGCTTATGCGTATTATGTTAGTAAAACTGACGTCGTATGTTAAAGAATAAAACAAAAAAGCAAACATTTCACCGTTTCGTTTCCTAGAAAAACAATGTTTAAGTTCAAAATATCCCCAAAACAGACTGCCCAAATTCTGCACCTGCTGCAAGCACAGCCGGTCCTTGCCCTATCATTTATTTTCCTGTTATACGGTTCTACCATAGAGTAATGTCGACAAAAATGCGCAGATGGAATGGAAACTGTGAAGATCTTGATCATTCTGGTTCCTAAGGAACAGTCTGATCTCAGTTTCCACTGTTTGTACAGACCTATGTGCCCGAAAACTTAGGATCTTTACGGTAGATATTGTAAATGTATATTATAACTGTATTTACTCCACAGTTAGTCGATTTGATGATGAACAATAACTCTTGTTTGTTTTTTAAACAAGCAAGAACAGAGTTCTTCCGGGATCGTCCACCTTAAGAACCTTCAAAAATCTTCTTCTTTGGAACCATGAGGCCCAGAGTTTATATACATAGTATGTAGCAATGTTTAGTGGTCCCCTACATAAATCCTCCCAACCAAGCCTCTGGGGTCCAAACTGGCCAATCCCCAGGGGTCATAAGCTCCCATAGATTTATGATGGGAATAACTTCGAAAATCTTCTTCTCTGAAACCATGAGGCCCAGAGCTTACATATTTAGTATGTACCAATGTCTAGTGGTCCCCTACATAAATCCTGCCAACCATGCCCCTGGGCCCAAATTGGCCACACCCCGGGGGTAATTAGCTCCTATAGACTTACACTGGGAAAATCATAAAAATTTTTATCTCTGAAACCATGAGGCCCATAGCTTGTATATATAGCAAGGATCAATGCCTAGTGATCCCTTACTAAAATTCTGCCTCCGATGCCCCTGGGGCTCAAATTGCCACACCCCAGGTGGTCATTTGTTTATATATAACTATATAGCTTAAGAACCTTCAAAAATCTTCTTCTCTGGAACCATGAGGCACAGAGCTTATATATATATAGTATGTAGCAATTTTTAGTGGTCCCCTACATAAATCCTCCCAACCAAGCTTCTGGGGTCCAAACTGGCCACTCCCCAGGGGTCATAAGCTCCCATAGACTCATAATGGGAAAAACTTTAAAAAAAAATCTTTTTCTCTGAAACCATGAGGCCCAGAGCTTATATATTTGGTATGTAGCAATGTCTAATGGTTCCCTACATGAATCATGCCAACCATGCCCCTGGGGCCCAAATTGGCCATGCCCCAGGGAGCCATTAGCTCCCATAGACTTACAAAGAGAAAATCTTAAAAAAAATCTTCTTCTCTGAAACCATGAGGCCCAGAGCTTACATATGTAGCATGAAGCAATGTCTAGTGGTCCCCTACATAAATCCTGCCAACCATGCCCCTGGGGTCCAAATTGGCCACGCCCCGAGAGTCATAAGCTCCCATAGACTTACAATGAGAAAATCTTGAAAAATCTTCTTTTTTAAAACAATGAGGCCCAGAGCATATATATATATGTAGCAATGTCTAGTGGTCCCCTACATAAATCCTCCCAACCATGGCCCTGCGGTGCAAATTGGCCACGCCCAGGGGGTCATAAGCTCCCATAGACTTACAATGGGAAAATTTCAAAAAATCTTCTTCTCTGTAACCATGAGGCCAAGAGGGTATATATGTAGCAGGTAGCAATGTCTAGTGGTCCCCTACATAAATCCTGCCAACCATGCCCCTGGGGTCCAAACTGGCCACACCCCGGGGGTCATTAGTTCTCGTATACTAACAATGGGAAAATCTGAAAAAATCTTCTTCTCTTAAACCATGTGGCCCAGAGCTAACTTCTTTAGTATATATGTAGCAATGTTTAATATCCTGCCAACCATGCCCCCTGGGGTCCAAATTGGCCATGCTGCTCCCATAGACTTATAATGGGAAAGACTTCAAAATTTTTTTTCTCTGAAACCATGAGGCCCAGAGCTTACATATTTAGTATGCAGCAATGTCTAGTGATCCCCTGCATAAATTCTGCCAATCAAGCACCTGAGGTCCAAACTGGCCACACCCTAGGGGCTTGTTTGTTTATATAGAGCTGTATAGCTAAAGAACCTTCAAAAACTTCTTCTATGAAACCATAAGGCCAAGAGCTTATGTATTTAGTATGTTGCAGTGCATATTGGACCTCTACATAAATCCTTCCAATCAAAACCCTGGGGTCCAAACTTGCCACACCCCATGGGGTCATCAGATCCTATAGAATTGCAGCCTGTTTATTAGCTTACCTGAGCTGGAAGCTTACATTTTATAACTCAGGTGAGCGATCGTTGCCCTTGGGCTACTTGTTGTTGTTGTTTTTTTCATGTCACTGCTCAAATATTTGCACACGTGTCTATTTCCAACATGGAATTGTCCGTCCAAAAATTGTTTGAGCCCATAAGTCAATAGGTGAAAGTTGTATAAAATTGTTGTCAGACATTGTTGACATTGATCAGACAGCTCATTTGGAGCAGCTGGAGCTTGGTAGGCACTGTTTGCTCAGACATAATTCAGTCAGAATATTTTGGGTATGTAAAGTATTGCATGGGCTATAGGCAGTGCTCCAGATAAGATTTGGGGTAACAAGGATAATTTACGGATAATTTTGCCATTAAAACAAATGTTAATATGTTGTCACTCCTCATTAGAACCGTTTTGCTGAGATGGTTCTAGTGAGGGATCACAACAAATAGTTTTGTTAACTCTTTAAGTACCAAAAAGCAGACGACAAAATTTACGTCTGCAAATATCTAAAAAATACATTGTTCAATACATTTCATATTGAGAATTCAAAGAATAGAGGGCAAACAGTGTAGATCAAGATGAGGCGGCTCATTATGAGCCGCCTCATCAGGATCTATGCTGTTTGCAAATTTTGCTAAATGCGTCACATGGGCTTAAAGAGTTAAGAAAGAAAAATTATCTCAGAATTATCATCAAAATCTGCAACTTGTCTATACGTAGCTCTGAAGGGATGCATCCATATTTTGGTCAGTCGTTGCTGTTGCAAGGCCTTAATTACATTAAGTGTGTCCTTTTTTTTCTCAGAAATCATGGAATACAGCCTTCAATTGTGGAGGGAAAAATAAACACTTTTACTTAAATAATTATCTAAAGTGATGTGTTGGTGCTAGATATGTAAAACGTGAAAAACATACTTGTGTTTGTTGGGAAAAGCTTAAAGGGGGTGGGGGGGGGGGGGGGGGGGGGCATCCCTATTTGGAAAAGTTTGTTGGGAAAACACAGTACACGTTTATTTCATGACTACAAAACATATTTCTTCAGGCGATCATGTTATTGTTGTAAGGTAGGTAGTTGACTTCTTGTTAAAATATTTTCCGATTTCCCTGCGATCATTTCTTTGTATGGTAATTGACTTATTAAAACATTTTCTGATCATGAAAAGATATGCACAAATCTTAATAGGGATAATTGGGAATGGTAGTTTCTGGCATCATCAAACAAAACAGTGAAGATTTAGATCAGTTGTCGGATCAGCATATTTCCAGTTCATATAAATGATAGATTCAGAGGAAATTCTGCATTGTGAAAAGCAATTTCTTGGCAGTAGACAAAATGGGGTCACAGTCACATACATGTATGTACCTTTTCCCAAAGCACACCTCATTTAGGGAGACGATTTTATCATATCATGGTCTTAAATGGTCTTTGTAGGGATCGAGCAACGAAATGACAAAACCAGCCATTAGTGGCACATGCACCCAGTGAAGACTCAGCTCAGCCTGGGCATGTGCCCAGTCTGAACAGAGTCTTTGTTGTGTGCTTAAAATGTAGCTATATAAGGGTCTAAGCTACCTTCATGGGGACAGCAAAGACTCTGATCTCGGATGCCAAGGCTGATCTAACGTTTTGGCTGGGCACACAGTCAGGCCACTTTGTTGGTTTTGTTGTGTCACGGCTCATTATCATGCACAGAGAATAATATTTTGATATGTGAAAATTATCATGACGTGCAGCTCTTTATGTCACCCAACATGGTAGGAAGGGGCCTACAAAAATGATGGGGATGGGGCAATTTCTGCAGTAATGTTCCCTTTTGTGCGCTTTCCATATTATGATGTGTAAAATTTCAACGGCAGTCAAACACAAAAAGGGTGCATTATCTATAGTACTACTGACCTATCGTTGTATGTTTACATATGTAATATTCCATATAATTTGAATGTAATTTCATCTTTACTGTAATAACCCTAATTATTAGACCAAATATTAGTGCTTGCAGAAACCGTGTAGACCCAGATCAGACTGCTTCTTGAAGAGAAGCAGTCTGATCTGGGTCTATGCTGGTTGCCATTCCTTGACATGTTAGTCAGTGAAGTTCATTACTAAAAATACTGAGAATAATACATGTAACTGCAGTTGTTTGTAAAGAAGTCCTAATGTTTATGTTAAAATTACGGAATTTTTAATATGGGCTGGTTTGTAGACTTAGTCAATAAATACCTGTTGGCGTTATTTGTCCGAGATAACATTCTGATACGGTAATGGTCAAGATGTTATTATCGTGATTAACCGGTAGTTCCGTAATCCCAAAATATCCACTCGGACTCAATTTTGGTATTTTTAATTTACTTAACAGATTAATATGCAAAGCTTGTATATGCAAGTTTAATATCGTGGTAGCTTTAAAATGAAATGCCAGTGTTGTTCCCATTCTCAAAAAGATGTCTCCCTGGGGAGGCTCAACTGAAGGTACCCATAGTTGCACACTCCTGGCACTGAGTCTGTTCGTAGGAAATGCCAAATGTGAAAAGGGTGCTTATAGCCTACTGCAGTCAGCAAAGGCTCAGACTTTGGAGCCTGATTTTGAAGACAGCATCAAAATTCCGCCGTCACATTAGGAGACAGTTTACCAGCGGTCAACCATGATACAGTCAACCATGATACAGTGCCTATATGACAGATTGAGCTCCAGGTAAGACAGGATTTTAATGGTAATCCTGAGATAATTTCAGATCAAATTCTTCACCGTAACATATGTTGTGGCCCATCTTTAGAAATGCCTCACTGAGGCATTTATAAAGATGGGCCACAACATATAATGCCTCAGTGAGGCATTTCTAAAGATGGGCCACAACATATAATGCCTCAGTGAGGCATTTCTAAAGATGGGCCACAACATATGTTATACAGAGACATATGAATAAATCCTTGACTTTTCATCCAATCTCGGTCTTATCAAAAGCTGTTCTATTAGCATTATTGACATAGACAAAATGGGATGCAAACCATTTATCATCAAATGTCCTTCGCCTGTCATTCGGCATGTCTTTGTCGCCTGGCAGGACTTGCAGCCATGCTATGCTTATTTAGACAGGCACTGAATTCTGAATATATGTGATGGAAATACTTGGCCAAACAATTAAGACCATTTTCAATTTGGTCCTCTTGAAAAACTAGATGGATGACTTGGAGTTTTATGGCCCTTTCAACAGCTTTTCAATCTTATTGACCTGATAGAAGGTTGCAACAGAACCCTGGTTACGGTCATAAAGAATTCTGCCTCCAGTGTGGGATTCTAGCAAGGACCTGTAGCTTAGCAGGCCAGCGCTAAACTGTGAGCAACTAAAGCTAAAGCTACCAACTGTGTTTGCCATCAGTACATTTAGGACAGTATCTGAGCAATGTTCGATGTTTGCCATCAACACTTTTTTAAGACAATGTCTAAGTTACTGTGTTTGCCATCAGCACTATTTGTAGACAGCATCTCAGCACTGATGCAAACACAGTTTGTAGCTTTAGCTTTAGTTGCTCACTTCGGAGAAGTTGAGGGGGCATATTGGTTTGGGCCTGTCCGTCCGTCCGTCTGTCTGTCCGTCCGTCCGTCTGTCCGTCCGTAACACTTTTTAGCAGCTTGGAAACTCAAGAACCCCTAATGCTAGGATCTTGAAATTTTATATGTGGCATCTACATGAAAAATAAGCAGACACGTATTTTTTCTTTTTTCCACTGGTCATGTATTTCTAGAGTTATGCCCCTTTTTGACTTAGTGCATTGTAAGCCTATGGAACCTTGTTAGCAAAATATTTCAAGAACCCCTGATGCTAGGATCATGATTTTTTGCAGGAAGGCATTGCCTATGAAGTAGATGAACTGATTAACTTTTGAAAAAATATCGTGAATTTTTGACCGAGTTATGCCCCTTTTTCAACTTAGTGCATTGTAAGCCTATGGAACCTTGTTAGCAAAATATCTCGAGAACTCCTGATGCTAGGATCATGATATTTTGCAGAAGGACATTGCTTATGAAGTAGATGAACTGATTAACTTTTGAAAAAATATCGTGAATTTTTGACCGAGTTATGCCCCTTTTTCCCCTTAGTGCATTGTAAGCCTATGGAACCTTGTTAGCAAAATATTTTAAGAACCCCTGATGCTAGGATCATGATTTTTTGCAGGAAGGCATTGCCTATGAAGTAGATGAACTGATTAACTTTTGAAAAAATATCGTGAATTTTTGACCGAGTTATGCCCCTTTTTCAACTTAGTGCATTGTAAGCCTATGGAACCTTGTTAGCAAAATATCTCGAGAACTCCTGATGCTAGGATCATGATATTTTGCAGAAGGACATTGCTTATAAAGTAGATGAACTGTTTAACTTTTGAAAAAATATCGTGAATTTTTGACCGAGTTATGCCCCTTTTTCACCTTAGTGCATTGTAAGCCTATGGAACCTTGTTAGCAAAATATTTTAAGAACCCCTGATGCTAGGATCATGATTCTTTGCAGGAAGGCATTGCTTATGAAGTAGATGAACTGATTAACTTTTGAAAAAATATCGTGAATTTTTGACCGAGTTATGCCCCTTTTTCAGCTTGGTGCATTTAAGCCTATGGAACCTTGTTAACAAAATATCTTGAGAGCCCCTGATGCTAGGATCATGATTTTTTGCAGGAAGACATTGTCCAAGGTGTAGATGACCCATTCAACTGTTGAAAACCATTTGTTAATTTTTGACTGAGTTAAGCCCCTTTTTTGACTTAGTGCATTGAAGCTGTTGGTATAAAAGAACCTGTATATACGGTTAAGAACCGTTAGAGATAGGGAGTTGAAATTTTATGTGTGGCATGTACATGAAAAATAAGCGAGCTTGTGAACAAAACATCCAAAGAACTGCTCAAGCTTTGTTCCTTGTATTTGGCATACAGTTACAGACTAAGATGTAGATGAACCGGTTAATACACCTTTCTGACTTATAAATTATGGGATGAACCCCCTTAGAGGCAAGCATATGGTTGGGGGCTTAGTGTTTCATAAACACATTTTCTAGTTTATTTGTAAATCCAATACGTGTATTAAGCGATAGACCCACGAGGATGCAACATTTATTCTACATTCTACAATATCAGAACTACACTGTTTGTCATCAGCACTGTTTTAGGACAATACTCTGAGCTACAATGTTTGCCTCAGTGCTGTTTTAGGACATTACTCTTTAGGACAATATAAGAGCTGCAATATTTGCCATAGGCAGTCTTTTAGGAAAATATCTGAGCAACAATGTTTGGTATCAGCTCTCTTTTATGATACCTAAAAAATTCTAAATTTTGGGACATCAAAAATAATTACCATAATTGTCCTAAAATTGGAACAGTTTGGTTTTACAGTGCAGGAATGTGTCCAAAAATTGAAATGGGATGGCAAATAGTGTAAATCCTGATCAGACTGCTCTTTGAGGAGCAGTCTGATCTGGGTTTGCACTATTTGCTCAGACCTAACTATCCCAATATATAGAGTTTTTATGGCAGCTCTCTTATAGGACAATATCTTAGCTACAATATCTACAATCAGCTCTCTTAGAACAGCACTCTTTTTGGACAATATCTGAGCTACAATGATTGCCATTAGCTCTCTTTTAGGACATTAATTCTCTTTTGAACTAGAAGATGATTGTTTTTTGCCATCAGCTCTCTTTTAGGACAATACTCTTTTGGGACAATATCTTAGCTACAGTGTTTGCCATCAGCTCTCTTTTAGGACAATACTCTTTTGGGACAATATCTTAGCTACATTGTTTGCCATCAGCTCTCTTTTAGGACAATACTCTTTTGGGACAATATCTTAGCTACATTGTTTGCCATCAGCTCTCTTTTAGGACAATACTCTTTTGGGACAATATCTTAGCTACAGTGTTTGCCATCAGCTCTCTTTTAGGACAATACTCTTTTGGGACAATATCTTAGCTACATTGTTTGCCATCAGCTCTCTTTTAGGACAATACTCTTTTAGGACAATATCTTAGCTACATTGTTTGCCATCAGCTCTCTTTTAGGACAGTACTCTTTTAGAACAATTCTTAGCTACATTGTTTGCCATCAGCTCTCTTTTAGGACAATACTCTTTTAGAACAATTCTTAGCTACATTGTTTGCCATCAGCTCTCTTTTAGAACAATACTCTTTTAGGACAATATCTTAGCTACATTGTTTGCCATCAGCTCTCTTTTAGGACAGTACTCTTTTGGGACAATATCTTAGCTACATTGTTTGCCATCAGCTCTCCTTTAGGACAATACTCTTTTGGGACAATATCTTAGCTACATTGTTTGCCATCAGCTCTCTTTTAGAACAATACTCTTTTGGGACAATATCTTAGCTACATTGTTTGCCATCAGCTCTCTTTTAGGACAGTACTCTTTTGGGACAATATCTTAGCTACATTGTTTGCCATCAGCTCTCTTTTAGGACAGTACTCTTTTGGGACAATATCTTAGCTACATTGTTTGCCATCAGCTCTCCTTTAGGACAATACTCTTTTGGGACAATATCTTAGCTACATTGTTTGCCATCAGCTCTCCTTTAGGACAGTACTCTTTTGGGACAATATCTTAGCTACATTGTTTGCCATCAGCTCTCTTTTAGGACAGTACTCTTTTGGGACAATATCTTAGCTACATTGTTTGCCATCAGCTCTCCTTTAGGACAGTACTCTTTTGGGACAATATCGTAGCTACATTGTTTGCCATCAGTTCTCTTTTAGGACAATACTCTTTTAGGACAATATCTTAGCTACATTGTTTGCCATCAGCTCTCTTTTAGGACAATACTCTTTTAGGACAATATCTTAGCTACATTGTTTGCCATCAGCTCTCTTTTAGGACAATACTCTTTTAGAACAATTCTTAGCTACATTGTTTGCCATCAGTCTTTTAAGGACAGCATGCTTTTTGGACAATATATGAACTGCAATGTTTGCCATCAGCTCTCCTTAGGAGAGCACTCTTTTAGGACAGTTCTCTTTTAACACCACATCATTCTGAGCTACAACATTTGCCTTGTCAGCCTTCTTACAGGACAGCACGTTTTAGGACAACATGTGAACTATAATGTTTGCCATCAGAGCTACCCTGTTTGCCATCAGAGCTACCTTGTTTGCCATCAGTTCTCTTTTAGGACTATCAAAGCTAACCTGTTTGACATACGGGCTGTTTTAGGACAATATCAGAGCTACATTGTTCGACATTATTGCTGTTTAGAACAGTACCAGAGTCACAGTTTGACACTACACCATTGCCATCAGGATCATTTAGGACTGTTACAGTAATTGATTAACACATCCCAGTATTTAGGTTAATTGCATTAATGCCATGTAGAGAAACTCTTTAAATGCCTTCATCAGTGTTGATACAATTAACCAACCTAAAAATATTTCAGTTGTGTTTAGGAAACCCTAATTTAAGGAAAGGCAGTGTCATCTGGTGTAACTAATGTTACTGACCCTGAATGTTTGAAAAAAATTCCTTGGCAAACAGAAGCAAACGTGGCTGAGTGGTTAGTGCTCCTGACTTTGGATCACAGGATGCAGAGCTCTAGATAAGAGGGAGTATTTGATGATAATTAAGGATAATTTTTTTTATTTCTCATCGAAACCATGTGTTGTGACCCCTCATCTGAACCGTCTCGACGAGATGGTTCAGATGAGGGGTCACAACATATGTTTTTATACAGAATTAACAAAAATTATCCCAAATTATCACCAAATACTCCCTCTTATCTAGAGCTCTGAGGGTGGTGTGTATGTGTCCTGCAGGAAGTGAGATTCTGTCGGAATCTAAACGCAGTTCTTCATTACTCAGAGCCATGCACGATCATCATTGCTCTCCCCACTCTCCTATCTTCTGATATGACTATTATACCCGTCTGCAGAAAGAGGACATGGACATTGTCCAGTCCGCCTGGACTCCCTGGACAAAGTCCAGGGTGTCCATGGACAATGTCCATACTGTGCATTGAGTCCATGGACAATGTCCACTGAGTCCATGGATAATGTCCACTGAATCCATGGACATTGTCCAGACCGGACTGGTCTCACTGGACTTTGTAGAATGGCATACTTTTTACTTGTCTCTAGATTCTGCTACATTGAAGCATAGAGACCATAGCAGATTTAGCGGTAGAATTTACTGGTGAAGGAGCTCAAACTTTGTAAGCATTGAAACTTTCATCAATGCAGCATTGTTGTCTACCTTCAGGAGCACTGATATACTTGAACATTTCAACAAAGATTTGTAGTGCGGTCAGAATAACTTTGTGATTATGTACGTAAGGAACTGTTTTGGTATTTTAAGTGCCGTGTTGTCTTGTTTGGCCGATAAATCATGTTACACTTTACAAAGGTGACAACTAAGGTGAGACAATATATCCCATTGTTATCCTAAATATCTGGACACCTTGACAACTTACCGTAACTTTCAGTACGATTTAGCAAATTATTTGATTTTGCTATTTAGCCATGTGTCAGAGTGACAAATAGTGTAGACCCTGATCAGACTGCTCCTTGGGAGCAGTCTGATCAGGGTCCACACTGTTTGGTCAGCAGTGGTATTTCAGTATTTAGTGTTACTGCAGTAATCCCCGATATAATCTTTTGACATAGATCGGACTCGATCCATGAAATATTGCGACAAATTCATACACAATCCATTTCTTGATTTTTGTGGACCAGATATACATAAAACAGTTTTAAAATACCATTTGAGTAGGAAAAATAAGTAGACCACAGAAATTTTGAATGAATCAAAGTACCGATATGTCATTTCTTGTGAAGAATATATTACCTAATTTGCATAGATAATTCGTACTGTAATGGCCGTAAGTATTGGAGCAGGGTGATTGAGAGAACAGTGGAGATTTGGATCAGTCTGAATGGTTCTTCCATTAGAGCAGTCTGATCATGGTCTTCACTGCTTGTTATTCTGATACATCGCCAGATTGTAAAAATGTTTAACTAAATTACTGATATGGTTTAAGGGTGTCCGAGTAATTTGGCAATCACAATATGGGAGAGGGTACAAAACGCCATGTAAACAGGGAACATTTTTAAAGTTCGCTATTTGAACCCTTCTATACCGATAAATATCAGAAATTCGAATTAGTACAATTGGTTTCAATATCTAATATGTTTAATGGAAAAGAGATCACTAACATAAATTTTCATGTTCTGTTTATTTATTTTTAGAAATTTGAGTTTTTAGTGGGTATGCATCACATGGGTTCTTTAGAATTTTACTACACTTGTAACCTGTGCAATGCACACCCTCCATGGTCAGCCTTTCATTATCATAATCTCATCATCCTGATATAACTGAAATACTGTTGAAAAGGACGTAAAATCACAAGTCATCCATCATCCATCCAACCCTCCATGGTCAAATCTTGCAGAAAAAGAAAGAGCAACAATAAAGAGACACAATGTCATTCTGTTTTTACAATATGTCAGAAAAAAACACACCATAAAACAAACTGGCTTAAAGCACCCAAAATGAAAATGCTGAAATTGCAAACAGCCCAGATCCAGATGAGGTGGCTCATAAGTAGCTGTCTCATCTGGATTTACACTGTTTGCCCTCTAGTTTTCAAATTCTCAATATGATATAGCTTGGGTGAAGCTTTTTTGTCGAGCCCGCTTGCGGTGAGCGAGACATAGTTTTTACAATGTCAGTTCGGTGTATGTCCGTGCGTAAGTCCGTGCGTGCGTGCGTGCGTCCGTCCGGATTTGTCCGGGCCATATAACTTCTACTTTTATGGATGGATTTCAAAATAATTTGGCACAGTTGTTCTCCTTGATGAGTAGAAGTGCCATTTGAAACATTTGTTCATGTAGGTCCAAGGTCAAGGTCACACTTGAAGGTCGAATGATAAAATGGCCGTAAATTGAGCTTGTCAGAGCCATAACTTCTACATTTACGAATGGATTTCAAAATAATTTGGCACAATTGTTCTCCTTGATGAGTAGAAGTGCCATTTGAAACATTTGTTCAGGTAGGTCCAGGGTCAAGGTCACACTTGAAGGTCGAATGATAAAATGGCCATAAATTGAGCTTGTCCGAGCCATTACTTCTACATTTATGGATGGATTTCAAAATAATTTGGCACAATTGTTCTCCTTGATTAGTGGAAGTGTCAAGTGACATACGTGTTTGGGTAGGTCCAAGGTCAAGGTCACACTTGAAGGTCAGATATTCTAATTGTCATAAATTGAGCTTGTCTGGGTCATCACTTCTACTTATTTTCCTTTGTGAAAATTTGAAAAAAAAGAAGAAAATGCTGGCTAAGCATGATGATGTTTGGCTTCTTTCTAGAGTGAAGCAGTTACTTAGTCTTGACATGCTTATAGGCCTATATAGCAAACAGTGGGCTCAACCAGTTGTCCCTGGACAACCTTCTAGTTTGAATTTTGCAGCCATAAACTTTGTCATCTGTCCTATTTTTTGTCATTTTAACCGTCTTACACTTAACAACAAAATATTTCCACGCCTCTATGTAGTTGTAATTTGGTTGGTCATGATCTTTTTGTAAAAAATACTTGTTAGGTCAGCGTTTAATGTTCTGATAAACAGATCTGCAATGTCAGTAAGTGAAATCAAACTTGTAAGACATGGCCGTGACAATGTTAAGAATTTTATATGCGTTAGCTATGATGTCAGTCCAAGGACAGTCAGAAAACCATAATGAAATAAACATTGCGAATCCAGATCAGTTCGCTCTTTCACTCCTTTAGAGGGACACTCGGTGCCAGGTGTGTGCAACTATGGTTACGTAGCGCTGAGCCACTTGGGGAGCGTTGTTAGGAGAATTGAACAGAACAGAACAGAACCTTGTAACGGAGCAGTCTGATGAAGATCTTCCTGTTTGTCATTTCGAACACTGTTCTTTGGCAAGTCATTGAATGAAAAAAAAAACAACATATTGGCAAGTCATTGAATGAAAAAAAAAACAACATATTGGCAAGTCATTGAATGAAAAAAAAAACAACATATTGGCAAGTCATTGAATGAAAAAAAAATTCAAATTCTATGATATACTGTTTTAATTCTAATAAATGCCCCTGCTCTAATAAATGCCCTGTCTCTTCTCCAAAAATAATGCACTATTAACTTGCATGAGTTCTAGTGTTTGTTTCTCTGGATGAGGTGGCTCTTTGAAATGAGGTCTACTAGAGGAGCAAATTCTTTTCTTTAAGAGTTGACCCCCACAGAGAATAGGAGGCAAAAAGTAGTAGAGTGTCTTCCTCTGAAAGTATATCCATTCACCATTATGACTGCTTATTAGAAGTATTTAAAATGCAACACCTTTGGGGCATTTCATAGAACTTGCCTTATCTAAAATTTCAGGAGGTGAGGGGTAGAGGTCCATCGTTTACTCAGTATTGCTTTTCTTCCAAGATCACTGGGCAGATTTTCTTGAAGTAAATCGCATTTCATCCAAGACCACTTGGCAGAATTTCTTAAACTAAATTACTTGGGATGATCTAAAAATGATGTTCATAAAATATGGCTGCTAGCAGCCATGTTTGAATTTACTGGTTGTTATATCTCCAGAACTGCTGTCACAATTTTGCGTACAGCATTTCTCTCATGGTCCAGTAACCACAGGGTATAATCGATTCCCCTAATTTTCACTTCCTGCAGAGACTGTACATCATATTTGGCTTCCGCCGAGACTGTCCACGATCTCTTGCTTCCTGCCGAGACTTCTGTACATGATAAATGGCTTCCTGCAGAGACTGTCCGCATGATTCTGCTTCCTGCCGAGGCTCTTGGCAGGAAGCAGAGACATGTGGACAGTCTCGGCAGGAAGCCATTTTTCAAGGACAGTTTTTCCTGCAGGAAGCAAGAGTTCGCGGACATTCTCGGCAGAAGCCAAATATGACGGACAGTCTCTGCAGGAAGCGAAAATTGGCGGAATCAATTATACCCTGTGGTAACTGTTGTGTCCAAATTAAAAAATAGTTCCTGCTGGCACTTGATCCAGGAGATCTACAGTTTGGTATCAGAACTCTCATTTGAAAAATAGTGGATGGATGGATGACTTGCGATTTTATGTCCTTTTCAACAGTAACTCAGTTATGTCAGGACGATAGTGCTGTGATAATGAAAGGCTGTGTGCAATAGAATCCCATTAACGGTAGGAAAGATTTTTGCTGAAAAATAGTAACATACGTAGATTAACAAATTGGACGTATCATATGATACGTAAATAAACTTAGGTAGGTATACTATTATTGGAATTGAGCAATTTATTAAAGTGCTATCAGTTGTATAGTTTGAATTAAGGATAAATATAGATATTCTTTTCTATAAATGGGCAATAAAGCAGTAAAAAGGGACCTAAGGACGTGCAGTTTATAGCATGCAAAGAAGAAAATATTTGGCCCATGCAGTTTGAGCATGCAGGTTCGAAGTATGCATAGGTCTTGGTTGCAGATTATATGCTGTCATCAGGCTGCTGAGATTTGCAAGAGGATGAGTCTCATCTCTTGTTTAGCAGGATCTCAGGTACAGTTTGGTGGTGGGCGACTTAACTGTTGAATTTTCTCATACTATAATCAATGACAATCCTACAGATAGATACTTAAGCCAAGAACCGTTATTCCCCGTATATATTGGAGTAGAAATGTATGTGAAATAGTATATACCCAGATCAGATTTCTCCAAAGAAACATTCTGATTAGGGTCTATGCTGTTTGTCATTCCAAAAGCAGTTTGACACATCGCAAAATATAGCAAAATCAACTGTATCAAATTTACGCTAATTGGTGTTATAGGTTTTAGCGTCCCAATGTAGAGTTATTACGGTAAATGGTAAATCAGTGCTCCAGATAAGAAGGGGTAACAGAGATAATTCAGGGATAATTATCCATATTTCTCCATAAAAACATATTTTGTGACTCATCATTAGAACCGTCTCATCGAGACGGTTCTAATGAGGGGTCACAACATATGTTTTCGTTGAGAAATAAGAAAAATTGTCTTCGAATTATCCTCAATACCCCCTCTTATCTGGAGCTCTGGGTAAATCGTATGACACTTTTGTTGTGAATTGTTTAAATACCAGAAAATGCTAAATTGATGTAGGAAAAAATGTTTTGAAAACGGCTTGGAGTTTGTTTAAAAATCTGTTAGGATCTAAGTTGTTTTGTTAATAACTAATGCATAAGGTGCAGAATGAAAAATTGCTTGTGGTTTTCAACCAGAAAAAAGAATTTTCTGACAGAAATTTGTTATTAATTTGTTATTCAATTTAGATATGAAAATACGATTTGTCACTGACTTGAATGATAAATGATGTGATGCGCAGCTAGTATCTGTGTTAATTTCAAAATGGGGTGATTTATATAATGTTAAAGCTATCGATTGTCAATTTCCCAGCAAAATTACGGAGTACCTGAATGTGTCTTTGAAGGATGATAATTCTTAATGTTTTAGATTGTTCAATTTAGTCAAAAGGATGTGCTACAAATGTGATGAGAGATTGTAGTTAATCAAATGAAGTGCATGTTTAACCCTTAAAGTGTCAAAAATTAAAATAGTTAAATTTGCAAACAGTGTAGATCCAGATGAGGTGGCTCATAATGAGCCACCTGATATGAATCTACACTGTTTGCCC
This sequence comes from Ctena decussata, assembly GCA_963989385.1. NCBI lineage: Eukaryota > Metazoa > Mollusca > Bivalvia > Lucinida > Lucinidae > Ctena > Ctena decussata. The sequence continues at coordinate 22,193,851 of OZ022506.1, forward strand.
TCTAGTGTTCGAATTCTCAATATGATATCGCTTGGATGAAATATTTTTTTAAATTCTGCAGACGTAAATTTTGTCGTCTGCTTTTTGGCGCATTAAGAGTTAAAATAGTTGTTGTGAAAAAGATGATATATTTATCATTCCGGTATCCAGTTGGATACACCCTTGATACAATGACACAAAATGGAAAATCTATTTATTAAGGCTACAGGTTGATTGTGCTGTGCTGGTTCTAATTAGGAGCCACAACATGAAGTTTTTTATGGAGAAAAAAGACAATTAACGGACTTTCACTTCCATTGAAATATTCCACAGATACATAGATATGGCAGGTGTATTACAATAGGCAGGCGATCCTTGTTACTGATCACACCTCTGTTTTGGGGCCCTGTGTCTCTAACATAGCTCAGAACTGTCAATGTTTGTATGATTTATTACGGGTTCGGACTTATGATTTGGATACATTGACTAATTCTTCTTATCCTAGAATTGTCTTTTCAAAGCAATCTGAATGTCTGTTTACTAAAACCATTGCAGAATTTCAGACAAATGCTAAATGACATGATAAACCTTCCAGACAAAATCCACGGAATAATTCTGGAAATCAACAGCAAAAATCAAATCTGGAATTTGATAGATGCTACTGAAAAGCATTTAAATGATAAAACAGAAAGATAAAAAGCAATATTGAGTATTTTATAGCCTGGCATTATAGCTAGCAAACATAATAAAATTGTACTTCTGATAGCGATGACAGTTTATATCAAATTGACTCTAAATATTTTGACAAAAGTTCCAATGCAAATAGTGTAGACCCAGATCAGACTGCTCCTAAAAGGAGCAGTCTGATCAGGGTCTGCACTATTTGCGATTTAGCTTGGAATCTTGGGACACGTCGCAGCTTGCTGACACAATTTTTATGAAATTAAAGGATGATCACAGTGATTTGTTGAGGTGGCCCATTTATTTGAGTAATTATGGTATTTAAAAGGCTTGAAGATATTTCATATTGATGTCTGAATTTTCATTTATGGGCGATAAAATGCAGATAATGCAAAACTGAAATGGCTGCCTATTTGAAATCCATAAATTCATAACTAATAACAGTATGAAGGGGTGAGAGGTTGGTGTCAGGGGGTCTTAGTTGAGTTGATGGGGCTTTGGGATTCAGTGCTTCAAAGTAAAACCTTTGAAGAACACATAACAGAAGGTAAAGCTTTTAACTCCTCTAACTTAGTAATGCAGTTTTATACCATTTTTCATGGAACTTTTACATATTTAGATTGTTTTTGTTCATTTTTTGTCAGGGTCGTTCCAAAGTTATTTCCCTTGATCTGTCCTGTATCATAACTCATAGCTACTGCTCCTTCAGTTTTAACCAATTTTTTGGAAACAGTTATCTGAAGTTGAACACTATAATATTCTGTTAGACCCTTTATATGTCAGCTGACTTATGTAGATCTTTCCGTTAGTTCTGAGCTGATTTCTGTGAAACTTTTCACCACCTAAAACTGTGGTAGGGACATTCTTGCTGGAGTTATGGCCCTTTTACAAATAAATTAAATTGGGTAATTCAAAATTGCTTTGCACACATACTGACATATCTGCATGCATCCAGATATTGCTCGGTTGGAAATTCTGATTAGATCCAACAACATGTTTTTTTTTTGTAGTGAACAAGAAAAAAGGCTATATTTTAATCATACTCTGTGGTCTGGAGGTCTTGAGATCTGGCTTAACCATGTACAAAAACGTGATACTTCGGTATGTTTCTGTTTATTGTTTCTTAGAAAGAAAACCTCAGTTGTAATAATTGATTCCATGGTGAAAACTAAAAACTTCCTCAAAATCCTGCTGGGTGCTAATTCTGATTAGTGAGCTTGCTGTTGTTTTAGAGATTTCACTTAGTGGGGATGGATGCTAAAATGTACATGTACAAGAACTAATTCTGCCGTCAGAGCCTCAGATAGAGGTAGCTTTGATGATAAATCTGGGATATTTTGTCATAATTCTCAATAAAAAACAAATGTTGTGGCTCTTCATTAGAACTGACTCTCAGAAGCAGTTTTAATGAGGGGTCACAACATTTATTTTTATAAAAAATGGACTGAAATCTTGGTTTGGGGTCAAAACCCACAATTGTTATTGGGAGCTCTGATCAGTTATGCTAAAGATTTTTTCAAGAACTTTTTGTAACAACATGAATTCCTAGCTTTAGTCTGATAGACAAATTATCCCACAAGAAGCTGTATAGTCAATGAAAACACTTAACTTCAGTTTTGTCTTGCCTGCGATTAGCAAAAGGGAGACATAGAGGGTATTTGACTTTTTCAGTGTAAAATCGATTTTCATTTCATTGAATGAACACCAAAAGCAGTATTTTCGCAAGTGGCGAAGCTACAAGTGAATATACCCCTTTTGGTGTTCATGAGTGAAATAAAGATCAATTTTACACTGAAATAATCAAATTTTCTGTTTCTTTTATACTTTAAAATTGCAAAAAATCACCATCCAATGCGTAAGCTACCACGACAGAGACACAACTTTTTCCCTGCTGTTTTGCATCAAATTTGATCTTCAGCGTGTTTACTGAGTATGATATGGGTTTTAAACACAGTTTGCAACTGAAAAATAGCTTGAAATTTCATTTAAACAAACAAATTTCCAGAAATTTGATAAAAAAGAATGCCGATAGGTGACTTAGTGGCCTGACGTTGCGTGCATTAACAATGTTATGTTGTCGCTTTTAGTGACGTCATTAACATCGTCACAAACATGCATGACATAATTTAAGTCAAGCTGGATAAGGTTTTGCCAGTTAATCGTCAAATAAATGAGACTATTTCACGAAAATCCTATTTTTTGAAACGCTGAAATCTAGTGATAATTTCACTGTTTGAAACAGTGAGATTATCAGTTTCGATTTCACTGAGAAAGCTCTATAATTCATTGAAAAGTATAACAGAAACATCAGCGTCGTTGATGATGCAAATGTTTCTTGACTCTGTGAGTTAAGTGTAGGGCACAGGACATGCAAGACATAGTTTTCCATAGAATTTTTTGTTAAACATATGTCAGGTGAAATTGGAATGATATATTGCAAGAAACAGAATCAGTTTTACCTGTTTCGGTTGGGATTGGAAAATTTGGCCCTTGGTGTATGATATTTGGGAGCTAGCCTCATTACCCCATAGATCATGAGTTGCCCATGGAACAGATTTTTGTCTTTGAACTTCAGATACATGGAAGCTTTCTGATTACTTTTCATAGCCGCAGAGCAGATAGCTGAGGAGCAGATGTTTTAGAGTGACTGCATCAATAAAAGATCATTAATACGATCAAATCAGACTCACCGTTAAGGCTCTTAAGTACTGTGACGAAATTGTGTCTGATCAAACAATGTATAGCAAGATATGACACCTTCTTCCGTAAAAAAAAATTAAGTGATAATAACAATAAATAGGTAAGATGTATGGTACACCTCCATGTTTTTCTGGCCGGGCCAGGTAGCGCAATCGGTAGGGCACCTGACTCGTAAGTCGGAGGTCCTGGGTTCGAATCCCGGTCTGGCCACATACTTTCGTTTCTCCTTCCGCTGATTCAAGAAGGGCAGTTGTCAGTTACTGGCGAAAGTATGTGCGCTTAGTACTGATTAACCGCTTAGGAGGTCTAAGCCTGCCCAGGAATAGTGTGGTTAGGTTAACTGACCGTCCCGACATGACCTTAGTTGTTTACCGTGGACGTTAAGCATCAAATCAACCAACCAACCAACCATGTTTTTCTGCCATTATTACAAAGGGGAACAACTTTGTGACTTCTTTATCTTGCAGATCCCCTTATAATGTTATTCATTACAAGACTGCTTTGGGATATAAGGCTATAATGTACAAAGGAATATTTGGCACAGCATTTAGGCCGGATTCAGACCACCACATACTGGTGGGGCTCTGGATTACTGGTGGGGCTGGGAGGTGCCGAGATGTATGTGTGTGTGTCTGTTGGGGGTGCTTGAAAATGTATGACATAATTAGGGATCAGTTTGATGAGAAGTTTGATAATGTCTCTTTTGCCTTGAAATATATGTTATGATATCTCATTAGAATCGCCTCGCTGAGGCAATTCTATTGAGTTGTCACAACATATCTTTTAATCTAACCACATAAATTATCCATAACTGTCATCAGATACTCCTTATTATCGGGAGGTCTACATATTATACATATTATACATAACACAGAAGCCCAGATGGCGGGGCTTACGCCCCAAAGCCCACCACCTGGATCTGGGGCTGGCATTAGCAATAAAGTGGGAGCCTTGGTTCATGGTTCCCAAATGCTTTAGAACGCCTTTCGAAGTCTCAAAATAGCACTATACACATATAATGCTATGGCTTTGCATGGAATATAGGGACCGTTATAGTACTTGGCAGTAGATGAAATGCTTTAATTAGAGGGTAAGCGTTTAATTCAGCAAAAAGTTGCTTACAAGGAAATAGGAAGGAAAGCTGATGAGTGACTGATTGAAATCCAAGACAAAATAAAAAAAGATGGAAAAAAAAGATGGAATTAAATATCACAACAGCAGGGTCATTTGAGTCACTGACAGTCATTCAAGAAGCCTCCCTTGTCTTTTGTTAATGATGAATTAGCACCTGTGCAGAGCAACATGAAAGTTATCGGATATCATCCCTGTATAAAGTTATTGAAATTAAATCATCTCTGTTTGAACTTGGAAAGTAATACTGTCAATTAATGGAAGATAAGTAATCACTGTATGAAATGGAAAAAATAAGGTGTATGTAAGGGAACAACATCTGTGACTTCCTTTTTGCTTCCTTGCATAATATAAACTTTCCACATGGGTGTATTCTTAATGGAAAGAATTTGCTTTTAAAGGAGCAAATTCTCTCCTTTAAGAGTTGACCCTTATTGAAAGGGAAGGGCAAAATAAAAATGGCAGAGTTACTTCCCCTGAAAATGTACACATTTTCCTTAAAGGTTATATACAGAATAAAAAATGTACAGCTGAAAGTTTAAACTCTTAATGGCATGAAGTGGAGAAGTCATGAAGCTGGAACTTTGTTAACTTATTTAACTTAATTATTATTTTATGAAATGGAATTTCTAATGATGGAAGTCAGCACTTATGAAATGGAAAAGACTATACCATGGAAGTTAAGTGATTTCTGTGAATATTGGAAACATCTCTAGCATGGAGGTTAATGGATCTCCCCTAAATGCACAATTTATAGATATTGTTCTCAGCATGAAATGGAAGTCTTAACATGGAAATTTATTCACCACTGCATGAAATAGAAACCCCTTCAACAGCAACAATTTGAGCTATCTTTGAATATTTACCAAATTTGGTAGTGCAGTAGAATGGATCAACAGCTGTTTGCAAGACATCTGTCCAACTCCAGACTCCTGGTGATGGGTGATAGCTGTTTAAATCTACATCTCATAGCAAGGTAAGAAGTTCTGCAGATTTCAGCAAAGTTCATTCTCCTGATTTCAACTAAGTTCGAAGCTAAATCTCAAAGCTTTGCAAAACTTTTGAAAAAAGCTGCAGACTTTTTTTTGCAAATTTTCTGTAAAGCATCTTTAGGCTCGATCCTGTAAAAGTTGTTGGAAGCTCACACATATTTAGCTTTTAAAGACTCTGCAAATGTTCAGCTAAGTTCTGCAGCTTTCAGTAAAGTCCTGGGATTTCAACAATTTGTTTTTCAAAGTTGTTTGGCTTTTTGCAAACATTTCTGGAAGTTATGTAGATTTCTGTAAATGTTCAGCTCTCATGAGCTTGGCAACAGTCTGCAAATATTCTGCTAAATTCTGCAGCTTTCCAGAAGTGCTTTGCTAAGCTGTCAGTAAAAGTTCTGTAAAAAGTCAGTACATGCATATAGTTTCATCATTTATTGCAGGTGCAAACCATATGTGTTCAAAATTTTGACTTTGCATACCAGATTGTCCATTTCTGTCTAATAGAAAATAAGGCTTTACTGAGTAAGGAAGTCTGTATTCATGATGCCTAATTCTGGAAAGTCTAAATTGAATTCCTGATAATTAGATATACATTAAGAATGTCTAAGGCTGTGTGTTACCATAATTGTATTTGGTAGAACCAAAATGTTATTCTGAATGCTGTCTTAGGAAATTGTGCTATAGGCAAAGATCTGAACCAGTGTGTGCATTTGATGACCATAAATGTTCTAAGTATTAGGACAGATGGGTCTGAGAAAACAGTGAAGACAGATCAGACTGCTCCTTCAGGAGCAGCCTGATCAGGGGTCTACAATGTTTCCATTCCGTTTGCTTCTTTTGAATGCATTAGTGCATTGTAAAACCAAACTGTTTCATTGAAAGGACAATTACGGTAATCATTTTCTAGGACAATTACAGTTTAATTATTTAAGGTGTCCAAATTTTTCGAGTTCTTATGGTATGGCATCATTGGTAAAAACAATGCACACTGCTATGAAAATCCAAAGTAATAGGACACGACAAAACTGTGACGGTAGAAGGTCACAGATATAAATAGATATGCAAATTACACACTCGGTAGTTTGTGGTCGAGTAAATGTTGGGGTATATAAGCAAATAAACCGCCCTTGGTGGGTTAGCATGCTTTTCCACTGACGGGGTTTGTTTGCAGGTCGGCCCACGTTACATTTGGTGGCAGCGGTGGGATAATGACAACTGCCAGACCGGAGTTGCCTCACCCATGTAATTCCCAGGCCAAGTCTTGGGACGAGACTTCTCGGAGGGGAAAGTAATGTGACGGTGGAAGGTCACAGATATAAATAGATATGCAAATTACAAACTCGGTAGTTTGTGGTCGAGTAAATGTTGGGGTATATAAGCAAATAAACAGCCCTTGGTGGGTGAGCATGCTTTTCCACTGACGGGGTTTGTTTGCAGGTCGGCCCACGTTACAAAACCAACAACGTCAGGCATGTGCAGCCAACGGAGACTCAGATAGCCTGCCAGGGCATCCACCCCAGTCTGGTCAAAGCTGTGGGCTTAAAGGGTAGCTACCTCCATGCTGACAGCCAAGCCTCTGATCAGACTGGGGCTGACAACAAAGTTTCTGATCAGACTGGGGGAGCCCAGGCTGATCTGAGGCTTTGCTGGGTGCACATGCCACTTTGTTTGTTTTGTCATGTCATGGCTCAGGTATATTAATAATATGGTAGATCAAACCGACCTGTCTGAATTTTCAGGTCATTGAATCAGAGGGGTGTGTGCATGTGTGTGTGTGGGGGGGGGGGGGGGGGGGGGCAGAGGGGGTGAGGGGGGGGACAGGGGGAGAGGGGGAGAGAAAGTGTGTGTGGGGGGGGGGAGACAGTATACATGTTTCGTAGTAGTAGTTTCACTGTGAGTTTCCTTTTTAGCTCACCTGAGCCGAAGGCTCACAGGTGAGCTTATAGTATAGGCAGGCATCTGTCGTCCGTCGTCCGTCGTCCGTCCGTCCGTCCGTCGTCCGTCAATATTTTCAAACGACATCTCCTCTGAAACTACGAGGCCCATGGTTACCAAATTTCATGTATAGCATCTATAGGCAGGGGGAACCAATAATACTGTTTTTTATCTAAATCGCTTCAGAACTTTGGTTGCTATGGCAACTTAAAGTTTCCATTGACTTGTATGGGAAAAATTGAAAATTTGCATTTATTGCTATGTTACTGCAGATTTTTTGACAAAACTTTTACAGAAATGTTCCTTGAGTATTCCTCTATCAACCACATGAACTTTATGTAAATTGCACGATTTGGCTGGTTGCCATGGCAACCGAATGGTTAAAAATAGAAAAAATATTCAAAAATCATCTCCTCAGAAACTATGGAACCAATAAAGCTCAAACTTCACAGAAAGGATCTAAGTACTAGCTTCTATAAAAGTACTGTTTTTCTTGGCAATTGCTGTAGCAGTTTGGTTGCTATGGGAACTTAAAGTTACCATTGACTTATAATGGCAAAATGGAAAATTTGCATTTATTGCTATGTCACTGCAGATATATTGACAAAACTTTTATGGAAATGTTCCTTGAATAGTCCTCAACCAGCGTTATTAAATTTATGCCAATTGCACAATTTGGCTGGTTGCCATTGCAACCGAATAGTTAAAAATAGAAAAATATAAAAAAAAACATCTCTGCAGAAACTATGAGGCCAATAAAGCTCAAACTTTACAGAAAGGATCTTACTGCTAGCCTCTATAAAATTACTGTTTTTCATGGAAATTACTCCAGCAGTTTGGTTGCTATGGCAACTAAGAGTTTCCATTGACTTATAATGGGGAAAATGGAAATTAGCAATTTTTGCTGTCTCGCTGCATTTATTTAGATTTTCTTTCTACAGAAATGTTTCTTGAATAGTCCTCTATGTTTCATATGAATTTTCTCCAAATCGCTGAATTTGATTGGTTGCCATGGCAAAATATAGGGTAAATTTTCGAAAAAGAAAGAAGCAAAAATGAAAAAATCTTCTGCTCAGAAGCCATATGGGGGATAAAGCTGATATTGTGCAAACATGTTGATGACAGTAGCCTCTACATGAATTTTGTATTTTCTTCCAACCCCATAAGAACTTTGGTTGCTATGGCAACTTATAGTTTCCATTGACTTATGATGGGAAAGGTGAAGCCATGAGGAGGATGAAGCTGATACTGTGCATACTTATTAATAACATTAGCCTCTACCTAAAGTATGTTTCATATTATCATTGCCCATGTGAACTGGTTGCTATAGCAACTTAAAGTTTCCATAGACTTACAATGGGGAAAGTGGACATTCGGTATTTATTTCTGTGTTAATGCAGATATTTTGACAAAAGCTTTACAGAAATGTTCCTAGAGTAGTCCTCTATCAGCCATATGAATTTTGCCCAAAGACCTGATTTTGATTGGTTGCCATTGCAACTGATAGGCCAAATTTTCATTTTTTTCATTTTTTTTTTTTTTGCCAAAGATCTTCTTCTCAGAAGCCATTGATGAGGGATAAAGCTTATTTTTTGTATAAATGTATGTGATATTATCCTCTACATAAATGGTGTGTTTTATTGCTGTTGTGCATGTTGTGTTGTTGCTGTGGCAATTAGTTTTTCCAACATGACCTCAGTGCTCAGGTGAGCGATATAGGGCCATTGGCCCTCTGGTTACTTTTTGTTTTGCCAATTCAAAAATTAATAATTCAAATATGAAAGATTTTGTCATGAAATCAGTTGAAAAATAGGAAAAAATCAAATATTAATATCATCAGTATCATCATTTGATCATAAATGTTTTCATGAATGATTAATTTTTATCAAATTTGTTGGTTGGAAATAATCTAACCATAAAAATTTGTCCCAGCTGACATATATGCAGTTAAGTTCTTTTATCATAGAATTTTTATTCTTGTAACTTAAAAATGCATAATGCATGTGCTCAGGAAAGACTCAGATCAGCTTGCATATACCGTATTAATCCTATTAAATGCTCTGGGGGCATTGCATTTTCTGACAGGGGCCGGGCAGGGGTGTTATTTAGAGCCTAAAAAGTAGTAAATCATGCAGCCACTCAGCCTAAAAACATATAATAAACAGTATTAAGATAAATGGACTTTCAGAGGGAGCAGCTCTGCTATTTTTTGCCTCCCTACTCCGTAGAGGTCAACTCTTTAAGGAAAGAATATGCCCCAGAAAGAATATGCTCCTAGAGGAGCAAATTCTTTCCTTTAGGAGTTGACCAGATTGCAAAGAGTGACCTCATCAAGAGAAGTAAATAGGAGTTCATACAATTTAAAATGACCTTATTTTTGGCAAAGAGGCAGGGGGCATTTACTAGAGCAGGGGCATTTATTAGGATTAATACAGTATGTGCTGATTGATCGGAATGAATTATAATTGCAAGCAAAGATCAGACTAATGTGCAGGCTTTTCTGTGACTGATGTACGGTGACCATGGCATGATTTTTATGGCATGATTCAAGTTCAAATTCCATCATGCCATGATCACAGAGGGCAAAAGAATTTGTTAAAAGCAAGAGTATTTAGGATGGCCATAAATTGCTGAAAAATCTTTAAATTATGACTTTTGTCTGCCTTGAATATGATCACAGTAGGAGCTGCGAGCTTTTGACATTTCGTATGAAAGCAGTAAATGGGTTTGACCTATCTTGCACTCCTTCAGAATTTACTTGTTATGCATTTTGAATTTAACTCTTTAAGCACCAGTGATGAAATTAGCAGAATTTGGGAACAGTGTAGATCCTGATGAGGCGGCTCATTATGAGCCGCCTCATCTAGATCTACTCTGTTTGCCCTCTAGTCTTTGAATTCTCAATATGAAATATCTTGGACAAGGCATTTTTCAATTTTTGCAGACGTAAATTTTGTTGTCTGCTTTTTGGTGCTTAAAGAGTTAAAAGTGAATGCATACCTTTTCAGGGGAAGCAACTCTACCTTCTTAATTGCTATCCCTTTTTAGTGGGATTCAACTATTAAAGGAAAGAATTTGCTCCTCATGGAGCAAATTATTTCCTTTAGAGTAGATTCCCATTTTTGAAGGGCATACATCAGCCAAGGAAGCAAGCAGGATGTCACAAAAGTTGTTTCTCTTAGAAAAAAAAATGGCAGAAAAACATGCCCTGTAGGCACATCACGTCGGAATGACGTTTTGATGTTGATGCTACGTGGTGACCTCGCATCAACGTCAGTACTACGTCATTACGATGTCATGTGCCTGCTGGGTTAAAACCACTTTGACTCTGAATTAATTTCAGGATAATATTTCTATGTATATTTTTAATGGCATGTATGTTGAGGCATCGATCTTGAAGCAGTTAGCCTCTTTCTATAATGATGGAATTTGTGTTTCCAAAATTTTGCAGCCAAATTGAATTTGAAAAGATTTTAATTGCAGGACATAATGTTTATTGATATCAAGAATTTTGCAGTTGCAATAATTATCCTAACATCACATAGTGTGAAATTACAAGTGTGAGATTTATCTCCCTTGCTAGTCAATGTATAGGTTAGTTTGGATTGTTTCCCCTCATGAGCAACCAATTTTGAACGTTAGCAATGTTTCAGTGATGGTTTCAGGCATACCATACACAAATTCATAAGTAGTGAGAAGGTAGCGTTAATGTACGTGCCTCACTGCCACTATGTGAGCCGTGACATGGAAAATCTAACAAAGTGGCATATGTGCCCAGTGAAGACTCAGATCAGCCTGGACAGTGGCCTAGGCAGAGGCCCATTTTGTTCAAAGTCTTCGCTGTATGCTTGAAGGGTAGCTAAAGGTTTATGCTAGCTCCATGCGGAGAGTGAAGACTCTGATCAGGTAGGGTGCATACCCAGGTTGATCTGAGTCTTCGCTGGGCACTTATGCCACTTTGTTGGTTTTGTTGTGTCGCGGCTCATGGCTGATAAATGCTGACATCCTGTCTTAAAATTCTATTACGTCAAAGTTTATTTCTGTAATGACCCTAAATATTTGGACAGACAGGTCTGAACAAACGTTGTAGACCCGAATCAAACTGCTTCTGAAGGAGCAGTTTGATCAGGGTCTTCAACATTTGTTCACTAAGCATCATTTGGATGCACTTTCTAAGAATTTTCCAACAATAATTGTCCGACTCTCAGGTGTCTGAAATTTTAGGGTTACTACGGCAGGCTGGGTCCTACTTTGGGATATGTGTCCCGTATTGGGATCAATGGTTCTATTCAAGAGGCTGCTGATACAGAAGACAATGGACTTGTCAAACTTTTAACTGTTTAACACTTGAAATTAAAACAATTACAAAGTGCTTGTTTTCACTTTAAAAACAATAACCAGTGTAATACAGATACTTCTTATTTCATATTTCATTTAATTATAATGGCGCATCCGGAGAGGCTGGATAGAACAAGTTCATGGCTTCACCTCCCAGAGATCAGTGCAGTATTTATGAGTCTAACTTACCAAGGGAGAGAATTCTTTGCAACTGTATACACTGTATATGTATCAAGGCAGACAAGGATTTTTCATGTTAAAGAGCTGAGATAGTCCATTCGTTTCATAAGGCTATTATAACTAAAAAAGCTGCAGGCTGTAATTGCAAACAGTATTACTAAGACCCAGATCAGACTGCTCTGGCTGGCACATTCTGGTCTAGGTCTATACTGTTTGCCTATGCTTTTCTTTTCCTTTGATAACACAGCAAAACTCCAGCCAGGACCTTCACAATTAGCCTAAATGCTGACCTGTCCTTTATTCCATGAGGCACCCTGTAGGCTGCCCTTAGCTGGACTGCTGATCCAGCGGTCTCAGATTCTATTCCCGCTGGAGGCATACATCTTTTGAATCATAAATGTGGTTCAAGTGCTCATAGCTTTTCATTATCACCCTCCCTGGGGTCTATTCCCACCATTCCCACCAGGGATGGATATCTTTTCAACTGTAACAAGGGTTCCATTGCTCACAGCTTTTTATTATCACCCTCCCATCATCCTGATCTGACTGAAATAATGTTGGAAAGGATATAAAATCACAACATCCAACCTGCCCCAATGAAAAGATGAAATAGGGCAAGGGATAACTCTCCTTAGGCTGTAAATTATTTGAAAATGGAATTGTCTCCCTTACATAATAAAAGACACAATCTATATTAGCTGTGACACAACAAAACCAACAAAGTGGCATGTGCGCCATGCAGCAAAGACACAGATCAGCCTGGGCATCCACCCAGTCTGATCAGAGTCTCTGCTGTGTGCTTAAAGGGTAGCTAAGGGTCTAAGCTAGCTCCATGCTGACAGCAAAGACTCTGATCAGACTAAGTGGATGCCCAGGCTGATCTGAGTCTTCGCTGGGCACGCATGCCACTTGTCATGGCTCAGTTATAGCTCCAGATTTGGAGATTATTTGATGATAATATTTTCTTGGATAATATTTCTTCAGTTTAAAATGTAAGTTTAGACCCCTTGTTAAAACTGCTCAGTGAGGTAGCTGTAAAGAATGGTCACAATGTAAATATTTATCTAGACAATCCCAGAATTCTCTTAGAATTTAGAACTCACAGTGTAGGTTTAATTACTAAGCCATTATTTAATTACCATTCAATCATATTATTCCTTCCACCAATGAAACAATGACATTACATACTTGAGAGCATCCTTTGGGAGATAATCTGATGCCAAGAATGTGAATATTTGAAAGTGTATTGGATTTACCATACAGATTTAGACTTTGAATGGGGCCAGGTCCAGCTAACCTGACATGGAGTGTCATATGCAACAGTTGGCATGCAGTAGAAACCCTGGGCAGACTGCTCCGTGCTGAAATCCGATCTGGGTCGCATCAGGTTTCACTTACATTTTGCTGTAACAATGCTATGATATAAATTTGTATTGTTTTTGTTTTTTGCACTTCAATTACTTTATCAGTTTGTGTGAAGGGATGTGTGTGTGTGACTGGTATTATTATATCATTGTTTATGTTTCTATAATGCATTATGTCTTTTTTTTTTTTTTTTTTTTTTTCAATTTCTGTATGTACATATTTGTAGTTAGTGAGGGCCTCATGGAAGATTAGTTTTTGCTAAATGTGTCACCCTCTAGAAATAAAGTCGATTATTATTATTATTATTATTATTATGAGATGGATGGATGACTTGCGGGTTTATGTCCTTTTCAACAGTATTTCAGTCCTATCAGGACAATGGGAGGTTGATAACTATGAAAGAATGTGCACAATTGAACTCTGTTTACAGTTGAAAAGATTTCCTGCCCCAAGAATCAAACCTAGCTAGCTTAGCAGGCCAGCACTTAGCCCACTAAGCTTAACTGCAGCTCCAATGGTATATGAGAAAAGAGGATTGTAAGTTTATGTATTGCAGTTGACTCAGTTGCCCTAGCAAAATTGAATGATTGATTGATTTGATGCTTAACGTCCACGGTAAACAACTATGGTCATGTCGGGACGGTCAGTTAACCTAACCACACTATTCCTGGGCAGGCTTAGACCTCCTAAGCGGTTAACCAGTACTAAGTGCACATACTTTTGCCAGTAACTGACAACTGCCCTTCTTGAATCAGCAGAAGGAGAAACGAAAGTATGTGGCCAGACCGGGTTTCGAACCCAGGGCCTCTGACTTATGAGTCAGGTGCCCTACCGATTGCGGCCCTAGCAAAAAACCTGAGCAAACATTTAATGTAGACTCAAACAAAAAAGAAAGCTACTTCTGTATATGCATTTACAGTTTTGTCATTCAGTGAACAGGATAACCTTTTTAGACTGGAAGAGTGTTTTGAGGACATATGCAAACAGTGCAGACCCAGTTCAGACGCCACAGAACGTGGCATCTAATCAGGATCTATGCTGTTTGCTTACAGGAATTTCTGTGCAAAATACAATAAAAGTGGAAACATTCACCAGAAACCCTAAAACTAGAAATGGACTTATCAACATGATAAGGATGGACAAGTCCACTAGTCAGTAAAAGTTTAAAACAAACCCAGACTGGAGTGGACTATCATTTCCCGTGCTGCATGGGTGGCCAAAAAGACACAGTAGCAACTTTAGTGGCCACTTGTACTACAAAAGCTTGTCTGACTCAGACTTATGCAATTATCTTTGGATCATATAAGTAAGAGTTAACTCTTGCTCAAGCGCGGATCAGCTCACATTTGATCGGCTTTATCACGTGAAGATCAAGTCACACTCATCTGAGTAACGATCAAGTTGTACTTGAACAATAAAAATAACTGATTTCGAAAGGGTTGTAATGTACCTAGTATTAGAATACTGGCAGCTGACCCTAGGTAATAGAAAGATCCAGTTCTTGGCGCATGTAAGCAGAGAAAGTCATGACCAGCCTGCGCATCATTAGTCATATTATTCATATTAGGCACCATTGCTGATTGACATCATACCATAGCCGTGTAGAAACCGAGAAATCTGAACCTACCTGTGTGAATTTGTAGGCTGATCTTGGCAGGGACATGTCCATTCGAAATTGCAGGGCTCGCTCTCGGTATCTGCAACGGTAGGGACATGTGCGTCCCCATTCATTATAGTTTGTTCATAGATGTGGAAGTATATGTACGTGAAAGATTTTCCCCATTTGTAAAGCGACCGTTTCTGCAGCATCATTTGTTTAGATTCTGACTCTGTATCTCCATCCAGTCGAAGAGCATGACAAGACAACAAAGAGAGTAGTGTCAATTTTATCGTGTAAAAATGTTATTTGAAAATGTTTTGCAAGGAAAAAAGGTTTTGCAAGATAAAAAGGGAAGATGAAAAGTAAATTGAGACCGTGGAGCATGAGCGAAGTTGCACTGTACATACAAACTAATTTTAAAACAAAGCTCGTACAAAGGCATCTATTTAAACTTTGAATAAATTCGTAACTGTAACTTGTTTTTAATATTTAACCAAACATTTATTAAAGCAGACTGTTACAGCGTATCAAAAGTTCTTTTTGCTACATAATTTACTTGTAGAAATAATTTCTTTCTTGTCCGTATGTTGGTATATTGTAGCATATACGAGCGCATGACAGTATGCCATTTCTATTGTACATGTAATAGTAATCATCGTAAATAAAGGAATTTATCTGGATAACTAAATGTCAAATTTGGAATCTGTAGCATCCATCAAAATACACAGAATTTTACGTATTTCTATATATCCCTGCTGAAACTCAGGGCTTCGTATTCTGCGTATATAAAACATGCTGACCACAATCCACCGATTTAACATATAGGAAGGCAATACTTCCGTGGCGCAGACAATATACTTAAAAACACTAGTTTTCAACATATGGTTGGTTGGTTTGGGTTTAACGGCCCTTTGAGACAGTATTTCACTCTATATCGAGCCGTCTTCCAGAAAAGGGGAGAAAGAAAAGAGTATAATAGGCGAGAGAAACAAGAGCTGTCACCAGACAGCATAGCTGGCCTGAACTGGTGCTTGTCCATCATGAACACAAAGTTCGAAAAATGTGAACTTGACCTCCAAGGTCGAGTAGGAAGGTGATGCTGCTTCCAGGTAAAACTCTGGTATCTGTCATCAGTCTGGGTATAACTTTACATCTAGGCAGTTTGAAACCATACATAAGTGACCTTAAATTCTGTGTGTGTGTGGGTGAGTGGGTGGCGGGGGGTGGGGGGGGGGGGGGGGGGGGGGGGGGGGGGGGGGGGGGGGGGGCTGAATAGAAATTTGAAAATAAAGTCCAAGGTTGACCTACGGTAATAGTCAGGGGGGATGATGGTGCGGAATAAAATGTTGGACCAATATCTATTATTCTACCAAATTATTTTAAATTGATAAAAGGATTTAGGGATTTAGAAACTATGAGATCTTAAAAACTTTAACGTTTTGCTAACGCCGACGCCGCCAGCGCTGACACCGGGGGTAGTACAATAGCACTTCCTGAACTTTGTTCAGGCGAGCTAAAAATCCAAACAACCCCCATGCGCACCTACTGCCAGCACAGTAGGCTCTTGTCCTACTATCATCAAATTTGGTTGGACGCCTCGGCACTGAAAGTTACCCAGCACTATCACCGGACCGACCACCCCCTCGTCAAATGGTATTTGTTCAAATATAGCATCATGAAATATGACGGGATCAAGCCTGTTACGGATATTTTTCCTTATCTTAAAGCCTTACTAAAACATCAACTTTATCTAAATATATTCCATTTTTAATGTCCATACAAACTGATAATGTGCTTACCCTATATCTTACTTTATTTTAGATTTGAAATACCGAAAAGAGAAGAAATGTCAGGGACACGTTTTCCAAACCTGCTACGAGGCAGGGTTGTGTGATCCGTACTTTCTGAGGGCCACTCACCGTTTCCTTATCGATACAAAAGCCAAGTGAGCGAGAATCAGACCTGATCGGAGCCGTGATCCTAACATGAGTTGGTAAATCCGATCAACGGAGATTCTCACCTGAGTACCAACTCCCACTTGCCGGGCCGGGTAGCGCAATCGGTAGGGCACCTGACTCGTAAGTCAGAGGTCCTGGGTTCGAATCCCAGTCTGGCCACATACTTTCGTTTCTCCTTCCGCTGATTCAAGAAGGGCAGTTGTCAGTTACTGGCGAAAGTATGTGCACTTAGTACTGGTTAACCGCTTAGGAGGTCTAAGCCTGCCCAGGAATAGTGTGGTTAGGTTAACTGACCGTCCCGACATGACCTTAGTTGTTTACCGTGGACGTTAAGCATCAAATCAACCAACCATCAACTCCCACTTATCCCGTTGTACAAGTGGCCATAGATGTATGGGTACACCATCATACTTTTCTGCCACTTTTTCAATTTATCTGACTCCATGTTTGCTTCGTTGGATGATAGAACCCTTCTGAAAAGGATCTACCTTTAAAGAAAAGAATTTGCTCCTAGTAGAGCAAATTGTTTCCTTTAAGGGTTGACTCTAATTGAGGAAAGAGTCAAACATAAAAATGGTAGCATTGAGTCCCCTGAAAATGAACCCCATTATCTTAAAACTGTTGTTGTTCCAATTTTCCGGGGATGCATGGTTGGGCAATGGTGCTGAGTAACTTTCAGTGCTGGGGCGTCCTACTAATTTGGATAATTGTAGGGTCAGGGCCTTTTGTGCTTGCAGTATAAGGTGCAGGTGGGGGTTGTTTGGATATTTTATCTCTCCCCTATCATTTCTTTTTTCTTTCTCCCTCTCTCTCGGAGACGGCTTGATGTAGACTGAAATACAGTCTCAGAGAGCTGTTAAAGCCAAACCAACCAACCAACTCCCAATCAAGGCCACAAAAAACATCTTCAGTTCAACACGGCTGATCCACACTTGAAATATTGCAACATGCAGATAACCTTTCTCTTTTTCCCAATAACTAGCCATGTTGAAAAAGTTTCCAATGTCCAATAATCGTCTAAATTACGGCATCTCTGATTTTAGATTCCATGTGTGATTTTAGAAAACTGATTCCGTAATTGCAACTATTTTGAGAAATATTTCTATTTATTAGCCGCGTAAAGGATACAGTATAATAAGTGCAATGTGCAAACTTGGATATAATTCATAAGAAAGACACGAGATAGGGGAGATGTATTTATGTCTTCGGTTTCAGAAATGACAACTGGTTTTCGGAGAATTTATTGCATAATTTAATTTACCAGTAGACATATGTCAAATCCTGCAGGGACAGCTGCACACATCGAATTATGTGCATTTCATCTCAGAAATATTTTATAAACTGTATCATATTTTCTGTGAATATTTGGATTCTATGACTATTTGGATGCTTTCGTCATTTCGATAAAGGGTTATTCGGTCTCCAAATTAGGATGTGCCACATAGTGCCAAAGGGGTGTTCATCTCCAAACAGGGCACACCCGTTTGTCATACTGGATGCATATAGGCAAAAAGTGCAGACCCAGGTCAGACTGTTCCTCCTGAGAAGAGTCTGATCTAGATCTGCACTGTTTGTTTAAAGCATTTTTATATGAATAATTTTAGGGTAAATACAGAAACTTGTTCAAAAGAAATGTTAATTTAGCTCTTCTTGTGTTCTCAAAGAAAAGTTGTTAGTTCACACTAGTTAACATGGGAGGAAAATTAGTGAAGGAAATGTAAATTGTGATTATTTGGAGCAAAACAATGTCGAATAACTTAGTTATAGGATAATAACAAAACTGTATTACTGTAAATACCAAAAAAATCAGGACACAATGGTCAATTATTCTATAATTCTCCTAAGATTTTTATCAAGTTGATTTTTCCCAGCCAGCCACGTGCATGTACGTGAAAAAAATCTTGGCAGAATGGCAATCAGTACAGACCCTGCTCAGACTGCTCCTCAGAGGAGGAGCAGTCTGATCAGGGTCTGTACTGTTTGTGCCGGCCCTTCTGCCCCATTATTTAGAGTCTTCCTAGAAAAGCTGAGTTTTAAAAGATTGAAACGAAGAAAAAGTCAGTCAAATTTGTTAAATTAATGAAATTTTGAAGAAACAAATGTTTATTTTGGAATTGATTGAAACAGAAATTAATGAAAGCTAGTTGTGCATGTTCAAAGTCCACTTGTACCAAAAATGTTGTTCTCCTGGTTTGATTAAGAAAGGCATTTTTTGCACATTTAAATCCTCTAAACATTTTTGGCTTAAATTTTAATTTTTTGTCTTAATTTTCTAGAAAAATATTGATATTGTAAGGTCTCCTTGAGTCAGCTCAGATAAAGTCCATAATACCTTTTAGTAAGAAATAAAATTCTATCCTCAACACTTGCAATTATTCATAACGCTTTGGTGCATTATTGCTTGTTTTTTCTGCGACACACATTTCAGCAATGTGCTGATTTCAGCAATGTGTTGTTTCAACCTCAACTTCACATTCATTGTTAAATGGTAGCAATTATTTCCAGTGTTAATTTACAGAATCAGTGGGAGAAAAAAAATTCAAGGTTTTCTGAAAAACAAATTTGATGAAAAATGTTATCAATGTGAATTAAATTCGATTAATAATGTGGAGCAGGGTCACCTTCACCAGTTACGTTAATTATCTTCAAAATTGAACAAATTATTCCTAAAAATTAAACACATTATTCTTAGAAATTGAACAAATGCACAGAGCTCTAGATAAGAGAGAGTATTTGGTTATAATTAGGGATAATTTTTGTTAATTCTGCATAAAAAATATGTTGTGATCCTTCATCTGAACCGTCTCGACGAGACGGTTCAGATGAGGGGTCACAACATATGGTTTCGATGAGAAATAAAAAGAATTATCCTTAGTTATTATCAAATACGCTCTCTTATCTAGAGCTCTGAATGCATGTACTGTATTTTTTCAGCTATAAGACTGAGTTTTCCGTTTCTAGAATGATTCCATGTTTCTAAATCAGTCTTACTAAATTGTGCTATGAGATGGGGTTTTCCCTTATAAAACAGTCCCAAAAATCTAGATCCATCTTATAAGATGGATCTAAATTTTTTAGGTTGTTTTGGAAGAGAAAAACCTTGTCTCATAACCAAAGAAATATGGTAATTAATGAAACAAAATTTCTGGACATCTCTGAAGAATTACTTGTAATTGATGAAATAAAGGTTTCAGGCATCTCTTAAATAAGGTTTACTATAATTGATGGTATAAAAATATCAGATAGTTTAAAAATGTTGAAATGGATAGAGCACAAAGAAATTGATGGAACAAAGATATCAGATATCTCTAAAGATTTTAATATAAGCAGTGAAACAAAATAGGGCCTCTCTGAAACAGTTGAGGTAATTGACGGAACAAAGATTAAGGGCATTTCTAAAGAAGTTTTGTAATTGATGGAACAAAGATTTAAGGTATCTCTAAAGAATTTATTTGTATTTGATGGAACAAGGATATCAGATATCTCTAAAGATTTTGATGTAATCAATGTAACAAAGTATGGCCTCTGTGAAACATTTGAGACAATTGATGGAACAAAGAGTAAGGGCATTTCTAAAGAAGTTTTGTAATTGATAGATCAAAGATTTAAGGTATCTCTATAGAATTTAGTTGTAATGGATGGAACAAAGATTTAAGATTCTTAAGAATTTGATACCATTGATGGAACAGAAATTCGATATTATTGTTCATGTCATTGATATAACAAAAATTCTGACTTCTCCTAAGAACTTGTTGTAGTTGATGAAACAAAGATTCCAGGCATGTCTGAGGAATTGGTTATTGATGGAACTAAGATTTCAGGCATCTCTGAAGAATTTATCTTAATTGATGGCTCAAAATTCTTGGCATCTCTAACTTGTTTTTGAAAATGTTAGAACTCGAATTTGTGGTGATTGATGCAACCAAAATTTGGGGAATTTGTGGAAAATTTATTAGAACTAATAGAAAAAAGGTTTAAGGTTTCTTTGAAGATGACAGTAAAAAGGTTTATTGCATCTCAAACACTTTGATGTGGTTGATACAACAAAAATCCTGGCATTTCTTTAGATTTGTTTTAATTAATATAACAAATATTCCTGGCATCTCTGAAAGATTTGTTGTAATTGATGCAACAAGGATTACAAGAATCTGTAAAGAACTGGTCGTAATTGATGGTCCAAAGACTTCAGACATCTCTGAATGATTAATGCAGATTTAAGGGATTTACAAAGAATTTGTTATAGTTGATTGGCCAAAGATTTGAGGCATCTCAGAGAAAAGTGTTGCAAGTTTTGGATGAAAGGTTTTAGGCATCTCTGATCAGTTTGATATGTATCATGGAACATAGATTTCAGGTATTTCTAAAGAATTTGTTGTAGTTGGAGGAACAAATATTCAGGGAATTTGTTGACTAATTGTTCTCTCATGAATTTGCTGTCATGGGTAGAACTAAATTCAGGATCTTTAACATTTTTTGTAATCAAAGGAATAGATTAAAGGCATCCCTGAGAAATTTGTTGTAATAGCAGACAAAGATATGGCATCTCCTAAAAATATGATGCAATTGAGGGAACAAAGATTTTAGGTCTCTGTAAAGAATTTATTGTAGTAGAGGGAACAAAAGGTAGTTCTAAAGAATTTGCTGTTATTGATGGAACAGATATCTTAGATAGCTGTGAAGAATTTATGGTAATTGATTGAACAATTATTTAAGGCATCTCTAAAGAATTTATCATAATTGATGGAACAATTATTTAAGGCATCTCTAAAGAATTTATCATAATTGATGGAATAAAGGTCTGAGGCATGTCTGAAGAATAGGTTAAAATTGATGGAACAAAGATTTAAGACATCTCATATGAACTTGTTGTAATGTATCAAACAAAGTTATCTAGGCTTCTAGAGAATCAGTTGTAATTTTCTCACAGAGGTCAGAGGCATCTTTAGAGAATACATTTTAATTGATGGACTACAGATTTGAATGATCCATATGGAATATTTTGTAATTGGTGGAACATAGATTTAAGGCATTTGGAAAAAAATTGTTGCAATTGATGGAGCAAAGACTTAAGGCTTCTCTAAAGAATTTGTTGTAATTGATTGACCAAAGGTTAAAGGTATTTCTGAGAAAATCATTGCAATTTTTGGATCAAAGGTTTTAGGAATCTCTGAATAATTTGAAATACTTTGGGCAACAAACTCTTCTCTAAAACTTTGATGTAATTGAGAGAACAGAGATTTAGGGCATCTCTAAAGAATTTGTTTTAATTTATGGAGCACAGATTCTTAAGGTTTCAAAGGAATTTGTTTAATTGATAGCTTTTCCAAAGAATTTGCTGTAGGTGATGGTACACAAAAGAAATTAGTTGTTATTGATGGAACAAAGATTTATGGCTTCTGTGAAGAATTAGTTGTAACTGATAGAATAGAAGTAAGGCTTCTCTTAAACATTTGTTGTTATATTGATGGAACAAAGATTCTTGGCTTCTCTAAAGAATTTGTTGTTATTGATGAAACAAAGCTCTATGGCTTCTGCAAAGAACCTGAAATTGTAATTGATGGCACAAAGACTTAAAGCATCTCTAAAGAATATGTTTTAGTTAATAGCTTCGCCAAAGAATTTATTGTAGTTCATAGAATAAAGAAAAATATTAATTGTTATTGCTGGAACAAAGATTTATGGCTTCTCTTAAGAATTTGTTGTAATTGATGGAACAAAGTTTTATTGCTTCTCTAAAGAACCTGTTGAAATTGTAATTGATGGCACAAAGACTTAAAGCATCTCTAAAGAATATGTTTTAGTTAATAGCTTCGCCAAAGAATTTATTGTAGTTCATAGAATAAAGAAAAATATTAATTGTTATTGCTGGAACAAAGATTTATGGCTTCTCTTAAGAATTTGTTGTAATTGATGGAACAAAGTTTTATTGCTTCTCTAAAGAACTTGTTGTAATTGTAATTGATGGTACAAAGATTTAAGGAATCTTTAAAGAATATATTGCAATTGATGGAACAAAGATTTAAGACTTCTGTAAATAATTTGTTATAATTGTAATTGATGGAACAAAGATTTAAGGCTTCTCCAAAGAATTTGTTGAAATTAATGGAACAAAGATTTGAGGCATGTTTTCAGAAGAAACTATCAATGTACCAAAATCACAAGTCCGCACCTCAGGTTATTTTTTTCTGATATGTCTGATATATTTGATTGGATTAGTCTAAAGAGATGTACTGATCATTTGCTGTTTGACTTTTGTGCTTTATGCAGGCTGACACAGACAGTCTTGTGTTTTGTATAATACCAGAATAGACGGCATTCATTGCTCATATTTCTGGAAAGCTTTCGAATTGATGTTTTGGAGCCATATTCTATTTGGAAATTTCGTAAATACTGAAAATATTGGTGGGACTTTAAATTTAAACCAGTAATATTACAGTCCTGATTTTCTTAAAAGATCAACTTGCTGATTTTGTCAAAATTTGTTGGAAGAATTGCAAACAGTGCAGGCCCTGATCAGACTGCTCCTTAGGAGCAGTCTGATCTGGGTCTTCACAGTTTGCTCTGGCACAGCTATTCCTATATTTTGGATCATTTCAGAACTTGCCCAGAGGTTTGTCTGTGATCTGTGATAATAATGATATAAATCCTTTATGAAACTACAATTTCATTTTGTATTGATATTTGGTAGTTTGTATTGTATCATTATTAAGTTAGTTATGATTGATGGATACAGAGAAAATCTGGCGATGTTATTACATATTTCCTGACATTATTACATATTTCCATTTGCATGATTTGGGCTCTAGTGGATTTGCCAGATTTTCTAGACATTTGTCCCATTTTGCCGCAAAACATAATGCTATCATTCCAAGTACTTCCTTGCCTACGTATAGTACCACTTGAAAACTAGTCCTGTAAGAAAACTGGTTGTCTTACATGCGACAAACAGAAATGAGACATAATTTATGTATTATTTTTCCAGTGTCGGTACTGGCATTGATGGCGTAAACTTTGTGGGAGTTGGATCATCAATCGCAATTAACCATGGTTTTACCAAAGTTGATCAAACTCTCTCTGGTTTGGTTTCCCTATATAGTTCACTGACCGGATCCCCTTGGAATGATTGCTCAAAACATCCATTACATTTGGTTGAACCGAGGTTGTGAATGAACTGGTTAAAATCAAAGAACCAGTATTTGTTTTGAAGGTTTTGGTTGGCTGTTGATTTTAGCATAGGGGTAACAAGTGATAAAAGTATCAAGTATTTAGTTTAGTGTTCAGTGGCAATGGGCAGACATGTACGTGAAACTCAGCTTTCTACATAATTCTTGTTTACAGCTGCTCCTAAATTTTCAAACAGAAAGGACTTTTTTCTGTTCAGATTGTTTGACTATACTCCACAGAAGGTCAAGAAGTAGGGTTTACAGCATCACCAGCATTAATGACACTGATACATTTAATAATCAAATTAAAGTATTTGTCATGCAGAAACTGGAAAATACAGTTAGGAATTGTATGCCTGCTGGATTCTTGTCTTTGGAGCTGCAGACTTTGATAAAAATTGTTATTTCTGCATATACTGTAGTTGTATTTTGTGACCCCTCATTAGAACTGCCTAACTGAGGCAGTTCTAATGAGGGGTCACAACATATGTTTTATGTAAAATGAATAGAAATTATGGAAGAATTGTCATCAAAAACTCCTCTTGTCTGGAGCTATGCTTATGATGCTTAGAATTCGTCTGATTGCACTAAATTAGAGATTGGTTTGAAAATCTTGTGAGTATGAAATTAAGACTAGCGAGACAGTAAATTTGAAGCAGTCAGGCAGTGCTTTCATTATATGAGCCGCGACACGACAAAACCAACAATGTGGTTGTGCACCCAGTGCAGACTCAGATCAGCCTGGGCATCCGCCCAGTCTGATCAGAGTCTTCGCTGTCCGCATGAAGGTAGCTTAGACCCTTAGCTACCTTTTAAGGGCTTAAAGAAGAGTCTGATCAAACTTGTTGGATGCCCAGGCTGAGCTGAGTCTACGCTGGGCGTACAACCACATTGTTGGTTCTCTCATATGTAGTATAGACAAATTGAAAAGGCTGATGGTCATCACAAGAGGCTTTGGACGTGTGATCTGTCAAAGACTCAGTCTACAAGGCAGCTGTGTGGCTTGATCAGAGCTATTGTTGTTGCACCTTAACACAAATCTGTTCCTCTTGTGGAATCTAAAAAAATTGATTTTTTTTTTCACTTTATTATTATTAATGAAAACATAATATACATATTGTAGAACCTCATTGATGCATTCTGAGTTGACTATAATATTTTAAAACATGTTTTTTGAAAGGAAAAAAAAGTATAGAAAATGAAAAAGTAAATATCAAAAATGATAATAATATTTAAAAAAAGTAACATATTTAAGTCTCAAAATTAAAAAAGTAACATATTTAAGTCTCAATATTTTGGTTTTCCCTCTTTATAGCTGTATTACATAACCTAGTGACTTTATTGTGAGACATCTTTTTGCTTGGTTTGATGTCTTATTTCCGTATTATTGTGTTATATTTGCTTCTGACTGGCTTTTTCTTCCATACTATAACTTACCAATATTCTGGTATTTGGTTTCCAGGAGATATATAGGAACTCAAGAAATTACCTCTGTAAATTACCATAAGAAACAGAAGTTTCACAGCACACAGAGTAGAACCAGATCAGACTGCTCCTAAAAGAATGTTAAACTCGTTTGTTAAATGTTTAGAATGCTAACATTAATTGGTTGAAATGTCTGAAAATTTAGGGCAGTTCTAGTATTTCTGACTTTATGAAACATTAAAATGGTGCAGTCATGTGCAGAAAGAAAACATTCTGGATTTGGATTAATCATAGGAGTAATAATTATAACAGAGAAGATGTGGAAAGACAAAATAGACATATTTGGATGTATGAATTAAATAGTTGGGGTTTGTAGAAATGGGCAAAAAGCACTCACGGCTTTTATGCCCTTTCCGAAAGATACAGCGCAATAGGTCACATCCTGCAGAAAATAAAGTGAATCGGTAAGAATTTAGTATTCACAGTGATGATTAAAAAAGTTTGTGAAGAATGTAACCCAGCAGGCATGTATAAGGTCGAAATGATGTCCCACTGACGTTAATGCGACATCATCATGTTGCATTGATGTCAGTGCGACGTCATTTTGTTGTAATGTGCCTGCTGGGAAGTGGCATGTTTGAACATGCGGGTGTTGAAAATGAATTTCTAGATGATGACTTGGATGACTTGGGCAGTTTTTCATCCTTTTCAAAGTATTTCAGTCATATCAGGACAATGGATGGATGATTATGTTAGGCTCTGTGCATTGTAGCGGTGTTTTTGTTTGGACAGAATCTCACATCCTTCAGGACTCGAACCTCGACTTCCAAGGTGAACCCAGACAAGAAAAATCTTTTAAAAAAGATAATCTGCGCAGATTAAATGGAAGTGTGTTTTGTTATTATGTCTCTAGTTGAAGATTTGACAATAACTTTCATGAATAAGTAAGCAATGTCGTTAGGCACCCACAACCATAATTTTGACCCTGGGTTAAGCGACAATTAACGACCTATCTCAAAATTTGAGCTGTCCAATTTGGAATTCCAAAATGGACCGCGGTCAATCTTGAAATTTACCTGATTTCAAAATAGTTATCAACATGTTGCACTGTTTGTTTGTTTGTGTGTATTAAACCGAAAATAGAAATCGAAAGTAGATCTATGACGAAAAATAATATAAGACAGAGTGCTAGTATTCACAGTGCAGTACGACGAGAAAAAATAAAGATTAAATATTCATCGACCTTGATATTATTGGCTAAATTTTGACATACGCATTATTTGACCAATGGAATCTTGTGAAATGTGGAACAATATCAAAATTATACGAGGCTGTGCCTCGAAAAACAAAAAAAATCTGCAGACCCGATGCTAACAATAAGGATGATCTGATTATCATCTGACAAAACTGCCACATTGTTGGAAGTCACATGATATCACTCAAAAATTGCAGTTGCAATTGGTTGAATTTTCTAAAATGACATTACCTTGTAAAGGGAACATGCTTCTGTTTGAAAACTTTGAATCAACAGAAGCATTTCAGCATTGACATTTTGGATTAATATTTTAGGCCTGTGAGTCACGTTTACTTGGGTGCTTGAGGTATAAGGCTTTTACTGTAATTAAATTTAAAATTTTGCAGAGTGATTCCTAGGAAGCCAATACATTCCAGGAGCTCCAAAAATGCCAGAATATTCTTTGGGGTGTAAAAATTTTGATTTTTGAAATTACATATTGATCTACAAAAATATATACAGAGATCTCAATGCAACAGCCTCAATGAGTCAGTTCTACTTAGATACCACATTCTGATGCACTTACAGGTATATACATAACACAACGCCTCATTCGATAATGTCAAACTTTGTGACAGTATATCCTGGGATATTCTGTTGGAAACCCGGTGTAATTATGTTGGCTGATGCCTGGTCTTATGTTGCTGAAAGTGCTTGCTTCAGGCTCTTAGAATGGGGATAACTATTGAAAATTGACATTTGGGGAGTTAAAGTGTTGGTTTTCTGGTCACAAATTGTGTTTGATGGGTCAGCTGACTGTTTGACTGCTGCCCTAAAATGAAATTCGCAAGTATAGAAGCAACATCCCCAAATGACAATTTTGAGTACAGTACTGTTTGTTGTCCCTATTTTGTATATTGTGCCTTATGTGGGGAAAATAATTTCAGTCTGAAAAATTTTTCTCCAAAATTAGAACATATTTGGAGCTCCGTTATCAGTTAGAAGTCAGCGGCAGGTTTTCATTGAGAAACTGGGATTTTTCCTGACATCACCGTAATTGGTTTTCTTGCAATCCCTATGATTTCAGTGGCTTTATTTAGATTTCCTCAGAGAGCGAAACAGATTTTTTTTTAAACCGAGACTGTCTAGAGCACTCTTGTCAGACTTTATTGGGCTACAATCTGCTGCAAGATTGTATTTTTGAAGTGATTTTGAAATAAAACATGACACATGTCTGTGCTATGCAAAATTACAGGATCGGTAGATAGGCTATAGATACAAGAAGGCCCAGAGGTTATAAAACTTGAGTACATTCTCAAAATCAAAATAAAGCACACTGATTGGCTGCTTCCGAGCACATGCTCGGAAGCAGTCAATCAGTGTGCTTTATTTTGAGTTTGAGATTATTCTCAAGTTTTATAACCTCAAACCCAGGTTTGATTAGAACTCTGGGAAAATGTAATTTGCTTATTTGTTGCGAGAGATTTATTTTGCTGATATTTGCAAAATCTACTAGTATGCAAATTTAAGAATCTCATATTGTCCAGTTGACAATCAGATGGAGATAGTGGGCTGAAAAGTACTTGGTCATGTATGCTAGAACTTGTCAGTAATTCGCAAACCAAGAATACATGAAATGAAGTATGTTAAAAAATTAAGTAATTTATTTGCAAAAGCAAAGGGGCATTGACCCGAGCATGCAGATGCAATTTCACATCCTTATTTGTGTGCTTGGGGATGTGGACATGATTCAGCTCTTGCATTTTGGTCC
The DNA here is from genome assembly GCA_963989385.1 of Ctena decussata. Taxonomy (NCBI): domain Eukaryota; kingdom Metazoa; phylum Mollusca; class Bivalvia; order Lucinida; family Lucinidae; genus Ctena; species Ctena decussata. Next base: position 22,222,297 of record OZ022506.1, read on the forward strand.
TTTCATCAACTGCAAAGGGTAGGGTTATACCACTCGGCCAACACATACATAATTACATGAGAGCATCAGCCATTGACAGTGACTTATGTTTTATGGTTGAGTGGCTCTATAATACTAATTTCAGTTTCTTCATTTAGTTCCAGTTCTCAGCAATTACATTTGTATGGGTTGGTTTAGTAATACTTGGCCAAGACTTACACCTAGAAAAGATCACTGAAAGCAACCACCCACATCAGATTCTGGCAGTGACCTATATTTTACAGTTCAGTAGCTTCATAGTTTTCAGGATCAGTTTCAGCATCTGGGTCAGTTTCTCGGTAGCTTTTTGGGTTAGAATTATGTTTCTTTACAAGCTTAAAAATCTGGAAAAGAGCATCTGAAAGCAACAACCAAGATATTACATGGGAGTGACCTGTATTTTATGCTTCATTGGTTGTTTAACTCTGAAATTAAGCCTCAGAGAGAGCACTTTAAATGTATTGCCTCCAATTCAAAGGACAGCCAAAACAGAAAAAAAAATTGATTGTATTTGAATCTCTTCTCATTGTAAGGGACTAGTCTTAATGGAAAGAATTTGCAAACGCTTTCCTAAGAATAGCCCAATCTTCCTTTTGAGAAAAGAAGCAAATACTCGGTCAGTGTGAACTGCCCTGGTTTTGTAACAACTTGTTCAAGTATAGTTTCTTTCTATTTTCAGTCACAAAACAGAGTCATCGTCATGGTTACCACCCCGAGAAAACTGGGACCCAGGCAACAGCAATATGCCCTATGGTTGGGAGGAGGGGATCGACAAAAATAACAAACCCTACTTTATTAAGTAAGTTAGTCTCTGTGAAGAAGTTTGGAGATCATTCACCTAGATTTTCAAACCTTATGAATTGATGAACCAAAAAAGAAAAAAAAAAAAAATGGCCACTTAGAGGGAGCAGGATTAGTTTTTGTCAGCTTCATTTGGGTGTAAAAATCTCAATGAGTTCAACTGAGCACATAATCCTAGGATTTCTTTTAGCAATTGTATCTCTTGAACCAATTGATGGATCTTTACCAAACTTAATTCAGGCTATATCATTGGGAGAAGTTTAAGAGTTGATTGAGTTTGGTGACCTTGACCTCATTTTCAAGGCTGGATTCCCACCAAATGGTACCTTTGGAACAATTCCAAGAGTTGACTACAGGTTTTGGTGACCTTGACCTATTGTCAAGGTCAAAATCCAACTAGCAGATGTTAAATTTTACCTAAAATGAGGTATTTTCTTGAACCAGTACATGTACAGTATATTTATCGGACTTCCATGTAAATATCATTGTGACAGTTTTAGAGATGCATAGTTTTTGGTGATCTTGACCTCATTTACAAAGTTGTGGTCTTGGTCTTGTAGTATGTACAATATCTTTTGAACTAGAGAATGGATTTTCTCCAAACTTGCATGGGTGCATCATTGAGACAAATTTAAGATCTGATTTAATAGATTTGGATGACTTTGACCTGGATTTTAATGTCTTATGAACATTTAGAATGTTAAATTTTCACTAAAAATATGTTCCTTGAACGAGTGGGTGGAACTCCATCAGGCTTGTATGCTGAAAAGATGTTATGGTTTTGTTAAACTTGACCCCATTTGCAAGGTCACAGAAGGACCTTAAATGCTCTTAAACACATTGATGTCTTTAGGCCAGACTTGATAGGTTATGTCAACATAGGAAAGTTTTAAGAAATTGATACAAATTGGTGAGAATGCTTTGGTGGGGGATTCAGGTGGTGGGAATGTTGGGGGCATCTCTTTTTCTCTGAAAACATTTCAAGTTTCTCTATTAAATTGTGTAGGTAAGTCACTTCAGAGTGGAAAATCAAGTTTACTTATATTCATTTGTGTAGGTAAGTCACTTCAGAGTGGAAAATCAAGTTTACTTATATTCATTTGTGTAGGTAGGTCACTTCAGAGTGGAAAATCAAGTTTACTTATATTCATTTGTGTAGGTAAGTCACTTCAGAGTGGAAAATCAAGTTTACTTATCTATACAAGGTTCTCAGCAAAATGTGAACCTCAGGCCTATAATCAGTATTCTAAGTGCATCTGCCAGTATGTATTTGGGATAATGAAGCTTTATAAATGTCGCCTTCCTGTTTCGCCTTTGTAACGCCAACACAATATTCCTTACACAAATCAAACAAGTCTGCTGCTTTTTATTGCTCTGTTTTCATTTCTCCATGATGAAAATCCTAATAAAATTGTTGGGCACATAGCCTCTTGCTGTGAGGAATCAATTTGGAAGGGTTTTTATTTGGGGAAAAAAAGAAGATGTTGAAGATTTCTGCATGAAAATAGTGACTGTGTCTATACATTTGTTTCACTTGCACAGTGTTTGATCTTTCTGAAAAATTCAGTTGAATATCAAAGGCCTGGGGTCGTATTCATAAAAAGACTTAAGTGGTTGCTATGCTGTTGCTAAGGCTAAATTTCTTTGAAGGAGATTCTCTACAACTATGAAATTTGCTCTGGAGGAACAGTCTTAAAGACTGTTCCTCCAGAGCAAATTTCATAGTTGTAGGGAATCTCCTTTATAGATATTTAGCCTTAGCAACCGCATAGCAACGACATAAGTGGCTTTATGAATACGGCCCCTGATCAAGTTAGTCCAAGCGTAGGTGTGGGAGCTATGCATTATAGGTCTCACAGTGTGTGCTGTCACCAAATTTAAGGGATAATGAGGCCTAGATGAGACTTGTCCCAATTTTAGATACACTTTCAGGGTAAGCAGTTTTGCCTTAAATTGGGGTTAGATTCTTTCCTGTAACAGTATACCCCCTTTTTGCTGCCCGGCCAAGCAAACAGAAAGCCCCAAAAATTCTGTAGCTTTGAAAAAAAAGGAGTGGAGACTGGAGAAACATGTAGGATGGGGTCCATGCATTCATGTTTATGTGGTATATGCACAATGAACAAAGATCAAGTTAAGATCTGTGCAAAATGGTAGTTTTATGAATGTTAGTTGACAATAACTATTTACTTATACTTACTGGCAAACAGTGCAGACCCTAATCAGACTGCTCCTAAAAGGAGCAGTCTGATCTGTGTCATCACTGTATGCTCCGGCACATTTATGGTGATATAGAAGTATCCCCAAGTACGAGCTATCTCTGGATAAAGCATCAATATCATCAGTGTTGGATGACATTAATGAGGACAATTGCGATAAAACTGCGGCTGATTAATGTCTGTTTTGCATTCAAGTTTCATCAAAATCAGACATAAAAACATGAGATACAGTTTATGAAAGAATTGCTGATCTCTGCAATAAAAATGGTAATTAAAGGAAGGGTTGTAAAGTCACATAGAAATGCTTGTTCTTTGTAGCAGAATATTTATGTTGACATTAAAATATATGGACTTTTAGCTGCTTCTTGAGCAGTTCAGGAAGAGCTTTTATCTTCAGAGGCATTTAACACTCCCCATATATAGGGAGAAAAGAGCATGGTTGAGTAGTTAGAGGTGCTCAACAATGATACAGAAAGTCACAGGTTCGAATCCTTGTTGGGCCACACTGTGAGCTACTGAAAACATCTGTCAACCCAGTGGTAGATTTGTACCTTTTTAGCTCACCTGAGCCATAGGCTCAGGGTGAGCTATTGTGATCACCCAGTGTCCGTCGTGCGTCGTGCGTCGTCCGTCGTCCGTCGTGCGTCGTCAACAATTTGCTTTAAATGACATCTTCTCTGAAACCGCTAGGCCTAGGGCTTTGATATTTGGTATGAAGCATTGTCTAGTGGTCCTCTACCAAGTTTGTTCAAATGGTGGCCCCAGGGTCCAAAATGGCCCTGGGGCAGGGGGTCTTGGGATTGAAACTAAAAGATACTTAAAAATCTTCTTCTCCAGAACTGCATGGCTCAGAGGCTTGAAATTTGGTATGAAGCATTGTCTAGTGGTCCTCTACCAAGTTTGTTCAAATGGTGGCCCCAGGGTCCAAAATGGCCCTGGGGCAGGGGATCTTGGGTTCGAAACTAAAAAATACTTAAAAATCTTCTTCTCCAGAACTGCTTGGCTCAGATGCTTGAAACTTGGTATGTAACATTGCCTAGTGGTCCTCTACCAACTTTGTTCAAATGGTGGCCCCAGGGTCCAAAATGGCCCTGGGGCAGGGGGTCTTGGGTTTGAAACTAAAAGATACTTGAAAATCTTCTTCTCCAGAACTGCTTGGCTCAGAGGCTTGAAATTTGGTATGAAGCATTGTCTAGTGGTCCTCTACCAAGTTCAAATGGTGGCCCCAGGGTCCAAAATGGCCCTGGGGCAGGGGGTCTTGGGTTCGAAACTTAAAAATACTTGAAAATCTTCTTCTCCAGAACTGCTTGGCTCAGATGCTTGAAATTTGGTATGGAACATTGCCTAGTGGTCCTCTACCAAGTTTGTTCAAATGGTAGCCCCAGGGTCCAAATTGGCCCTGGGGCAGGGGGTCTTGGGTTTCGGAACTAAAAAATACTTAAAAATCATCTACTTCAGAACCGCAAGGCTCAGCTGCTTGAAATTTAGTATGTAGCATTGTCTAGTGGTCCTCTACCAAATTTGTTCAATTGGTGGCCCCAGGGTTCAAAATGGCCCTGGGGCAGGGGTTCTTTGGTTCGAAACTAAAAAATACTTAAAAATCTTCTTCACCAGAACTGCTTTCCTCAGATGCTTGAAATTCGGTATGGAACATTGCCTAGTGGCCCTCTACCAAGTTTGTTCAAATGGTGGCCCCAGGGTCCAAAATGGCCCCGGGGCAGGGAGTCCCAGGTTTGAACCATAGAAATACATAGAAAAATTTAAAAAAAATCATCTACTTCAGAACTGCAAGGCTCAGATGCTTGAAATTTGGTATGTAGCTTTGCCTAGTAGTCTTTTACCAAGTTGGTTCAAATGATGACCCCATGGTCTAAAATGGCCCCACCCTAGGGGGTCCTGGGTTTGAACGATAGAAAAATATTAAAAAATCTTCTTCTTCAGAACCACTTGGCTCAGATGCTTGAAATTTAGTATGTAGTATTGCCTAGTGGTCCTTTACCAAAATTATTCAAATGATGGCCACAGGGTCCAAAATGGCCTGGCCCCAGGGGTTCCAGGGTTTGAACCATAGCAATACATAGAAAAATATTCAAAAATCTTCTTCAAAACCATTTGGAAGTGGTTGCAAACTGTTAGGTTTGTTAAATGATGACCCTTGTTTGACCTTTAACCTTTTTGGTCAGGTGAGCGATTCAGGGCCTCTTGGCCCTCTTGTTTGAATCAGAGAAAGATAAGGGCAGTGAAAAGGGAGGGATGGGCTCCACCTTTAACATGTGGTGCCAAAGATAAGGTGGGGCTCTAACACCCACAGTCTTTATTGCCATGACGCTACAAGAAACATTAATCTGGGGCGCTAAGGGCTGGCTGTTCTTTACATCATGCTTTTGAAAGCCTGGTCCAGTACTGGTGTCAGATGTTGCACTGTAAAGCAACTTACAATGAAAAACAAAAATGGCAAAAGTCTAGAATTTAATGGTAACTTGAATCATCAAAAGATCAAATTCATAAGCTTCCTTGCTGCAAAAGACACTAAATTTATCTCGTGTCAGTTTATTGAGGCTGTCTAAAATGTTGTCAAGGTTAATGGATACACCACCCTGTTTATCTGCCATTTCTTCAAAGGGAAAGAACTAATATGTGACTCCTTTTGCTTCATTTGATGACATATAGCTCTTCCAAATTGGAGTCTACTCATAAAGGAAAGAATTTGCTCCTAGCAGAGGAAATTCTTTCCTATGAGAGTTAACCCCCCACTGAAAAGGGAGGTAAAAATGAAAATGGCAGAGTTGCTTTCCCCGAAAGTGTACCCATTCACCTTTAATGTGGCAGTTTCAGAGCTCTAGATAAGAGGGGTATTTGATGATAATTCAGGGATAATTTTCTTTATTTTCTCATTGAAACCAAATGTTCTCACCCCTCATCTGAACCTCTCTTCAAGACGGTTCAGATGAGGGGTCACAACATATGTTTTTATGCAGAATTAACAAAAATTATCCCTAATTATCAGGAAATACTCCCTCTTATCTGAGGCTCTGATGTTTATATACTTCAGCCATGTGGAAAACTACACAACCAGAGAGGACCCCCGGGATGACCCAGACTATATAGAGCCACCGAAGCCACGGGATATTGAACTCATCAGAGATGCTCAGAAAGGGTTTGGCTTTGTCGCCGGCAGTGAAAAACCTGTGGTTGTCCGATTTGTCACTGAGGGTCAGTATTTTAAAAATTTGTGGAGACAGCACTCTTTGTTGTCCCAAAAACAAAAATATTTGAATTTGCGTACTGCCTAGATCCAGATGAAGCAGCTCATACTGAGCTGCCTTATCTGCATCACACTGTTTGCCCACTGTTCTTTAACTTCTCAATTAGATTAAGATTAGACAAAACATTTTTTTAAATCTTGCAGACGTGAACTTTGTCTTCTGTTGTTTTTCCTGCTTTTTTAGGGTATAGTTCAAGTTGTGTTTTGTGAAGCGATGTCTTAGTCTGAAGACAAAATTAATGCAGAGTGAGCGGCAAGGTGGTGTACTCTAGATTTAGTCAATATTAACCCTTTAAGGGCAGAAAAGCAGATGACAAAATTTATATTTGCAAAATTAAAAAAAATTCTTGTCAAAAATATATTGAGAATTCAAAGACTAGAGGGCAAACAGTGTAGATCTAGATGAGGTGGCTCATTGTGAGTCATCAGGATCAACGCTGTCTGCAAATTCTGCTATTTTTGTCAGTGGCGCTTAAAGTGTTACCATTGTACAGTGTCACCCAAAACACATAATGATATACCAGCAGCTGTTTTCAGCTCACTGCATCCAGAACAGAATCGCAAACTGTATTTTATACTGTCATTTATGATTTTTTTCCACATTTTGAAGCACAAAACCAAAGGCTTATAATTCATTATCATGACTGTATTTATGACATAACTGAGCATGAACATTTAATTTTACATGGATGACAAATGTCAGAAGCTGTATTATTTAAAATTGTCTCAAAAATAACTATGTTTTATTGAGGAAAAGAGAACACAAGTACTTGGATTCTGGGTTGTGAGAAGCTAGTTTGAAGGGTTTCAAAGCAATGTAAAATATTAGCATCTTAGAATTGACCTCATGCTCCTGTATTCCGTTTATGTTCTTGGCATGTTGGACATACCCAGTCTTCATTGGTTTCCGCATATTTATCAGCTGATTCCATTTAGAAAAAAAAAAAGGTTTCCATCAACATTTTCATCTTTCTCTGTTTCTAGGTGGACCAAGTGTTGACAAGTTGCTGCCAGGGGACCAGTTGATCAAAATCAATAGCCAGGATGTGAGGAAGGCTCCCAGAGAATATGTGATAGATCTAGTCAGGTAGGTAGTATCAGGGAACCAGGGTAGGTGTTGTTGGGCAACCAGATGATCAGCATCAACAACTCATCCAGAGACTTTTTGATAGAACTGGTCAGAGAGGTGGTATCAGGCACTGAGGTTAGGTGCTGCTGGGTATCTACTGATCAGAAAAGTTATAAACATAAAGAGATTTGTTGGTATTTGGAACAGATGGTTGTCCGAAAAGGTGTTCTTAATCAGTTTGTGTCATCCTGAATGACGCTGGTTGTTGTCCTTGTTTGTTGTCCAGTAAAGAAGAGGAACATCGATGGACATCTTGAAGCAACACTGTTTAAAGGTAAAAATCATAGCATTACACAAGGCAAGCTTGTGACTGTTTTGAAGCATGTGCTTTTGTCAACTCCAACAGTAGCCCGTATTTATTTATTGTAGAAAGTTATGCAGATTTTTGTTTAAAGGATATGGAAATAAAGAAAGCAGGAAAAAATATTCTACCGCCTGAAGATTGTCACAGGGGCTTAAAAACCCACACACAAACACACTCACACACACAAAGTATTTGAAAAAAAAAAAAAAAAATAGAGAGCCATGAAAGGAGAAGTATGATTATAGTTCTAATGTCCTTTTGAATTGTTTCAGGTCATGTAAACAGTCGATCAGTCTTACTGTCTGCCAACCATACAATGACAATGTAAGTAGTGTATCACTCAATCATATCTTGTTAAGATGTTTTTTAGACCAATATTGGCAAATATAGGCAAATTGATAGAGTTCACCAAATACAGACAGTCGCTGTATTCCACCGTCCCCAACTTCATTTAACACCGGCTTGAACAAAGTTGGGGATGGTAGAATATGATGCTGGGTAATGATTGACAAAAAGTTTGTTGGAACTTAACAATTTGTTTGTAATTGCCATTATGGGCCTAATGCCATAGGTGTACATGTAATAGTGTAGAGCTTAGTAATGTACTTCAGTCATTTGGTATATTAGTATAATGGATTCCAAGGAAAGTTAGAAAATTTAATTACAGGCATGTTGAAACTGGTATTCTGCTATGAGTAATAAATAGGTTCAACCATCCCATGTCACAGTACTTTAAAACAGAAAATTTCTATCAAGACTTAGGTTCATCATTTTCTCAGTACTTGTGAAAATGTCAAAATTTTAAAACAAAAATTCTAATACAAAAGCAGAGAAAACAAACAACAAAAAAACAACAACATTAAAATAACCAACAGGTAATAGGTATACAAAGGCAGCCTTTTGTATACCACACAGAAAAAAAGTTAAATGTGATTATACTCCTTCAGCAATTTTATTTTGTCCAAGCCAAAACCAACTCCTTTCACGTATTTTACGATAGTGTGACAAGATTGACAAATTATTATACACTTGCTTGATTATTTACATCTTGAGACAAAAAATTCAATACGGCTCAGGATAACGATATAATTTTGAGTGACATGATTGATTTCTTTCTTCCGAGTCTGAACTTTGCCAAACAGTAATTCGGCACCATTGATTTGTTTGTTTATGAGAAAATGTAGACTTTGCTTATACTTGGTAGTCGTGTCAAAAACCGAGTCAAAATCCGAACAGTTTGCCCAGATTGTAATTGGATCTTATGCATTTTAAAAGCAGACGACTTTTAACCTTGTTCCATCCAGTTGTTTTTCTCTTATAGGACCAGAAATGAAATTAGTTTTACTTTCAAACAGCGTAGATCCAGATGAGGCAGCTCATAATGAGCTGCCTCATCTGGATCTACACTGTTTGTCCTCTATAGTCTTTGACAAAATGTCTGTCTGAAATTTTGTTGTTTGCTTTGTTTTGTCGTCTGCTTTTTGGCGCTTTAAGGATTAACTTCTTTCTATAAAGGTTTCTGACGGCATTTGAACTTTTCAAATGATGAATGCATACAAGATGACATCTGATTTTTGCAGCTAGAAATAATCACACTGTAAATTAAGTTAATGGAGTTTTCAGTCAGATTTCCTGCAGATTTCAAAGCCACTGATGCACTTCTGCCTCAGAAATAGCAGATATATTTTTGATTCCTATGGTTTCATTTGCACTTTTATCATTGTTGCAGGCCTTAAGTTGGAGAAATGTAACCAGATGATATTTGCAAACAGTACAGGCCATGGCCAGCCTGCACATCTTTGCAGGCTGGCCATGGCCTTCACTGTTTGCCAGCTATATATTAGGCTTTTTGGAAAATATATTCTAGCAGCAGAGGTTGCAGCAGACGGCACCAATGCGTATGTTGGTCTGATAGCCTTTTATGATTGTATGTTATGTCATATTGCATCGTTTTCTTGCAAAACTTAATATAAAAGTAACCACTTTGTTTTTCTAGATGTATTATTAAATCAAATAAGGTTGAATTTTGAACAGACATTTTCAAAATTTGACATTGCTAAATTGAATAGTAGGTTGTTTTTAACGAACTCAGAGTTGCCAATATTCCAAAGGTTAACCCCATTTCTATGGTGATTACTGAAAATTTGCATAGTTTATGTGGTGCCTATGATGTCATTCTGGCTTTTGCTGAAAAAATGAGCTTACCTGATTTATGATAAGTCATTGGACAGTAATGTTTAAGCAAACAATTTAGATACAGATCAGATTGTTTCATGACAGTGTTTTCAAACATTCTTTAAGACTTGTGGTGGTAAAGTCAGAGATCTTGTTTCCAAAAACGGGCAAAAGAGAGCTATTGTGCTCATTATGGCTTTGGCATTGGCATGTGTGTCAGTGTCTAGGTGGGTGTCGGCGATCCACCCTGCATGAAAGTTTTGGTGTGATGGGCAAAGCACTATCATGTGAGCTGACCTGTATATGGACGGGTCTTGTTATAGGTTTAGAATCAGGTGTGAAGGAGGTTGTTGTTAGTTAGCTTGATGATGTATATGTAAGCTCAGAGCCAGATAGGGTGAGGTTCTGATGATACTTCTGGAATAATTTTTTTATTTCTCTGTAAAAACATACTGTCTGTACTCTTTGGAATCCCCTCAGTGACAGTTATGATGAGTTGCCACAACATAGTTTCATTGAAAACATATGTTATGGCCCTTCACTAAAACTGTCTTACTAAGGCATTCCCTGTCATATTAGTGTCTGCAACCAACATATTTTTGTTGCAATGAACTAAAGTTATTTGAGCCGCGACACGACAAAACCAACAATGTGGTTGTGCGGCCAGCGCAGACTCAGATCAGCCTGGGCATCCGCCCAGTCTGATCAGAGCCTTCGCTGTCCGCATGGATGTAGCTTGGACCCTTAGCTACCCTTTGAGCATTTAACGAAGAGTCTGGTCAAACTGGGCGATTGCCCAGGCTAGTCTGAGTCTGCACTGGGCGCACAACCACATTGTTGGTTTTGTCGTGTCGCGGCTCATTTCATGATGATCATCCACACCCCACCTTATTTGGTAATCTGAATGATATTCTGTTATTTATTCTATATCCTTCAGGATGTATCAGTAAGTTTATTTTTTGACTAGGCTGTTTAGGTTAGCATGCCTTCAATTGATTGTAGAAAAATTTAAGTTTTAGTGTAAGGTCTTAGACCATATTGGCATATGTGGGGTCTTAGCCCTAAATAGGCAAGTTGGTCTGTACTGTCAAACATTATCAGTCATTGACAAACATCTTATTCAGCCATTGCCAATTTTGTTTAACACTGGCTCAGCAGTGTTAACCCTTAATGTGCCAAAAAGCAGACAACAAAATTTGCGTCTGCAGAATTTCAAAAAATGTTTCGTCCAAGCCATATCATACTGAGAATTTGAACACTAGAGGGCAAACAGTGTAGCTTCAGATGAGTTGGCTCATTATGAGCCACCTCATCTGGATCTACACTGTTTGCAAATTTAACTATTTTAATTTTTGGCGCTTTAAGGGTTAAAGAAAATTGGCAGTGGCTTTTGCCAGTGTTAAACTAAGTTCAGAGTTGACAGTGGCAGAACACTATGTTTGATAGTGTTTGGCAGAAAATTAAATGATTTGCTTATATTTGCCATTTATGGGTATCAACCCAAATGTAGAATTTCAGTATTTTTTATATTTTACTAGTAGAGCTTACAAGCATTTAATTGCCAGTTTGTTTTTCTGTTGCAAACTTACTTTACACTCAGCTCATCTGGTTCAGTTTGTAGATACTTTCTGTTAAATGCCTCATTTCTAAATAATAGGCAGGGATAGATTTAAAGATGGAAACTTGAGTTGAATTTCAGACATTTGCATACAGATGGCCAGGTTTGCAGCTCTATTTTGCCATAGAAACCTTAAATTTCCCATGCCTATACTGATTCTTCTGTAATGGAAAAATCAAAAGAACAACAGTAATTTCTAAGTTTTTGGAATTTCTGAAATTGGAAATGCATAAATTGGGCCAAATTTTACATGTCTCTAAAAAGGTAAAAGTAAAGGTTTCCCATAGCCTAATAGTCGTAGGGGCAGTGGGGGTTAGAGACCCACTGTATCTTGGGCACAGCTGATGAAAGGCGGAGCCCATCTCTCTCCTTTCCCTGCCTTATCCTTCCCTGATTGGGATGAGGTACCCATTTGCTGCTGGGTTGACAGAGTTTTCCAGTCATTGGATGGTGACGGTGAGCCTCGAACTCATGACCTTCCGGTGACTTTCTGCACAATAACCGAGCCACTCTAACCACTCAACTATGGCGCCTCTCAACACATCCCTATCTCAGTCTTATTTGAATATTTTCAAGTACCTCAGTAATACATGATTTCATTTTAAAAATGACATGAAATTGAGTTTTAAAAATTTATTATGTTAAAACAGGGTCTGGTTTTGATAAATCAGGTTGGTAGGTTTGGCTTAGATTTGAAGTTTTCAGCCTAACATTTCACCTAAACTGTGTTGTTTGAGTTGCCATAAGCTTTTGCTGTGTAGAAATATACATGTAACATGCCTTAATCGTGTACATGCCATAGTTGTTAAAAGTGTTGAAAATGGCCAGCAATAAGGTTAACATAGCAGCTTTGGTAACCCTGTCTGCAAAAAAAAAAAAAAAAAAAAAAGGGACTGTTCATAAAGTATGTGCAGTATGCTCTTGGCATCTTACTTTGAATTTTATTCGTAGATTGCTCTTGTGTACAAAAGTGTCTCTTTTAGAATTACAGGAAATCTTATAAAAAGAAAGAAAAAAGAGAGAGAGGGGGAGGGGGGACAAAATAGTTGTTTGATGAATGGTCTTTTCAGATTTAATGATAAAAAAATAGTTGTGGAACAAAAAATATATAACGAAAAAATGTACTCAAAGAAGTTCTGGCAAAAGTTTCGTGTTTTATATGAAACATTCTACATGAAAATACAAAATCAGCAGGATTGTGTGTGACTCTTTATTGGCTGCGTGAAATAATATCTGACATGGTTTGATTTATGTGTTATTGATTCAGTCATCAATCCGACTATTGTTCTAACAAGAAAGTTTGATTAATAAGTACAAAAACCCTAACAATCCATCCACATAACTGCTGCTCAGAAATATCAATTTGGTCGTAAATTTTTGGGCAGAAATGTGACAGCAAACATTGTAGACCCAGATCAGACTGCTCGTAAGGAGCAGTCTGATCAGGGTCTACATTGTTTGCCAATTGTTGTAGGACAAATGGTCCAGTAAAATAGTAAGATCAAATAATTCAGTTTAGAAATGGTTGAGATGTCCGAAAATTTATGATAAGTTTGGTAACTTGTTTCATGATTGGTTTTCTGAGGGTATGCCAAGCCACTGTCTCCATTTGTTATTTTGTTTCATTTGCTAAATACACATGTACCGAGAGCAAGTTTGGACAAGACTTTATTATCTTCCTCTGAAGCAGTACTATAAGAAAGGCCGTCAAACACAGAACAACCAACCAGGGAGAAGAACTCGATAAGCATATAGCTTCCATTCTAAGTACTGATATCTTACTTGTTCTTGTATGTTTATATGTAGAGTTCTAGCCAGGCAGGGTAAACGAGCCATCAGGATTCGAGCCATTGAAGTTCTACTGTATTACATAGCTTATACTCTGGCTGAAATGCCAAACATACCCTCAATGCAACTACAGATGATTTATGATGTCACTATGTTACCATCATCACCATATCAAAATTACATCATCATGACATCATCCTGAAATCACAGTAATATCATTATGACATCATCCATGGCTGTGAGGGTATTCTGTATTATTTTATGCTATTCGTACCATCGCTAGTGCAGAGAAAGTGAAATTTGCAAAATATGATCAAATCCTTTAATATGGTGTTGAGGTTAAAAGATGACCCAAAATATTGGGAGAGGAATGCCAAAGCAAACTGGGCAGGTCCTAGAATTAAAGCTGTTTACCATTCTGCACAGTATGAATTATTACAAGTCAGAGTACATTGTCCTGCTCTGCCTCCATAAATACTACGCTTGCCGTAGTATTTATGGAGGCAGAGCAGGACAATGTACTAACAGACAATACATCCATATACAGTGTTTTGTGACATTTGCTTCTATGACATTTGATCAAAAGTAATTTCGTCGACATGACATTTTGTCAAATATGATATTTGGCTGACATGACGTTTGGACGACACAGTGTTTGGGCGACTACGACATTCCGCTAATTTTTGGTCATAATTTCATCGAAAACTGTTTGCTGTTGTAGAGAGCATGTTTTCATGAATTTTTGGTCTTTTTGTATCAAATGAAGAGCAGGAAATTAAGTGTGTTTTATTAACTGAACTTTAACCCTTTACTCCATAGCTAAGTAGGCTTATCTGCTATGCTGTACTAATACAGATAAGGTTAATTTACCTATCAATACCCAATAGATTAGAAACAATAGGTATTACAGCATCTCCATACAGGTAACTGGCAAAATTTGATTGTTTTGATACCACTGTTATTCACATCTTAATAAGAGTAATTTCCACTGATTTTACAATTTTTGACTGCACTGATGAATTATAGAGAATTGAATTACCTTTCTACTGGTATAATTATTGTTTTGCTAGGATAAATAGTTTTTATGTTACTTTTAGTTAAAGCAAGAAGTACTAATAATTTCGGCTCATTTCAACACGTTCAATGATTTTTGCATAAAGGGAAGACCCTGATGAGACTGCGCAGGCTAATCGGGGAAATTGCAGTCGTAAAGTCCCCTTTCACTGAGATTTTATTTGGGTATATTATTACTTCTGCTGGTTTTACCACAAACACGCACAAAGTAAAAAAAAAATATATGAAAGACCGATGTAAACAGTATCCGTTGTAAGAGAAAACCAACCTAAAAATTTGTAAAATGCCCGATCCATTCTTGATCGTCGTCGTCATCAAAAACATCTGCTCACAGAACTCACGGAGTCACGGAACATGGATATCAGAATCTACATCAATATCAGACCCAACCTCGGAAAACCGCTCAAAACTTTCATCCAATTCAGCCATTTTGTAAACTTTGAACTCTAGTCTAGATGCTTCAACTTTAAACTTTGAACTGAGCGCGTGACTTATGGTCCACGTGGTTTATGAAATTAGCGCTTACGATTGGATATTAATTTTGTACTTGATTGCATCTTACCCTAAATTTAACTTTTTTACCCATAATGCACATGTTTTGTGGGTGTTTCCCAAGAAATCCTCCCATCATTCTAATTTTAACCATAGATCACGCGCGTGATCAATGGAATATACACCAACGATTGGACGCTATTTATACCGAAACTTTAAATAGTAACCATGTGCTTTTTTTACGTAATGCGGAAGGAAAATGGTTGGAGATTGTATTTATTGAATTCCGAGATTCCAGGTATGTTTATAAATATAATTTATTTGACATTGAAATACGAGGCGTCGAGAAGCGCTTCCATTGAGATAACGCATAAGCGTCGTATAGCGCTTCTATGTGGGAATAGGTAAAGGCGTCCTGCGGCGCTTCCATGTGGGAATAGGTAAAGGCGTCGAGAAGCGCTTCTGTGGAGTAAAGGGTTAAACATTTCAGCCAATCTTTGATTTTAACCATTTTGGTTGGGCCATGTTAATCAAAATACAAAAACCAAGACAAATGAAGGGTGAATTAGAAATCAAAACACTTTTAACAAATTTCACAACCAGTTTAATCATATAAAGTCCTCTTGGAGATTAACTCAATAACTGGTGTTATAGACACTTTAACTGTTCAGGTGAATGGGGAGAAAAAATAATCAAGTGCGCTCAGCAAATCTTGACTGAACAACATGAATCACATGACTTTAGCAGTAAAATTAATCTCTTGAATTTTTCATGACAAAATTCATAAATACTGGAAATTGATAGTTACCATTTGGACCAAATGTTGTACCTGACTTATTTTTTCACCTAAATTTTTGTGTCGTCCAAACCTCGTGTCGTCCAAATGTTGTATTCGACCAAATGTTGTGTCGACAAATTGACTTTCGACCTAACGTTGTGCACCCATGTTTATTGTTAAAAGTTTCCACTTGATAACTGAGCTGAGTATTTGTCTGAAATGTTTCAGGGTCTGACTTTCTATGATATTATTACTGGAGTGAGTAATTATAAAACGTGTAAAATAAATATCTTTACTTTCAATATTAGCTGCATATGTGTACAGCTTGAATGGTTGGTGTGGCTTAATGAGTATTTCTTACTAAGATGCATTTAAGCAAGATTAGGAAAGGTTTAAAAGTTGTTAAATTCTAAACTTAAATTTGAATCAGGCCGATGTGCATGAAAAAAATATTCATAGGTGTCAGAATCTTTAAGCATATTTGACTTTCTTTGTTGTAGAAGTTTAAAAAAATTTCTTCAATAATTTTTTCATGTTAGTGTACTTGTATTTTTATTTATTTAGCTTTCTATGCATGAAATCAGCGATCAACAAATGAGAGTTACAGTAGTCATAAGACATATTTGGTGATAGACTTGTTGTACTTACTCGACTTGTTGTACTTTCTTTAGCAAGAATTGAACGGCAACAAGCAAACAGGGTGCATAAAGCTGCAATAGTGAAATCTCAGGCCAGCTTGTGCATCAGTCATGATGAAGGCCATGCTGATCACACAATTCATGGCAAATTAGTTTGCCGCTTTGAAGCTTGTATTGCCACAAAGCACCCTTTCTTGCATGTCACGGTTTGGTTTATTTTTTAAAAGATTCTCATTGAGTTTTCTTTCTGCTGAGCATGATCATCCCCTTATTGGTATTTGTTTTTTTCGAGGTTTGGGATATGGGATGGGAGGGAGAGGAGGAGGGGGATGAGGGGGTGCATTTACAGAGATAACAGGAAAACAGTATGGACTCAGATCAGAATTAAAAAGATGGCATACACTGTTTGCAATAAGCTATGAGTTCTCATAAGATGCAATGTCATGTGTTCCTGGAAGTAACGAAGTGCCAAAATCAAATTCTGTCTAGAAGTCATAATTGTTAAAATTGACAAATTTGCTGTGCATATGTTGCAGACAGAAATAGTTGTTACAATATATTGCATTATAACATGAAATGATATGACCTGTTTCTGTCTTAATCTTGAGACATTCTGGTACATGTTTTGTCTTGTCATACAAGGATGCCCTCTTAAACCACTTTCTTATCTAAAGATAGGCAAAAAAAAGAAAAAAAAAATCCCTGAAAATTGTTTGTCATCGTTTGAACTGACACTTTGTAAAGTGAAGGATTAAATTAAATAATGGTAAGCATCACGATATTATTTACTTTTCTTTAAAACATTCTAGAATTTAAATATTTAGAATGTGTTACAATAGAACATAGTTCCAAATTGAAGTTGATCCAGAAAAAGTTGGAAAAATCTCTATACTGCTGGTGAAAAAGCATACATTTAAATATGATTATTATATATGCATGATAGTTTTTACAAACTACTAATGCATGAAGTATTACTAAAGACATAGGCTTGTATGTTCTTTACTGGAAATTTCTATTGCTGTTTTATAAAAAGAAAGAAAAAATGAATATTTTGCCATCAATTATCTGCTGTATATTTATATCCAAATACAGAAACTATGATAAAGTTATATTTCATAGTTTTGAAGTTGTAACCACTCAAAATACGGACTTTGCTATGTTAAGTCTCTAAATCATAATCCTTTATACCAGAATACTTGATCTGCAAGTAGTTCAATCGAGCAAGCATTTGTAAAGTAGCATGCTTAATACTTTCATCTTTAATTTTGTCATACATACAGCTAATTTTCAGATGCATTTATCTGTACAGCAACAAAGTAGGCGTACACTATAAGGATCCAAATTATTAGGACAAGAGTCTTAGAACAAACAGTGTAGATCCTGATCAGACTGCTCCTAAGGAGCAGTCTGATCTGGATCTGCACTGTTTGCTGCTCAGTGAAATAGGGCAGTTGACATGTTCAGATTAAAAACAGAATATTCTGTTCGCAGAAGTTACAGTGAGGAATAGAGTAAAATTAATTGTGACCCAATAGACACGATACGGTATGTCCCTGTTTGCTTGGATGCATCCGAATCAAAGGATGAGAATCAGTATTTGGCTTTCTTGAATTATTCTATTAAATTTCTTGCCTTACTTTATTAGGTTAGAGACAACGTTGTCAAGTGGTTTTCCCGCTTAATCAATCATTGCCGTCTGCAAGTTATGAAGCATACGCATTTTACGATCAAAATCATACAGAAGCTTACAGATTTTCCGATTAAGATAGCAAGAAATTGGATCATGTTTAATCTTGCTCTAAAAGGTCTTGCAAAAGTATGATTTGGGTAATTAAGGGTGAAGAGGGAGTTTGTTTAGCCGTAACATGATTTTGCAGTTTTTGCCGAGTGCAGCAAGACTTGTTAGCATCATATTCAGCTCATTGAATCTGCACCGAAGGTTTTGGGTCTGATCGATCAATAAACATGTACCCAAGTTGAAGCAAGCAGTGTAGACTCAGATCAGACTGCTCCCATCTAAGTGGGAATTGGTAATTAATTTGGTTGTTTGGATGGGGAGAGGATAGATTGGAAAGTTAAAAATTTAGTTGGAAAAGGGATGGACTTGGTTTGAAGCTTAGATTAGATTTAAATGAGATCATCTGAATGCCCAAAAAGCTGATAGAAATACTATAATAAATTGGCCATTGAGACATACATGAAGTAGAGTTCAATCTCTCTTTCTCTCTTTTCACAATCACTTCTGTATTTTGATAAAGGTCCAGACAAGGATGGATTTTCTGGATAATTTTGAAATAATCATCCAACTCCATTAAAGTTATGTTTTGATTTTTCAATTGGATTTTTCACCCGCACTGCCTCATCAAGGCTGAAGGGTCACTTCGTATGCTTACAAAGAGCAGTCAGAAAATATATTCCAATAATTATTCCCCCATTTTGTAAAAGGGCAAAGGGGGGGGGCGGCATGTGTGTGTGTGTGGGGGATGACCTCCTTTTTGCTTCCCTGATTATGAAACCTTTCCAAAATGGGGTCTACTCTTAAAGGAAAGAATTTGCTCCAAGGGGAGCAAATTCCTTTCTTTAAAAGTTGACTCCTGTTGAGAAGGGAACCCAAAATAAATATGGCAATGGAAGTTACAATACCTATTTACCTTAAAAACATTAATCGAGGAAAGATTTCTTGGAGAGAAAGAAAAAAAAAACAAAGAAAAAAACTTAATGTACATGTTATGAATTAGCAAATAAGTTTGAGTGATGTAAAACCAAATTTTAATATCTATATTTTAGTCTGCCAGAAAGTCTGCCCTACTTACAGCCGCCAAGAAGGACAAGCTGAAGAAAAATCCGTCGAGAGTGAGGTTTGCTGAAGAGATTATTGTCAATGGTGCATCTGTACCATCTGTAAGTACAAGTTCCAGATCTGCTGTCAGGCTGAAAAAATCAGTGTTTTCATGGCAGCTACTTTTAGAGAGGGAAATTTTGGGCATTCTCCAACAAAACATACATTCTGGTTGTGTATTGGAACCAGCTCTTTAAGGCAGTTCTTATGCAGAGCCACATCATATAATTGAGCTGCGACACGACAAAACCAACAAAGTGGCTTATGGGCCTAGCGCAGACTGAGATCAGCCTGGGCATCCGCCCAGTCTGTTCAGAGTCTTTGCTTTGTGTTTGAAAGGTAGCTAAGGGTCTAAGCAAGCTCCAAGCAGACAGCAAAGACTCTGATCAAACTGGGCAGATGCACAGCCTGATCTGAGTCTTCGCTGGGCATACATGCCACTTTGTTGGTTTTGTCGTGTTGCAGCTCAATTACATTCCTGTGGAAAAATAAGATAAACTGTTCTAGAATTATCATTATCCCTTTTCCTTCCTAACAAACACACCATCACCACTCATACACTCTCAGTTTGAGTTCCACTCTCAGTTGGAACTCTCGAGAATCTGTGTCCTTCCTTGCCAGAATCTGTGCCATTCCTAAGCTTTGATTATTGCTGAGACATTTTAAAGTGGTATGCCATTGATTTTCCAAACAGCTTGATTGGCTAAAGTGATACCCATAAATTGTTTTAGCAGTTTCTTTGTAAAGGCACTATGCTTAATTGCTGAAAAAATTGTCTGATTATCAAAAAACCCACAGAAAATGCTTGTTTATTAAGATTTCAATTTTGTAAGGAATTTTAAGTTTCACCAAATAATCATATTAGCATTCAGTCCACTCACTGAAACATTAATAAAATATTCTACAGAATAAGACTTGAATTCTTTCATAGTGAATAGATGGATTTTCAAGGGCAGCAACTCTGGTATTTTCGTCTTTACCTCAATTTTCAACAGGGGTCATTTCGTTTCTTTAAGACTAAACCCCTATTGAGTGAGGGTTCTTTTTACATCAAAGTCAGTACTAACCCCTAAAGGTATGTTTGTATGGCCAAATCAGACTGTACCGTATTTGAAGCTCTGAACATTATTGCTGAGGGGAAGATGCTAAATGGCTGCTATGCTGCCACAATAAGATCCCCTCCATATACAAATTATATATTTGCCTGCTTTGTTTTATTATGTTTTATTGTTTGTATGAATGGATGAATGACTTGGTGGTTTTATGTCCTTTCCAGCAGTATTTCAGTCATATCAGGACTATGGGAGAGTGAAAATGAAGGGGGTCTATGTAATGAAATACTGGTTAAGTTTGGATAGAATCTCATTTCCAATGGGACTTGAATTTGTGACCAAAGTCGAGTGCGCTAACCAATTAGTAACATGGAAATTATCATTAGTACTTGATACAGAAATCATCATACCTTCAAACTTGCTCGCCTAATTTCTGTAATAGATTAAAAATAAACTGATGTAAATAGATAAACATTGGTATCTTTTTTTTTGCCATGACATTGTTGTCAATACCTTGCTATTTAATTTCAGGCTTCTCCAGAGGAGAGTTATGTCCCTTTTATGCCTAATGTATTGAAAGTGTTCTTAGAAAATGGTCAGACAAAGTCTTTCAAGTATGACAACAAAACTACTGTAAAGGTAAAGAGACGGACATTTGTCCAGGGTATTAATTAAGAATTAGAATTGGATTTTTCAGCGTTCATGTGATGAAGCCAGTGGGAGGAGCTAAAATTCCATGAAACGAGAAGCGCTTCTTGTTGAATTTTAGCAACATCCACTGGCTACTTCACACCATGAATGCTGAAAAATCAAATATTCATTCTTATATTTACACTTTGTTTTTAGACCCTTTCTGTGCCATTTTTTGCGGTAATTACTCTTAAGTGTAGAATATGCAAAATATGGGTTGAAGAAAAGTTAGTAACAACATCTTTGGCTATTACGTTAAACAACTGTCTCGATGACGTGGCATCAATCAAAGGTTACATGGACCAGTCAGGATGTTAGTTTACCTTTGACGTTGCTTGACGACGATGTCACATGATCAACTGCTGTTCATCAGTGTATGAAGCTAGTTGCTTTAAAAGATTTATATACAGGAAGTCAGTGGCAAGTGTAAATATTATATATGAAACTGTAGTAAATCAGGAAAACACTTGTGATATGTGAACTTTTATTTTTGGGAAACTTTGCAAAATTGTCACATGGTCGTGGCCCTTATCAGTGCAAAGAAGTATGAGAATGGGAAATTCATATAGATAGTTTTTGAGTGTGGTTACACTGGCAGGGGAAGTAACTGTGTCATTTCTTTGTTGCCTCCCTTCTCAAAAGTGATCAACTCCTAAAGGAAGGAAATTCTTTCCTTAAGGAGAAGACTGTTTTCTGGAGGGGTGTAATCATCCAGAGAAGCTAACAGGAAATTTTTGAATTGTTTTCCATCGGAAAAAATATCAAAAAAGAAAAAAAATCACTTTAATTTGAAAGTCATGAGAATAAGTATTCCTAAAAGTTTAACAGTTTAAATACAGCATCAAGAAATTTTCCTTCAGCATTAAATGAAAGCCTTGATCAAAGAGTGTGAACATGCAAGCAGGTCTGGCCTTTTGAATATGCAACCATGTATTTATGTCCCCCCACCAAAGGTGAGCGGGGACGTATTGTTTTCAGTGCGGATCCGGGGCGTCGGCGTCGCCGTCGGCGTCCCTGTGACAGATTTCTTGTACCCGCGATATCTCTTGAACCAATGGATGGAATTTCACCAAACTTGCATGGATACATTATTGGGACAAGTTTAAGAGATGATTAGATTTTGGTGACCTTGACCTCATTTTTGAGGTCACTGGAGGACATAGATGACAATTTCTTGTACCCTCTATATCTCCTGAACCAATGGATGGAATTTCACCAAACTTGCATGGATACATTATTGGGACAAGTTTAAGAGCTTATTAGATTTTGGTGACCTTGACATAATTTTCAAGGTCACTGGAGGACATAGATGACAATTTCTTGTACCCACTATATCTCCTGAACCAATGGAAGAAAATTACACCAAACTGGCATGGATACATAATTGGGACAAGTTTAAGAGGTGATTAGATTTTGGTGACCTTGACCTAATTTTCAAGGTCACTGGAGGACATAGATGACAATTTCTTGTACCCACTATATCTCCTGAACCAATGGATGGAATTTCACCAAACTTGCATGGATACATAATTGGGACAAGTTTAAGAGGTGAATAGATTTTGGTGACCTTGACCTCATTTTCAAGGTCACTGGAGGACTTGGATGAAAATTTCTTGTATCAGTGATATCTCTTGAACCAATGGATGGAATTTCACCAAATTTGCATGGATACATCATTGGGGCAAGTTTAAGAGGTTTTTAGATTTTGGTGACCTTGACCTTATTTTCAAGGTCATTGGAGGACTTAGATGACAATTTCTTGTAACCACTATATCTCGTGAACCAATGAATGAAATTTCTCCAAAATTTCAGGGATACATTATTGCGACAAATTTAAGAGCTGGTCAGATTTTGGTGACCTTGGCCTCATTTGCAAGGACTGGAGGCCTTAGATGACAATTTCTTGTACTCACTAAAATCTCCTGAACCAATGGATGGAATTTTACCAAACTTGCATGTATACATCATTGGGAGAAGTTTAAGAGCTGATTAGATTTTGGTGACCTTGATCTCATATTCAAGGTCACCTGAGGACTTACATGACATTTTCTTGTACCCACTATATCTCCTGAACCAATTGATGGAATTTCACCAAACTTGCATGGATACATCATTTGGACAAGTTTAAGAGGTGATTTGATTTTGGTGACCTTGACCTCATTTTCAACGTTATAGTCATCTATGTAGGATATCTTAAGAACCAGTGGATGGATTTTCTCCAAACTTGTCTAGATATTTTACTTGTTCAGGCTTTTTATTCATTAGAGGGGATGGGAAATGGGCTGGTGGGGGGACATCAGTTTTTCTCTGAAAAACATTTCTAGTTTTACCATACAACGCTACCATGCAAACTGTATATGCTCTGTAATCTACTGCAATGTACTTTCTTTAATGGACTCATTTTAGAGGGTTCATAAAACTGTTGATGGGTGACAGATCTTGGTATATGATATTTGCCAAGGCATTTTTGTCCCATTATTTGACTTTTGAGGGTGTATTTAATCTCTTTTGCAGGATGTTGTTAATTCTCTACAGGAGAAATTAAATTTGAAATGTGTTCAACATTTTAACCTGGTGCTACATAATATGAAAAGTCATATGCCTGGTAGGATGACTCTTCTACAGGAACATGAAACAGTTTCTGAGGTAAGTATCTGTTACCATGGCAACTGATGTTGCTTGTCTGCTGAAGAAATTAAACCTGAAATGTATTTCAGCATTTTAATTTTCTAGAAAAACATGACAGAGGTGAGAACTGTTGCCATGGCAGTCTGACTCTTTCACACCTAAATGTGTAAAATTTCTGCAATTTACTTTACAACTGGTTGAATCTGGACATATCCATTTTTCCTGTTATAAAAAAACAGCTGGCAATCAATGCAGATACTTTTGAGACTGCAGTTCTGGGCGGGGTTGTTTAAAGCATTGTTAACAAAGTCGTTAGTCAGGCATTCCTTAAGTCTTCTAATATAGTTACAGTTGCAGTACAAAAGCTCCTCACATTTTTTGGCAAATAATGACAATGCATTTGCATACAGTATGACTGAAACTTAACGTTTTGTTAACAAATGAGGTCGTTGTTTTTGAACAGTTGGGCCCTGACCTGAATCGGTACTCTTTGTTCAAGCAAACCAGCCAAGGAAAAAATGGATTGATGATAAAATATGGTTTAAGGCCCTTTCAACAATAATTCAGACAGTTTTGGCCCATGGAGAAATGGATGAGTGGATAATGGGGTCAAATATGACCTGGGCTCATACGGAGGACCTCTGAGTTATGAATCCAGATTCTTAAACCAGTACCAGTGTACCAGTACCAGTGTACTGATGCATAGAGGCAGGCTAGTGAACTTGATTGAAAAGTTAAAAAACCAAATACACTTTAAATGGAAAGCTTTGACAGCTGAGACTCAAATGAGAAATTGTGTGTTGCATCTGTCTTGTCACTAGGGACCATTCAGATCAATCAGTACTTATTTGCAGTCTCATCAAAGTCTGTGCAATTGACATAAATTTTGCAGAGTTCCTATATAAGATATAGAGTGAGTGAGTGAACTTAGGTTTCCAGAGTTTCTGTGTAACATTGATTGAGTTAGTCAACTCAGGTTTAATGTTCCACAAGCGCCTATGTCATACAGACCTTGTTTTAATCATCCAAAACACCGCAGGAGCAGGGGATCGAACTTGTGATCCCTGAATTTTAGTGTAGCCCGAAAACAACTACACTTCACAGCTTCCTTGCAACATGGAAGATTCTGATCAGACTGTGCAGACTGATACTGATAAAAGTTTTGACTCTTGGCGCATAAAGCAGACCACAAAATTTATGTCTGCTAAATTTAAAAAAATGTTTCGTCCAAACTATATCATAATTAGAATTCAAAGACTAGAGGACAAACAGTGTTGTTCCAGATGAGGCGGCTCATTGTGAGCCGCCTCATCTGGATCTACATTGTTTGCAAATTCAACTGTTTTCGTATTTCAGTGCTTTAAAAGTTAAGGCATTGCTTAACTTGACAAAGCTCAATGGGTTTCCGTTCCGTCTCCTGGGATGGACATAAAATTTACTTGTCTAATAAAGTTTGGAGAAAACTAATTCTAAATCACTGTTGCATTGAAACAAATTTAACTGATTAGTTTAAACAGATTGAATGTCTGTCAGCCGTCCTGATTAAATCTGTGAAATGCGATTTGTATTTAGAATGGACGTATTTGTTTTTTAAGTGGGTATTGAACTTCCATTTATTATTTTTTTTAGCTTTGCCTGACTGGCAGTACAGGAAGAGCAATGAAATACCTGTAGCTTCGACCACAGAGGCTTGGGGCTTAGACTTTGGTCAGCAGAGCCTCAGTATGTGAGACTTCATTGAGGCTCTGCTGACCAAAGTCCAAATCCCAAGCATCTGCGGTTTTGATGGCCACAAAAGTTTTATGCCAAGGTTGAAAAACAAATGTTGTGTTTTTTGCAAATTTTTGGCTAGATTTTTGGGATACAGAAGGGTGGACATTATTTTTATCATATTATTTTAATGGGGGAGAATAAGAATTCATAGCAAATTTTTAATATAAAATTGAAGAACTTTCCTCTAAATGCTGATAGAAACTTAAGGGTCAGACAGTGTGTGAAGCAGGGGCGGCTGGGATATCGAAAAAATACTTGGCCTAACTCCAACATGAGTGGCATCTTTCGAAAATGTGTGCCTTCTCACATGTTGTTCAGGGCATGACCATGCATTTTTGCTCTTGCAGCTAGCAATGGCCAAGGCCCAGTTGTTCAAAGCTCAACAAAATCATGGATTTGTTAGGTCTTCTAGTTCCCATAAAATCAAGTGTCTTAATATTTTTTTGCAAAAATAGCAGTGCCTTTTCATACAATATGTTGAAATATTCACCATGTTGTTTGGCTAAGAAATGTAAACTATAAATACAGCTTTGGAAATGTTAGTACAGTGAACCCTCTTTACAACGATCACATTTGTTCCCAAAAGTTTTGAAACTGAATTTGCTGTTGTAATGAATACATTTTTAGAACAATTTAGCCATTCTGTGCATATGAAAATGACATTATAAGGAATTTTGCTGTTGTAAAGAGTGTCGTTGTAAAGAGGATTGACTGTATGTATAAACTTAGCTTTGGAAGTATTAACGGTGGTACAATTGATACTTTTACAATTTCCTGAGAAATGATAATTTTTAATTATCACAATAATTTTGACTTCGTTACAGCAGATTATATCTTGTTTCAGATTGCCACTCGACCAGGAGCAAGACATTTTCGTTGTTTGTTCCGTGTTGTTTATGTTCCCCGAGACTCCTATGATCTCCTAAAACAAGATCCCGTTGCTTTTGAATACTTTTATATGCAGGTAGAGTATAGTGCAGATGAGTCATTTTATCTCAAAACGCTGGTGTCTCAAATTATCAACGCATTTTGATACAAGGGGCAGTAAGAAATTATTAAAAAGTTACGTTGCTCTGGGCGTTATGCCCAGAGCGACGGAACTTTTTTAATTTAAAAAGAAAAAAGAAAAAAAAAGATAAAACTGATCTGAAATTTTACAAGAATAAACAGCAGCATACGTGGAACAACACAAATTGATTTTGATAATTAAGATAGTAAGTTCCCATGTCAACAAGAGATGCAGGAACACAAGCACATCTGACAGTAGTTGTTGATTATGACGAATGTTTTGAACAAACCGGAAAACACAACAGTTACTGGAACTTTTACTGTTGATTACAAATAGATTCTCAATAATTTTCCATTTAAAAGTTTGACATCATTATGGTTTCCCTAGGAATTACAAGACATCACCTTGTGCATATTTATTTCAGTAGGTAATATCTTTTTCCATATTCAGTCTCAGCTATATAAAACATTTGTTCAAATAGATAAATTATTAATTTGCAGTCTAGTCATGTAATCTTTCTTTGTCCAGGAAATACAGTTAATTATATCCTACTGTTTATATCACAGACAAGCTTCCAGAGCCCTAGAAAATCACAAATTTTGGGTTTGGCACATGTAAAACAAGCTGTTGGAAGAATTCGTGATAATTTTATTTCCGTACTTGTGATGTTTTACCGAAAATCAAACTATTATGGTGAATTGCATTTGGCCATTGTCAATATATTTTGCAATGTTATGCCATGGACAAAATTATCATGAAACACTTACAGCCTTAAGTAATCAAAGAAGCATTTGACAACTGGTATCAAAAATATTTGCCGGGCCGCGTAGCGCAGTCGGTAGGGCACCTGACTCATAAGTCAGAGGTCCTGGGTTTGATACCCGGTCTGGCTACATACTTTCGTTTCTCCTTCCGCTGATTCAAGAAGGGCAGTTGTCAGTTACTGGCGAAAGTATGTGCACTTAGTACTGGTTAACCGCTTAGGAGGTCTAAGCCTGCCCAGGAACAGTGTGGTTAGGTTAACTGACCATCCCGACATGACCATAGCTGTTTACCGTGGACGTAAAGCAACAAATCAATCAATCAATCATGCTCCCTTGAGCAGTCTGATCAGAGCTTGCTGTGTTTGCTTTTCTGTCAGTAAGTTATAAACATTTGCAGGCATTCAAATCACTTGTTGAAACTTTAGAATAATTTCAGTAAAAGTTTAACAGTGATATAAGTAATGTTGTAAAAGACATTCTTAGTGTGCTTTTCATGTTTCAGTGTGTTAATGATGTCATACAAGAAAGATTTGCGTCAGAATTGAAGGCAGAGACGATACTGAGGTTGGCGGCCTTACATATACAGCAGCATGCCATGAGTAACAATGTCACAGGAAAGATAAACATCAAAGCTATAGAGTAAGTAATGCATGAGGATGTGATCATGTGTTGGGACAGGAAAGTACTCAGAACTTTATGATGGTAATTTTGATTACTGTTGAAACTATGTGTATATAGAAATTAGTTCCAGTTAAGTAGTTCCATTATTGAGAGTAGAATTATGTATGAAAATTGTTTCATACACTCTAAACTTAGTCTAGTCTAGTCTATCCCATAATCTTGTGAGGTCGTTGGGGCACCACAGATGACTCTACAACAATCCCCTTCCACCCGGTCCTGTCTTCAGCTGCCCTAGTTGAGCTAGCAAAATCCATCCCTTTCCATTCCTTAATATTGTCTGCCGACCTCTTGTTATGTCTACCTCTCTTTCTCTTTCCTTTCACTGTGCCCTGCAGAGTTGTATTTGCTAAACCAGAAGACCTTGAGTCATAACAAAACCACCTCAGTTTCCATTTCTGGACCAAGTTCAGGAGTTGGTCTTGATCTCCAATGGCTGCTTGGGTCTTCCTGCGATTCTCATCATCTGTTATAAAGTAGAACTTCAATGGCTCGAGCAGGCTTGGGACCATGAAAATTAGTTCCAGCCAAGGGTAGTTCTAGCCATCCAGGGTTAGTTTCTATGTACTGTGACCTCTAGGGACCAAGGAAAGAGTTCTAGCCAAGCTGGGTTTACGAGCCATCAGGGTTGGAGCCACTGAAGTTCTACTGTATTGTCCTTATATGAAATGTTCAGTAACCTTTGGTAGCATCTCAACTCAGTGGTCCACATTCTTTCTCTTCTAACTCTGCTGTCAAGGTCCACCATTCACAGGCATACAGAAAAATGGATATGACAAGGAAGCGCATCAGTTTCACCTTTGATCCAAGAGGTATGTTGCTATCTCTCCATATTGACTTCAGCTTTGTCAGAGCTGCAGTGGCTTGTGCAATCCTTGAGAGAACCTCTGGTTTTGAGCCTTCATCTGAGACAATTGCTCCAAGGTACTTGAAGCTTGTAACTGGTCCAAGCTTCTGTCCTTTGACCTTGATCTCCCTCTGGATGCCGCTGGTGCTGTTTGTCAATAGCTTGGTCTTCTCAGCACTTATCTCCATTTTATATCTTTTGCAGGTTTTCTGGAGACTCTAAACTTAGTTCTAGTTAACCATGGTTAATGAGTGTCAGAGTTCTAGTTATCACGGTTTCTCTGTGGTGCTGAGTGTAATTTAAATGCTGAATTTTATTCAGACTTTACTTAATTTCAGAAAAATAAAAAAATGAAAAAAAAATAAGCTATAGTGTGCTATTGATTATTTAGTGACAGAGTGAGTGGAGAGGGGTGCTGGGACTGGTAGGAAGAACTGTTTGTCTCAATCTGATTTAAAATATTTTATCACAGAAAAAAAGGGAAAAACTTGAAGATGATAGAAAGTAACAGCTTATATTCCGAACATGACAAACTTGTCTGCTGACCTCGAAAAAACCCCCATAAAATTCATGTATTGATTGGACGCTGCTCCATTTGCTATGAAAACCTCTTAACTTTCCGGATCTGCTGACAAGAAATTTGTACCATGTTTGTTTTACTGTCTGGGAAATGATTAATCGGCTCTCTGTGCTTAATGGAGCAAACTGATTCCTTAAATACATACTTTCTCCTGTTTTAGTATTAAGAGATCCTGTATTTATGGGAAAAATTGGGACAGAAGTGTGTAGGCAAACAGTGTAGACCCTGATCAGACTGCTCCTTGAGGAGCAGTCTGATCAGGGTCTACACTGTTTGCCATTTCATCCCATAATTTCAGACGGAGCATCCAATATTTAAATCAGGATTTTTAAAATTTTGGAAAATTACGGTAAATGGTATAGATGTCCCAACGTTTGGGGTAATGAGAGTACTTGATTAATGTATTTTAGGCTTCTAGGATGTTGGAAAAATACGCTAATGACACTTGGGTGGAAATCCAATATGAGACTAGTAGAACATGCTTGGATTAGGGAGGTTTTAAAGGGGGGAAATATGAGATGGCATTATGCAAACGGTAAAGGTCCAGATCCGATTGAATCTGTGAATTCTGATCCGGTCTTTTCAAGTTATCTAAGATGAATGAGTAGTACACTTCAAGGGGAAGCCACTCTACCACCTTTTTTGTCTCCACTCCCATTGGGGGCTAACTAATAAAGAAAAGAATTAGCTACCGTGGTTCAGTAATGCTTCCTTGTCTAGGAAAGCAAGCAGGAAGTCACAAAAGTTGTTACCCTTTGTGAAAAATGCAGAAATATGAGGGAAAAAGTGTGAAGGTTAATCCTTCTGATAATGTTCAGACCTTCATGGAAGTACACAGCATGCAGAGAAGACTCAGGTTGAATTGTATTATCATGCAGACTGGTCTGAGTCTTAGATGTTTGGTTTGCCATTGCTGGTTTATGTGTTCTCTTCCTGTAAAACCTTAATAATGATCATTGTAAAGTAAAACATATACCATCAGAATACCAAGCTGTTAGTCAATATGGACATGGAGTTTTTGAGTCTCTCCCAGCAGGCACATGGCGTCTAAATGACGTCGAACTGACGTTGATGCGACGTCATTACGTCGCATCAACGTCAGTACGATGTCATTTTAACGTTATGTGCCTGCTGGGTCTGAGTACAGTTTTCACAAAGTCTCACAGCAGTAATGAAATAATGTCCTTGAATATTGTCCTTAGCTGAACAGCTGAACTAACTTAGCATGAAAATATGACAAGACACTCAATAAAGTTACTTTAGATCCGTAAACATCAAACTATGTGGGTAATATCTTAAGTGGTTCATTCCTTGATTGCCAGGAAGCTTGTTTGTCAGGTGATTTATTGTTTCTTGGCAGTGTAGCTACCATATTTCTTTAGTTATAAGACTGGGTTTTTCATCTTCCAAAACAATACCAAAAATCTAGATCCATCTTATAAGATGGATCTAGATTTTTGGGATTGTTTTAGAAAGGAAAACCGGTCTAAAAGCAGAATTTCATAAGACTGATTTACAGATATTTGGCATCTTTCTGGAGATGGGAAATACAGTTTTACAGCTGAATAAATAAGATAAAACCTTTTATGGACAGTTACTAAAGCTTGACAAGTTATTAGAGCTGAGAATAAACCAATATTCAGGGCTAGAATTATTCTTTTCTCTTTCTCTTTTTTCTTTAATAGAAAGAAAGACAAAAAAAAAATAAATAAAAAAAAAAACACAAGCAGTGATCGAAGGCTACCGGTATTCTGAAAAATAAAACAACTCCTACACTATCAAGTTTTATGGCAAACTAAGAAATATGTCAAGCCTTTTATTCCCAAATTGTAATTTATCATCAGCAGTAATTATTACATAAATGTTTTATGCATTTGTTTACTGAGAAACTAGAATTTTATGTAGGTATTCCATTTTCTTTTATTTCTGTCAGTTATCACAGTTGGATTATGAGCCAGAGTTTTTGGATTATCTGATAAATCTGGGACACTTTTTATTTCTCTGTAGGAGCAGCTGTAGTGTAGTGGGTAAGGTGCAAGACTGGTTCAAAATCCTCCCCCCCCCCCCACTCCAGCCACCCACTTCTGTAGTCTTTTGGATTAGACTTTACAGAGCAATGTCCCATCTTTATGACCTATATGTTGGTGGAATGTTAAACTCAAGCTCACTCACTATTTCTCAGTAAAAGCACATGGAGAAGCACCTCTATGCCTTGTGATTTCAGTAGAAGCTAAATTAAGGAGAATAGAAATATTTTTAGCAGTTCTTTCAATAATCAGGAGCCCTGGTAGCTCAGTGGGCTAAGTGCTGGCCTTCTGATCTAGCAGACCGGGTTTGAACCTGGCTTTTGACGAGAATCTCTCCTACCATAAATGGGGTTCCATTGCACACAGCATTTCATTTTCACTGTCCCATTGTCCTGATATAGCTGAAATACTGTTGAAAAGGATGTAAAATTGCAATTCATCCATCCATCTTTTAATAATCAGTTAATGTATTTCAAAAGCTAGTGCGATCCTAATCCTGTTTTTTCTGACCTGCCTTACTATATTTTAAGCTACTGACCACACCTGGAAGTGAACATGCCTTAAATAGTTCAAAAGGCATCAATGTGACCAGCACAGTCCTCTGACATTCTGTTAGGCCATAGCAATAGTATTTTATGGTTCTTATGTTCAGAAAAGAATGTGGCTTTGAGAAGTTTGTTCCTCCAAGTGTCCGTGACAACATGAGGGTGAAAGACTTGCGGAAGGTATTGAGTCAGAGTATGAAACTGAATCAGAACCTCACAGCCCCAGGACAGAAACAGCTGACAGCCCTGCAGGCTAAACTGCACTACATGAAGATAGTGAGTGAACTGAAGACCTTTGGCAGCAGAGTATTTATGGTCACACTTTTGGTAAGTGGATTATTCAAAGCCCGCAATACGATTTTGCTGATAATTCTGAAATCATTTTTAGCTCGCCTGAACGAAGTTCAGGAAGAGCTATTGTACTACCCCTGGTGTCGGCGTTAGCATTAGCATTGGCGGGGGCGGCGTTAGCAAAATGTTAAAGTTTTACGTTAAAGTTTTAGGTGATGGGCAAGGCGCTGTCAGGCCAGCTATCCTGTCCCGCTGACAGGTCTTGTTGTTTAGTCTCTGTAAAAACATATGAAATGGCCCCTGGTGAGGACCATCCATTGAATGTCACATTATAGGTGTATTAGGAAAAATAACAATTGTACCCGAATTATAGCGTAAAAATTAATGTTATCATGTTTCTGAATCAGGCCTTACATGCACTCTGTTCATTGGTATTGAATCATCAGTACGATGGCTGTACCAGTTTTCGGGGTATTAACATTTGCTCACAACCTAAAAACAGTGTGATAAACAAAAATCAAAAACTGATGGTCAGTGTGTAGATAAAAATATGTGTTAAGTAATTTGTAACTTACATTTCATGTCTGCATGTCGCCATGTTTACATATTTGATCAACTCCACACAGGTGCTCGGCAGAATCTGCTCCCCGAAACTGCCCCTGTTTTCGGGGTATGTTAAAGAACTTGCCTTCAAAATGCATCAGCTGCAGATCCTAATGATAACAACTGAACTGTTTTCATAAGACCTGCAATTCTTCAGTTGTATAAACGATCTTTGAATTATCAGAAAAAAATTACATAATTGAATAAAACACCGTGTCATCTTCGTCGGTACTTTCCATAAGCTTTACAGTGTTTCCAATATGGCCGCTTCCACGGTCACTAACGACGACGTCATGGATGACGTCTTAACTAACGTGCTGTCGCGCGTCAATTAGTGTTTGATGAAACATACTGATTCAACTTTCTGTTTGCAAAAAATAATCATCTTTAGAGGTCCCTGACAAGAAAGCGGTATAATCTGTCATAATACCCCGAATTCTGGCACACCCCGAAAACAGGTACATCGACCATAACTGTTGCACACTTAATTAAAAATCCAGAGATGCTGCATGAAACTAAAAACCCACAAAAATGGAATCAGATAAAAAATTCTCATATACTTCACAAATTTTAAATTCACAATCTACAATTAACAAAATTGCATTCTGTTGAATTCATGCCTCACTTGCTCACTTGCTGTATCAGAAATATAGATAGAGCTTCAGTAAAGGAGACTGGATAAATTTGAGAAGTAACACAAATATATCAGTACCTTCAGTATCACAAATTCTGAATCAGAACAGAAAAGCATACTTTCTTTTTTCAGGACAAGAAGACAGAGGCCATGGTACTGGTTGGTCCTAAGGCGGGAATAAGTCTGGTCACAAATATCAGATTCTACACTGTAAGTAATGTGATGTTTCAGTAACATCCCATGTGTTGTTGAAAAATTTGGGGCTATATCACTTTGATGTACCTATCACTAGGGGATGGCACTTTTCAGTACCACCTTGGAAGAACTTTACTATAAATACTATACTTGATATAGGTTTAGCCTTGAATTATCCTTAGACCGATAGGCCCCTTCATTCTGTATTTTTTTCTGGAATCTTAAAAAAAATGTGCATGCTAGAGATATAAATTTCATGTTGCTACAGATGAAATACAAACTTCTAACAGCTTAACTGGTGAATTATGGTAAAGTTGACAAGTATTTTGAACTTAAAAATATATTTAATTCCCTGTCTCTGGGATGTTGCTCAATATAGAATGCTGTCTTAAAAGCCTAGCTGTTAACACTTCACTGCTAGCTCCCAGCTCAGTTCTAAGCATTTTGGCAATAAGTCTGTGATATAGGAGTTTCTGCGTTTTTTCTGGTGATAAAAAATTTCATCAGAATGTTGCTCATGATTTCAATATTTACCATAGAAGTAGAGGTGAAGAAGAAGCTTCCCTTATAATGTTGGACTGACAAACATGAGGGGTGGGAAAAATAGGTAGGTGAGTTTGACTACCATCTGGCATGGCAGTGAAGGTGTAAAACCCAATATTCTCAAACAATGAATTAATCAATACATCAATTAGTTAATCAGTCAGTCAATCAAACAATCAGTCAGTCAATCAATCAATCAATCAATCAATCAACCAAGTGGGATATTGGTTTACAATTTAATGCAACTATACATAATTATTGTTTAGAGTACAGAAAAGGTAAGTTACTGTAGCAGCTATTGCTGTGACGTAGATGGACCTAGTTGCACCCTGCCTACAAAATAAATTTACCAATGGAATACATGTAGAATAGTAGTTTATGGCAGAAGGTAATATTTTCCTCTGAAAAAATAATTGAAGTTTGGTGTGGAAATTGATAAGCTGGCATGTACACAGCAAAGATCTTGATAGGAACGTGAACTGTTATAGTCTGATTAGGACTTTCTTTGTGCTCTGTTCATTTTCATTAGCATTTTCATTTCATTTTAAGGGTTATGGGTACACCTGTATTTTTTTCTGCTATTTTTACAAAGGGAAACAACATCTCTGACTTTGCTTCTCTCAAGAATGAAGCCCTTCCTAAAGGGGATCAACTCCTTAAGGAAAGAATTTGCTCCCATAGGAACAAATTCCTTCCTTTAAGAGTCAACTCCCATTGAGGAGGGATGCAAAATGAAACTGGTAGAGTTGTATCCCCTGAAGGTTTACCCAATCATCTTTTATCATATGCTGTTGCTGTTATTCAGTGGATAACATCGTGTCATAAAAAACATATGACCACACATGTAATAACACTTTGGGGCGTACATGTAACATCATTGATAACATTCGTGTCAACAATGCATTTTCTCGTTGAAATAATGTTCATTTTGAAGGCAATAAAATCCCATTTTAAAGGGTCATATGATAAACAGAATCTTACACTTGTGGCTTGTTTCATAAATTTCATATGAAATGACCACCTGTGTAAGATCCTCTATAAATCAGACTTATTAACATGATGATCTGGGTCTATGCTAACATTGCCAGCATTTTGTTTTCCAAATCTATCTTTTATAGCCACAACATGAGAAAAATAGCTTTATAGCATGTGCGACCAGCTGATATTGAGATCAGCCGTCACAATCACACTGACTTCTCAGAGACTTTGTTTGCATTGGTTGTCTATATGTCAGGGACTCTAAATGCTACAAACCACTTAATATTTGTTGGAGTTGTAGTATCACAAATGTTTTCAAATCTGCTGGCTAACAAGTTCAAGAATTTCACTGGTATTTCTTCAACTGATGACCAACAGAAATTGCCAATTGGCAAGTACCAGGTGGTGAATTCAAGATGTTGCCAGTTATTCCAGTGTTGAAGATTTTTATTCTTTAAGGTTCTTTTCCTCATGGAAAGGCTGATTTTTATGTCTTTATGAACAGAGGTCTTCATATTCTTAGAACTGCTATTACCATGTAGAGTTGAAGAAGATAGGTTGTATTAAGGTGGATGGGTACACTTTCAAGGGAAGCAACTCTGCCATATTCATTTTTGCTTCCCTTTTTAAAGGGGTCAACCCTTAAAGGGAAGACTTTGCTCTTAAGGGAGCAAATTCTTTTCTCTTTAAGAGTTGATCCTTTTGTGGATGGGTTTTGTCACTCAGGGAAGCAAACAGAAAAATTACAGTAGATGCTTCCCTTTGAAAAAAAAGACCAGAAAAAATGGCAGTGTATCCATACGCCTTAAGATTTGAAGTTTTAGAAGATAGGTTGCCTTATAACATGTTCACAGTGTACTGTAATGATCCATACTGTTAGGACAGGTGTACCTAAGTAAACAGTATAGACCCAGATCAGAATGAAGGATGGAGAAGTCTGACAAGTATCTGCTGTGTTTGTCAGTCTGTCAGCAGTTCACTGGCACATAGAAATTTGTTTCGATTGTTGGAGGGTCACAGTGTCCTAAAATATAGTGTCATTCCAGTAATTCTAGAGATGAGTTTGATACTGATATAATATTCCATCTTCTGTATCTGTTTCTCTATTTCTATGTAGATCCCGACATTTTCTTCTGCTTCTGACTTGAAAATTTCCATGATTAAGACCATTCCTGTATCTGTTCCTTAGTATCAAGCTGTAGCTTTTGGAGTACTTTCTTTTTTTTCCATGATTAAGACCATTCCTGTATCTGTTCCTTAGTATCAAGCTGTAGCTTTTGGAGTACTTTCATCTTTCTCATACTATCTTCAGACGGACAGGCTCTGTATCTTCTTCGTATCTGGTGAAGGGGAGTTGTGAAGTGGGAAGGACAGAATAGGATGGGGGTCCCCTTCAGAACAACCTAAAAATCTAGGTCCATCTTAAAAGTAAGCAGGATCTTCCAGACAGAACTTAGTAAGATGGATCTAGATTTTATAAGATTGTTTTGGAAAGGAAAACCCCATCTTTCAGCAGAATTTCAAAAGGCTGATTGAGATATTTGTCTTATAGCCAGATTATGGTAGTATTATGTCTACCAGATTTTCTGGGTCTGATATTATCCCACATCTGTGCGCAATGTACTGGTTTATTTCATTCTTCTCACATTCCTTCATTCTATCTGCTTTCTTAGACTGTTCTCATACCTATATAGTTAGTTAAATCTTATTGTAGGCTACATAGCCAGCTATATAGTATTATTTTAGAACTGATTTTCTCTGAATTAAGATTTTATGTCACTCAAAGTGAGTTCAGCATCATCCGGCAGAAAATTTTATACTCTTAAATTCCATTGTCAATACTGAATATAATTTCTTAAGATTTAACCACAACCCAATGTTAGTTTTGAAAGTTCAAGAATGAAAATAATTAAATTTGTAAACAGAGAAGATCCAGATCAGGTGGCTCATAATGAGCCTGCATGGCTCATAATGAGCCACCTCATATGGATCTACACTGATTGTCCTCTGTTCTTTGAATTCACAATATGACAAAACTTGGACAAAACATTTTTCGAAATTTTGCAGATGTAAATTTTGCCACCTGCTTTAGGCACTTTAAGGGTTTAAGATGGATGAACACAGATCTAAGGGAGATCACTTTGATCTGAAATATTTGACATTACATGTATTTGGACTGTGCATTTGCAGAATAAAACTGTTGGCAGGTTGGCAAGCTATGGAGTTGTTGAGCACCCACACAAAAGATAAATGAGCCGCGACACGAGAAAACCAACAATGTGGTCGTGCGCCCAGTGCAGACCTAGATCAGCCTGGGCAGCCACCCAGTTTGATCAGACTCTTTTTTAAGTGCTCAAACGGTAGCTAAGGGTCTAAGCTACCTTCATGAGGACAGTGAAGACTCTGATCAGACTGGGCGGATGCCCAGGCTGATCTGAGTCTGCGCTGGGCGCACAACCACATTGTTGGTTTTGTCGTGTCTTGGCTCAAATAGGTAGCCTCTAGGAAGCACATAGGCTGCCTACCTTTCTGTTTTAAGCAGTTTGAAAAATTAAGACCTTTTTGCCAAGGCATTTTTGTGCTATGGTTATAAAGTCTATTTTATGAAGCAATATCTGATGTTGATGCTGAATATCCTTTGAGTAGTTTTTGAAAAAATATTAAGTAGTTTTTTCTCTGTTTTAAAGACAGAACACAGAAAGCTTTTGTTTGTTTTATACAGTCAACCCTCTTTATAATGGCATTCATTACAACAGCGAAATTTTTTTGTAAAGTCATTTTGGCTTCAATGTTCCAAATAATTATGTATTCACTATAATAGCAAATTCAGATTAATATAAAAATGTTTGGGAACAAGTGCTGTCATTGTAAAGAGGGCACACTGTAGTTTGGAATAACAGAAATACTGTATATAGCTACATAGATGTAATGTGTTAGGATTTGCACATTTTGGGGGATATTGGGGTAGACTTTGCTTAAAGTTGACTTGTATCTGAAATGAAAGTTAAAATATTTCACTGTATTTCAGCAACATAAGCCTAGCATGCTTTTTCAATGCCATAATAGTTCCAATTATTTATAATAGACACTATGCTGCTTTCAGTTAACAGTGTGCAGCATAACCTTAAAGTGCTGACGTATTGGGACACCTAAAACCATCAAATTTCCATTTGTCCCAAATGGTAAATTAATGTTTTTTTTATTCCTCAATATTTAAGTGCATTAGAGTATATAGCAGAATTGCTCTTTATTCTATTGAATGTGAAAAGGCAAGTTTTTTTTCAAACTGCTAAGATCCAGATCAGACTGTCCATTTGGAACAGTCTGATCAGGGTCTCCACTGTTCGCCCTGGATTATTTTCTTGCTGTTAAACACACCCTCGAACAACAAATAAGTAAATCTGATTCAAAGCTAGAGGAATCCACAAAGCAAATCAACAAGGTAAAGTTGATTAAGGTGAAGGGTTACTCTTTCAGGGCAAGCAACTCTGCCATTTTCGTTTTGCCTCCTTTCCCAATGGGAGTCAACTCTTAAGGGTCAACTCTAAAAGGAAATAATCTGCTCCACTAGGAGCAAATTATTTCCTTTAAGAGTTGACCCCCTATTGGAAGAGCTTCATTATTTGGGGAATCAAACAGAAAGTCAGAAGAGTTTTTGCCGTTGGTAAAACTGGTTGAAAAACATGAAGGAGTACCCATTAAACTATTAAAAGTAGCTTGATTTTATCACAAAGGTTGCTTAACTGTCTTGAATTTTATTAGTCATCATGTACATATGATCAGTTTCCTCCGGAAATGGCTTGTACATTTAAAATCTTTTATTTACTGGTATTTCTTGGACATATTTTTCAGCTTTCAATGTTGGCAGATTTCAGTGAAGTACAAAGCATCAAGGTTGCTAAGGAGAAGGAGAACATGAACAGAGTAGAATTAACTATTAAAGGGGAAGAACCAGGGGTAAGTCTCTCATAAATACTTGTACAGAGTTATTTTTTTTTACAGCATGTTTAGAATGTAATGGCTGACAGTAGATGGGTTGAATGTTGGCATGAATTTTGATGTGGTATAGAATTTAGTTTTATGCATTCAAATATTTAATCTCCAAATCCGAATTTTTCACCTTTAAGTATTCTAATGTTGGGTCTTTAACTTTTCTATAGCATGTTAGCTGCACAATTTTTCGATGTGTTAGTGGTTTGGATGTAATAGGGTTACTGTATGTAGATTGACTGAATGAATGCATGCCCACTTGGTGTGTTAGAGTTAGGTTTTTACATTCAGATATTTAATCTACGTACCCGCATGAATTTTTAGCTCGCCTGAACGAAAGTTCAGGAAGAGCTATTGTTGTCACCCTGGCGTCAGCGTCCGCGTCCGCGTCCGCGTCGGCGTCGGCGTCCGGATTGGATGTTTTGGTTAAAGTTTTTATATGTGATGGGCAATGCGCTGCAGGCGAGCTATCCTGTACGCGGACAGGTCTTGTTCATCTGTAACTAGCATGAATTTTTCATCTGTAACTATTTCGATGTTGGATCTTTTAGTAACTCAAGCATGCCCCCAAATTATTACTTATATGTTGTTAAGTAGAGTTTTCTTATTGCATCACTGTGTATATTATGGGTCTATCATAATAGTTTTGGTTTTTCCGCCATTTCTACAAAGGAAAAAAACATTTATGACTTCCTGTTAATTTCCCTTGATGACAAAGTCCTTCTAGAATAGGGTCTACTCCTAAAGGGAAGGATTTGCTCAGAGGAGCAAATTCTTTCCTTCAAGAGTTGACTGTATTGATAAGGGAGGTAGAAGTGAGTGAACTTCGGTTTAACATTCCACCAACAACGAGGTCATGTGGAGACGGGAGGTAGAAGTGAAAAGGCGGAATTGCTTCCCATGAAAG
Organism: Ctena decussata; assembly: GCA_963989385.1. Taxonomy (NCBI): domain Eukaryota; kingdom Metazoa; phylum Mollusca; class Bivalvia; order Lucinida; family Lucinidae; genus Ctena; species Ctena decussata. Next base: position 22,262,166 of record OZ022506.1, read on the forward strand.
TGTACCCATTCACCTTAGCAAGGTTAGGGTCACTTAGCTTAAAGTTTAAATATGAAGCCCATGTAAAAGATCATTCATGGTTTTTGTACACACCTGTAGGATTGAAATAATAAATATTTGAAAAATACTATATTACTGATTGAAATTATTTTCACAGCATCTTAACAAAAGAAAGGATGCAAAGGCAAAAAATAAAACTCAGGTAGAAAATATAGCAATATTACTGAATTTTCTGATAGAATAGCTGCTAGCCCATTGTCTGTTTGTAAACTTATTAATAAACTAAACTCTTCTTATACATGTACATATTTATAATGTGTTATTAAAACAGTGGACTAATAAACTGAACACCATTTTGACTGAAAGTAGAAACATTGGCTTAGATCAGGTTTTCTCAGTACGTAGAATAGCCTTTTATAATTTTTTATGACAGCAACCATCATGGTGTAACATACAAGAATGACAACTGTTACTCCATAATTCTCCGAGTTATCATTTCGTCTGCTAGTAGCAGAGTGTGAGACATATGTCTTACTTTGCCTGCAGCAGTATTGGCAGCAACTGCATTAAATTCTGTTGAGTTTTCTAGTTTTGTACTGTGTTGTGACAATCTGCTGACAGGAAAGACACCACCTTCAATGGAAATTTTGTTTACCCATGATAGTTTGTAGCTGCAACATTACGTCTGCTCTGTAATTTGAATACATATCTTTGGCAACAGTATCATGACACTTCACAGTAAAGTGTAACTGGTTATGACAGTGTGTTGCATTTCTCGCTTTCCTGCTTTTTGAGTGATTTCCCTTGACAGATGTAGCTTCAATTGTGTGCCTGTTTGTAACTTAAGTAGTCGTTTGAATAGCATGGACCGTATAAGAAATTATGCAAGTATGTCTGCTCTCACTTTCAGGCTTTTTGAGCTACTTGCCTTCCTTTAAACTTTGTGATTTAAACTGCTGTACTTTTTGAAATATCTTGATAAAATTTGGGGTAGTAGTTAGTTTAAACATATTTTATTTCAACAAACTGTAGATATACAGTATTTTACAAGATACAATACTACTTAGGATGAGAACGGAAGCTAGTAGCTTATTTAGTTCTTCTCCAAGTAGTTGACGACAATATGAAGCATGCAAGCATGATATTTCTTATATTCCATAATTGAATAGCACCATATTTAGTAGTGCCCATATTTCATTTTGGGTGGAGGATTTTCCTTCATTTCAGATGGCTGAATTTTAACTGAAGTTTCAAATTAAGATTTTGAATTTCCACAAAAATGTTACATGTACTTACTTATTTAGGATTTGATTTTGTGAGTTTCATATTAAGTTAATGATGAAATTTTAAAACGAAAATATATTTTAATTGAAATTTGATTAGTTTCATTTAAATGTCATTAAAACTAGTGTAATATAGTCAACAAATTTGAGTGTGAAAAACAGACTTTGGCCTCTTTGATAAAATGCAGTTGTACATTAACCCTTAAAGCTCCAAAAATGCAGGTGACAAAATTTGCATCTTTGAAATTTAAAAAAAATGTTTTGTCTAATCTAAATGATATTGAGAATTCAAAGACTCTTAAGGGCAAACAATGTAGATCCTGATGAGGCAGCTCATTATGAGCTGCCTCATCTGGATCGCAGTGGTTGCAAAATCAAATATTTTCATTTTTGGCTCTTTAAGTGTTAACAGAAATGGTATGAATTTCATTACTGACAATTTTATATAGATATTTAGTATGTATTCATTTTCTATTTTCTTTGCTTCTTTGTATACTGTAGCTAATTGTATTATTTTATATTCTTTCTTTGCCTGTATTTTACAGTATAGCTATGATGAGTGTATCTGGGTATATTACATTTTTACTATATATTCTGTAATAACATTACTTTGCATGGGAAAGTCCACAGGCTGGCATATCTGAAAATGGCATGTATGGGTCCCTTCTCAGAGGGGTCAACTCTAAAAGAAAAGAATTTGCTCATTTAGGAGCAAATTCTTTCCGTATAGAGTATACTCCTTTTTGGCATATCCTTGAAGCAAACTCTTCCCTTGAAGAGTCTATCCCTCTCTATAGGGGTCAGCTCTGAAAGAAAAGAAATTGCTCCTCTTGGAGCAAATTCTTTCCTTGAAGAGTCAACCCCATTTGGAAGAGCTGCACCCTCCAGAGAAGCAAACAAGAATTCTTGTTGTTCCCCTTTGTAAAAGTGATTGTCAGTATAACATTATTTTTGAAAAGAAGCTGAGGGCATTTATTTGAGCTGGGGCATTTATTAGGATTAATATGGTATATTGCACTTGCCATCTTCTGGTGATGACATCCATTTGATTGAATAGGTTGTACAGATGTGCCAAGTTATGGACTTTCCTACTTGTGCAAGGTCTTGTTATATTGCATGTCAGAACAAGATGGGTGTCGTAGATATTTTCTTTGTAAATCTGTAAATCTGGAGGTGGATCCAGGACCTTACATTTTGCAAGTGGGTTTTGAACTCAAATCCTAGTTGTTCAAAAGGTTGTTAGCTTTGTCAAGGATTTGATAAGTCTTCTAGAACACATAAAATCAAGTGTACTACTGTAATTACCCTAAAATTTCGGACACCCAAAAGTCAGACAATTATTGTTAAAAAATTCTTAGAAAGTAATTTTTACAAACATGAATGCAACCAAATGATGCTAAGTGAATGGCAAACATTGTAGACTCTGATCAAACTGCTCCAAGAGGAGCAGTTTGATCTTGGTCTACATTGTTTGCTCAGACCTATCTGTCCGAATATTTAGGGTCATTACGGTAACTTTTTTTGCTGAATGAATGTGGGGAGCTTTGACAGTGCAAAATCTCCTCACCTTTTTCAGTGAAATAAGACACTGTTTTTTTGCATACAGTGCAATTGAAAATGTTTCTTCATCTAGCAACTTTGTTAGCTTTATCAATTTTAGTTATCAAGGGCACAGTTGTTTAAAGCATTGTTAGCTTTGCGAAGTTATCGTAATGACCCTAAATATTCGGACAGACAGGTCTTAGCAAACATTGCAGACCCAGATCAAACTGCTCCTGAAGGAGCAGTTTGGTCAGAGTCTACAACGTTTGTCATTCACTAAGCATCATTTGGATGCATTAGCATGTGTAAAATCACAGGAGTTTGAAATTCTGTCAATAGAATACCAAAAATGCATATTCTACAAAATCACACCCAGTTATTTAAATACATATACTATACATGTATATTCTTTATAATACATATATGTATAAAATTGAACACAATTCTTTAGAATTTGCTTCTTTTTTTTATTTTATTGACGAAATTTCAGACTCCTGTGGCAAAATGCACTTTCTAAGACTTTTGGACAATAATTGTCCAACTTTTGGGTGTCTGAAATTTTAGGGTCATTACGGTAGTCAATTATTCGTTAAGTCTTCTGGTACACAAACAATCAGGTAAGCTAATATACTTTTGCAGAAAAAAAAATGAGAGGAGCTTTTTCATGCGTCACATTCTTTTAGCAAAAAATTTTAGTATTATTTTGTATGATACCGTTAAAATTTTAATGTCTAATCAATTAACAGTGTTAGTTTTGAACAACTGGACCCAGATGAAAAATTGTATTTCACAAAATTGTGGATCCACCTCTGAAACACACTGCTCACAGACTTGCTCACAGCAGATACATACAGTTGTAATGTCACAGTGTACATGTATATATGTTTATATAGATATGTTTATATAGATATGTTTATATAGATCAGTTGGAGGAAGTAGAGCTTCATTAGGGAATTAGTGGTGCATTTGTATGATAATTCTAAGAATTTTTTGTGACTTTTGTGACTTCCCATATGCTTTCCTGGGCGACAAAACCCTTCTGAAAAGGTGTATACTCTTAAAAGAATTTACTCCTAGAGGAGTTGATTCCTTTAGGAGTTGATCCCATGCAAGGAGGGTGGAAAATATGAAAATGGTGGAGTTGCTTCCCCTAAAAGTTTGCCCATTCACCTTAATACAGGTAAGTTACATGTAACAGAGGTGAGGTGAGGTAGAGCTTGGGGAACTTAATAACCATTTCTAACCATTTGTACAAATCAAAGAAATACATACATCATGCTTCTCCTCTCCAAAATAGAACTAACTTGGGGTACAAGGTCTCAGACTTCAAAAACTTTGTAGAATATCACTAGATATACAATTATGTATCAGTTCACTATTACGCAATAACTTCTAATTTATCATTTTTAATTAAAATTTATCTTTTGTCATGCCTGCAACAAGCAGAATACGAGACATAAAATTGCTTTTCTGACGTTGATGTTGTCATCATTGTTGGCTAAAGTGTCGAGTTTCCTGGTTTAGCTCTGTAAGTACTGAGTCAAACATTGGCTTCGATGTGTTTAGGCAAGAGCATAAGCTACTTGGTTTAGGACAATACATTGACAGATGAAACACAGCACTCTTAAGAATTTTTGTTGAAGTTTTGTTTTTGAAAAAGCACATTCTTTAAAAGAAGTGTAACCCATCTGTGATGAGTGGGTCCTTCTAGTCTTTGGACAGGTCCATTTCCATTTTAAGGGGTGTCAGCTTTAGTTTATTTTGATTTATACAAATTTATTATAGAAAAAATCCAGTTTTCAGGCAAACAGTGTAGACCCTGATCAGATGCTGAATTTGCAGCATCTGATCTGGATCTGCAATGATTGCCAGTGTCCCTTTTATGGGTCTCCAGGCAGTAATGGGTGTTTAATATCACCATTACCTCCTGCAACTGACACTTATAAGTAGAATCTTAAAAAAAGATTTGATAAGTTAGAAAATATTAGCACATGGAAGGCTTCGAGTTCTGTTGGTTTTTGTCAAAGGCATTTAGTCTAGTTTTGTGTCTAATTTAAGGCATCATGCTTTGCGTCACTGCCAAAAAAGGCATCACTATTAGTAGCTCTGACTGGGTCAGGGCTGCATTATAGCAGCTGTTGTGTCACATACAAAGATTGGGTATAGATATTATATTTCTCCATCTGTAAACTCCTTTCTATTTTCAGACATTAAACCTTGGCCTTTTGAAAGAGGATGCTACTAACTTTGTCAGCATGGTGAATGGTTACTACAGGATATTTGTAGATCCTAACAAGACATTGCTGCAGAGGAATGCTGGGAAACAGAGTGATGACCCTGATAGTAAGTTATGTGCATCTGTCACTCTCACTTGAATTAGGGCTTGAAAAATAGATGCATTCATGAAGATACACCTCTATGTTTTGCTGCCATTTTTGCAATAACTTTTGGGACTCCCTGTTCAGTTCCATGGACAATAAAAGCCTTCGAAAATAATAATAAAATAATAAAACTATAAGGGAGCAAATTCTTTCCCTTTAAGAGTTGACTGCCATTGAAAAAGGCAGCAAATTCACAATGGCAGAGTTGTTTCCCCTGAAAGTATATGCATTCACCTTAACATTGGCAAGGTCACTTTGCTTTTTCTGGATAAGAGGTCTTGGCTTCTTTAGACAGTTTTATTTATTTTTATTTTTTTCCCTTAACAGAATTGGCCTTGAAGAAGTGTCTACTGTACAAAGGATTAAAGTTCAGCCTAAAATATTGCAGTGCATTAATAAGTTTTTGTCCTTTGATGTTTTAATTGCTTAAGGTTCTTCAGAAAGAATAATGGTCAATAAAACACATGTCAGTATAATAAATTCTTTGCAAATATCTGATGACACTAAAACTAGGGTTATAAAGATAGCTGAAAGATAGTTTGAGTGACATACAAACAAACAGTGTAAAGATAATGTAAAGGATGTTAACACTTTGAGCACCAGTGACGAAAATAGCAGAATTTGCAAACAGCGTAGATCTTGATGAGGCGGCTCATCATGAGCCGCCTCATCTAGATCTACACTGTTTGCCCTCTAGTCTTTGAATTCTCAATACGTAATGTCTTGGACAAGGCATTTTTTATTTTTTTGCAGATGTAAATTTTGTGGTTTGCTTTTTAGTGCTTAAAGAGTTAAGGTGGTAAAAAGGAAGAGAAAATATCTTCCATAGTGCTGGAATATGTACATCCTGTCTTAGGTAAAATATGTAGCTACCTTGTCAGTGTCAGTCACTTTTCTTCATCTGTACTGTTTTATACAGAATAAAGAGTTGCAGACTTAAAATTTGTTGTTTGCTTCTTTGGTGCTGTAAGGATTAAGGTAAATAACTTCACTTGAAATGTTTCAGTCCCACCGTACGAAGGTAAACACAAAGTGTTCACTGCACCATGGAGTTACCCAGAAGATCTTGTTTCCATGGTGATTGGGGAGGAGAATGGTAACCATGGCATCCCAGATAATGAGAGGATTGTTGACCTCACAAGAGGTCCCCCAGCATATGAGGGAAACAAAGAGTACATATCGAGACTGAAAGAGGATCTAGGAATAAAGGTAAATAATTATAGACTAAAGTCTCTTTAACATGGTGCATATGTTTTCTACTCTGCTTTTTATTGGGCATCAGAAGCAGCTAAACAGACCATTTTTCGCGTCGCAGACGCGTATAATTTAGCTATTGTTCCACATTTCACAAGATTTCATTGGTCAAATAAGGTGCATGTCAAAATTTAGCCAATAATATCAAAGGTCAATGAATATTTAATCTTTGTTTTTTTACCCGTTGCATGCACTGTAAATACTAGCACTCTGTCATATATTAATTCAAAATGTTTCTCTTGTATGTAATTATCGAAAACAGACCACGATATACAAAACTTTTTTTTTCCGACAAAGATCTACTTTTGATTTCTACTTTTGCTTAGATACATACTTTAGTTGGTTAGGTTATGAGCGTCGGTACAGGTTCAGTGGTAGAATTCTCACCTGCCATGCATGCGGCCCGGGTTCGAATCCCGGCCGCAGCAAGTTTTTTTTTCTTCTTTAAACGTTCCCGTTTTATTTTTTATCTAATCTTTTTTTAATTTCAAATTGGACAGCCCAATTTTCAGATAGGTCATTGTGGCTACCCAGTGTCAAAATTACGGTTGTGGGTGCCTACCTACATAGCTAACGTGAGTCATATTCAGGAATGTTATTGTCAACTCTTCAACTAGAGACAAATTACAAAACACACTTCCATTTAATCTGCGACGATTATCTGTTTTTAAAGATTTTTCTTGTTTTCCATGAAAAGGGTTTAGTAAAAATGTGTATGGAACTACACATGGCACATCATCTTGACTGAGGTGAATTTCATTTAGGGCAGCCTGCTGATCTAGCAGTCCCTGGTTCGAGCCCCGCTGTAGGCGGGAATCCTTTCAATCGTAAATGGTGCTCCATTGCACACAGCCTTTCATTATCACCAACCCATCATCCTGATATACTGTTGAAATGTTTAAATGTTGAAAAGGATGTAAAATTGCAGGTAATCCATCCATCATTTAGGGCAGAGACAAAAATTTTCTTCGCTGGTGACTTTTGTGGGCACATCTGTACATAAATAGTGCTGAGGTCGGTTCTGATGGAAAAGCCAGTATGCAAATATTACACACCATGGAAGACTTAAGGTGTATGGGTTCAGCGGTGTTTTTGCCACCAAATTTACTAAGAAACTCAATTTTCATAACTTCCTGTTGCTTCCATGGATAACAGAAGCCTTGATATAAACAGAGATACATGTAGCTTTAAGGAGCTGTTCATGTTCTGATATTTTTCTCTTTTAGTCCGAAGCCAGTGACAAGAAGGGTAAAAAGCAGCACAATGGAAAGGACCTTACGCCTCCACCTACCAAGAAACAAGCTCTCAGTTCTGACTCAGCAGCTGGTAAAGTTTCAATGGATGTAAAAAGTGACTCATCTTTTATCCAAGACACAAAAACTGACTTTTCTGTTCGTAAAGACACAGATCAGTCTCCTAGGAACTCTTCTGTGAAAACTGGATCTCCTGTCAAAGGAGACTCAAAAAGTGTAAAAAGTAACTCTCCTGAAAATAAAAGCACTCCAAATACACCAATTAAAACTGTGATAATGGTTGATTCACATAAACTGACCAAACAGGATCATGTGATCTCAGACTCACTGACCAATCAACAGCAAGTTGTTTCAAACTCTCTGACCAATCAAAAGGATGAGAAGCATGAGACTGATTCAATAGCGAGTAGCTCCTCAACCGGAGCTTCTCAGATGTCTGACCCAGAGGAGGGTATGGAGGACAGCCCAGTGATAGATAAAACTGTTAGAAAAAGAACTATTAGGTCTCCCACCCCACCACCTTCACGTAACAGAAAACTTGAAATGGAAAAACAGCTTCGAGCTGAGGAAATTGTAGAATATGAAAACTTGAAAGGTATTTATAAGAAGATTGACAATAATGAGAATTCTGACACTGACAGTGGAGTGGGTGGGGAGGCAGACAAACAGATTGTTATAGTTCATAATTCTATACCAGAGCGTAGCTCTAGTGTGGATGAGAGTGATGACGGTGAGGGATGGGAGACAGCTGACGACACAGGGGTGGAGCTGAGCGCCAACTCTGGATCAGGTACTGGTCTGTCACGCTTCACTGATCTGCACCTTGACCTCAGTAAGTACTAACATCACTAACAGTGCACTGAATATGAGGTACAAAATGATCACACTAGATTTTTCAAAACCTCAGTGAACCATAGCTAAGGTATTTGAAAAAAAGCTAAACTTTTATATTTATTTAATGCCTGCTTTAAACTGCATTTCTTGTCTTTGTGATTCACTTGTTTACTTCAGTTCAGCCAATGTTTAGATACACCTTCAAGGGAGATAACTCTGACCTGGTAGAGTTTGTGTCCCTTCTCACAGTTAGCTGTCTTAAGGAAAGAGTCTGCTCCCAGAGGGAGCAAATTTTTACGTCAAAAAGTAGCCCCATGTAAAAAAGGGATTTGTGTACTATAAAAAAAACCATTCTAATGCACCTACAAATATAAGGCGATTCCTGATTGGATAACGTCAAAAATTTGAGACGGTATGTTCTGCAATATACCGGTACTGTTGCAGTTCTGACGTCATTAAGAAACTACGCTTCTCATTGGCTGACACATAGTTTTACGCAGTTGGAAGCGCTTGCTGTGGGTGCAAAGTCAACGACTTTGAAAGGCAAAATATGATCAAGTGCATTTGATTGGGGATAACTGTACCGAAAATTGTCATTTGGGGAGGTAAATCGTCGGTTTTATGGTCGCAAATTGCTTTTTACGGCTCCGCTAACGTGTCGCCATAAAACAAAATTTCCGACCATAAAACCCACGATTTACCTCCCCAATTTTGAGTACAGTTATCCCCTAAATCTTATTTTGTTTTAGTTAGCTCCTTTGTAAACATTTAAGCTGAACCATTGAGGTGTAGCCATACACCTTAACTCAGGTTTTGCTAAGTAAGTGCTTCAGCTTTTTCAGCTTCTATACTGACTAGCATTTTGATCCTTTATTCACAAATTCTCTGTACATACAGAATAACCAAGACGTAAGCCACTAACATTCTAAATGTACATGTTTTTGAGCTGCTGCATACAGAAAGGGTGCTTAGTGGATCTATAAACGAAAAGACAGCAGCCAGTTTTCTTAGTCCAATTAGTCCATGCAGTAGAGTCCCCTTGGACCCAAACAAAGGACAGTGCTATGCACAAATAGCTTGGTATATCAGGCTGGGAATATCAGGCAGATGATTCTGGGAGCCATGGAATGTGGTTCCCAATTGCTCTGCCCTGTATCAAGAAATGTAAGTCAGAGCAATTTGGAGTCATGAGCCCTGGTTCCCAAATGCTCTGCCCTATAATATGGACTTTAAGGCAAAGTGTCTAGCTAAGACTCCCAAATACCCTGCTTAATATAAAGAAATTTAGGGCAGAGCATCTAGCCATGCCTCCCAGAATCTCTGTTTTATATTCCTTCATTATAATGGAATGTGAAGCAGAGCATTTGAGAGCCATGAATCATGGCTTTCATATACTCTGCCTTATGTTCTTCCTTTTATAAAGGAGTAATAGGCAAAATATTGGAGAGCCATAAATCAAGGCTCCCAAATGCTGTGCCGTATATTCCTCCATACATACGATGGCATTATATTCAAAATAGCCTTGGAATGAATAGTGTTATAATGAGTATGCTGCACATAATTGGTTAAGAGCAAAGACTGAATGCATGGATGTTCAGCCTGGTTTGAGTACTAGCTGTTCATGGATGGACTAAGTGCCCTTTCTGTTTGTTGTGTCTCTTTTCCTGAGCATATATATTCCATATATATTGATAACTTTCTGAACATCCTTTAACAAGTCTGACATGATGCATTTCTTGTAAAACTGTATTCAAAATAGCATCTGCATTATTTATGTTCATGAAAGTTAACACAGAAATATTTAGATCTCTGAAATTGTATTGTATCCAGTAAATACGTGTATAATGTTAAGTAGTAACATTCTAGATTCTGAACTTTGTTAGCATGGTTCCAAATTCTGTAGTGTCACCCTTTTTGATTGAAAAAATATAAACATTATTTGAGGAAGATGACTTCTTAACTCTTGAAGATCTTAGAAACAAATCCCATCATTCAGATTTGTTCCTTGTCTACAGATTTTATATTTTTGCTGCTCACAATTATTACAAGTTAAATAATGAATATTTTGGTTTGGATATTTCTTACTGGAAATCATAAGTCTAAAGACACCTTTATAGGATATGCATTATATTTAAGTGATCCAAAAATATCATCTGGGTTTCACAATATTGAGGGTATTGTGTTAAATTGTTATACAGCCACATTTCAGAGTGCAATATAAAGGTAATTGATTAGTGCAAGTGAAACAACGAGATTGGGATGACTTAACTGAACATTAAAGCATTTGATCTTCCTTGCCAATTGTAGGTTCAATCACTAACTCCCAGTTTGGAACAGTAACTTTGGAACAAATGTCTCCAGGGTCAACAACCTCTCCAGACCCAGAGTCCACCAGTTTCTGTCCCTTTGATGAAGACCAGTTGCCACAAGAGCTTGCTGAGGCCATGTATGATCCCAGGATGTTCTTCAACAAAGAGGTCTACTTTGACCCAGATATTATAGGTAGGGACCCAGTGGTTGTAGGTAAAATCAAGAGATGGTATTAGAGTAGGTATAGACACAACTGATAAAATGAACAGTTCCATTCTAGCTTGGAAGTAGATAAATCAGGTATCAGCTGTTGCAAATGGATTGCTGACAAAAATAAAGCTGTTTGACTCATATGTAGCTAGACTATTTTACTCAGAATGAAATATCAGCTTTGTAAAAAATAAACCAGTGGTGTTAATTACACAACACATGAAAGTAGCCAAATTAAGATTTTGGTTCTGCCACTTTCAGGAGTTGTGTGAAAACCACAGTTCTTTTATTGTTTGCACAAACATGCTTTTCATATGTACAAGTCAAATAACGTTATATTTTGCCTAACTGTTTGCATAATCTTAAATTTTTTAGAATTTCCAGCTGGGAATGGAACTTTGTGTTTACACGGTATCAAATCCGAAGTAATTTTTTCTCTGTTTTGTTTTTATCTCACAATATAGTTTTATACTCCTGTTGTCATGGATATTTTTCAGAACCTATAATGTTTGGTTCAATTAAATGTTACACAGATATTAATATACCATTAAAAATGTGTTAGAACAGAAATCCCAGCGCAATGATTATGGAGCAGTCTGATCAGGATCAGCTTGGTTTGTCATTCATCCAGCAGTAGTATTAAAGTTACAATACATAGTTTTATTGCAGTAATGTCAGACTTCTAATGATTTAACTGACTAAATTTGCTGTAAATGGAGTTGCGAAGCTTCTTGGTTTATCTTTGCCGTAGTAATTGTACAATTTTCCTTATTTTACAGATTTAACATTACTACCTCCATATCCTCCCACAAAGGAGGAAATAGAAGAATTGCAGAGCCAGGCTAGAATGTCTCCCATGCCCCCATCACCTAGATCTCCAAGGACGGATACCCCAAAACACTCCCCACTTTCCAAGACAGCCAGTATTCTAGAAGACCATTCCATGCATCCATTGTTACAAAAGTCGATGAGTGTAGGATACACCCCAGATTTTCTGGACTCTGACATAGATGCAATAATTGACAAATTAACATTACAACCTCCTCCTTCTGATGATCATGTTAATGAGTCTGAAAGAGTTAGCCAAACTTTAGACAGTGATAAAGAAGGTGTAGCTGGAATAAGTGATAAACTAGGTCAGAGCTGGAATGGACCTATGGATCAGAATGGCTTAGACTTTGAAAATCCAGAGCTAAGTCATACTGTAGATCTTGGTATGCTAGCTCTGGATGAACAGTATTCATCTCTTGTCATTCCCCCACCTCCTGATGAGTCAGAAACTATTGATGAGATACAAATTGTCCCTCCTGTTGAGTCTGTAAAAGAAAGAAGGAAAAAGTTTGAAAATGGGAATGCTAGAGCTTCAGAAATGTCTCATATACTGAAAATGAACTTAAAATCAATTAATAGTGGTAAGACAAGAACAGAAGATAACAAATCAGTGAAACACGTCAGCAAAAATGAATCGGATTCAAACACAAAAACATCAGTGCAGCAGTCTGAGAGTAGTGGTTTTAAGTCTAAAAGGATTAAATTCAAAGATTCTAAAGTGATGGGCATGCTTAAAGACTCTGGTGCATCGGATAAAGCATCAAGTGATGTTAATAAAACAAAAACTGAATCAGAAGCTGCTACAGTTGATAAAATTGTATCCCCAGATAAGACTGAGTCACCAGCTTCTGTTTCAGAAAAATTAAATGAATTGTTAAAATCCCTTTCTGTGTATGAACATGATGAGGAAGAACCAGGCCATTTCAGACGGACTTCTTCATTAAGACTTGGCCGATGTTCTTCTCTAGACTTTCTTGCAGCTGATGCCAAAGCAACAAACAAAGAAAAGAGTGCATTACAAACTGGGTCAGTGAGATTAAAACCTACTCGGACTAGACCAAGTCTAAGTTTAGAAAGACCTTTACCCTCAGCTAAATTTCAGATTGGTTCAGAACCTATAGCAGTATCTGCTGCAAGCACTGGCACAGCTGTGACACAAAATAGTTCAAATATATCTAGCTCCATTCCAAGAACACATTCATATGATGCTCTTCCTCAAGAGAAGAAAGAGACTTCTAATGATAAAAATGATTCTTTTGCCTCTTTGAAAGCTAAATTACAGTTGTGTAGAGATACTTTATTAAATAGATCATTAAGAAAACGTAGTGGTAGTGCAGACAGAGCTGAAAGAGCCTCACTAGATGGAGATGCGTCTGAAAGGAAAAGTTCCTTAAGAAGGTCCGGTTCATTCTCTCAGCTGTTCAGGAGGTCAGGGAGATCTTCAAGTCCATCAGGTCAGACGTCTGGTGAGTCCTCAACAACAGCAACTGACACCCAGAATTCAACATCACCATTGTCATCAGCGCGGGACTTTAAAATGCTAAATACTTTAACAACACCAAGATCTAACTTCAGACCTAACACAGGACCAATGCAAGTTCAGGTAATTTGCAACAACTTATGTAGAAAATGGAGTTATGTCTGAGGAAAGCAACTGTTTTGAAATCTCTAAGTAGTTGAAGCTCAAAGTTGCTATCTCCTTCACTTTGAGTCTTTATTGATAGGCAGTTATCAATGAGTATGCCACTTTCTAAAGATCTTCTTTATTATTTTAAAGAACCTCATTTTGACTAGAACATGCCAAAAAGAGTAATGAGCCACGACACGACAAAACCAACAATGTGGTTGTTTGCCCAGCACAGACTCGGCTCAGCCTGGGCATCCACCCAGTCTGATCAGAGTCTTCGCTGTCCGCATGGAGATAGCTTAGACCCTTAGCTATCTTTTGAGCACTTAACGAAGAGTCTGGTCAAACTGGACGGATGCCCGGGCTGATCTAGTCTGTGCTGGGCGCACAACCACTTTGTTGGTTTTCTCGTGTCGTGGTTCAGTTATTCTTTCAACTATAAGATAGGGATTTCCCCTTCCAAAATTAACCCATATATGTAAACCAGTCTTGTGTGATTCAGCCATAAGATTGGATCTTCTCTTCCAAAACAATCTGACAAATCTAGATCCATCTTCTAAGAAAGATCTAGACTTTTGGGATTGTTTTGGAAGGGAAAAACACCAGTCCTGTAATCATAATGTGTGCGTAATATTGTAATTAGATAAATACAGTTTATATTTTTTGATTGAAGATTCCAGTTGCTTTTCTATGACCCAACTCCATTACATTTCTTTTCTCTGTTTCAAAATGTAGTTAAACACTATAATAAATATGAAGCGCTTCTTTTTGATAATGATAGAATTACATATTCATGAGATGGTAGGGGCTTTTCTACTAAGTAGCTAAAAATACATTTTCATATATTATTTATCATGCTTATAGAGTTTTATACAGATATTATTCTCTTCTAACATATATATTTTCTGTCATTTTATGTTCATAGTCCAATAGGTAATTTACCATGGGGTTATTCATTTCATACCTTTACGTATAGTAAAAATTCTAAAAATAGGGACAGTCTGATTGTACAGTGCATTATCGCATCCAAAAGATGATCCAGTTGGTATGGCAAACAGTTGAGACCCAGATAAGACTGCTCCTTTAGGAGCAGGCTGATCTGGGTCTGCACTGTTTTCTCTCATATCTGTCCCAAAACTTAGAATTTTTATGCTAAACTTATCACCCTCTTTGAATTTTTGGACTGGGCAAGTTTCATACACATACATTTTTTCTTTAGGATGAGTTGGATGATTTGTATTTCACTGTTCCCCCTTATCTGGTTATTACCTCCCCTGAGCTGGTAGGTCAAGCTTATGAAATCATAGCACGCAGGGTGTCTGGTGTTAACACGCTTTCTTTTTCAGCACGGGGTGTGCTCTTCAGGTCAGCAGGTCAGCAAAGAGTTTGAAATAGAATTTTATTTGCACATGCAGATAATATTCACATATTTTCTCAGGTTTGTCTCTGTGGGGCTATAAAAAAGCTATTAATTCAATCAGTCTTTACCATGTTGTTGAATTGTTAAAGACAGCTTTTGAAATACTGAAAAATATTCTGTGAAATAAAATTGCTTGAAACAAACAGCTCTTCAGTACTTTTGGAATCAAGGAAACTTGCTTTCAGAGGTTTTAAACACACGATTACAAGATGGATAAAACACACAATATCAGCCAGAACAAAAAGCATCCCTGTAGCAAAAATATAAGCAATTTTTGAGGATCTCCAACTTTATTAATGCAAGTTCATATGAAACTCGATCATGAAGTAACCCTATAGTGAATTTCATAAATTTTATATGAAATGTCTAAGAGATTATCATAGGATCCTTTGTCTTTGCATTTGTCTCACAACAACAACAACAACAACAACAACAAAAAAAAACACACAAAAAACTGATACTGCTGTTTATGGTTGACATATGATAAAAGTGTCCAAATTGAATAGACTTATATGCCTAAGGAGTTGCTGTCCTGATGACTTGAGGAGCTGAGTTATTTGGTGATATTATGAAACTGGGGAAACTAGTCATGTAGTCGGACTAAAATATGTAGACAATGCATGTGGCAAACAGAATGGTTTTTAGCTTGTAGAGATAAGCTGTACACTAAGTAGATATAATAGTAGAATGAAGTGTGGTGCATGTGGACAGTTGAGTGTTTCAATAGGAAAAGGGCTCTACAGTACATGAAGATGCAGATTTATTTGCTCATCTGACTATAGTCTGATCATTACATTCCATATTCTTATTATCAGTCTGTGAATTATGGCAGTTAATAATGGATTGTACACTGATCAGACTGCAAGGATGTAAATGCAGTGGGGCTTGCTGTTATGCATGCTGATTATAAGATTATTCTCGTTGGGCATTCAAAGGAGTGAATATATATGCAGTATTTTGTGTCTTTTTCTCATCTACACATAGGTGAATGTAACACTGGACAGTTATGTGTCAGTCAGTGTACTGAGTGTTGCTAAGTCTAGATGCAGGAGACATCCCTAGTCCTGCAGTTGGTGTTGGTGTGTTTGTCCATCCATATAGATATTTATACTGAAGTCTTGTCTTTCAGGAATTCAGATTTATCACACATATTTATATGTAAACAAAGTCACATGTTTTCTGTCACATGGTTAAGTCAGTGCCTATTTTTGTATAATATATTTTTATACGCCCGTTTTGAAAAAACGGACGTATTATGTCGTGGCGTTGTTCGTCCGTCCGTCTGTCCGTCCGTCCGTAAACATTCTTGTGCGCGCCATAACTCAGTAACCATTTGGGATATCTTCGTGAAATTTGGTAGGCATATGTATTGGGTTGGGGGAACGTGTCGCGTACAAGAATGGTTGCTCCCCCTTCCTTAGTTTCCAAGTTATGCCCCTTTGATTAATTTTTTCCCTGCAAGTCTTGTGCGCGCCATAACTAGATAACCGTTCAGGATATCTTCATGAAACTTCATAGCAATGTGTATGAAGACCCAACGATGTGTCACGTTCAAAAATGGCTGCTCTACCTTTCTTCGTTTTAGAGTTAATCCCTTTCATAAGTTCTTATAGACTATTTTGTGTATATTTATCTGGTACAATATATTTTCAGAGGAGAATAGTAGAACAAAAAATGGTACCTCTAGTATATTTAGGTTATCTCCCTTGTCCACTTTGACAAGCAACTTATACAACAGTATTTGATGTGTTTTAAATTTTTGAATAATGTTGCAGTCATTATACCCCCGCTTTGAAAAAGTGGGGGGTATACAGGTTTACATCATGTTCATCCGTCCTTCCGTCTGTCCGTCTGTCCTTCCGTCCCCTTTTAATCAAATTTTTCATCAAAGATTTCTTCACAACCATACAAGCTAGACTGGTCATATTTGGCATAAAGGTTGATGACGACATGTTGTATCCTGGGATTGAGAACCAGCCTTCTCCTGCTTAGTCTTCCCTGTATTTGTACAATATTCTTTCTTTCCATACTTTGAATAATGAATTTTTTTGTCAAAGATTTCTCCACAACCTTGCAAGCTAGAGTAGTCATATTTGGTATGCAGGTTAATGATTACTTACTGTATCGTGGGATTGAGAACCAGCCTTCTCCTCTTTTTCTTCCCTGTATTTGTCCGATTTTCTTTCTCTCTTTACTTTGAATGATGTAATTTTTTGTAACAGATTTCACAGCAACCATTCATATTTGGTATACATGGTAACAATGATTTCTCCCTCTCTCTCTATGCTTTTTGTTAGGAAAATAACGCCATTTGATTTAAGCAGTTAAGCAGGGGTATAGTCAGATTCGCCAACAGTTCTACTTAATTATAGAGTGGTTGCCTCTGTTTGTCTGCCTGTCTATCCTTTTGTAAACAATTTTGTTCATTCTGTAACTCCTTTAGGACATTGAAACGGGCGTATTATGCGCCGCTTGTGAAGCCCTTGTTTAAGTTTATACAGCCTTATGACAGAACATTTTATGTCTTATGTCTTAGCACTGACAAAAAAGCTCTGCTAAACAAGCATTTACTGAAAGAAAGGACTTCTCAGGGGGGTCTGGTTACCAGCACATAGAATTTGATACCTGTACAGGTAAAAGTGTAAAAATTGATTCAACCACTCTGCGAGCCAGAATCACCAAATATGATAATTTTATTGGCTGACTGGAGGTGTTGAGAGACAAAATGACACTTTAGTGGTTAATCCTCCTTTTATAGTCCCACCCCTGTCTTTAACCCTATTGCACTCAGAACGGCCAAAACTCCATAGAGTTTTGGCCGTTCTGAGTGCAATAGGGTTAAACTACTTGTTGCAGAGTTGTTTCACTTTATTAAATATGAAAATCTGTAATCTATTAAGCAGCTGACCCAAAGCTATATATATCCAGAAAAGTCTCAGCACATGTATGTTTGTGTCAGGATAAACAAGTTTTACTAAGCATGATTATTTGTATTTCAGCGGAATACTTTTCCTGTTAAGGTCAAGGTCAGTTGAAATTAGATGCTGTTCTTCTTTTTCACTCACCATCTTTCATGTTTTGACTCACAAAAGTACTGTAGCTTGTAGATCTAGGGAAATCAAAACCTTTGTGGTTTGGTATTTTGGCATGTCTCTCTAAATCATAAGTTGTGTGATGCCCTAGAAATTCTAAATTGAGGCCATTCTTATGATAAATGGCTCACAACATATCGAGAAGCCAAAAATATTTTATGCTTAAGTTCGCATTTTCTAGCAAGGGTGCTGTAAATAGAGGATCTTACACGAGTGGTCTTTTCATATGAAATTTATGAAACGAGCCTTTGGCCAGTTTTAAATTTCATATGAAAAGACCACTCATGTAAGATCCTCTATTTACAGCACCCTTGCAGTTTCATAAATTTCATATGAAATGACCACGAGTGTACGATTCTGTTTATCATATGACACTTTAAAATGGGATTTTATCACCTTCAAAATAAACATTATTTCAATAAGAAAACGCACTGTTGACATGGAGGTTGTCAATGACATTACGTGTATGTGCCAAAGTGTTATTACAAGTGTGGTCATAAATTTTTATGACATGACCTTATCCACTGAATAACAGCAACTGTAAATAAATCACAGTTTCTGCATGCATGCCAGCACATCATGCGACTATAGGTCTCACTGGTAATTTTGCTGTCAGCGAAACTTTTACAGATTTTTGGTTGTTAGCTTTATACTAAAATTTTTATCAAACTGATCCATCCGTTAGCATCATGTTAAAATGCCCTAGTTTGGTGTGGTTTTCTTTTTGTTTTGCACTTGTTAGAGTTCACAAAATATGCCACTTCAGCCATGAATGTGCCTTATGCTCAGGAAGCATTTGTTACAGTTTTATTTTCACTGTTTAAAGTTGTCAAAAGTTTTAAACAAACTTAGTCCTCAGTTGCGTACATTAGGCTGCTTTGGATTAAAAATTCCTTGAAGGAAAATAATGTAGAACAATGTTCTAGGCTTTTAGAGTATATTATCCATGAATGGATAGGTTGATCTAGATCACATTATAACATGTTCAAAAAGAAAAAATAAATTGCTTTGGTACAAAGTTTTACAGGCTGATGTGAATAAAGTTGAGCCACGTCATGTGACTTCCAACAATGTGGCAATGTTGTCATGTGATATTCAAGGTAATCAGAGAGCTCACTATTGGCTTTATGACTTGGGTCACTTCCATAGATGGTATATGTGACAAGCGAAGGCTCTGACCACTGAGTGACCAGACAGCATTTATGTGCTCTCTGACCAGAGTGTTCTTGTCACTAATGCCACAGTGTTGGAAATCACATAAGGCTCAAATGTTATCCTTATGCAAGAGGTACATTTGTGGTTGTTGTGGCTGAAATTTGTTTGGTTTGCAGTTAGTATAGCTAGAAAATACAGTACATCAAACTTTATACTTTTCAGGACTGGACATTTTGATCATGTTTCTTTTCAGCTGCAGTTTAGAGATCTATTTATGAATTTTCCCAAGGAAAAAGCAGGATGTGTAAATTATTACTGACCATTTAGCCTTGCTCTTAATACTGCAGTTATTAGTAAAAGCCTGAATGTTTACATAAAGGTCTTTAGCCCTGTTTGGCCTTTTATTTATATATTTAAACTTTGTTTCATATTTTTGAAAATATGATAAATTTTTTTGTTGTTGCTAATATAGAAAGTTGCCTTTGAGAACGATAAAATGAGGCACTTTTTCTTTCATTTTTTGACAACATTTTGTCTTCAGTTTGAATAGTAGATTGAGTAATCGAAGATATATACCGTCAGCTCTCGATATCTTTTAGGTGAAGTTCAGCTCAGACTATGATATTTCAAAGTGAATTTTCAGAAAATATTCTTTGAGATATCAGTAGATTGAGATAACAGAAGGAAATGTGTCCAGACAATTATCTTTGATTTATGAGGACTGACTGTCAGTGTTAAGGGGAAAATTGAGGTACAGTAGAACTTCAGTCGCTCGAACAAGCTTGGGACCATGAAAATTAGTTCCAGCCAAGGGTAGTTCTAGCCATCCAGAGTTAGTTTCTATATAAAGTAACCTCTAGGGACCCAAAAACGAGTTCTAGCCAGGCAGGGTAAATGAGCCATCAGGGTTTGAGCCATTGAAGTTCTACTGTAATTAAAGTAGTGACTGTAATTCACAGTTTGGAGTGTAAAAATCAGATCAGTTGATGCATTGTTTTCTCCCTTAGTTTTATCCGAACTTGTATTCACAGAGCCAACCTTAGCTGCATTTGCAAGTATCATGTACAGTGTATAATCATGAAAGCTAGCATTTACAGATGAAACAACAGGATTATCACTGTATGAATCTATAAACTAAAATATTGCTTTCAGGAGAGATTAGCCCCTAAACCTCCAACGCCTGCGAGCTCTGGCGAGCAACAGGAGGTAAAGCTTGGTTTGCTAATGCAGCATGCGGTGTAATGTGTTTCATATCCGCTATTAACGTTAACATGTAGGGTGGCGTGTCTCGTTATGGTCTTTTCTGTTTTATGGAATGTTGTTTATAATTCTTTTGTGTTTTGTTTATGTTTTGTTATGGTTATGTTTTGTTATGGTTGTTAATTTATATTGCATCATGCATTTTGATGGGCTTAAGGTTACTGGCTACACCTCCAAGGAAGAGAAGTCTGTCATGAAAGTATTTTGCTTCCCTTCTCAGGACAGACAAAGTTCAGATACCAGGGAACCAATATATCTTCAGGAAAACAAAATTCTATGGTGTAGTAGTACATACTCCTTCTTTGAGATAGAGCCTATTGCCTTAAAATGTTGTGGTATTGTCAATCATCTTTGTCATGATGTGTCTTTGTCATTATGTTAATTTTTAATCAAATGGTAAAATATCATAGTGATCATAAACATTTGGACACCCAACTCTTTAAGTGGCAAAAGAGCAGTTCTATGACAAAATTTATTTCTGCAAAGTTCCAAAATATAATTTATCCAGGCTGTATCATATTGGGAATTTAAACTGAAGACTAGATGGTAAACAGTGAAGATCTTGATGAGGCAGCTCATTTTGAGCTGCCTCATCTGAATCTAAATTGTTTGCAAATTCAGCTAATTTCATATTTTCCACTATAAGTGTTGTTTCCATAATACACTTGTTCCTGTCCCAGTTTGGACATTCTCATAGTTCAGTGTAAAATTTTCTGGAAAGTGTGCAGATCCAGGTCAGACTACTGCTTCTGAGGAGAGTATGATCTGTCTCTTCGTTTGCGAAGCTATTTGTATGTCCAGTTATTTAGTGTAAATCATAAAATTTATATGAATATCAGCTCATTAATTTGAGTAATGATAGATAAAGAGCATGAATCATTTTAGTTTCAGATTTTATACATAATACGTTAAATGGAATGAATTTGTTTCATTGGGATATTTAGGACATTTAGGGCAAGTCCGTGTTTACATTTTTTTTCTGAATTTTAGCGTTGTGGTAGTAGCTCACTGTTAAATTTATTTGAGAAACTAAGATCATAGGATTTTTCTTAAGAGTATGTTCTTTAGATTTCGTTGCCCACAGCCTTTCCTTATCACCTTTCCATATTTGTCTCAGGTGGGCTGAAATACTGTTGAAAGGGATGTAAAACTTGCTTCATACTAGCATGAAAATTATAAAAGAGATATGGTAATGGTTTTCAAATCCACTACTTGTCTCCTTCTTCAGTGGTAGCCTATGAGACATTCATCATTGCTTTGGTGGCATCAAAGTTATTTTCATTAATTTCTCCTGTCTGTAGTTTTCATGTTTCTTGTAAAGGTGGCATGTCACAGAAGTTTCTAATGTCCACTATGACCCTAGTTTTTGAGTAAGAAATTCCTGACAAGTTAGAACAATACTAGACTGCTCATAAAGTAGCTGATTTCAGGTTTGTTTTAGCATAATGTTTTAACACTTTGCTGGATTATAAGTTCAGTTGTATGTTTAGCTTTAAAATTGTCAAAAAGTGAGAAATTTTACATCTGCAAAATTGCACACACACACACACACACACACACACACACACACACACACACACACACATAGCTATATCATGTTGGGAATTCAAAGACCATAGGGCAAACAGCATAGATTCAGATGAGGTGGCTCATTATGAGCCACCTCATCTGAATCTATGCTGTTTGCAAATTCAGCTGTTTTCATTTTTGGTGCTTGAACTGTTCGCATAATCATCGTATTTTGACATTACATTACAAAATATTTCAGCGAAAATAATTGAAAAACGATTTTAAGATTTTTCAAAGATTGCGTTTATTACACCATTAATCTATCAGCTTCTAGCACAAAAGGTTACAAGTGGAAAGTATTTTTACGCTTCACGTCCCCGTAACAACAACCGAAAAGAACTTGCACTTAACTTGGTGGCCCTAAGCATTGGAACTAAATTGACCTAGCAAGCACTGTAGACCATGATCAGACTGCTCCTGGGGAGCAGTCTGATCATGGTCTGCACTGTTGGCCATTCTGCAGCATTATTTTGACATATCGCTAAATATTATAAAGTCAGCTTTTGGTTATCATTAATGTTGTAGGATGATTATTACATGTAATTCGTTCAGGTGCTACAGTGATATTTTGGGTGTTTTGGGTAATAGAAATTGAAATAGACCATAAAATATTATTTTTCGTTAGCTAAATTAGTGCACTCAATTTTGTCCTATTCTAGTTCTACAGTGAAATATGAGGAACCAGTGAAGACAGAGGTAGGGTCAGTTATTTTTGAAATGGATTATCTCAATAAACATTTTGTTTCTTCTCTTTTGCTAGTTCCTCAGTCATTTATTTTTTATCTCTGATCCATCCATGTATACCACATACAAATTGCCTAATTGTTTGTCAGTAAACGTTTGCTGGCATTTTGTTTGCACTGATGGAAACAAGGAAATTAACCTATTGTAACAAATGGCTCACAACTGGCTTAAACAGTAGTTGATGCAAGCAAGGACTGACTAATGAACTGTCTGGTGTGAAACTTTGCTCCAAGGATCATTATAGTAACGTTTGACTTATTTTACTCCAGTCTCCAAGGACTATGCCTTCTTCTGTATATAAATTGATGTTTGAGATTTACCAGAACCCCAACTAGACAAACACACTCTTTGATATATAGTTTAATATAATTTTCTTCATGTACATGTGCACCCTTGATCTGGCTAGCTGCAGTCATATGATCCCTAAACACATGTAATTTGCTATCCTGGGTCCAGTCGTCAATATTATTTTTAAGGTCAGGTGAGAGTAATTCAGCGCCGCCGTGCGGCAGTTTCTGTCGCTACGTTATGTAATGACGTCAGACGTTCCGTTTGATAAAAACAAGATGGCGTCAACGTTAGCCGCTTCTGCGATCACTACATGGTCTGCTTACAATATGCAAGGAGGCTGAGTGCTGTGTGACATTTAAAGAAAATAGAAAGGGCCGTAGAGAAGTAACTGAAAAAAGTATAGTTAGTTTTTCGTGTAGAAGTCTACTTGCGGGATAGCTGACAGTTTCCTATCAGTTTATGAGACGAAGTTCGCAGCTGTTGAGTTGCAATAATTTTATTACAGATTTCATACAAGAAAATGAAATAGAAACTGCCGTAGAGAAGAAACTGAAAAAAGTATAGCTAGTTTTCCGTGGGGAGATAGCTGTTCTCTGACAATTTCTCATCAGTTTATTAGACGGAGTTCGCAGCTGTTGAGTTGCAATAATTTATTATAAATTTTCATACGACAACAAAGCCTCGTGAAATTGAATCCAGAATCGTACGATGAGTAGTCAGATCACTGTATACACTCCGACCATGCACTTTACAGTTAACATGGTAGCAGCCATAGACAGTCGTTTTCATACCATCCACACTTAACATACTTTTCAGCAAAAGTTACGCCAAATTTCAGTTACATGTATATTAAAAATTCTTAGACTGTCCCTAGCATTTGAACAACGCCAGGCAGCGGTATCAACGTCGATGCGATGTTGTCATAATTTTTCATCAACATTGATACGATAATTCAACGATCTGTTAAGTCAATAAGCTAAAAACAACATGGCGTTTCTTTTTCCTTGCCTTTTTTGTCACCCGACGTAGGCGGAGGGGGACTATAGAAATGACCCTCGTCCGTCCGTGTGTCAGTCCGTCCGTCCGTCCGTCCATCCGTCCGTCCGTCCGTCCGTCCGAAATCTTGTCCCCGCAACTCCTCCTACGTCTTTCATCGGATTGATTTGAAATTTTACAGATTGTATTCTTATGATATGAAGATGTGCATGTGGTTTTTTATTTTTGTTTCGGCCATTTTTGATGGAGTTACGGCCCTTGCTGACTCAGACCTTGTCCCCGCAACTCCTGCCACATCTTTTATCAGATCAACTTGAAATTGTGCAGAATGTTTCATCATGATCTGAAGATGTGCATGTGATTTTGGAATTTCAATTGCCCAATATTTTACAAAGTTATGGCCCTTTGTCGTTTTTGGCAATTTTCCAGCTTTTGAACCGTTTGACCGAGAGAGCTGAAATTTAGTATGCTATTAGCATTTGGTAAATTGAGTATTCTGATTATTGTTAGGATATGCTAAATTTATTAGTGACAGAGTTATTCCCCTTTCATAGATAATAGACATTCACTTAAAGGTAAAAGGATAACTCAAGAACTATTCATATTAATGGGCTGAATCTTCATTAATGCAATGTTCATTTTTCATCAGATTCATATTAGGAGGATTATGGCCCTTGTTATTTTGTTATTGGGTATATGGTCTTGATGTGGCCCTTGTTATTTTGTTATTGGGTATATGGTCTTGATGTTTAGGCATTCTGTAAGGGCCTAAAGTTTCAGTAACCTGATTTTACACACATACGCCCAGTCCTGAACTTAAGTATTTTGTAACCTCATAGAGGCCCAGTAATTGGGTATATGTCTTTGCTTATGCTTCAATTATTATTTCCTTACCAGATTCTGTTGTACACATATTTTCTGGTTTTGGCCATACAGTTACTCTGAAACGGAATAAATGGCTGCAGTTTGTGACACATTTCAAACGTCGGGTGACACTTGGCCAATGGCCTTTTATTATAATTTTTCTGTCTTTCATTTCTTCTTTCTGTTTCAAGTGTATATCAAAAAGTCGTTTTATGTATCTCCTAGAAACTAAAGTGAATCTAAGCTGCATATCGTTTTTTACAGAGAGAGAGAGAGAGACACAGAGAGAGACAGAGAGAGAGAGAGAGAGAGAGAGAGAGAGAGACGCCGACGTCCAGTCGTTGGAACGCTAGGTTATAGTGCAGAATATTATAGGTTCTTTCTTGGGTCGGGTCAGAAACTGAAAAACTTGACTCGCTTACACTGTACAAACGACAAAAAGAATTTGTTCAAATGTCATAGCACT
The DNA here is from genome assembly GCA_963989385.1 of Ctena decussata. Taxonomy (NCBI): domain Eukaryota; kingdom Metazoa; phylum Mollusca; class Bivalvia; order Lucinida; family Lucinidae; genus Ctena; species Ctena decussata. Next base: position 22,287,548 of record OZ022506.1, read on the forward strand.
AATTGGAAGCCCGCCCCAAAGTTGTTGCTTCTGAGAGTTTGTTGATCGGGTGCGCGTCAACTGTATGGGAGGGCATAATGGCAATGTTTTCGACTTTTCTTTTGAATTATAAAATAATAAGTTAAGGCGGCTTATTTAGAGATTGAGAGAAAAGTATCACATCTGCCTCCATCCTGCACTTTCCCGACGATGACAATCATGAGTGATGAAAGTCCCAGACAAATTTTGTTGGTAGCCTCCAAAAAGCGATAGCTGATATGTGGCGCGAAAAGTTAAGTAACGTTAACGTCACCATGCGCAACGTTAACATTTCAGTCTGAAGTGACGGCAAGCCAGGCATTTTATGCACATTAGCTCGAAAGTTAAGTCGGCGACCTACTATTTTTATTGCTTTAATGTAAATCTCTATCATTCGGCCATTCTGTGTTAGTTTTTGAAGAAAAAAATATGGTTTGTTTTCTCAGAATGAAGGTTTTTATCCAAGAGCATCATCACATCGACGACCCCCCTTTTTCATTACATTTTCTGAAAGAGGGACTGAAAATGTACAGTGTAAGGAAGTATGAATAAAATCATGTGTTTTGTCAATTACTCCCACCTCACCTTAATCATATTCTAATAAAGAATAAATAAAATTATAATTATTAACCTTTGGTAAATATTTAATTAACATTTTGTCATCTTTTGTCAATTGAAAAAAAAAAAAAAAAAAAAATGACCAGACTGGAACCCAGGCATTGGCTAGTACCCTAAACATGTCCATGAACACAACACTTACCTTGGGGTTGTTCTTTTAAGTGTTAGAGGCATTAGCTGGTTGCAACCCGTACCTCGTATAGGGTAAGAGAATATTTTATATAAAGGGAGGTAATTTAATTTCTTCCTTTGTAAAATACTTACAAAGGAAGGCAATTTAGTTACCTCCCTTTATAAAGTATTTGGATAAGGGAGATAATACAGTAATGTTTCCCAGTTGTCTCCCTTTGTAGGTCAACAATGGGTAATTTACTGTAGAAGAAAGCAACACAATTGTATATTTGAACCTTTGATAGTAAGCATGTTGATGAGCATGTATTGTTTATCAGGTATTTTAATATCATATAGAGGGTGTTGGGCCTGCATGATGAAATCTTAATAAAAAAATGTTGTTGTTTTATTGTACTTTGCTTACAGCAGTTTTCATACTCAGCTAGTCATACAAAGTTCCCAAAATAACTAGAATCTGTGGCACAATACATGGAGCCTGGTCAGTCTGAGCAGAATGCTTTATCCAGAATAGAATATAATGTGGCACATTCTGGATAAAGCATTCTGCACAGACTGACCAGGCTCCATGTTTCACGGTAGTCTTGAGGGTCCATGCAGAGATCATTGATACAACCAATTATTATTAGACTAATTTAGGAAATGCAAAATTAGTACCATCTTTGTTTTCAGATATTCATTTAAATTACAATATGTCCTGATATTACATTTTTAGTGGATATTACTTAGAAGGTAGGTTTGGCATGACTATATGAGGCTACAACAACATCAGCTGTGACATTAATTATTTAACTATGACATGAAAGAAGTGACTGCAAGACATAAATATATGAGCCGCGCCACGAGAAAACCAACAATGTGGTCGTGCGTCCAGCGCAGACTCAGATCAGCCTGGGCATCCGCCCAGTCTGATCAGAGTCTTCGCTGTCCGTATGAAGGTAGCTTAGTCCCTTAGCTACCATTTAAGTGCTTAGCAAAGAGTCTGATCTGACTGGGTGTCTGCCCAGGGTGATCTGAGTCTGCACTGGGCGCACGACCACATTGTTGGTTTTGTCGCGTCGCGGCTCGATTATAAAAGTGGCATCCATTCCAGCTTTGCAGGAAACCCAATATTTTCAGGGTTTGTTCAGCAACCTTTGCACTGAAAATAAATTTACAATAGAAAAGAAGACCTGTGTACAGATTGAAAATGCTCAGAATTTACTAGAGATGTTAGTTTTAAAAATTAGAGTATAGATAACACCCATACATGACCACATCATTTGTGTACCAGTATAGTCTTGTGGTCACTTCTTTGCATAAAGTGGTTCAGCCATTAAGAAAGGGACTGTATCATTAAAGTGAGTAAGCCAAGACAGAGCACTTATTTAGTGAAGTCCACAGTTCTAATCCTAACCAAAGGCAGAAGGAATCATGGGTTTAGCTCTCTTTTTTTGCAAGTGTGAGTCAGGTGCCAACATATTAATACCAAGGGTTTGATCTAGCATGTCCGGGTCACAAGACAGTACTGTAAAAGAAGATTAAGTTTCTGTCTGTCAAAGTTAAGCCCAGCATGTGTATAATATGAATTCTCTGTAAAAACTGATTTAAATTCAGCTTCCTTTGAAATAACTTATCGAAACTGAAGGCAAAAGCAATAATAGCACAAAATGGTACAGTCCTTTTCCATGTGCATTGCCCAGTTATAACAAAAGACTGATGCTGAGTTGAAGTTTGTGGCTACAGTTGCTGCCCTAACAGTTTTACCCTAAATCTTCAGCCCATTCAACCATCTTCCTTCCTCAGATTAGGAAAAGTTCATGCTTTTCTGGAGTTCTTGGCAAACAGTGCAGACCCTGATCAGACTGTTCTGGGTCTGCACTGTTTGCTGAAGCATTTCTGCTGAGCATATTTAAGGGTAAATATAAAATACAATGTTTTACAGTTTTAAACTTGCTTATTATAACAGATTGCATAATTTGCATGTGTTGGAGTGAAGATTTTATTATAAATTGACTGTTTTGTGGCATATAGCCACTGTAGACAGCTCTGTTTTCAGAAAGTTTTTTTTTTTTTTTTTTTTTTTTTGCATCTGGTACTCAAGCAATATTTGCATCATTATGTGAAGTTCTATTTTTACAGAAATTGTTGAAACAAGCTGAAGGATTAGTAGATACATTGTGTATCTGAAATTCAGTTTAAAAGAATGTAGCTGTTTACAGTGTTTCAAAGCATCAACATCTAGGATGTTTATCAGATAAAATATAAGAGCCAAACTAAATCTGCAAAAAAAATGAAATAATAGAAGAATAAATAAATTATATATATAATAATATAAAAAAAAAGAAATACAGGTAACAAAAGAAAGAGCAAAGTTATGTCGGTTAATAATAGAGCTTCTGGACATTAATTATTACAAGATAAAATTGAAAATGAAGGATGATCTCTCTTAATACTTCCATGACTTATTATGAAACGGTTTCTGAGCTTGAGAGAAATTTCCATTTCTAAGCATTGACCCTTTACTGACAACTTCATTTTTTGCTGCATTCATGAAAATTGGAAACCTGTCCAAGTTCTGAAAGATGAAAATCCATTATTTTATTTGTACAGTAGACTTTCAGTGGCTTGAACAGGCTTGGGACCTTGAAAATTAGTTCCAGCCAGAGGTAGTTCTAGCCATCCAGGGTTCGAGGTTATAAAACTTGAGAATAATCTCAAACTCAAAATAAAGCACACTGATTGTCTGCTTCCGAGCATGTGTTCGGAAGCAGCCAATCAGTATGCTTTATTTTGAGTTTGAGAATGTACTCAAGTTTTATAACCTCAGGGCCAGGGCTAGTTTCTATATAACTTGACCTCTAGGGACCTGAAAACAAGTTCTACCAGGCAGGGTAAATAAGCCATCAGGGTTTGAGCCATTGAAGTTCTACTGTATATGACTTTTCATAAGAACAAAATAAAAAAGACCTTAAGGTGTATGGATACACTGCCATGGATTGATCACCATTTTTACAAGGGAGACAACTTTGTCAGAAGAGTAGTTGATTGTCTCGTTGAGGAATCCTTTCTCCAGAAAAGAAATTCTTAGAAGCAAATTTTTTACCTTTAGAGTACCATATTTATTTTGGTTACAAGATGGAGGTTTATCCTTGCAAAATTAGCACACATATGTTGGTTTAAACCATATTTATTTCAAGAAAACCATCACATACAAATGTACAGAATCAATTTTCGGAGTTTGGTCGGAAGCTCTAGGCATGTAAAGACCATCTCCCCACATATGTTAATCAGTCACATAATTCAGCTACAAAATGCTGTTTGCTCTTCCAAAACAATCCAAAAGATCTAGATCCATCTTACAAGATGGATCTAGATCTTTGAGATTGTTTGGAAGGAGAGGAAAAAAAATCTTATAACTGAATAAATATGGTAGCCTTTTATCATTAGGAAGACAAATATTTCCAAACAGAGTGATTTCCCTTGGAAGTGTATCCTAATACCTTAGGATGTATGGGAACAGCAAAGACTCGGTTCAGCCTGCTATAGGTCGGTCGCGCTAAAGTGGCAATGTTTTGTTTACATTTTTAATGTCAACAGTACCTGTACTATCATTACGGTGCAGTTCATGTAACTTCTTGACCTATGATCATAATGGCACATTACGGTTAACCTGCAGTTCTAATTTATCTAAATGACACTTTTTGAAAGCTTAAAGACAGGAACTGTCTCTAGTTTAAGAATATCGTTGATAACAAAATTGATAGTAACAAAATTATTCAAATTTATTCTTTCATTCCCGTTAGTTGGATAAGCTGAACGCTGCTATATAGCCAATCAGTCACCAAATCAAAATAAACACAAAACAATAACATTGCCAACTTATCACGACCGGACTGTAGACAGTTCTTTTGGTTATTTTTCACCTAAGGCATTTTTATAAATATACATGTAGTGAGTTTGAAGACTGAATTGCCCACACAGTTGGGTAGGCTGATTTTAGTTTTTTGCTGTTCATGCATATTCTATCAGGCACATTTTCATTTTGTACATGTCCTTTATTTACATAACACTATCATTCAGTCGTAGTACTCCTGATAAGGGGAGTGTCTGATGATAGTTCTGAGAAAATATCTCCATTACAGATATAACTTTTAATTTGACCCCTCATTAGAACATAACCTCACTCAGGTTGATTCTGATCAGTGTTCAGACACATTAATACCACCTTTTCTGAGGTAAATGTAATTCTTAGGAAGGACCACAACATAAATGTGTGTTTATGGAGGACATGGAGAATTTAAAAACAATCTTAGAATTATCACAATATGCATGCCTTATTTTGAGCCCTACATTATTTCATTATTGGAGAATAGAATTATCACCATATGCATGCCTTATTTTGAGCCCTACATTATTTCAAAATGGAGAATAGAATTATCACCATATGTATGCCTGATTTCGAGCCCTTCATTATTTCATTCTTTCTCTTTGTCTTGCAAACATTATAGCAACATGTAATTATTCTCATATTAACAGAAGTCCATGTGAAAAAACTGTATTTAGGAGACCTGGATCAAATAACTTATATAAATGGACCCTGTTACAGACTTTTGTAAGTTTTGTTGGAAGAGTTTTATATGTAAGGATTTCATCTATCTCATTTTAATCTTCTCTTTCTTTGTTTATAGGCCCATAAGCAGAAGGCTGGCCCATTAAAAGCTCTCTCCAGTGTGTTTGATAGGGATAATACAACAGACAGTAAAACCATGAAACCAGCTCAGCCAGAGAAATCAAGTAAAAAGAAGGCTCCTGAAGCTCCTCCTTTACCCAAGTCTTCCCCACCACCACTGTTGACTTCAGGGTCTCCAACAGGAACCTTGATATCCAGTAAAACCAAAAGCCCTGGATCTTCATCACCGAAAATTCCTGTTACTTCAACACCAAAAGCTCCTGTTACTTCAACCCCTGTTAGTACTTCATCAGCTACAACTCCTACTCCACCACCAAGACGGAAAAATTTAGCAACTTTTACTCCAAAGTCTGGTGATGGAGCACCTAGTGTTAAAAGTAAGGATGATTCTGATCTGAAAAGAGAGACTTCAAAAAGTAGTGTCAAAACTAGCCCTTTTGCTACTGTTGGCAAAATGTGGCGACCCATGTCAATGACAAGTAGTGCCTCCAAAGACAGTGAAGAATATCAGACTTACAATAATTTTGATGCTCTCAGGGACATGTCAGCAGGCAGTGCCTCACTGTCTCTGTCACCTACAAAGGTACCAAATGGACATATAGCTAGTGGCAGTGGTGATGCAAGCAGTCCACAAACAGTTACAACCCCAAAAGCTAAACTTGTATTTTCCTCACCTCCAGTCAAAACAAAGGAAGCATCTGCGGTAGATGCTGGTTTAGTGTCAGAGAAAAGTTTTGCTCTTCTTAAAGAGAAAGTCAGTGCCAGTCATTCAAACTCGGTTAAACAAATTCTGGAGAAAGTTTATACCTCAGAAGACTTTACAGAAGCTACGGGTGATGTTGAAAAGTTATTAGGTGAATTGAAACAGACAATGGAATCTCTGAAGTCTTCCCGTATTGACAAAAAGCCTGCACAATTTGATATGTGTAAAGATGAGTTACAAAGACAAGTTAAACAGTTTGTAACCGATGCTAAACTTCTTGTCAGTAATGCAACACAAACAAAACAAAAACTAGCAACAAATATGAATGACAGTATGCATTCCTTAGCTAAAATATTTCTCCATGGACAAGCCACAATGTTTATGATGGAAGGTGTGCATCAAGCACAGCATTTGGGGTCAGAGGTCATGAGAGTCACAAATGCCTATAAGAGTACCCTGAATGCTGCACATGCTGCAGTTGGTAAACCGTTGATTGACCCTCACATGAAATACCTCATGAGACAGGCAACAAACTTGGCAACTTTACTTAGCAATTTATTAAAAAGTTTGAAGACAGTAGAACAGAGATGATATCCCCATAATCTTACAGAGACAATATCCCTGTTATATTAATTCAGATATGAGACAGGTTTTTTTCCCTTCCAAAACAATCTCAAAGATTTAGATCCATCTTATAAGATGGCTCTAGATCTTTGGAATTGTTTTGGAAGAGAAAAAACCCTGAATGCTGAGCATGCTGCAGTTGGTAAACTATTGATTGACCCTGACACACAAAATACCTCATGAGACAGACTACAAACTTGGCAACTTACTTAGCAATTTATTGAAGTGTTCGAAGACAGTAGAATAGAGATGGTACAAACCTTGCCATTATTCCTTTTATAGAAATCTAGCCTGAAAAAGCTGCAATTGTTATAAGAAGTTATTGGACATGTTTTGAAAATATGTAGCTGTGAGCATGTAGCTTTATATTCTGATAAATAGAGGATATTGTAGCATTATCAAAGTTGCAGGTTAGAATAATAGTTTTTTTGCATTAGTAAGAGACATCAGAAGAAACAAAATAAGTTCTGAATGAAGAACATCTGGAAGCAAAGAATACAACAAAGAAATGAAAATAGTGGACTCTGTTTAATTGTTCATGTGCAGTAATGTGAATGGATCTCATTCATTTATTTATTTGTTCTAAACATCTTCTACTGTATACTTAATTCCACAAAGCAAACAAAAAATCAAATACATAAGTTAGATGTAATAAAGTTGAACAATGTACAGGAGACATTCTGCAACTGAACAAACATCTTTATCAAGCAAATTTCGGTACTTTTATTGCTAAGTGAAAAAGCAGAATATATTTACGTGACTATGCTCTAAACTCACATTGTCCATGACAGATGAACTAAATGTATAATTATGTCAAAGATAATTTTGATAACTTTTGGCTTTTGGCTATTCAAAATTGAGCCACAATATGTAACTTCCAGCAATGTGGCAGTTTTGTCATGTGTAAGTCAGATCATCCTTATCATTTACACTGGGTCTGTAGAGGCTATGTGATTTGGGCCAATTTCATAGATGGCTGATGTGACAAGCAAAGGCTCTGACCAGACTGCACTCAAGTGCAGTCTGATCAGAGCCTTTGCTTATCACCAGTGCCACATTGTTAGAAATCACATGCTGTGGTTCAGTTATATGGCATCACATGGCATGCGCAAACAGAAAGAAGGTGCAATTTAAGCTGAGTCTTCTCTTTTTGTACCCCCACATACGAAGTATGACGAGGGGTATATAGTTTTCGTCCGATCTCCGTTTGTCCGTCCATCCTTCCGTCCATCCTTAAGTTAACATTTGCGCTAAAGTTTTGCGTTAAAGTTTTTCAGATCTTATATAATCCAAATCATTTTATGGGTAGGGTTTATATTTGGTATGGTGACAGATAATGGTTTAAAGTTTTATTCTGTACCACCCGTACCCATGCTTGTGACCTAGAGGTCAAGGTCATAGACTTTTACTTTTCATGTTGAGGTTTTGCGTTAAAGTTCCTTAGCTCTCTATATAATTTAAACCCTTTTTTTGGTTGTGTTGATGTATGGCATGATGATAGATATTGGTCCAAAGTTTTATTCTATACCATCCCCTCCCATGCCTGTGACATAGAGGTCAAGGACACAGACTTTGACTTTTCCTGTTAAAGTTTTGCGTTAAAGTTTTTAAGATCTCAATATTATTCAAACCCTTTGTTGGGTTGGGTTTATGTTTGGCATAATGATAGATATTGGTCCAAAGTTTTATTCTCTACCATTCCCACTCATGCCTGTACCCAAGAGGTCAAGGTCATGGGCTTTGACTTTTCATGTTGTAGTTTTGCACTTGTTAATAAGATCTTATATTATCTAAACTCTTTGTTCAGTTATTGTACCATCTTTACAAATGCCTGTGACCACTGACTTAGACATTTTCATATATGTTTTGTTTTAAGGTTTTGAGATCTCATGTCATCCAAATTCTTTGTTGGGTTTGGTTTATATTTGGTATGATTATTGGTATTGGTCTAAAAACTTATACTATATCATCCCCACAGATGCCTTGACTCAAGGTCAAGGTCACAGACATGCTTTTCCATGTTAAAGTTTTATGTTAAGTTTATTTTGTTTGCTTATTTTTCCCATCTTCTTCTGTAGGACCTTTTGGTATGTGACTGTTTACCTCTAGGTTGCAACAATTTACATTATCTGGATGCTGCTGTTGATATAAGGTCTAGGTCACATACTAAACAGTTGCATCAATGTACTGCTTTACAATGTTTCAGATATCCTTCAATGGAACCTTTTGATATATTTCTTGGTTGACTGTTAGCTTGCAGAAGATAAGTTGACATCCTCTGTATGCTGCTGCTGACCAAAGGTCAAGGTCACAGACTTTAAAATTTGTATCTTTAATATGTGTTAAAGTTTCGTGTTTAAAGTTTGATGTCATTAGGTGGTGGCACTGTCCGAGGGTAAACGTAAGCCCCTGCTCACTTGCTGTAGTTGCATATATATCTATAGTCTGTGGACTTTGAGGAACTTAAAAGTGGAGAACTTTTTTTGTTGTGCAGATTGGAAGGCAGAGAAAATGTGGCAGGTATCAATGATGTCCCTTTATTTCATTTGATCTTATGAATCTACAATATTTTCTGTGTTGTCAGTCAGGAATAAATCCATTTTTAATATGCACTTAATGTAAGTACTCCAAAATAATTAAGTTATATTATAATATATTTCAAAATACATTATATAATAAATAATTTAGGATTGGTCCCTAGACATAATGCCGTCAGCAAAGACTGCTTGAAACATTCCACTTGCTTGACCATGACATTAAAAATTGTGATATATATATTGGGGACTAAATAAGAAATCTGTACATTTGGCTCTGTTTATGGAATACTTCTTATGCACAGACTACTGATTTGTGTACAAGTATAGGGTTTCCTAAAATAATTTTACATTTGTTCCAAATGGAAAATTAATTATTTTTCTTTTCCATTTGTTCCAAATGAAAAATTAATTATTTTAGGTGTCCCTAAATTAGGGCACATTTCAGTATTATGCTGAAAACTTTACCTGTGAGTAAACCCATTTTGCGCTGTTTAGTCAAACAGACCCAAAAAAAAATCAAACATCTGAAAACAGCTTACGTAGAACCAGCTGACAGGACTCATAATGTTGAGCCCTCTCAAGTGGAAGTTTACAGTTTGTTTTTCTGTTTGAGATTTTGTGTCAAACTCTAGCAGGCACACTTCATTAAATGGACATCATATCAAGGTCAGTGTGACTTCACATCACATTAACCTTCAGTGATTTTATTTGGCAAGTTTTACTTCCTGTTATGGGAGTCATTCCCAATCAAAAAATGGCATTATTTTCCCTAGTTTTGTGAATAATTTTCCAAAAATAAAAGAAAAACACCTTAAAATTTTCCCAATTTTAAAGGGACAGGTATCATTCGAAAATTTTAGATAAAAACAATTACCTTGATGCAGTATACGTCATTACAAAATTGTGTGCCTGCTGGGATAAGAGACATTTCCAGATTCAAAAATGGAAGAGATAATTACAATATTTTGGTGAATGGGACAAGCAACTCTGTCCTTTCTATTTTAACCTCCCTTATTGATAGGGGTCAACTCTTAAAGGAAAGAATTTGCTCCCATAGGAGCAAATTCTTTTCTATTAGAGTAGGCCCCACTCTGGAAAGGCCTCCTTTTCAAGGGAAGCAAACAGGAAGTCATTAAAATTGTCGCCTTTCTAAAAGTGTCCAAACTGGTGGTAATTTACCCATTTACGACAAGATGGTAAAAGTCTTTGGCTTACAAGACGGTAAAATTCTTCAGCTTTTAAAATGCATGAGCTTTGTAGTATAGCAAATTCAAGTGCTCACAGAGTTTTGAAGCATTACAGATATATGTTTAATGAATATACATATAATATATTGTATAAAGTATATATACATGTTACTCAGAGTTATAACCTATTTATTATTTTATTTATTGTTGATGCATATAAGTGTTTCTGCTGAATGTTGTTTGTAAAAATGTTTAACTGTTAAAGAGTCAGTAAAATAGAACAAAACATATCTCCCCAACTTGAAATTTGTATATGTGTATAAATGTATGCATATATGTATGTAAATTATATTGTAAAGAGTGATTGCATGAAAGATCATCTCTTTAATTTTTCTACATACAAGTTTGTTCCTGTGGATTACAATCATTTACAAGTGATGAAATGCACATTGTTAAAGTCATGTAGTGCCGAAGTTTTAATATCATGTTTAATATCATATAATGTTGTGCAATGACGCAGGATTTGTGTTCTTTGTAAGCCTCAAACAGCTAAGACTGATAATCAGTTCTCACCATTGAAGCTGTGACATGAGAAAACCAGCAAAGTGGCATGTGCACCCAGAAAAAGACTCAGATCAGCCTGGGCATCCACCCATTCTGATCAGAGTCTTTACTGTGCACTTAAAGGGTAGCTTAGGGTCTAAGCTACATCCATAATGACAGCGAAGACTGTGATCTAACGGAGCCTTTGTCCAGGCTGATGTGGGTCTTCATTTGGCACACTTGCTACTTCCTTGGTTTTCTCTTGTTGGGGCTCAACAAATTGTTTATTGTCTTGCCTGTGACTAGCAGAAGTGAGACACAGGTATTACTTTCCCATTGCAGGGAAGAGTAAACTTTGCTTCAAGTTTTCTGGTTTCACTCTGTTTAGTGACCATGCACTAACGTTGAGACACCACATTCTGTGGAATTCTTGTTGTAAAAAGAAATAAATATGAACTGCACAATGTATTGTATGCCTATCTAAAAATACAAATGAAAGATTTAAAACTTGTGAGTTTGATATACAGTACAGAGTCTATGGCACATATGCAGATCATGTGTCCAATCTTTTTGAAAGTCTTTGTGTAATAAATAGAGGATTTTACATGAGTGCTCATGTATTATTGAATTTATTAAACGAGTTGAGGAAAACGATAAGATGCGAGGCTATGCCGAGCATCTTATCGGTTTCCCTCAACGAGTTTAATAAATTCAATAGTACAGTAGCACGAATGCAAGATGCTGTGTATCATATGACACTTAAATTGCATTTTATTAGCAAATTTTGCACTAAAACGTCACAATTTTGCCATTAGAAAATGCAACGTTTTATAATCGTCAACGGTGAACGCATAAAGTTGGTACGTAATTTGCATATTTAATCCGCTAGTTATCATTTTAATGCATGGCTTTATTACACTCTCAGACATCATATGATAAATGATTGTAATCCACAAGAAAACTTTTGTTTGGAATGAAACATCTCGAAGTATGATACATGTATTTATTATTATTATTTTTTTTTCAGCATTATGTTTGTACCTCATACAGTTATTGCATTGTCTGTGATTTCTCTGTAAATGATACTCATTCCACCAGCTGGATCTCTGTAGATTTTCTTCAAATAGCAGACGACAAAATTTACGTCTGCAAAATTTAAATAATGCTTTTTCCAAGCTATATCGTATTGTGATTTGCAAGACTAGCAGGCAAACAGTGTAAAACTAGATCATTATACCATAATGAGCCTAAAATTTGGGACACCTCAAAGTTGGACAATTATTGTTTGAAAATTTGTAGGAAGTGGATGTGACACGTTAATGCACAGAAATGGTGCTTAGTGAATGGCAAACATTGTAGACCCTGATCAAACTGCCCCTTGGAGCAGTCTGATCAGGGTCTATAATGTTTGCTCAGACCTGTGTGTCCAAATATTTAGTATCATTACGGTAAACCATAAAAAGTGAACTTCTGTTTTGGGTATTCACTATAAAATTTTGCTCATACTGTTTACTGCAGAGCTCCAGATATGATAGGGTTTGAGGATAAGTTTTAGATAATTTTCTTATTTCTCAACAGAAACATAAGTTGCATCACCTCTTTAGAACCATCTCAGCAAGACAGTTCTAATGAGGGACACAACATGTATTTATCAAGAAATATAGAAAATTATTATTGTTACCCTTCTTAACTGGAGCAGTGCTGTAATACTGTCTGATTGTGTAGACTGAATACAGTTATATCTTGTTAGTAGTAAAGCCTTCTGTTAATGTTATTCTATAACTTTTTGTTACAGCAGGATATTTTGTTGGCTTTCCATTGCAGTCGTTACACTTACCCCTATTATTTAGTTATAAGACGGGAGCTTATTCTTCCAAAATAATTGCACTGTAGATCAGCCTTGTGTTATTCAGCTCTACAATGGGGCGTCCTCTTCAAAAAAAGCTCCAAAAGGTCTGGATTCATTTTACAAGTTTGAGATTGTTTTGGAAAGGAAAATTGTAAGATGGATCTAGGTCTTTAAAGCCATCTTACAAGACAGATTTAGATCTTTGAGATTGTTTTGGAAGGGAAACTTGTAAGATGGATTCAGATCTTTGGGATTGTTTGGGAAGGGAAAAGTACCATTTTATAACTGAAAAAATACAGAATTAGCCATGATGTAGTACTTGACCCATGACTTACTTTCCCTGGTATATATAAAGCTGAACTGAATCATGTTATTTGAATTTAAGGTGTATGGGTATGCCCCCTTGTTTTTCTGCTGTTTTCAAAGGGAGACAATTTCTGTGACTTCTTGTTTGCTACCATGGAATATTAAACTATTCCAAGTTGGGATCTACTCCTAAAGGAAAGAATTTGTTCCTTTAGGATCAAAATTCTTTGCTTTAAGAGTTGATCCCAATTTAGAAAGGAGGCAACAATGAATATCAGTCTTTGAGACGACTGCCATGTTAAACCTGCAAATTTACTGTTTTTTTCCTCTGGCTCCTTGTGCCAGATTTAAAGGGTCACTGATGAGGCTTGAATAGCCGAAACCGCGGTATGGCCCAACTTCTTACTTATGAATGTTTTCTTTGCTCTTAAAGGATCTAATCTTTTATCATTATTGTTTCCCATGAACAGGTATCCATTCACCTTAAAGCGTTAGATATGCCAAAATGTTTGGAAAAGCTTATAATGGTAGTAGTTCTTAAACCATAATTTGAGAGCTGTTATTGAAATAACCTCATTGAAATCCCACTGATATGTTTTGGTCTGTCATTTGAAATGGCTTGTGAAAATGAATGCTAACAGGACTCCATAGCATACACTTTTTAGGGGAATAAGGAAATGTCAGTTGTTTTACTCCAAAAATTGGGGCTTATCTTGAGATTTACTATTTCACCTCAAGTTCCACTTATTAAAGTTGCAGATATCGAGAGTTTTATCAAAACTTCATTTTCATGATAAGTTAAAATTTGTCATATTAAAATTTATAGATTTTGCTAAATGTGTTTTGTTTCAATTCAAATTCCCATTCCCACAGGACACATAAGTCTTCTTGCAGGTCACCATAATGAGGCCTATAAAGATTTTGACAATGTGCCTGAGCCAAGTGATGACCAGGGTCTGCATGTTGTTGTTATGTCATCAGCAGCCTTTAAGGAGAAGACAATCTGCCATTTTCAGTATAGCCCCTTTTCTTCAATGGGACTCAGCTCCAAAGGAATTTCAGCCAGCAGAACTAATAGAAAGTCAGGAAAGTTCTTCTCCTTTGTAAAAATGTTGGAAAACATGGAGGTGTGCATCTTTAGGCACCTCTGAATTTAGTGGGTTAAGATGCAAGGATGATTGCAGTATTAGGTTATACTATAGGATATATACCTCCCACCCCATTCTTCTGGGAAGTGTTTTTTGTCATTCCATCATTTTCAGTTATTCATGTGTCTGTTGTCAATTTTTACATCAACATTTTGCATTAAACCTTCCTCAAGTCAGATGCTTTTCATCTTTGTGCATGATATCTCCACACCAATACCTTTGATATGTACTATTTGATCCCATGTATGGTCCAGGTCTTAGATATTTTCATTACCTGAAACCTTAGTGTTAAACCTTTTTGACTCTTCTTACCTCTGTAACTGTATTTAGATCCCTCAAATCGATTCATGACATTGTATAGCATTGCCTTTGATATTTAGTGTCTCGGCCTTTGGTTCAGGTTTTGTTGTTTTTCTCTTTGATAATATATCTGATACACGTGATACATAACTAGATTTGCATCTAGGTTGATATCAAAATGGTGCTGCTGGCTTTAAGTAATGATCAGTGACTTAGAAATATATTTCTAAGTCACTAACTGGTGGCATAGGCTGGTGTGTACATTTGCATGCTCATTTGCTGTACTTATATCCCCAGCATGAAAGTATGTTCAGGGTATATAATTTTTGTCAGTTGCCCGATTTGTTATCCATCAATCAAATAACATCCAAGACATAAGTTTATATCCCCGGAAGCTGAACAAGTAAGTAATAGTAATCTTCCAGTAATATGAAGCCCAGTGCATTGCCATCCTAAACAATTGCTCCGCCATCAAATCCACCCTTTTTTGAACATGAAAACCATGTGAGGACTCTGTTTTGAAGAAAAATGATATAGACAGATCAGATGCATGAACACTTATGATTTTGAGATAGTTGGATCTCTAGAAACCAATAAATCTCGAAATAGAACATAACTGAACATAAAGTTCATCATTGTGAGTTTTCATGATCTTGTCTTGTAGTAACTGGCCTCTAGTGATCAGATGGATGAGCTGTTGTTTGCTTCTGTTAATCCTTCTTTACTTAAAACATTCGAAAATTAAGGTACAAATAGTTTGTATATCCCAGCAAAGAATCATCACATTTTATAAGTGATTAGATAACTGAGACAGAAGAGTCTAATTTGTGGACAGCTACAGGGATTTATTTTCACTGTTTCTAAATGCTGAATTTGTTGGCAGTGCTATTATTTTATTTTCTTTCTTTCTCTGTTTCTTAAATCCCAAAGCCTTCAAGCAAAGAATCAGTATGCAATATGAAAGGAAATCCTACATCTGCCTACATGGAAGAAGACAGCTTGCTTAGCCAGACACCAATGCCAAGGTGAAATATCAGACGTACTGCTTCTTCTGTTGGTCACTAGATTAATTGGTAAGATGTTCAAAAAAAGGTTTCACAAGGCTTGCACAGACTTTGATTAGCAGTAACCTTTCACCCCACCTCCAACAATGATCTGAGCTATTTGATATTCCTTGGCTCTGTCCACATGCCTAAAACTTGAGAATTATCAGGGTCAGCTTGTGATCTCTATGCCAACGTGTTTAACTGAAAAAAACAACAACAACATGTTATGAGTATTATAACTTTAAACCATACTATTCTAAATGACTTTAAGTCTTGAAATATATTCTTTGAAAGTTTCCGAAAAGATTAAAATGCCACTAAAGACAATAAGGGATTTCGCTTTGCAGTCTGCCATTAACAGTTGGAACTTGGCCAGGACATTCGTCAAACCAAAAGCCATGTACTTAACTCACATCCACCCCAATTTCAAATCGTAAATGCTCATTATATTTATTGGCTTTGTTGACTTAGCTCGTTTCTAACCACTGCATGGATCAAGCAATGAAAAATATTTGTCAATTATCAGTGTATCGAGGAGAGAGCATCAGCTTTGCACTGTACGTTACTTGCATATGTTCAGTTTCATGAAGTGATTAAAAAGCGAAAGCTCCTTCGCTATGATGGGAAATAATGCACTATATGAAGGGCGTATGGCTCCTGATTTTAGCATTTCCTTCTGCTATACGTTTATGTACAAAGCAGGATGAAGTATTCTGAGCAGTTCTTTGACAGAAAAATCTGTCAATTTAGTGTCATGTGTGACGGTATAAAGTGGGATCTGGGACTGAATTATGTCAGCTCCTGAGAATTTTCTTATTTACTTTTACCTGATCCTATAAGACTGACACAAATAATCATCCGGTAGTCAAAAGCTTGTTTGCCCCTAAAATGGTTTTAGTGAAGGTGTTAACTTTCAGTGTTAAACTAGATGAGAAGCCAATGACCAGGAACCAACACAAACTATTTCCACATCCTAACACCAAATAGGACTAGCAAACGATAAAGTTGGCCCACAAAGCGAAACAAGGCAAGAGTCTTGTGTAGTTACATCATGTTACTATTTCCCGTTTAGTGTCGTGGATGTATGTTGATTTTGATAGTATCAAGTCCTGGGGCCGTATTCATAAAGCCACTTAAGTCGTTGCTATGCGGTTGCTAAGGCTAAATATCTATAAAGGAGATTCCCTACAACTATGAAATTTGGTCTGGAGGAACAGTCTTTGTAAGACTGTTCCTCCAGAGCAAATTTCATAGTTGTAGGGAATCTCCTTCAAAGAAATTTAGCCTTAGCAACAGCATAGCAACCACTTAAGTCGTTTTATGAATACGGCTCCTGCTAGTTGCTTTTGTATACTACTATAAACATGCCGGGTCGGCCTGTCATAGGTCTTGCCCGTGATCTGTTTGTTTTCTGTGATGATTCATTGATGGGGTAGGAAACCATCACGCGGACCAAACAGCTTACTAAATGTTTCGAACCACGAGGGCGAGATTTGGATCCAGTAAGAATAGTTTAGGCCCCGGAAATTTATTACTTACCGTTCCAAGGCGGTACTTCTGTTGTGGATCCTCACTGTTACTTGCTGCTTTGCCCACGTGCCTTTGGTCTTAAACCAATGTGGTATGGCTGCCCACTTTGCTTTTTGATTTGTTTGTGTATTAAAAAATGAAAATAAGTAAAAATAGATGTTTCACGTTTTTCGTATACTTTAAATTGTTCTTGTTGTCCTTATTGATTCTCTCGTTCGTCTGTTGTGTGAGTGGCTGTAAAAAGTGGTTGTGTTGAACCACTGCATAAGCGAAGGGCGAGGTTCGGATCCAGTAAAATTAATTTAAGCCCACCCGTAATCTTTTGCTAACCGTTCTAAGGCGGTACTTCTGTTGTGGTTCCTCAATGTTACATGTTGTTATGTCCGCTTGTCTATGGTCTCTAGGTAGTCTGGTGACCTGAAGACATGCCCATTTAGCTTTCTGTTTAGTTTTGTAATTTAGAATAAAAGAAAAGTTAAATATAGATGTTGCTGCAGATGTAGCTGAATGACCACTGTTTGGGAAAGAGCTGCTCATTCGTTGTACCCAGCGTGTCTTTCGTGAACTTAGTCAATTTTTGTATACTTCTGTCCCTTTTGGTTTTAAAAACACATTTTTACTCCTATTCGAGTGTGGTGGCACAGTTAGGGTTACAGCTAACATCAAAGGTTTATCTTATCTAGGTGATTATGAGGGGATTAAGCCTGTGATAAAACCATGTGAGGGGGCTACTATGGGGAAACTGCTATTATCCTATTTATGCATCTACCTTGAAAAAAAAATAGATAACATAAAGATAAGTTATTTATTCATTATAAAGGAAACTTTGATTTTATTTTTTAATCAGTTCGTTCTGATCAGATATATTAAACTAGACTAGATCTAGTGTTTGATATTTTTGTAAGTCTGTTTTTGTTAAAGTAATTGCAACAACAAAAAACATGTTTAATAATCTAGAAGCTAAATATTTTAAAGTTTCTGGCATTTTAAAACAATAAAATCAGTTTCTGTAATAAGCGAAAGTGAAGGCTAATCAGTCTGTTTAGATTTAATGAGCATGCTGTTTAGAATACTCTTTGATGTCATATTTTAAACGTGACCAGTGTATTTATTAAAATCAGTCGTTATATAGGTGTAGATCTATCAAGGTCTTCCCTTTAGCTTTTTACTTTTGCAGGCTGATTTGAATACTCATTTTTGATATAACTTAAATATAAACAGTAAATCATTCAAATCAACCGTCACATCTCGTTGTATCAGGGTCTTCTTTTTTGCTGTGTAGCTGTGCAGGCTGATATGAATGCTCACCGCTGACAAAACTTTTATGAGAACAGTTAATATTCAAATCAGTCGTTTCATCTATTTTGCCTGATCAGGGTCTTCATTTCTGCGTTTTAAATTTCAAGGAATCACAGGCTGTTCATGTGTACAGTAAATATTCAAATCGGCCGCCACATATGTGCAGACTGATCAGGGGTTTAATTTTTGGAACAGAACATATTCAAACCAACCACCACATATGTGTAGACTGATCAGGATTTTCACTTTTGCTTTGTCAAATTTCCAGGAATTTCATACTGTTCATGCGAACGATAAGAATGCACAGACTGATCTAAGTCTTCTCTGTGCGCAAATATTATAATGTATGAGTACCTATTTACATGGCCCTACTTTCATAATCTTTTTCTATAAAAACCTCAGTCTTTGAGCAAACAATGTTTTTAACAGTTCCATTTGGGTCTTCAACAACACAGTATGATCCAATCATAATCTGTTCATAACCATATTTTCTGTCATTGTATGATAGCTGATTTCCCTTTATCTGGCCTCATACCTGTATTATAGTCACAAGTCTCTCAGAAGGACTTATCTTTGAGCAGCATGTTTCAATAAACAGTCATTAGGGTATTATGCAATCAAACATGTGTCTTTAAGAGAGGGATGTGGGATTTGATTGTGTTAATTCCTGATCATCGCTTATCTTTTTACTTTATGGAGGTGTCTATGCAGTATCTTTCTGATCTTTCTGAACCAACATGGTTAATGAAGGGGTAATAAAGGTAATTATTTCACCAAGGGCCTACAGTATTATTAAGGTTAGATACGTTACTATTTTGCAGACGTGTTGGATGGTGCGTGCGGGGGGGGGGGGGGGGGGGGGGGCAGGGCAGAGGGGAGCAATTTAATTTACTTTCCAAAATAAAGTAACCCAGTTATGTCTCCCATTTTGCGTCTTGGTTAAAATCGCTCTGTATTTGGAAATAAATATAATTATTCTAACAGTCTAATTCCTAGTGTTGTGGGCCGGGCCGGGTAGCGCAATCGGTAGGGCACCTGGCTCGTAAGTCAGAGGTCCTGGGTTCGAATCCCGGTCTGGCCACATACTTTCGTTTCTCCTTCCGCTGATTCAAGAAGGGCAGTTGTCAGTTAATGGCGAAAGTATGTGCTTAGTACTGGTTAACCGCTTAGGAGGTCTAAGCCTGCCCAGGAATAGTGTGGTTAGGTTAACTGACCGTCCCGACATGACCTTAGTTGTTTACCGTGGACGTTAAGCATCAAATCAACCAACTAATCCTAGTGTTGCCGAGTGACTGTCCCGCCGCCCCCTGTGGAGAAAGTGACACATGCATAAATCATGCCAACCACAAGGAAAAAAAGATGACAAAAATGGTTTTGAATCTGCCCTCCAGATTTTATCGAACCTCTTATATTGTTAGTATATATCTCTTTTTATATCTGAAGTGCCGCTAAAATATGTCTAAATATTTTTTATTATGCAATAAAATACTGAACCCTCAAAAGCACGTAAGACACACATACATTTTAAAGTGTATACTGAGATACCCAAGCGAACGGTATGTTTGTTTTTAGTTTTTACTTAAATGTATCGTTGATTCATGAGTTCTGAAAATATCTTAATACAGAAAAGGGCGCGAATGGGACTAAGATCAGTTTTAAAAAAGAATTTGTTTTTTCTTTGTCGCAACTCAATATAAGAGAGTTCGGAGTTCCGCACTGCACATGCGCGAACTCCGATTTTTGCTCTCGGAGGTCAGAGGTCACGGTTGACAAAAGCCGTATACACAAAGCCTAACACACCCTCATATCGACAAATATTTCAAGTTATAAACATTCCCTGTCGATTCTATCTCGCTAAAATAATGTGGATATCCATTTTCTCTGAGTTGAAAACAATTTTCAATCATATTAATGATTTTTAATCATGAAAACGTGTTTTATATCGACTGAACAGGTAACCGTAATGAAAACCTATCGGGTTTTTCCAAATGTGACCTTTGACCCTTTCTCCTCCAGTCCAACCGGAAACTCGGAACTCCGAGCTCGCTTATTCAAAGGTACTGCGAAAATGCCATACCGAACTTTAACGGACATCCGAGACGTTCTCAGTTAAGCTGGGCCATTCGTGGACAAAAATGGCCATATATACAACCATTCCAGAATTCGCAAGAAAAAATCACGAACATAATGCTCATTATATCTGCTTCAAATCTTTAAAATATTTTCAGATAATAGTTTTAGATTATGGAATACCAACCATGTTTAGAGACTTACCCTAACAATAAGAAACGGCGTATTTTATGACGTTATTAAGATACGTTGAAAGACGATGTCGTATTCGATTTCTTTGACATGCGTGGCATTGCGCATTTACTAATCTACCGACATTTGATTATTTTGGCTGGTTTTACTTTAAAATGTTTTTCTTTGCGTTTTTGGAAGAAAGGGGTTTTCTATGAAGCGCTGCTTAATCAAATGACTTCAACGCCTTCAAAACGTGGTCTTAGTGACGTTGTGACGTAGGTTACGTGTGACGTAGGTTACAGTGCACACATTTCAACGTTTTTATATCATTTAATGTTTCGGTGCATGAAATCTAAGCACACCATCTTGTAGCTGTTACTAGGCAGGATTTTGCACATGAGTTTCAGAGCGATTGCTTTGCTCAGTTTTAAGAAAAGCCCGTGATGTAAGGCTACATTCTTACAGAAAAATGCCGGGGTAATGTATTTTGTAGTCGAGTAAAATGTACAAAATTGAGCAAATTTGCACAAATGATATAAGATAATGAGGAACACATATTTCTTCGTGTGATCTTGTAAGTTTTATGATGCCGGGCCATTTTAGTTAATACATGTATCACGAATTTACCGCTGTGACGTAGGTTACATATAATTTGCGACATTAGTTCCCAGTCTCATTTCGTAGCAAAAACTACCCTTTAGATATTGTTTAAGCTCGGAAATATGTAAGAAATCTCCTGAATTTAATAATGGAACTCGATTTTCAGCAGTGATTTATCTTTTTTAGCCGTGCGGCGTTCATATCTATGCAACGGCAATATTGCGACATTTAAAAACGTCGCATTTTAAACCAGGGTATCATTATTCGAACCAGTGTTAAAAATGTCTAA
Organism: Ctena decussata; assembly: GCA_963989385.1. NCBI lineage: Eukaryota > Metazoa > Mollusca > Bivalvia > Lucinida > Lucinidae > Ctena > Ctena decussata. Next base: position 22,309,190 of record OZ022506.1, read on the forward strand.
CAAAACGCATGCATGTCTTAGTACCTTTATCTACTTCTTTAGACAGAGACCAACTTGTCAGAGGGTAAACAGGACCGTTATTTTGTAATTTAAAGAAAAGCAATACGAAGGACAAAATTAATAGCTAATGGCCCAGCTTAATTGAGAACGTCTCATGGATCCATGCGAGATAAACTACGCGTTATTTCTCTTTATTGTCAATTGGGCTCAGACAGGTAGATTAGATGTCCGTGTCAGTCCGACATGTAATGATCAAGAATTCCACATCCCACCCAAACATTAAACATGAAGTAGCAACACAAAGCGGATAGCAAAATATAAAACTCTTTCCAAGTTAAGTGGTCACAGTCTAAACACATATAAACATAATGTACTTTTACCTATTTTCTATTATTATGTACGTAAAACAATCATCAGAATGAAGAGTACAGACAAAACGAACAATTTTGGAATACTACAGATAAAAGGACACAACAAACAAGGACATCGAAACCCGGCAATGCAAGCACCGCCTTAGAACGATCTGTGATAAATTACTGGGAGGGTGCTTAAATCGGGAAATTCCTATGAATAATACCATATTCCCAAATTTTACACACTACAAGATTGAGACCCTTGCTGCTCAGCATGCATATTGGTGGAAAAAAGGAATGTGGTAAGTCATAAAGTTCATATGTATATCAGGATCAGTCTGCGTATCCGTGCGAACAGTAACTCATTTTTGCTTTATAGACTTCATAGGATCCATATATTCTTGATGCAAACAGGGGAAACTTTTATCAGAGTTCGCCAAGGTGCATCCTGATCTTAGTCCTCATTATTTGCATTATATGCCGTAACAGTCTTTTTCTCTTGGCGCGAATTATGTGAGAAGATCCCGACGAGAAGATTTTACACCATTTACGTATAGCGTAGAAAAATACATAAAAGTTTATTCTGTACATCAAGACTGACGGACCAGAATAGTTCCATTTCTCTGTATAGATTTCTGAGGTACACACTGTTGATGAAATAGAGATTACTCTGGTCGTAAAGGGATGCTAATGCTTGTTTGAATCTTGACTGTTCGGCATTTTCTGGATGCCATTTTTTGCCGTGACAAGATCCGTGTCAAATAATCTCAAACTATAGGATTCAAATCACCGTTGTTGTCATCTAGTTCATAATGCAACCGGGCTACTATTTTAACTATCAATGTGGCTGTCGAAGGCAACAATCATAAACCTTTCCGTGGTGTTTCGTCTTTATCAGATTCTTCATTAGTGGAGGCACTCCAATTGAGCAACTACAGTATTTTATAAAGTATGAATTCACTTCCAGTTTAAATGATTGTGATATCCCATTTTCTTAAACAACTAAGTTTTTTACGTGAATAATATACAAGTCTGGTTGCAAAGCCGTCAATAATAATACTTGTTACACTGCTGATTTCTCATTTCTCATATTTCAGGCTTTCATTTAAAAGAGTAGAATTCTCCGAACACTATGAAACACTATGGAACACATGTGGATGCACCTAGTCATTTTGGACTTGGTCGACAAGAAATGCACGAAATACCACCTGGGCGTCTGATTGGTCCATGAGTGGTAAATTATGTAAAGGAAAAAGCTCGAATCGATCCAGATTATGCTGTAACTGTCAGTGACTTGCTAGAATATGAGGAAGAACATTGTCGAATTCCGCCTGATCCAATTGTACTGATGAATTCTGAGTGGTCGAGATATTACACTCTTCCAGAACTTCATCTCGGAACCCAAAATCTGACAGATGTATCAACGTTCAATTTTCCCGGATTTGGAATAGAAGCTTGTGAATTTCTGCCAGCAAAGCGACATGTATCTGTGGTAGGAGTGGAAACTAATTCTGTGGATCCTGGACTGCCTAGTCTTGGATATAGCTTCCCCTACCCCTGTCTTTTCCACCTTCAGCCAAACGACGTGCCGCTGCTTGAAAATGTTGCAAATCTTGATTCTATTCCAGCCAAAGGGACGACAATAATTCTTGGAGGGATAAAGACTAGGTCCGGCACAGGTGGACTAACAAAAATTATCGCATTTGTCGAAGATGCAGATGACGACAAAACTGTTGATGATAGTGCCGGAATAAGCATCAAACCTAAGGTCATTTTGTTTATCTCTCTGATGATTGTGAAGCTTTCTGTTCGACTTTGAATCCAAGCATTGAGACTCATAATGAATCAGTTGCATTGACTAAATACAAAGTTAATGCTCTCACAATGGAAAATGAATGTTTAAACGCAGTGTTTTTAGATTAAAGATGCACTTGGTTTCTAAAATTACTCGAGACATTGTCGTCAATGTAAATCAATCCAGTAAAATGATACTTCTTCAGAGTAAGTCAAATAAGAAATGCCAGTTACTGAGTGCTCAATAATGGTTCTCATTTTCAAAGCACCGTCGGTAAAACAAACATAAGAAACTGATAAAGTAATTTGACTTCAGAATTATTCTGTTTCAAGGGTTAACCAGCCATCAGGAATCGGGCCACTGAAGTATGTAATTTATGCGAACAAAATATTGTGTAAACTAACTGTAAAGTCTGTGACCTAAGTTCTTAATTGTTTTTACACTAACGTTCTTATGAATAAGGTATATGTTACTAAAGCACTTGTTATAAGCCGTAATTTTCACTACTGGGTTCCTTTCAACAGTATCATGTTGATGAATCCTTACTTTTTGCCGAACCTAACTATCTAGTAAGTAAGATATACTAAACTATTATCTATTGAATTCCGCCATAAGTTCCTAATAAAAAATAAAAATTAAATAACCTGGCTCCCGTAAATTTGGAAATGGACCTGTCCAAAAGCCAGTTGGAAGATTTCTCTTGTCATAAATAGGTTAATTAATCCATGCATCACTTGCAACCTTCATTTGTGTCTTATATTATGATTATGACATTGCTACTGGTAGTAAGCTTGCTGAACGATGTGATTACAAAGAACAAATCGAGACTGTGCTTGCTCTTTTTAGTTTCAAGGCTCTGCTCATCCTTTTGATATCGATGGCGCTTGGGAGAAAAAGTCTTTGAGACGTTGCACCTTCAGCCATTCAGAATTTGATTCAGAGATATGAACTTATGACAATAAAGCAGTTGCAGCTATCTGATCACACACTATACCATAAACGTTTTAAGTACTGAGACAAACAGGTCTGAGCAAACAATGGTACACACATTCCAGACTGCTCCTTCAGAAAATCTGACCAGAATCTTCACTGTTTACCCTTCCATCTTGATCCTTTGGACATAGAACTGCATTGTGAAACCAAATTGTTCCATATCTGACCATTATTTTGGTGAATAATTTTAACTGTCCCGTTCTCAGAATTTTCTCTGTAAAAATTCTGTCTGAAATCCCATATGGTTTTTTCGCACTTCTAAGGCTGCTGTCGGAAATGACAACGAAGAACTAACTGTTTGATACATGCACATTACAGAGTACAGACAGGTAGCCGAAGGAAAACGTTTCTCTTAATGTTTGTTCCAAATGACAAAACTGTCGGGCAAATTGCGTCACATAAATAAATGGAATGAAACAATTGTGATAAAATTGTTGTTTTACAAGCAATATCACTACAAACAGGAAATTTCTCTGAAAGCTGACTATTAGCTTGTATATTTACATTATATCAATTAAACTGATACAAATTAATAAGAATATCGATCACCACCTCGAGTGTCTTATTAGCTGTTCAAATTGAACACAGGTGTCAGGTTGGAAACTAGCTAACTTAAGAGATGGGGATATTAATTAAAGAATTTCAAGATGTGATATTGCCTGTTATAGCAGTGTTTGCTGTGTATAATGTTGTTGGATTTGTCGGTAACATAACCGTTTTTTATGTCTACGGATTCCGTTACCAAGGTACACATTTCAGATGTCTTGTATTGGCTCTATGCCTTGTTGACTTAACTAGTTGCTGCACCACTGTTCCTATGGAAACAATATCTACTTGGTTCTGGTTCAGTGCACCATCTAGAGGACTGTGTAAAGCCAAAAATTTCTTTGTACAGTTAACTGCGCTTTCGGCAATGTACATGCTATTTGTTACAGCTATTTACAAATATCGCCACATCTGCAAACCATTTGAAACACAAATACAGATGAAAAGTGTCGTCATTTTGTGTATAAGTGGCATTTTTATCTCTCTGTTTTGTGCCACCCCAGCTGCGATTCTTTGGGATATTAACAATCACAATGTTACAATAAACAATATCACAGAATCGGTCATGATCTGCGAGGTACAAGCAATGTTTCATGGAACCTGGTATCCAGCGTCGTATAGACATCTTTTGTCAGCGTATGCCATACTTCTGTTAGTAACTGTCGTTTTGTACATTTTTGTTGCCAAGTCAACTATATCACATTGCCGACGATTGAAGAGGCGCATGCTTAGAGCACAGGCACAACCTGTTGCATCAAAGACAAACCCTGTTACAATATTAACCATTGAACCCAATCGTGACAGAATTGCCATTCCCTCTGTTGACGGAATAGATGAAATACACCATACACCGGGCACTGATCTTCCTGATTTTGAGGGTAGGCGTGTGCCGCTATCAGAGGCAAATTATCGACTTAGGACTGAATTAAATTCTGCTGAAGACATCGGAGCAACAAATCAAAATATCTCACAAGTCTCAACAGTTGCAAAAGCAAAGGCGAAGAATGCAGTTACACAGATTAACATAAGAAAAGTGTTGATAATGGTGATTATTGCAGGAACATTTTCAGTCACCTTTCTGATGGGTCTGTCATTCGGTTATGTTTTTGCCAACCGTGATTTCAAAGATTACAGATCAATTAGTGAACTCATTTTATTTTTTTGTTGCTACAGATTATATTTTATTAATTACGCCCTAAACCCGGTGGTATATTTTTCCTTGGACAGGCAGTTTCGAAAAGAAGCTGTTCAGCTGTTAGTTCGCAGTAAGAAAACTAATCTCAATCTTGAGTGATAACGAAAAAAAAACTAAAACAAATGTGCAGTATTTACGGTTTACTAATCAGCTTAATTCTTTTAGTCTCTACTGCGAAGAACGCACCCTGCCTTCCCCGCTGTTTGATGGCTGGCCCTGTTATGTAATTACATATGTGACGCTACGTATTTCCTTTCATGACACATCAATTTCACTGAAATATTGCATAATAGGACTATAGCACACAACAAGCAAAACTATTTCCGTAAATAAACATGAAATTCGTTCCGTGGACAGTGAAATATCTTTGTCACGAGAACATGATTGCGAAATAAACATAGGAAGTAAGATGCTTACAGGGTAAAAGCCTGGACAGCCCGCGCATTGGCGAGAGAGGTATACTTGACAAGCGAAAATTTTCTACTGAAAAAAAGTCGTGAGAAACTTTTTCTTTGTGCATATGAACTGGAAATGGTTATAATTCAGCAGAGTTTTGCTATAGCACGTGCTGCCCGCCTTAAGAATAGTCGAAACTGTGTAGACATAAAGGAAGCCGCACAGGGCGCAGGTCATCGTATTTGCATTTATTTACTACTCTGCATTTAAACTGGTTTTCTCAATCAATTTTGTTTTTTTGTTTTGTTCTACGAGATTTAGATTGAAAGTATGCTAACATATGCGAATGTCTTCATTAATTTCCTCTGTTTGCTCTCTACATGACTCGACTAATATCATGTTATACCAGATCTAGGTGTTATTTTCAAGAATAAACGAAGGAGATAAAACTTTAGATATGCTGAAATACATGCGCTCATCAAACTTTGTCTGTTATATAAACAAGTCAATTTTCTCTTCTTTTTTTCTGGTTTCATAAATGTTTTGGAATCATAATTTAGCCTTAAATCTCAGAACTTTGGACATGGGACTCAAATCAAATTTTAAGTTTGACAATATCTTAAAAGGTCACAGTGGCTATCTTTTTTTTCAAAAAAAAACTTTGTCATCGCTTTAGTGCCTTCAATTGAAGACCGATTTTGATTAAACTGCGCACAAATATTGCGTATAGCAAACTATTAGATAAGTTTACATATTATTATCATAGAGCCAAGGTCAAGTTCACAGTGACTATTTTTAGAAAAAAAAAACTTTTTCATCACTCTAGTGCCTTTATTTATGATCCAACGTTGGTTTAACTTCACAAAAATGTTTAGCATGACAATATCTTGGATAAGTTTGCATTTCAGCGTTCTAGGGCCAAGGTTGCAGTTGCTGTTTTTAAGAAAAACCTTGTCATTGCTCTGGCCCCTTCATCTGCAGACCAATTTGAATATAACTTCACACAAATATTAAGTATAAATATATCTTGGACAAGTTCGCGTTACAATGGTCTGTGGTGAAGGTAAAGATCACGGTTGCTAGTTTTTAAAATGTTAAATTGGACAATAAATTTGACATATACATTAGCAAATGAGTATTCACCCAGCGATGAAATCAGTAAAGTGCGAGGGGACTGTATCGCTTGCGTTGCCTTGTTTTTTACATGTAATCATGACAGGTTTGATTTTATAAATTGCAATACAAACATTGACAAGTAATATACAGATGAGTAACAGTTTGTACTTCACAAAAATAATATGGACACGTTCAATGTTTTAGATTACTAAGTGACAATAATGAGCTTTATCTAACGAGCATAACTAAATATAGATGTTGTGCGACAAACTGCATGCTTGGTGGTTAACCCAATAATGGTTAATAGCTTTGCATACGTCTTCGATAACACGACGGGGCGGGATGTGAAGGGTGGGTGGGGAGGCGGGGGCTCAGACTTTATTATGGCGCAAACCTGAACCTAACTTTATAGTAACACAGACAGTTGGCGCCTGGCACGCACCCGTTCCGTGACGTCTTGGGTCGGGCCCATCGTGGTTTAACTGGTAGGTTTCTTCTGTTCCGGAATTTCAGTGTTACTATTTCTGTGAGTCCTCCTGTTTGCTTTATCTTAATTAAAATTTTGATTTTTATGTTTTTGAGATATTACACTTATGAGCTATGAATCCTCCACGCAAAGTCAACAACTAATTGTCTGATGAACAAATGCAGAAGCAAGGCGAGGGTTATGCGACTGCAAACCGGTTCAAGCCCCCCCCCCCCCCCCCCCCCCCTGTAATTTCATTGCTGGGCCGTCCCATGGAGGCACTTATGTTTTGGATTCTTCTTGGTTGTTTTATGTCTTGTTTGTTGCTGTGTCGGTTATTGATGTATTGTTTGTGATGTTAAGGCTAGCCCGGGACCACCTATATGGGAAATGGCTATTCACATGACTGTCGCTGGTGATGTCTTTAGTGTTGACTAATAAATTTTGTGTTGTCTTTTTCCCATATGGTGTTTTGGGTTGGATGTGGGGTTGATTTGTATCAGTTCCTGAGAATTTGACTTATCAATTTTTACTACTGAGAATCAAGTCTTGGTTTCATAAAACTAAACAAAAATAGTTTTAAAATTCAGTCACAACGTCTGATATCCAGCGTGGAGGTCTGTGCGTTCTTCTGTATTATCATTAGGTGCCAGACATTCCACTGGGTATACATCCTCAATATCAATGATAATGTCATCGCTTGTCTGCCCAACGCTTTTTTATTAATTTCATTCTTTGAAAACTGTGATTTCTTAGCACGCATACGGTCTACGTGAATGAACTGTGGTGTTCCTCTTTGATCACATAATACCTTATAATTGGCATCTGAACATGTATCTACTTCTCTAATTAGACCTTTCCAAAAATTTATAGGTTAAGGAGACTGGCCTGGCAAATGTTGAGGAAAGAACACATATGCCTCATCACTTGGCGTAAAAGCTTGCCAGCTCGATTTCTGATCATGCAAAGCTTTTTGTCAAAGCATTGCACCATGGGCATTTGCTCGCACAAAACTGCGAGCTTTGTAAACGGTGTAAGCTTTAACTTAAGGTCGCAAGCTAATCATGTTTGGCAGCATCCCATGTATCAGATTTAGTGGAGCAGAAACCTCGCGCCCTAACAGTGAATAATTAGGACTGCATCCTGTTAGTTAGTGCTCCAGTGATCTATACGCCATCATAACGAATGGTAAGTGACCATGCCAATCAGAGTGGTGGTCATTTACATATGATATCAACATTCTTACGAGAGTTTTATTGAACCGCTCAACTACTTCATCTGATTTAGGATGATATGGCGTTGTTCCCGTTTTCTTAACTTGCAAGAGCTTGCACCTTTCACAGAATATATGACCTTAGAATTATCTTCCTTGGTCTGAATGTATTGAAGATGGCACGCCGAATGCTGTTAGAACTTCTCTGACCATTTTTATGAGTTACTGACAATGCTTCAAAATTTTGCCATAGCTCAACTCTCCGTCCTTTTCGTAAAATAATAAGAAACAACCAATGAATATCTATTTTCTCTCTCAGTCAGTGGTATGTCCCCAAATATTTCTTCTGCGATCCTTTCCATTGGTATAGGCTCCTACTATTTTCATTGGAGCCTTTTTTTAATCTTTATTGGGTTCTTACTCTTTAGCCACTTTTCACATCCTGTAAAGCAATGTCTAACATCTCTTTGAAGACCTTGCCAATAGAAAAACTGTCGAACTTCGCTCAACGTGTTTCTGATACCCAAATGACCGGGTGTCGAGTGGTCATGGCAGTATGTAGCACTTTGCGACGCTCGCTCATGGGAACTACTGCTTGAAGAGAGTCTCCTTTCTGGTCTTTCCACTATCTATACAACATGTCATTGTCTATAATTAGCATTTTTCTTTGAGACCACAGCGATTTCACAGCTGACCCTGCAGAGCTTATTTCTGTAACTTATGGCTTCTTGCTGTCCTCAATCCAGCATCTGACCAAAGATATGACTTTATCATTGTGTTGAAGCTGCTTTAATGATTTGTCATTACTAGTAAATTCATTGATTTGCGTAGACTCTCTGTTCAACTCACTTTATTAAGTTCTGAAATTAGCTTCTTTACTCTCTTTACCAGTACACTGCTTGCAGTTGTGTCTACTTAATGCATCTGCGTTTCTGCGCTGAGCTCCTGGACGATGTTCTATGACCATTTTATGTGTTTAAGCACTTCTATTCATCTTGCTAGCTGTACTTCGGGGTTCTTTAATTTTAATAGCCATTTTATTTAGCTATGATCAGTTCTTATTTTGAATTGTTTTTCATGCAAGTAATGTGAAAAATCTTTGACAAAGCAAACGATTGCTAGTTGTTCTTTTAGGGTGACACAGTATTTGCGATCTGACTTTGATAGGGCTCTGCTCGCATATGCGATCATTTAATCACTTCATCATCAATCTTTTTGGAAAGAACGGCTCCTATTGAATTGATGATTGCGTCTATGTCCAGAACAAACGGCTCTGCTCTTTTAAGTTTGGGTATTTCAAAGCAGGGGACTTAATCGGTTTTGATTTCAATGTATCTTACGCTTCTTGGCATTTTTCTGTCCATACGAAGATTTCAATTTTCTGTGTTAGCCTTATCAGAGGTTTTACTACAGCGGCAAACTTTCTAATATACCATCTATAATAACTGCACAGTTCCCACAAATGACCTTACATCCCTGGCATTTTTGGTTCTCACCAATCTTTGTTAAGTTAAACTTGGATCTTTTAAGGATCTGTTGCAATTCCAGCCGGAGAGATAGAATGTCTCAGATACTCAACTTCTTCAGAAAAGAGATGAAAATTTCTTTGCCTTAAGTTTTAATCCTTTATTGATAATTTTTCCAATACTTTCTGTAGATTTTCCAGCCTCTCTTCAAATGTCTTGGCCGTGACAATTTTATCATCGAGATAGAAGATCAAGCTAATATCCCATTGAAACCACTGAGGACAGTCTCCATGAGCTGTTAAAACGTGGCATGGGCACCACAAAGCCCTAACGGCATGACCTTGAACTGGGAAAGTCCTCTGTTGGAGAAAAAAACTGTTTTTGGTCAGCCTTCGGGTTCGAATTCAACCTGCCAATACCCAGAACGTAAGTCTTATGTTGAGAGCCATTGGGCGCCAGCTAAATGGTCCAACAGCTCGTCTATTCTCGGTAAAGGATAGGCATCTTTGATGGAAACAGCATTAACCATCTGTAATCAACGCAGCATCTAGTTGCACCATCTTTCTTTTACGCAAACACGACTCCAGCTGCCCATGGACTAACGGATGTGTCAGTCACATCCCGCTCGAACAATCGTCAATGTGCTTATGTACCTGCTTATTCATACTACCTAGTAGTCTCCTTAATGGCTGCTTTTTAGGCGTTGTATTTCCTGTTCATATATCGTGTTTCACTATGCCAGTTTTGCCTAACTCCTTGTCATGACTTGCATAATGGTGCATGACGTTTAAGCAGTTCTTTAACCTGATATCTCTGCTTTCCGTTCACCGTTTCTGTTTATGAGTTCAACCAAAGCAGGTGGACAGTTAGTGTCTCTCGAACCATCAATATTTTTTTATGATCCAACTACCTCCGCAACCGGGTTCATTATGGCTACAATAATGCCAGAATGTACAAATTTAAATAGTAACTACACTTCAGCAACTGACTGAATCAGATCCCAAACCCTATTACCAACATCAAAGGGAAAGATTGACAAAGACATCCCATCAAACAATAAATTACAAGTGATAAGCCGAGTCAGCAGCTCTTTCTCAAATAGGTGGCAACTCAGCTATCTTTACTGAACTAAATAATTTAGGCCAACAGAAGGGTTACAACAGACTAAGCAAATTATACGAAAAACATTTAACAACTATTTTTACCTATTTTCTATTTTTATTAACGAAGGGTTAAAATGAGAACACAATAAATTAAACAGCACCGAACATAAAACAAAAACAACCGCAACGAAAGTACCGCCTTGGGACGGTCAGTAATAACTACTGGGGGGGGGGGGGGGGGGGGGGGGCTTAAACCGGTTTTACTGGGCCCAACATCTAAACATCTAAAAGAGCTAACCCCCTTCTGCACTTGGTTACCGGAACCCGTCTGACACCCCCCTCGGGGAGTTCACTCAAGAGCAGAGAACACATTCGAAAGAAGGAACATGGGCCATACTGCGAAGTTTTACATCTGGAGTAATATTCATTATTCTTACAGGATTGTTTTTACTACTGTTGACTAAAGATTTGCTATCAAAGCGCGGTCAGATTTTGTGAATCTTCCTCGGGCTCAATTAAACCAATGCCAGAGGGTAAACTTTGTTTGTCTGGCAAATTTACGTCTCCATATACTATGATCCCCTTTCTAGGTTCGTATCACACGTTGCACGTGCAGAAAAACGAAATCAACCGATGTCTCCTTCCGCAAACATTTAAACTTCACTTGTGCCAATGACTTATTTTCTATTGACTATGTCAACTTTACTGTCATGTTTATTCAAAAAGTCTAGCCCTTGCCCTACATCAACTGACATTTCATCTACCACAAGTACATGTTTGAAGCTCGTATTACCAATATGAAAGGTCATTTTCCCTGTTAGGTTCCTAACACAGACTGAGCCTGACCACGAAGCGAAAGAGCTAAACAGAGCTTTTCTTTCTTTAGTTCAATTTCCCAAATCTGCACATGCCTAAAATGTGATTTATAGTCCAACCAAGATGTTATTCCATCATTCTCTACCGACTCTTTTGATTAATTGGTAGTGATCTGACAGTCTTGATCTTGCTTATTATTTGCAAGTTTGGACTCTTTGCTTTGTTCTTTCTGACTTTTATTTGTTAGCTATGATTCATATGGTTACAGTGGGCTCGATGTTATCTTATTTTCACCAGGTAATTACTGAGACTATACTCTGGCGTCAGAATTCGTTTCTTCTGTACAGGAATAGATTTCACCGATTTCTTTCTTACGCTATCAGTTGAGTGAACTGGGGACCATGAAGCTCTTATGGCACCTGTTTCCCGTGTAAGTATAGGCTGCAATTGTTCGGTTGGCAGGGTTAAGGCTTCTGCAGTATCATAGCCTGTTTGTCTTACAGAATGACCTGGAGTAGCGACCGAACTTTGCTGAATCTATACCGTCGAATAGGCTGCTATCTGCGACTCACTTCCCGTATACTTTTGTTGAGCTCCTCAATATTCATGCTTAATGGCAATGTCCAACCCACGAGTTAATGTGATATATAACGATGCTCTGTTATTCTCATCGCTGCCAACCCAAATTTGTATCGTGTACTTGAATTTCACTGGATATTCTGTGACTCACTTTGCTTACACACAATTAAAGTTACTGCATGTTATTAAAAAATTAACAAACGGTCAATTTAATTTCATGCTATCTGCTTTGATTATGATTCTCCCAATTTAGATTGAGCAACCTGTTCGGAAAATGAATGTTGATAACTTAAAAATGAGCTGGACTGCTCAAACAATTCATCAATCAAAGTGCAAAGTGAAATAATGAAGCAAGAGTTATTTTCGCATAAATGATTAAGAGCCATTCTCTGTAATGACTTAAATTTTTACATAGGGCCGCGGCATGCATAGTCACTGACTTTGCTAAAACTTTCCCATATTACTGATTGTGACACAAAAACAAGAAAACAACATCAATTTCTTTCCAAAGCGTGTCAGTTGCCATTGCAACAGCAGCTGAACATTTTGGAAAAAATGTCATAAAAATGTCCTGAAATGGTCAACACATATTTAATTTCAAATGCATGACAGGCTCTAAATTCTTTCCACCTACAAATAACTTGTTCACACTAACTTAAAAACAGAAATAAAAACAAACAAACTAGAACTGTCGGAGAATCCGACTATACCCACGCTTAAATTGCTTTCGGTCGTTATCTAACTATAACAATTGCTTTCAAATATAAATGTAAATCTGGTTTCACTCAGGCAGCTCCAAGGTCAAGGTAGGTCACACAAAGCTGAATATTGAGCTCCTCCTCTGCTACTATAGATATTGACAAGTAAGTAAATATGTGTTTCTGTACAGAGTAGGAAAGCCAATTTTCCAAGCACGTCTACGACTCTGTAGAAATTAATATTACCCTACTGATTATTCTAAAATTGTCTTCTTTGAAAATTTAAAGAACTCCAGCAAAGTAGTATGCCGCCACTCCCGGTTTTCGACGATCAAATAGTGTCCGTTGTGATTTCAAAGTACACTGAATATCCAGAGCCCAACTTATAATTCTAAATGACCATTCAGTCTTTTCTTTTTCAACACCAGAGCATTCTTTTCTGTCGACACTTGTGGCGAGTTGACAGAGGAGGCCATATTTGATCACATGACCTGTCAGTTTTTGGTAACCACACCTCCCAGTTTTCGACGATAGAAAATCGATATCGTAATATTCATCATGAAATGAAAAGGATCCGTTAAAGAATGTGGTTATGTTATTGCACAGTGTTTCTGATTTTAGCAGATGGGTTTATACTTTTTTGCTCCTCCGAAAATATGCAGTGCATTGAGTTTACGTGACCTACTCCTAAATATATTTCGTTCATTGCGAAAAGGAGCCATTGCACAAGTGGTCGGGGCTTAAGTTTATTACTCTATTTGTATTGGTCGAATGCACCTACTGACGAATTTGATTTAAGATGGTTTACATTTTAGTAGCATTATGCAATAGCAATTCCCGGGCTTATCTTGGAATTGCTCACATCGTCGAAAACCGAGTGTGGTCGAATTCCGGGTGCTTGGCCATATTTCAATTCTCATATCGACGTTACCCCCGCAACTCGGCGGAACGAATCCATAGCCGCAGTAATGGGGCGCCGATCGTTCGTCCTTTATTGTCTATCGTTAGTCTGATTCGTCCGTCAGTCCTGCTCATCAAGGCCCCACGGCTGCTGCATGCGTGGAAGAGGAGTACATTAGCAGGGTCCAGGAAATGGAGGAGGGGCGTCGTGAAAGCCGACCCCTTCGGCGACACCTAGAGAACCACCAGGACCCAGGCCACTCCCAGAGGCAGCGCTGTACGAATCTCAGGTCAAGTGGCCGTAGGCAAACAGTTGATCTGAGCCTTATATGCCTGCGACCTGGGATTGGATCTAGATTTTATTTAATTGGTCGATTTTAAGTGCAATATCGCTGGTTTGAACTATTGGATTAAGGATTTTGATTGGCTGGAATCCGAGGCAAATAACTGGACCAAACTGTAGCCGATTTCAATCCACTTCCTGTGTTAAGCTTTGGTACAGAGCTACAGTGGCTATTTTGTCACATTTTCTGAAAGTGCCAGAAAAGTAATAGGAATCTTTATTAATAGTTTTTTAAACTATACTTGATGAACAATACTGAAAATCTACCATACAAAATTGTTGGGCAATTAAGGAAGCCCCCAAAGATCTCTAAATGTCAGACAGTTCTGAGTGTCCAGCATGAAAAAATGTATATCACTGCTCGTTAAAAGAATGAAAATAATGACTATGATCATAAAAAGATTGAACTAGATTTTTTTTTTCCAAAAAATAACGATTGATAACAAACACAAAATGCCGAGAAATGTATCAAGTATGTTATTGACTACGGCACGGATAAAACTCGTTTGAAGGGTTAGACGAAATTCATAATGATATCTCCACTTTTTTAAAGTTTTAAAAACCTTAAGAATTTCTTGGACCCTCGAAATATTCAAATAAACTTTATCTGAACATGCTAAGTCACTCTAGTATACATTTAAATCATGTCGGACACACAGGGACACTGTCCCCTTAAATGTCTCTAAATGTCAGACAGATTTCACGAGAGAAAATATCACTTTTGGTGTCCACAAGATGAAATAAAATTCGATGTTACACTGTTAAACAAACAACAAAATTTTTATTTCTTTTATACTTATCAATTCCAAAAATAATAAGACAGATGTCGTAACTGGCACTAATTGGTTTTCTTGTTCCCACTGGATGCCCCGGTGTTTGCTCGCGTGACGTATCCGGCTCAAGATAATTAATAGATGACTTCAGCAGCAGAAGAAGAAAACAATAAAATTTCCTTTTAAAAGGAAGGCTTGCCCAGCTAAAACAGAGAAATTTTCATGAGTTTTTATTGAAGTGAACCCGGTTGTTAGTGCACTTTCTGTTGCTTACTTTTATTTAGCAAAGTATTTTATTTCTAATGTCTTGAATGGTGGCATTATCCACGGGTGTAAGGTAAAAACAAGTGTAGAATTTATTTGAAAAACAAACTGAGGAAATACACACACACACACACACACACACACACACACACACACACACACACACACACAACAACAACAACAACAACAACAAAAAACAGTTTTCCAACATTTTGGCCAGCCGTTAGTCATGTCTCAAGGAAAAAATAACTATATGGACCTATTTCAAGTCTTCTTTACGGCTGTTGAGTCACATTTAGTCTGAATCAAAATTTTAGGAAAGACTGTTTCAAACCCATGTCTATGGAATCTTGGCACATCTGAACTTGGCATCAAAAGAAGAAATAAATTAATATTTACTGAAGTTTATTTTTGGTTTAAGTGGCATCAGTGGCAGTGACTGGAACAAAATTTTGACACTCTGAGAACACAAAAATGCATGCTGTTATTGTTTGGAACAACAAAGCACGGAACCTAATGCGTTCGTATTTCCATGAACTCCCGACAAATGAAATTTATCTTTTATATTTATGCTATGTTTTTCATCAATTTTGTTTACTCATTCGTGAAATTCTGACTAATTTAACGCCAAGCAAGGGACGAAGAATAGTTATTAACCAACGTGTTTGGTAATGAAGTACAGCAGCCGTCACTATGACATGACGTATATCAAACGTTACGTCGGCCAATCATCTATATGAATTATCCGTGACGTTGCTTACGCGTAAGATTGCATGAATGTGTGTTGTTCGTGGATGTATGAACATCGTCAGCCCAGTATAGGTTCATCTAAGGAAATCGTCGACGAGTGTAAATATTTCTCTGTACATTTGTATAGCTTAACTAAGAAGGCAACATTAGAGAGTGTTATAAAAGCAAGAAAAATGTCCACACACCCCAACCCACACCTACTGCAAGCACAGTAGGCCCTTGTTCTACTATAATCCAAATCAGTAGGACGCCCCGGCACTGGAAGTTATACCCAGCATCATCGCACCAACCAACCAACCCCTCCGTTGTCATAAAGCTGTCAACGAATCCCTAACAGTTTCAAATTTTAACAATTCTGTGTTTCAAATGTTAACAACTCTGAATTGTCCCCTTTTTCTGTATCATTGTTCAGGCTATTCATGAACATGTTGATGGCCAAAAAATAAATTTATCAGATGCTAAAAATGTGTACATAATATATCGCTTTGTGCCATGGAAAGGCCTGTTGCAATGCGTAAGCGTTAAGTACTCACCGACATTACCGACTTTTACGTACATAACACGGTCAGTTCTACATACAAGCAAGCCACACACATAGATAGATGGAATAAAAAAAATTTTCAGTTAATGTGATAAGGGAAGAAAATCGTCAAAAGCGCTTGTTTCTAAATCTAAACAATAAATTTGACATCTGCTCTTTCAGTTTTTACAGATACATAGATCAGCCTACTCCGGCATAAGCGCAGTCTTATCAGTCTATCCTCAGCATAAAAGATGTCTTCATCATGGATCATCTTGAAGAATATATATGCTGAAAAAGACTGATCAGATCCCATGAATGCATCGGCGCTGGACAGTGTGCCGGCTGATTTTTGGAAAAGCTAATGCTTTTGCGCTATTGCTATATATAAACACTGTTTCTTGCACAGGTTTTGGTGTATTTCTTCGGATGCAAAGCCAAATACTTTGCATTAAATTCAGAGTTTCATTTTAAATGCAATCAGTTTATAAAAAGCAAAAGAAATGTGGTCAAGTTCAAGGCACTTGTAAAAGAAAAATGTGCTTTTTAACGGAAATATTAATAAATGTACATGTACTATCAAAAATATCTGTTATTTTTAGCAGATGAGGTAAATCGGATATGGTTAAAAATAGACAAATCGGATGAGGTCTTTGTTTGTTATGTCTGTGAAGAAAATAATGAAGAAATGCAGTCTCAAACCGGAACGAGCTTTCCAATCTCTTTGGCTTAATATTGCGGCGCTAAAAAGTTTAGAACGAATCGTTGTGCAGTACACACGCTCCAGGTATTTTCCGACTAAGTGTGACGTATCGTTTCTTCCGAAAATAACTCGGTATCACTAAACCACTTGAATACTGGCTTGTCGCCGAGACGGCAAGCCAAAAAGCAGTGCTCTGTTCCCATAGGAAGCAATATTTAGATGTCATAAAGGGCTGAAACAGGTTATTTATTCCTTTTCTGGTTTAATTTTTCCAACATTGAACAAATTGACTTTATCATAGAAATATGCAATTTCATTTTTCTACATGTGCAAACATTAGAACAAAATGATAGTCCCAAATAGTGTAAAATAGTGAAAATCGAAGGTGCAGTGAGAATATCAGTTTCGATTTCCCCGAAAACTCTCTGTAGGTCATTGAAAAATATAAAAGAAAGAAAGGTCAGTACGGAGGAAAAGAGGGAAATACTGGAAAGAAACCACTTGCGTTATCACCAAATTCTCGTGCCAGTATTTGTGCTACAATGATCTCCTGGACATGGTAATAATTCCATATAGGAGCCACGACACGACATAACCAACAATGTGATTGTGCGCCCAGCGCAGACTCAGATCAGCATGGGCATCCGCCCAATCTGATCAGATCCTTCGCTTGGCGCTTAAATGGTAGCTAAGGTTTTAAGCTACCACCACGAGAACAGCGAAGACTGGGTGCCCAGGCTGATCTGAGTCTGCGCTGGGCGCACAACCACTTTGTTGGTTTTGTCGTCTCGCGGCTCAGGTAATAATTTGAGTCTAGTCTATCCCATGTAATCGCAAGGCCGTGTGAATACCACAGATGAGTTAAGAACTATCACTTTCTTAGTTGTGCTAACAAAGTCTATCCTTGTCTACTCTTTAAAATTGTCTACCTTTGTTTCCTTTCATTGTGTCCCATAGAATCGCATTTGCTTAGCCAGAAGACCTGGAGATGGCCATGGCCAAACCATCTCAGTTTCCGTTTCTTTACGATGGTCAGGAGTGACCGGGCGACCGAAGTTTGTCATATTTTCCAGTGGCTGCGCGGATCCTTCTGCGAACATTCCCGGCTAGCTACATACTCCTTGTACGAGATGTTCAACAACCTTCGGTAGCACATCAGCTGCTAAACTTTTCTTTAACTATGTTGTCAAGGTCTACGACTCGCAGGCATACAGAAATTTCGATATGACAAGGGAGCGCACCAGTTTCGCCTTTGATCCAAAAGACATGTTTTTATATCTCCAAACTGTCATCAGCTTTGTCGGAGCTGCAGTGGCTTGTGTAGTTCTTGAGAACACCTCCGGTTTTTAGCCAACATCTAAGACGATTGTTCTATGGTATTTGAAGCTTGTGTTAGCTCTCATCTTCTGTCCTCATACAGTGATCTCACTCTGGATGCCACTGGCGCTGTTTGTTATCTGTTTGGTCTTCTCAGCACTCTTTACCATTTTATACCTTGCCGAGTTTTTGTCGGGACTTTTAACTTTGTCTTCTAGTTCATTCTCTTCCCCAGCAAAAGCGTCAATGTAATAGAAAAACCTAAGGTTAGTAATAGTTCTGATGCCTATGCTAAATTTTCGAACATGTTCTTCCAGAGCATCAAACATAACCCGTTGGAGAGCGTGTGTGAGAGAAAGCACCCTTGGCTATCTCCAACTGATGTTCTGGGCTATTTTAGTAAGTGGCATTACTACTTCATATATTTGTTTAGCTCTGTTGTAAAAAATCGTAATTGGATTTCATGAGCATCATTAAAGTAATGTAAAATACTCTTAACTAGTTAATGATGTCATTGAATGTCTAATATGCCTGTTAATGAGAAATTATAAACAAGATACCAGCACACAATTGCGGTTTCTGTTATGAATGGATAATATTTCTATCAGTTAATTTAATAATATTTGGGTAAGATAATTCATTTCAGTGAAACTGATCAGTTTCTGCACAACTGTTTATGGAATACTTAACAAAAACATCCAAAATTCTTTATTTTTCGTGTTCTGTTATGTATAGTTATAAGAATAACTAGGACATTTGAATTTTTAATGGAACTTTCATCGTTTTTCGAGAAAGTAAACAAGAACCCCGTTTGCACTTGGGATACTATGATGTAAAAAGCTGCCCAAAAATGACTAAGTTAAGTCGGCCGTAATTTTATCAAAGTAAAGTTTATCTCCATCAAAAAGCCACCTGCATATTTTCATTATGTCCACATCAAGCGTACAAAGTTAAAAAGAATCCATTGTAAACTGAAAGAGATGTTGATAACACCATCCTCGTGCCTCATCCTCGTGCAAAAAGATTCTCAAACTGGCTAAGTTAAAAAGGATCGTCATTATCGTCAAAACAATATGATATTCAATTTCTTAACATGCCACACGCGCATTTTATTATGTCCATGACAAATATACAAAGTTTGAAAAACATCCACTGAAAAATGTTGGGGGAATTGATTACACAACCTTTATACCGTAAAGTGTGACGAACGAACGAATGAACGGACAAGCAGACGGAAAGAAATCTTAGTGCCACATGACTATCGTCACGCGGACATAAAAACATTGGACTAATCAATTTAATCGCAAGTGCATAACGGTTAATTGGTATTTTCTCAGGGAAAGCGGAATGAAAATTTGCGTTGTCGTCTTTACCTCCCGTCTCATTTTTGGTCCATTATTAAAAAGGTAAAAATGACTGATTGGACATTTTAATGGACGGACGCTCGGCGCCCAATTACTGCGGCTATGGATCCGTTCCGCTGAGGTGCGTGGGGAACGTCGATAGGAGAATTGAAATACACACACATGATTGGACCTTGATCTGAATGGACCTTCAGACTTGCGTTTTACGTAAGCGCGGTTCTATATATCAAAAGCGCAGATTTTTTTTACGAAACCGCGGAAAATTTTACTATCAAAGTTTGATTTTTGATTATCCATCTTAACCTAAACGATCTATCCAATTTGGTGGTGTTAGCAGTAGCGATGTACTTGTTATATTTAAATGTTTGTTACATATGCAGTCGTTTCGCATTATCTAGCACCATTGTAATAGATAGGCCATGAGCCAAATATGGTTTACCTCCCCCCCCCCTCCCCCCCCCAGGGAGAATTTTGCAGACCATATTTTTCTTAAAGTCCAGCATCTTAGAAGTATTTTGCAGCATGTTAGCCCTCTGACGAGTGGGGCGTTAAGCTGTAACAGCCTGTTAAATACGTTACCCATTAAAAAAATAAACATAAAATAAAACTTATCAAAAAATATAAAAAGATAGAAATCACTTTCCTATGTTTAAAATTATAATAGAGTCTAATAGGACAATGCAGTAGCTGGCAGTTATGATGTTTGAAAGGTAACTTTAGCCTACATGGTGTAATATACATGACGTTTTTCTTTACACTCCATTGAAATTGCTATTTCCATCCAAAATACTTTCTTTTTGTAAGTTATTCCTTTCCTATTAGACAAAATGTTTGGTACTGTATTAAAGAAAATTTATCTATCTTTTCAAATCTGCAAAAATTTTTATCCTATCTTGTATACTTTGGGAGAAATAGAATGTTGAACACACTAGCCCCTTATAAATGTTCCCAATCACAAGTATCACTTTCCGTATAATTCAAGTGCTTGAACTACACTGTTGGAACTGAAAACAACAGTAAAAGGTAATATTGAATATGCCAGCCTATTTAAACAGCAAAGAACAGTTCCACAATATTTTGAATGCATTTTAATTGGCCACAATGATCGATTATATACGTTACCTAGGGCTATTTTTGTTTAAATCATATAATTTGAAGATAGAATAATTTTATTTTCTTTGGTAGCAGTTTCTTCACAAAAGAATCTTTCATTATAAGAGAAAAATGCATTCTGGTTTATTTCTTATGATAAGCTATTACTAGTAGTAACGTAAATAACATTAATATTTAAATGGTTTCATTATAATATCTTAATTCAGGCTTTTTTCCACTGTCAATAAAAAAATAACACATATAAGTCTGGGTGTTCTTATGATATATTGTGTACTTGGACCTATCAACACGTCTCTCAGTTATTACTTACTTTAGGGATTCATGATGTGTGTTTTATACGTGATTAAACACAGTACCCTTCAAATTGTAATGTTAAGGGAATTGACATATTCTGCACATTTAAAATGGGTTTTGCTGTTTACTTTGTTACTATATCAAAACTAAAAGTATTTCATAATGGCATTGCCCAGTTTGTTTCTATAACAATTTATAGATTTGAGTTCTAAAGACAGTAACATACGTGAAACTTTGTTATATACAGCTGGAAAATCCAAAAAAAAAAAAAAAAAAAAAAAGAATAAAAAAAAAAATACAACTTCAGAACAGATAAAGCTGCAGCTATTAAAAACCATCATTGATTTTGCATATACTGCTCCAATAAACTGATATACAGTCAGTTTGATACCATTAAAAGCAATGCGGTTTTGACGCGTTCAGTTTAAAACTATAAAATAATTAATAATCAACAATGCAAAATAGAGTACCACCTTGTTTACCGACAGGATTTGGTATAGTTTTTACGTGCACACTGAAAAACTATAGAGCAGAATAGTAAACCTGACGTTTGAAGACTTAAGCCAAATACAGTTCTGCATCAAAGTTATGTAGATATTTGCTGGCAGCGTATACTTACTTTTGTGAAACTATCGTATATTTTACGTTACCGAAGGAAACAACATTGCTGAGTTACAGTTAAGAAACAAACAAAGTTTTGAAAATAATTAATGGTAGTGTTGTGTCAATACATTGCTTTATTTAGTTCATTTGTGTAACTAACAATAATGTGTCAACCAGGAGTTTGGGAGAATAGTGTCAGAAACATTTTAGACAAAAAAGAAACACTGGCAGTTTACTAGTATACTGTCGCAATCTATAGATGCTATGTGTAAGATGATCTATATTTCTGTGATTTTGTTTCTTGCTCTTTAAAGTCTAACTACATTCAATCATCTGTTATAGAATCTAACTACATTCAATCATCTCTTAAAGAATCTATTCACCAAAGATCATGAAGATGGCAAATGAAAATGACAGAATATATTAATGTTGGTCGTTGCTGCTCAGATATTTATGAGCAAATTTTAGTTCTTATCCTTCAGAATGCATTTGCCTACACTGTAAGTTATGCTTTGCAGCACAATACTGAGAAAAAAAAAAGAAAAGAAAGACCAAACAAGTAACGTATACAACGTATTTATTGAGAGTTTATGAATTTTTCATTTCCGATATCCTTAACTAGTAATACAGTATTTCTGAAGAGCAAATAATCAAACAATAGAAATAGTGCATACCTATACATGCCAAGGAAGGGCTAACCTAGATAACATACTGCATTTGATTTCCGTGACCTTGTATTACCACATTGTTTACTTTTTTAGCAATAAATATGGTTGTAAACTGCTTATTAATGATATCTTACTGCTTATCAAATCATCCTTGTCCAAATATGTTAAATACTGTTAGAGAATACAGCATTTTGGCAATATCCAAACAACAGTTTTAGTTGCTTACATATTTAAAATTGTCTTACTGAAATTTGTATTTCGTAACACATTTAGTCCTTGCTAGTAGCAACAAGTGGGAATAAAACCATAGGGTTTGCAAAATTACCTGACCAGTTAAATATTTGTAACAACATAATGTAAAATAGAACTACTGAACAGGCTGATGACAGAATGTTGTATGCGTTATAAAGTATGTCACTTTCTAGAATCCTTAAATTTTCACATTGTTAATATTTTGTAATGTATTTGATGGCCGGGAGCTGCATAAACAGATCATGTAGATCACAAATTAACATGTAAGTTATGATCACGGGAGCCACACATATTTGCTAACCTATGTCAAGCAGTTACTGTGCAAAGAGGCTCGTGGCTGATGATTCCACTGACAGCATAGCGAAAATGGTGTTAATGCCGACAGCATACTTTGTATTGCTCTTGATTGTCTCGGCTGGTAGTCACAGTTGCATATTTGTATGTAGGGTAATTGAACGGCTCAGCCAACAGCACAGGTAGCGAAATTGGTTTTATCCCCACCATAACGAGAACCTAAATACTAATCAGTTGCAGCATATATATCAACTTATACTTACTTCATTCTATGCATAAAATTAAAAAAAAAATCATTTTTATGAAGTCATTTTAAGTGAGGCTGAACTGAAGGCAAGGTCGAACTGCTTCAGCTCTAACAATCTATAATGTGAGTCTTGCTGAGTTCTTGTTTATTTCAAAGAGCTAAATTTGCCATCTGACGACCAGTGGTAAGCTAATACTTCAGCAATGAATAATTCACGCCGCACGGGAACTAAGATTTTGATAACATATGACTCACAAATCTTATCCTCGACATATTACAATTGTGTAACGTAACGTTACTGTTAGATTGCTTTTCAAATATACACTATCCGATGTTTTTTTATAGTTTGAGGACACATAGCATTGGCGTTTCTGCATATTTACATAAACAACAGTGTCTACTTAAGACAAATTATAGATAACATTGGAACATAAAATGCAGCTGATGTTGGCTTTCTTAGCTTTTCTTGTCATTTTGTAGGTTAAATTCTTCAAAAAATAAGATAGTTTCTGTCCCCATTTAATATATCCACTGTTAACTGCTGCCTAGCTTATCTAAGTTGGGCATGAATCAAAGAAGATTGATGGAGCTCGTATAAACTTCAGTCCAGCAATTCAGCGATTTAGTCTGTGTCTGTTTCTGGTTGTTTTTATCGTATTTTTGTTGTGGTTATATACGGTACATATAAATCGTGACTGCTGACGAGTTTTGTAAGACTTCAGTTTGTTTGTTTTTTTATACTAGAATATTGAAACAGTCGTATATTTGACATTAACATTTCTCTACACTTCAATTCTTACAATTTGCTCCTTACATTACATGTATTTAGAAACTGAAGGGGGAAAAACATCAAATACAATGTAAACTACGCTATACAGGTTAGTAAACTTATCCTTGGCAATGTCAAATACCTTGAAACAGCGATTTATGTACTAGCAGACAAAACCTAACATTATTTAGGGTGAATACTAGCATGTGTATAATAATTCGTATTTTCTATTATAACGTGAATATGTAGTATAATTGACGTTGACGTTATACGTTAACGCCCCAACGTACAGAGGACTAACATGTGTCATTTTGTTTCTTATATAATGTAGTTTCAGAAAATTATAGGGTACAAAATTCCCCCTTGGGGGGAGGGGGGTCTATGGTCAGCTCAAGGTCTAAGATAAATATCTAGCCGGACGTTGAAATAGCGCTGCATTTTAGAACAGCATCGATTCGTAATACATATTTGCGTATTTGATGCCATGATTTCTAGCACTTTTAAACAAGGTCACGGTATGATTTCCGCGCTTTTGAAATATGCCCTTTCAGACTTACAATGATGCTATCGTTAGATCATTTAAAGTTTTGCGTCGCAAATTACCCTTTAATAAGTTCTTATATAAACCCTTTTCAGCATCGAAAGGTAACTCACATTTGAATCCTAAACTGAGAAAGACCAAATAAAAAAGGCATCTGCTAAGTTTTAGGGTTATATATGTTACATTTTCAGCATTCTATGCAGGTGTTTGTATTCACTACAAGTCAGTGGTTCTCATCACCTTAAGTACTGACCAAATTAAAAAGCTGATTCCTGGGTTGCTGATACACTCTACTACAAGACATCGTGATATCAACCCGATGGTTTGAATAAGTAAATGTACCTAAACCAAAACATGTAGTGCGACACGTGCGCATTTCTGTATTTGACATCCTGAGTGTCGCTGAATTCAAGACATTTGGAAAAAAATGGTGAACGGTGGGTTACGTGACAGTTTATACAGAGCTGTAGATGGTTTCTTTGTGTCTTGTTCGGTTATTGCTCATAATTAGGGCACTTTGTGACAGTAACCATATGCCCTGCAGGCATCGGGCACCCCACCAGAGATATTTGCAATAGGCTAAATAAATCTAAATGTCTGTTAGCAAACTCCAGCTGAGATTTACTGTTAGTAATAAACATACGTTTAGCGTATTTACACAGGAATGGAAATATTCAAGCCTTTCACATATTATTTTGATAATGGCATATGGAGGAAAGCGAAAAGGGGTATT
Organism: Ctena decussata; assembly: GCA_963989385.1. NCBI lineage: Eukaryota > Metazoa > Mollusca > Bivalvia > Lucinida > Lucinidae > Ctena > Ctena decussata. Next base: position 22,334,373 of record OZ022506.1, read on the forward strand.
TTGGGCTGAAAGTAACTTAGAAAAAATATACCTTCTGAGATTGAATTACGACCTTATAGCAACTCCACGAAACACATATTTTGCAAAACCGTTGTATCTAGGACGCTACTTCGTGATGACCCTGAGATGACAGTCAGAGTATAGAGAAACGAAACCCTTTTGAGATTAAATGGTAGCTTTATAACAAGTCCGGGAACTATACAGTTTGCAACACCGTCTTATCAAAATCTCTGCTTTGCCATGGTCCAGCGGGCACATAACGTCGAAATGACGTCGTACTGACATCGATGCGACGTAATGGCCGGGCCGGGTAGCGCAATCGGTAGGGCACCTGACTCGTAAGTCAGAGGTCCTGGGTTCGAATCCCGGTCTGGCCACATACTTTCGTTTCTCCTTCCGCTGATTCAAGAAGGGCAGTTGTCAGTTACTGGCGAAAGTATGTGCACTTAGTACTGGTTAACCGCTTAGGAGGTCTAAGCCTGCCCAGGAATAGTGTGGTTAGGTTAACTGACCGTCCCGACATGACCTTAGTTGTTTACCGTGGACGTTAAGCATCAAATCAACCAACCAAAGCGACGTAATGACGTCGCATCGACGTCAGTACAACGTCATTTCAACGTCATGTGCCTGCTTGGGACATTGTTCAAAATGACATATGCAGTGACAAAAGATATCTATTTCATCGAAAAGATCCACAAAAATTAAAAATCTCCTGATACTGAAATACTGAAACATTGACTTATAAAAAGCCAGAACACATACAGTTGCAAAACTCTCTTCAGTATTAACGTCGCTGCTACGCGATGACGCTGAAACGACGTGGCATTTATACATGAATATCTTTTTTTTACTGGGTGGGCAGGTGGGGGGGGGTCGATTTGTAAACCCCGGAGAATCCCTCACAAACTGCATATATTCCGAATGTTTAGAACGATTTGTAAACGCCTGAGAATCCAGGCCCGGATCTAGACCACCACATACTGGTGGGGCTGGGGGTGTCGATATGTATTTGGGAAGGGAGGGGTGGGGGTGGGGGGTTGAAAATGACACAATAAAGGATAAATTTGATGAGATTTTGTGATAAAGTCTTTATTTGCCTTGAAATATATGTTGTGATATCACATAAGAATCGCCTCGCCGAGGCGATTCTAATGAGATGTCACAACATAAATTTTAATCTAACCAGACCCAAGTGGCGGGGCTGAAGCCCCAAAGCCCAACCCCTGGATCCGGGGCTGGCTAATCACTCACAAGCTAATATACTCCGAACGTTCAGTTAGGTTTGTGAGAACAGCGCTTACACATCAATTGAATACAAATAAAGAAAATCCGTTTCCTTATAATTCCAGCTTTGTTCATCCCGAAGTTTTTTTTTTTTTTTTTTTTTGCTGTACATTGGTACCGATACTATAGGATGGTTGACAACGTCTGACGAAATCAGTGACCCATAAGCTCGCCAGCACGTCCATCTGAAAATACTAATGACTATGTCTTGTGTTTCCATTTTTATTTTATTTCTGTGTCTGAAAAATCGGGAACACTCCGAACTGTCATTCTGTGAAACAAAAACGCTGTCGAGGGCGCCGGCATTTTGAAGACCTTACCAACACACTGGCATTACCTGATAATAAACATCATACACGTGCCTGCTTCAGGCGTCTCAAGAAAAAAATTAGGCTTCAGTCAGAATTTCAACTGGTAATTGCGCTGAGACTGTTGGAATTATTGTCTTGTATAACTTGAGGAAGCGATGTTTAGAAGAGTACTGAACTATACTATGCAAAATATATTTAGCAAATTTTTATATTTTGCAATTTTTCTCATTACTGAAGTGCAACATTGAGCGAAATTAAATTGAACTGAAAGGAACCGTATTTGGGGCTTAAGATACCATGGGATTACACCAGCCATCCTTAAAAACGATATTGGGGAAAAGCGATAAGCGCGGAAGGGGTCATTAGCCGAAATTCGCACCCATTGAAAAGCAACATAACAATGGTAAGCATGTGAGTTTTTGTACGGTATTTCTCAGCATTTTCATGCTCAGTTTTCTTGTCAAAGCTATTGATTGTGTAAAAGATATGGTTAAGCTCAACAACTGACGAATCTTAGCATGCGCCATTGACGTTAAAACGTGTTAATTCGGTCCAATGTGCAATGATTCACGGGTGCTTCAGTTCAATGCAGAATCAAAACCCGAGAAAAACAATAGGCTAAAATTAAAGGTCACACCATGATTAATTTAACTGTGGAGTTTCTTCATTGAAGTATTACGCAACTGTGAGAAAATGATGACGTTAGTCTGAGAATTTTGACTCATTCTCAGTAGCCAGGAAGAATTTTCTTTCTGAATTGTTTACATTATCATATTGGTAGCTACCAAACAATTATACCCTCAAAACGGATTCAATTCTTTATACAGTAAAGTGACAATAAAATCTTAATATGGTGGATCTGACACGTACATTTATTGTGCATAGTATATATGCTCAACAATCAACATCTTCTGTTTACCTTGAATTTAATGAACTTTGTATGCCGATACATAGGCCTTATAAATCTAACTTTTAGAATCTCACTATATTTAAAGCAATACAAAGAAACTCTTACAAGAGCATTAATTTTTTTCTCCAGGTGGCAAACAATTTCACGTCACACAACCGCTACTTTGTGTCCAGGGGCTGTATTCATAAAGCCACTTAAGTCGTTGCTATGCGGTTGCTAAGGCTAAATATTTATAAAGGAGATTCCCTACAACTATGAAATTTGGTCTGGAGGAACAGTCTTTGTAAGACTGTTCCTCCAGAGCAAATTTCATAGTTGTAGGGAATCTCTTTCAATGAAATTTAGCCTTAGCAACAGCATAGCAACCACTTAAGTCGTTTTATGAATACGGCCCCAGACGCAATGCTTCTGAAACAGTTTTCTTAATCATTCTGTTTTCAAATCCAACCAGTAACTAATGGCTCATTAATTAATCCCCTTTTGGTTAATATCCTTTTTCATGAAATACTTTAGCTTAATTATATTGCTTACTACAATTGCTCATCACACTCACGTACTTACAAAAACATATTCAAAAGCATTAACATCTTTAAAGACCTCATGACAATGTGAACTTTGGCATGAAATTTTCTCCCAAGGCTAAATGAAGTGTAAAGCATAGGCGAAAAATATCAACTTCTAAGCGCTATCTATTTGGAATTAAAAAAATCAAACCATCACATTTTTACGATGTCCTAGAAAAGGAAGATTTAGTTTCTCACCAAAACGAAAGTTATTTTGTGGTTTAAGTTGATGTTATGATTGATTTGTGTTTAATACAAAAATCTACATAAAAAACTGAAAATATAAACAGAGATTCCCAAATTTTAGCAGGTGACTTCTTTCTTTTTGTTTTAAACAATTAAGAATTTCAAAATGTTTGACTTCTTGGTGCTAAAAAGTGAAAACAAGAAAAGAGTAGCTATCTAAAAATGACCATCATTATTGAAATGCATTTATGTTTGAATTTACTGCAATGCATTAAGAGCAATGTCATACTAATTATATTTTCCTGTTCTTTATACATAATCAAGTTGAACAGATAAAAATGAAGAAGCCTGTGTCCAAAGTGTAGACAATATTACATGGACAACACAGGTGAGTCTACTTTTTTGAATTATTTAGTTTAAACAATATTTTATTTGTATAAACAATTAAAATGTATAAACATATCAATTCATGGTGACATATTATTAAGTTATACAAACGGGATTCAGGAGGAAGTCATATGACTTTTTTGAATCTGTATTCCTTTGAATTATTTAACTTAAAGACCCGTATGGTTACAGTAATTTAGTTTTTACTGTAAGTTATACAGATATACCTGTGTACTCTATATTTAATGAATGCATCCATTTAACAACGATGTACAAGCTTAACTTACATGGAAAACACATTAGAACTACAAATGTAACTACTTTTTTCATCAGTTCTGACTGATAATTTATGAAAAAGGTTTGAAAAACTTATTAGTTGGGCATTACTCTCAGTGCATTGGGATACTTTGAGATCTAAATACATTTTCATTTTTCAATGATTATGGCCATTTCTTTAGATTTTTTGAGCCGCAAATTACCCTTTGATCTTTTCTTATATAAAGTCTTGTATCATCAGCATGACACTTGTTTTTTTTATTCCAAAAAACAGAGAACAATAAAACGAAAAAGAAGTCTGCTGAAGTGAGGGGAAATAATATATCTTTTTCCTGGTTTTATTCATTTTTTTGTATCCATCATAACTCACCTGAAATGAGGCTTTCGGTGAAACAGGACACAACAAAATTAATCAGTCTTCTTGTCAAATGATATATCATCGAAAACTCCAGTCTTTATGAATAGTTTTATGAAGAGTAAAACAAATGCGAAAATATATATATATGTGCGCAATTTATTTTGCATAAAACGCCATGCATTCGTATTCTCAGGATATCATGAAAACGAAGTTTCTCACACTCTCTTAAATTTAGAAAAGACTGAAATTTTTATCATGTTTCTGTTTACACGGGATGAAAATTTTAGTTTGCCCTATTCCACCTTATGTTTCTGTAGGAAGTCTACTGAAGTTGATAATGTATCATCAGAACCAATGACTGATGTTTTATCAGATCTGTAGCAAGATGTTGTGACCAGTAGCATTGTGGTATAGATAACATAATAAATATAAGTGTAATATCTACAAATATTTTCTGAAATATTTAGACGTTCCTTGCACATCGAATCAGCGCAATAGTTTCTGTGCGAAAGTGCCTGTCCAATGCAAAATACACCACGGGATTTATAGCATAATTAATAAAATACAGTCTGTCGAAAGTAAATAGTAACCGTAGCTCCCAGAGGGAGTCAAAGTCTTCAAAACCACGTATAGCAAATGTGTAACCAAATACTTGTCCTAACAAGAATGTGACCGCAAATGTTCCTGAAAGTATGACCATGATGACTACTTTCCTGATCTGGACAGGAGTCAGTTGTGAAGAGCTTGAAGAGGTGACAGTGCTGGGCGTTGTTGGCGATATCTTACATCGCTTTACAGTTTCAGATAGCGATACCTGCAATTGTTCCATGCCTGCTTTGTTCTCATTTTCTGATGTAGAAGGACTTGTTTTCAGTGCAGAACGGAAACCTAGTCCTGTAACATTGCTGCAGTCAACATCTGCAATGTCCACATGTTTCGGTCTTTTGGTAGGAGATAAGGTATTCAAAACAACAACAGGCTCATTTTTAAGCTTTTCCATCTGTCGTTTATGGTTTATAATCGTCTTGGCAACATTTATGTACAAAACAATTGTTGTAAACAGAAATACATTATATGCAGACAAAATATGACGGTATATCCGTGGAAAAGGTGTAATAAGGAGACTTCTTTGAACTTCACAGACACAAAAGCTGTCCGTAGTATTGTCAGATGTAAAATTATAACTATTTATATCCCAGAAATATGTAGCTGGCGTTGCGAAAGCTAGGGAGTTTCCAAATCCAAGGCAACATATCATGATTAACTGCCTTTGTGTTAACTGTTTTCGAAACGGTTTGCAAATCAGACGATATTTGTAAAAGGCCATCACAAACAACATATACATCGCGGATAATCCTGTAAACAGAACAGAGAAATTCTTGGCCTTGCAAAGGACACTAGATGGTGCATCAAACCAGAACCAAGTAGAAACAGTTTCCATGGGAACGGTGGTACAACAGCTAGTTAGATCAACAATACTCAAAGCAAGAACCAGAAATCGAAAGTGATTCCTGGGGTAACGTAAAGAGAAGACGTAAATTACAGTTAAGTTACCTAGACATCCGACAATGTTACATATAATAAATCCTATAATAATGGGTGTTATGACACTATGAAACTCGTTGAGTTGGTCAATCATCATAAACTGACAGAACTGTTCAGTTCAGAAAGTCCGTTGTACGTAATTAAATACACTTTTACGACGTAAGTTTGAAGGTTTCAAACAGTATTTAACAATTTCACAGAATCATCATCTATTTAAAATTATTTATAATTCATGTGTAGACGAAACGTCATCCACGGTATTGCTATTGTATTAGTAGCATATGGTGGCCAAACGCACTATAATTCCATTGACTTACATACCCTTTTTCACTGTGCAAGATAAATAATTATTCTGTGCCTGTTCATCCAATTCAAAACAAAATGTACCGATTAAAAAGAGGTTAATGGGGCTCGTTGCATAAATAATTCATTAATGCTCCCAAACAGTCTGGTGTTATTTTTGGATAAAATTTTACAAACAGACTAATTAATTTTCGTGCACATTGAAAAATGCATGTAAGGAAATGCAAGTGATTTTTTTTTGAAATTGAGAATACTTTCAACAGATATGTTTTAGTTATGTTACACTGTATCCAATTAAAAACTATATTAACATCCCAGATTTAGTCTGCTTTATGTTCATTTAAGTTTCATCAAGATTATTTCTTTTTCTTTTTTCTTATTAATCCGCAAATATTCAAACGTAAAGTTGGTAATTTCAGGAAAAAATAGTATTTGTGTGCTAAATTTAGAATTATCACTCCATGAATGCTGTGGTACAGCAGAATGACGACCGAAGAACAACACCTAGTTAAAACATATGAAATAGAGTGGACACAATAGCTCCTGACGATGTAGCGGTATCCTTTAACAGTTAATGCTGTTGTATAAATATCTTTACATCATATTTACTTGAAGTTTCATAACACGCAAAGGCCCGGTTTTACCTGAAACCTTCTTTTATACCGTAAACCTCAGATGTTAGATTCTCGGAAAGAAATTCTTAAATAACCGATAAACCTCTAAGGCTGGTGATTATAACGTATTCAACAATGTGACATTTTCTTATAATTAATACCATGAAACAGATTAAAAGCTGCTGCTTAAGGGATTGGCAGCTATTAACGAAGCATCTAATTTTTGTTAATGTTACAGTGATAGTTGCTTTGCATAGTATCCTTTGATATTTTCGATGCACTTAAATTTTAGCATTTCGGAGAAACTAGGCTCTATATTTATGTTGGTTTATCTTGCATCTGCTCCGAAATTTCATTTTACAACAGGAGTATGGTAACTTATTGTGACATCATTTCACTTTAAAACTGCGCTTGCGCGAATGAAACCATACTGTGCCTTTGACCGTGATAATAATGTTCGACCGATTAAATGTCACCGGCTTACGCCATCATGCAATCGCGACGTCAAAAGTTCGGAAAAGGTGTTGGCTTCTCATTGTTTCATGCCCTAGATGCCTTAAAATCTTCATATGATGCATAATAAAACCAAAACCATGTTTCTTCTGTAATAAAGTTTATTCCTGTCACCACTGTTTCACTTGGCGATGACACACACAGCATTACTAATGGCATAGACAATAGTGTTGGATTTCAGCAATATTTATTTAATCGGAAGCTAACATTCTGTTTAACTGTTGCTCATTATTTTGCATGGCTGTAATACAGAGAAACCATTTAATGCATTTTGATTTGAAGTTTATTTGGCTAGACCAGAAACAACGAAGGAATGCAGAGGCTTGCCGAGCCAATCCTTCGTGTTTCTGGTCGAACCTACAAAACACTAGCAAGAACACTTGGAACTGAACCTACTGGCTTCCGTATTTAAAGCAAACTCTTAAATTGATATACTGCAAAACACATTCATTTGGCGGTAACTTAATTTTGGCGATATTGGTGGTAAGGACAAGGGCTCCAAAATATAAATACGCTATTTTTTACATTAATTTACAAATGAGTTTACAAGGGCTAAGAATGCAAGGATTTCCTGATGCGTATTTGATCTATTTTACCGTTTCATTAAAATATACATTGTGTATCCCATTAGAAGTGCCTCTGTGAGACGATTTTAATAGATGTCACAACATGTAGTTAAACAGAAAAGTAAGAAAATTGTAACAAATTCACATCAATTTTCCTCTATTTTCTGCAAGGGCGTAGCTACCTATACGGCAAATACGCAAGTGCGTATTGAAATTTTGTCAAAATTGACAAAATTTCAAAACGCACCTGCATATTTGCATGCTGAAATTATATAAATTAGACAGGATTTCAATACCAATTGCCAAAGAAGCTGAAATACTACCTTTCACTTCAAGGAGTAAAGTTTAAAACATGGTTGTGCGTACCATGCAATTGCCTCTAGTTACGCCCATGTTCTGTATATCATGAACGCCAAAATCAATCTGCACCAGTATGACAGTTTCATTGAAGAGATGCGTATGGTGAGCCAAAAGGTGGTACCACTCTTTAATGGTTTTATGACCCTGTTATATCATCACCTATAAGAGATGGGGTATTTCCTTTGATGAAATAGCAGTGTCACTGGACTGTTGAATAATAGGATTATGACGCCCAATAAACAAGAATGTATACACTTTCACGATTTCCCACAATTTCTACAAAGAGGAACAACTTTTGTGACTTACTGTTTGCATCCCTGGACAATGAAGCCCTCCCAAAATGGGGTCCAATCTTTCAGAAATAAATTTGCTTCCCTATTGAGAAGGAAGACAGAATTGAAATGGCAGAGTTGCTTCCCTTGCAAGTGTACCAGTTCACCAAAGTATTGCCTGTATGTTGATTTCTAAATCAACAGTCAGACTCTTTCGTTGCAAGTAACCCTAGCCAAGTTATTTTAACCATTAATTTGTTTTATAGACTGAAAAGATGCCCTTTCTTAGGATCGACGTTTATCACGATTCTAATTAAATACAGTAGATTAATTAGTGAAATAACAAGAGTAATAAACGTCATAACTGTACAGTTATCATGATAGCTGAACTTATAATAACCATCAACCAATCCCAGTAGCTTGTTTTGGAATTTTATCTGAAATAACAAACCCATAGAAAAATATTTATTCTAATTTCCTCCAATCAAATGAAGCTAGACCATCACACCTGATGCTGTACACGTGCGTTCGCTAAATAATTTTGCTAATAAAAAAAAAAATGAATGTGCAAGATTGCAGCAGTTTGTTGGTATTGATGAACGAATATATTACTGGTCATATTAATAATTTTGAAACTTACCCCGTGAAATTATATCTAGTTTTGTTGATTCTTACATCTAAAGACATTTTTGTTGTGTAAATTCTCCCAATGATGTGATGATAATGACATGACGGTGTATATGTCAACTAAGTGGAATGATGTCATATTTGTACTTCGCTTCAAACTGTAGGTAGTTGCAGTTGACGGGACCGCGGCGAAAAAAAATGGGACCAGAAAGCGGGAACAAGTTTAGACGACTTTATATTTCGTAAACAACATTCATAGACCACAAACTACCAATAGCATCTAGAGGAAGATCAAGGTTAGATGACAGAAGCTAGGAACGATTACAACCTTTACGTACCTTGAAGCAATTGTCCTAGATGAAAGCTCAAAACCGGAGACCGCAGGTTCTGTTACGACAAAACTGGAGCCAATATGGAGAGATAACAACATATTTCCTGGACCAAAGGTGAAACTGGTGCGCTTCCGTATCATATCCAAATATCCGTATGCCTGTGAGTCATGGGCACAGTAGAAGGGAAAAAAGAGAAGAGATACACAGAAGAAGAGGCTGAAGACAATATTAAGAAGTGGACAGGGATGAACTTCGCTAGCTTAACAAGGGCATCTGAAAACATGACTAGGTGGAAAGGGGTTGTTGTAAAGCTATCTGTGGTGCCCCAACCACCTCGAGTCGCAAGTGTAGCCGGGCCGCATAGCGCAATCGGCAGGGCACCTGACTCATAAGTCAGAGGTCCTAGGTTCGATACCCGGTCTGGCCGCATACTTTCGGTTCTCCTTCCGCTGATTCAAGAAGGGCAGTTGTCAGTTACTGGCAAAAGTATGTGCACTTAGTACTGGTTAACCGCTTAGGAGGTCTAGGCGTGCCCAGGAATATTGTGTTTAGGTTAATTGACCGTCCCAACATGACCATAGCTGTTTACCGTGGACGTTAAGCAACAAATCAATCAATCAATCGAGTCGCAAGGTTATGGGATAGACTAGACTAGACACTCGTAGACTAGTATATACCTATAGGCGGCCCGTAAGGTATTGTCCTCTGGTGCCGTTCAATTTGCAGTAATCCAAAACTGAGCTAAGAGTTTGTTACATAGTCCAAATACAAGTGCAAATCTCAATCACAGTCCAGATAAAGGGGGTCGGACTGATTACTCCATGATGCCTCGGGATACATTTTTTTATTCAACACAAAACAAAATAGTACGTCTGTTTGACGAAGAAAATGTTGAAATATATGTGAGAGCGGAGGGGAATAGTTACGTTAAGATGCATAATAATAATTAGTAATGAAGTGTTTGTAACATTTTGTACATCAACTGTGCATTTTGTCCGCAATTTTTGTGTAAATAAACACTTATATAGTTATGAAAATGCCCTGGGGTGTTCTGTATTGCCACAGTCAAATATCACTTAAAGAATACTATTCCAAATTACTAAGTCCTATATGCTGAGCCGAGTATATCGTTATTACTACGAGTAAGCAAGACATATTTTGAATAGTTTACTTTTTTGTCAAAATAAGCCATTTTATTGACTATGCCTAGTCTAAAATAAGTTTCTAAACTATGTTTTATGGGGTATTGATAGAAGCCAAAGTTGTTCTGAGGCTTGCTTGGACCACGTCATATTGCAGTCAGTTTTGCCTGTGTGTGCGCAGATCATTTCCTAGTATAGGCATAACATGATAGAAACAGTAGAAAAACTACAATGTTGTAATCTTTATCATAACTACAGTCTAATTTTATGTGCATGGAATGAATCTAAGATCCCCCATCTCCCGCAATGTACGATTGAGTATTGACCATTTCCAGGCGTTACCTCTGCTGCTGTGAGTCTGTAATCTAAAATTAATTGAATGTCCTGTATTGTCGTTTGGGTTCTCGCTTCTTCTCTCGCAGGTGTCATAGTCTGGCTATGTTTAGAAATTTTGGCTTTAGTTTGAATAATATTTTGGCTTTATCTGCCGGTGGCTTTATCTTCCTATCTTCGTTTATATTACGCAGCATTATGTCAAACTTGGACTGGACGGACTTTGGACTCAGGACTCTGGACTTTGGACAGTGTAAAACCTGGACTCTGGAAAGTCCAAGTTTAATTAAGTCCAAACCCAAGGGTCCATTAGCCAAAGTCAAATTCCAGTCCATGCTTATAGAATAAGTCTAATTAATAAAAAAATAATAATAATTTTAAATACTAATTTTAGCAGTAATTTTAATAGTAAAAATGTATGATAAAGCAATCATACATTTTTACTACTAAATTTACTGCTAAAATCATAGTACAGTCGTTTTACCGGTTTCGACGCACTTTTAATCTATCGTGTGGTACACAAGAAATTCTCAGTTATTCTTTGATTTTTCTGTATTATAAAATACCAAAACGCCTTTCCTCTAATGCATGTTGTTTTCCTGCAGATATTATTTAAGAGTCCTAGAGAAATATTACGACGACCTAACGTTATCGTTTTGCCTTTTCCGGGGACCTTTTCAGTTTAGGCGCACCAAAATATTACTTGCCATACCGTGAATGTAACACCGCGGGCTCCGAAAACGGCGGTAAAATATTTGACCATTACTAACCTGGTGAAAGCTAATTTTATGCAAAAGGCAGCAGCTTGATATCACGTTTATTCAAATAAACAAAGTATAGGTAGCTCTATACCGAAAAATGAATTCAGTACCTGATCCGACAACGTTGACGTTGTTGCCATGAGTTCAGTGGTCAAAGGATATCATCATTTCCAAAAAATACCACCAAGTTGTCTTTTACTTTAAATTCACCTCGGGTACACAAACGGACATGAGGAAAATGCCACTGGGTACCTTGGGAATAAAATTCCATGAAAGCAAAACATTTATCCGCAGGAACTAGCTAAATAGGCTAATGAGTCATAAATTAAAATAAAGAGAGCAAACAATTTTATTTGCGTTTGGCTTTTCCCATCTGCAATTTCTTACAATGAGGAATCGACATATTTATAATTTTTACCACATATCCACAGATATTGTCCTTACCGTTTTTCACAATAGGTCTGAAAACAAGTCTCCATTGTCTTGCTAAACATGCATTGTTTTCCAGTTTTAAACCCAGTTTTCAGTACTTTTTGAGCAGAAATAAACCCATTACTACATGTGGTTTGAACGGTAAGTGTTGACAAGAATGTCCATAAATTATTTCGCCGAAACTTTGTTTCGCGCCAGAGATAAAATCGAAATACTTCAAAGCAGATGAGTGCGTCAGAATAGTTAAAACAACTGTAGTAATGCAGTGACAATAAGAATGGTATAATAAAAATGTCCATAAACGCACATATAATCATTAGGGGAATACGAGGGGCGTTCGAAAAGTAATGCAAATGACTTTGTTTTTGGGCATACTGGGTACAAATGCTATGCATATGCTGAAAGCACTACATTTTGTGTTTACAATGATACCAAACACTATACAAATACACTTTTTCTTTTTGACTTACAACGTATTTTATTTGGCTCCAGTCATACCAATGGGCTAATTTTATACGTAAAATCATTTCAGGGTTAGGTGTTCAAGTCAAATACCGTTGTAAATGCAAAATTAATCTGTGTCAGCGGTTTGTCCATCGTTGGCTACAATATCCATACAAAAGTTAGAAGGGTGGCAACTTTTATCGATTAATTCCTTGCAAAGTAATGCGCAGTTAATGTGACGTTATTGAAATCGGCGTCAACGTCATTATTCATAAATTGTAGAGACTTCTATTTTTTGCATTAATTTGAAATTTTGACAGGTTTTTGTTGACCTATGTAAATGCTCTTGCTAATAAGATTTTGAATGCTGACACTCGTTTTCATTACAAAGTCATAATAACTTTAGTGGAAAGGGAGACTTTGCTACTGCATAAAATGCTGATAATTCATATTCAAGGGACAGTATGGAACCTAGATTAAATTTAATTTCCTGCGGTATTTACAGGATAACATTGCCTGGGCATTGTCTTTATGTAGCAAAGGTAAAAAGAATCAAAAGACTCTTTATACGCGAATTACGACCTACTCAAGAAAAAAATTGCAGTGCATTTAGGGTATATCTCTACCAACGAAGTTAAAAATGTGTCCTTTAGAAAAAAAAATACTACGTGTTTGCAGACTGTTTAGGTATATCATAACTTTATTTGTTTTTTTATATCAGAAGCTCTGTCTTTGTGGTGGTTACCAAGACATGAGGCCATTTGCATTACTTTTCGAACGCCCCTCGTACATTCCTGTTTCCAAATGTGAGGTAAGGAACTGGTTATTTATATATGAGTGCCAGGCATTTATAAATGTCTGTCACGGACAGTTGATAGTGTGCCTTTATTTCAAAATATAGGTTGATAGTATGCCTTTATTTCAAAATATATGTATACGAGTGTATAATATAATTGTCATTATTTGCTTTATTATCATTTCGTTCTTGACTAGAGATAATACACATTTCAAAGAATGAATGTCACGTGTTTCAGTTACATTGACGCTAGCACAAATTGTCATGATTTTTCAGTAACCATGGTAGCCGTTCTCTATGTCTGTAGTTATTATACAAACTAATTCGACTGCGTCAAGACTTAGCCAAATCTTGTTTAAAGCATTGCTATGGGTCATCTGGGATTGCATCCAAACGTATAAACCGATATAAAACGCTTAGAAAAAATAAATGACGCCATTTATATGAATTCATTTATGCCAAGCCTCTCATAAATTGGATCGTGGCAGACAGTATAGACCATGTTCAGGCATCGCAACATGCATCAAAAACAAGAGTTTCTTCCGACAATAATTAAATGGAATCAGACACATCTTATATTTGAAATAGATCTGTCTCTCTGTCAGCAAATAGATAGACGTGAATTGCTCAGATCTATACAATTACGAGAGTTATGGTGACAATGCAGTTCTGGACTGCACTCAGCATACAGACATACAACCGATCCTTCGTGAGGAAGTTGAGATTTCAGTTTAAGCAGGCGGAGAGACGGTGATTGATGTTGTAACAAATATCTGAAAAATAGATACGGGGTCGTATTTATAAAAGCACTTAAGTCGTTGCTATGCTATTGCTAAGGCTTAATTTCTGTAAAGGAGATTCCCTACAACTATGAAATTTGCTCTGGAGGAACAGTCTGAAAAAGACAGTTCCCCCGAAGCAAATTTCATAGTCGTAGGGAATCTCCTTCATAGAAATTTAGCCTTAGCAACAGCATAGCAACGACTCAAGTCGTTTTATAAATACGGGCCCTGGAGAACAAGATAATGTCCAACCCATTGGACTCAGTCGCTGATTAGTACACACTCTAAAAAGAGCACCCTCCACCAGAATTACAGAACTATTATCTTCATCAGTCATCAGCGTAAAGTCATACTGAATGATATCATGAACAAACTTGCACCCCAAGCTATAGAGAAAATCGCCGAGTAACAGGCTTGTTCAAAGAAGGAATGACTAGAACCCCTACTTGCAATTCTCGACAAAGCCGCACAAGACCAAACAGCAAAACTTAAGGTAGAAGCACAGAAAGAACCCTAATAAACTTTAGATAGCTTGGAGCTGTTGTCTCAGACGATGACTCAAAGCCAGAGGTGACCTAAATGATTGTACAAGTCACTGCAGTTCTGACAAAGCTGGAGACAATTTGGAAAGATTACAACAAATCTCTTGTATTAAAGGTGAAACTGACGCACAGCCTTGCCATATCCATTTTCTGCATGCCTGTGATTCTTTGACCTTAACAGCAGAGTTAGAGAAATGAACGCAGACTTTTTAGATGAGATGCTCAGCTCACAGAAGCACCATGTTTCATCCACATAGAGAGTTGTGCATCTGCTGTAAACCTTGAACAAACTCATTCACTATATCAATTGATTAAATTCTCAAATTTGAGCAGAAAAGTCGGGATACGGCTTTGACAGGGGCTTAATTTTCATTGTATATTTCGACTTTGTTCAAATTGTATCAAACTGTTCGGCTCACATGGAGAATTCCTCGCCCAATCATTGGAACAGCGAAGACAGGATGTTTTCTTTTTTTTTGTTGTTGTTGTTTTGATAGGTTGCAGGGAAATTTAGCGTTGCTATAAACGAATCACTGGCGTCAGGGTCTCAAAATTGTCTGGCGAACCCTTCAGCAACCCCATGACATAAAATGTTCATGAAAATTTTATCTAGATTTGACAGTGCTGACCTGCATGTACATTTTAATTTTATGAGTTTATTAAAAGGGTTCGGGCGACAATATTGGGACCCTGGCACCAGTGAAATGAATGGAGCTTTATGTCATGTTTAATCTCTCTTTCAAGTACATGTACTCACGCCCTAGAGCTATAAACCAGTTTCCAGTCTGGTGGAACCACACATTATGTGACATAGATTTGAGCCGCGACACGAGAAAACCAACAAAGTGGTTGTTCGTCCAGCGCAGACTCAGATCAGCCTGGGCATCCGCCCAGTCTGATCAGAGCCTCTTCGCTGTGTGCATGGAGGTAGCTTAGACCCTTGACACTTACGGAAGAGTCTGGTCAAACTGGGCGGATACCCAGGCTGATCTGAGTCTGCGCTGGGCGCATAACCACATTGTTGGTTTTGTCGCGTTATGACTCAAATTTTGTACTTCGGGCAAGCACTCTGTCACAAAATTCAAATGACGTCTTAGCAAATTATGTGGCCATTATGGTTACCATATATCCTGATTGAAATTTTCAAGGTCGGTGTACAAAAAAGGAGGTTCCTTGACCTACCGACATAGTCAATCTTCATTTTTAAATGCCCAGATATGCTAACATAGGTCATATCTCACATGCCTTAAAAATGAAGAACAAATTTTAGACATTTTATACAGATAAGCAAACGTATTTATTTATAACAACTTGACCTCCAGTTTTTGTGTGCTAGGATGTATTTTATTATTAAACAATATCTTTCAATGAGTAGCATCATAAACAAGAGCTTTTTATGAGTATAAGGGGCTGACTGCTGCATACAATGGTTACACTTGGTACTGTAGGGGAATGCCGGGCCGCGTAGCGCAGTCGGTAGCGCGTCTGACTCAAGAGCCAGAGGTCCCGGGATCGATACCCGGTCCGGCCACTTACTTTCGTTTCTCCATTCCGCTAATTCAAGAAGGACAGTTGTCAATTACTGGCGAAAGTATGTGCACTTAGTACTGGTTAACCGCTTAGGAGGTCTAAGCCTGATCAGGAATAATGTGGTTAGGTTAATAAGTAATATATTCTATTCTTCACCTACTTAAGAAACGTCACTTTAATTCCTATATGAGCCAAATCATGTGATTTCCAACAATGTGGCAACTTTGTCATGTGATATTTAGGTCATCCTTCTCATACAGGGTAATCAGAGACCTCACTGTTGGCTCTATGGCTTGGGTCCCATCAATAGATAGCTGATGTGAAAAGCAATGGCTCTGCTCAGACTGCACTTTGTGCAGTCTGATCAGAGCCTGTGCTTGTCACCAATGCCACATTGATGGAAATCACATGATGTGGCTCATATGTAGAATTTTCTAACAGTGTAATCCTGAAGTTTGTCCCGCCGTCTTTCCTCTGGAGAAAGCATTGATATAGGTACTACGAATATCATCCAAGTAGCTAACTTGCAAAAATTTAATAATTGATAACAAAAATTGTTGCGATCCTGTTGCTGTCACTGTTGTTTGGCGACCCTCATTTTATGTTAATCTACGATGTTTGCGTTGTAATTTGAAGTGCAACCAAAGTATGTATGAATACAATAAAAAAACTGAGTCTACATGTAACAGGCATATCTCCTAAAGACTATGCTGAGCTTCCAGTTAGAAGGTATGTTTTGTTTTTGCTTTGAAACTGACTGACAATATTAAATGATTTATGAACTTTTCGGGAAAACAGATTTTATATCACTGATTCAGATGAACTCTTTCAGACTCATAAGACAGTTTGCTGCTTATTCTACATTTTCAGCCAGCAGAGGGTTGTTTTAAATAAAAATCTGTAATAAATCTGTGCTACTATATCCATATGAGACGTTCTCAGTTAAGCTGGGCCATTCGCGGACAAAAATGGCCATATATACAACCATGCCAGAATTCAAGAAAAAATCACGACCATAATGCTCATGATATCTGTTTCAAAGCTTTAAAATATTTTCAGATAATAGTTTAAGATTATGGAATACCAACCATGTTTAGAGACATACCCTAACAATTAAAAATGGCGTATTTTATGACGTTATTTAGATACGTTAAAGAACGATGTCGCATACGATTTCTTTGACATGCGTAGCATTGCACTTTTACCAATCTACTGACATTTGATTATTTTGGCTGGTTTCAATTTAAAATGTTTTTCTTTGCTTTTCTGGAAGAAAGGGATTTTCTATGAAGCGCTGCTTAATCAAATGACGTCAACGCTTTCGAAACGTGATCTTTGTGACGTTGTGACGTAGGTTACGTGTGACGTAGGTTACAGTACACACTTTTTAACGTTTTTATACCATTTAGTGTTTCAGTGCATGAAATCTAAGCACACCATCTTGTAGCTGTTACTAGGCAGGATTTTGCACATGAGTTTCAGAGCGATTGCTTTGCTCAGTTTTAAGAAAAGCCCGTGACGTAAGGTTACATTCTTAAAGAAAAATGCAGGGGTAATGTACTTTGAAGTCGAGTAAAATATAAAAAAGGGACCAAATCTGCACAAATGATATAAAATATTAAGGAACACATATTTCTTCGTGTGATCTTGTAAGTTTTATGATGCTGGGCCATTTTAGTTAATACATGTATCACGAATTTAGCGCTGTGACGTAGGTTACATAAAATTTGCGACATTAGTTCCCAGTCTCATTTCGTAGCAAAAACTACCCTTTAGATATTGTTTAAGCGGGGAAATATATAAGAAATCACCTGAATTTAATAATGGAACTCGATTTTAAGCACTGATTTATCTTTTTTAGCCGTGCGGCGTTCATATCTATACAACGGCAATATTGCGACATTTAAAAACGTCGCCTTTTAAACCAGGGTATCATTATTCGAACCAGTGTTAAAAATGTCTAACAAAACGCATGCATGTCTTGGTACTTTTACCTACTTCTTTAGACAGAGGGCTACTTGTCAGAGGGTAAACAGGACCGTTATTTTGTAATTTAAAGTAAGGTAATACGAAGGACAAAAATAATAGCTAATGGCCCAGCTTAACTGAGAACGTCTCAAATACAAATTGCCGGACCGGGTAGCGCAATCGGTAGGGCATCTGACTCGTAAGTCAGAGGTCCTGGGTTCGAACCCCAGTCTGGCCACATACTTTCGTTTCTCCTTCCGCTGATTCAAGAAGGGCAGTTGTCAGTTACTGGCGAAAGTATGTGCACTTAGTACTGGTTAACCGCTTAGGTGGTCTAAGCCTGCTCAGGAATCGTGTGGTTAGGTTAACTGACCGTCCCGACATGACCTTAGTTGTTTACCGTGGACGTTAAGCATCAAATCAACCAACCAACCAACCAACCAACCATATACAAATTATTGACACCCGACGTAGGCGGAGGAGGACTATAGAAATGACCCTCGTCCGTCCGTGTGTCAGTCCGTCCGTCCGTCCATCCGTCCGTCCGTCCGAAATCTTGTCCCCGCAACTCCTCCTACGTCTTTCATCGGATTGATTTGAAATTTTACAGATTATATTCTTATGATATGAAGATGTGCATGTGGTTTTTTATTTTTGTTTCGGCCATTTTTGATGGAGTTACAGCCCTTGCTGACTCAGACCTTGTCCCCGCAACTCCTGCCACATCTTGTATCAGACTGACTTGAAATTGGGCAGAATGTATCATCATGATCTGAAGATGTGCATGTAATTTTGGAATTTCAATTGTCCTATTTTTTACAAAGTTATGGCCCTTTGTCGTTTTTGGCATTTTTCCAACTTTTGAAGCGTTTGACCGAGAGAGCTGAAATTTGGTATGCTATTAGCATTTGGTGAATTGGGTATTCTGATTATTGTTAGGATATGCTAAATTTATTTGTGACAGAGTTATTCCCCTTTCATAGATAATAGACATTCACTTAAAGGTAAAAGGATAACTCAAGAACTATTCATATTAATGGGGTGAATTTTCATAAATGCATTGTTCATTTTTCATCAATGCATTGTTCATTTTTCATCAGATTCATATTAGGAGGATTATGGCCCTTGTTATTTTGTTATTGGGTATACAGTCTTGATGTTTTGGGCATTCTGTAAGGGCCTAAAGTTTCAGTAACCTGATTTACACATATACGCCCAGTTCTGAACTTAAGTATTTTATAACCTCATAGAGGCCCAGTAATTGTTGGGTATTTGACAGACTCTTTGCTTATGCTTCAATTATTATTTGCTTACCAGGTTCTGTTATGCACATATTTTCTGGTTTTGGCCATACAGTTACTTTGAAACGGAATAAAGGGCTGCAGTTTGTGACACATTTCAAACGTCGGGTGACACTTGGCCGATGGCCTTTTATTGAAATAAATTTGAGCCGCGACACGAGTAAACCAACAAAGTGGTTGTGCGGCCAGCGCAGACTCAGATCAGCTTGGGCATCCCCCCGGCCTTTTCAGACTCTTTGCTCAGCGCTTAAAAGGTAGCTCATGTTCTAAGCTACCTCCATGCGGACAGCGAAGACTCTGATCAGACTGGGCGGATATTACTGGCAGAAATCGTAGAATATTAATCCTTCAAGGCCAAAAAGCAGACGACAAAATTTATGTCTGCAAAAATTTCAAAATATGTTTCATCCAAGCTATATCATATTGAAAATTCAAAAACTAGAGGACAAACAGTGTAGATCCAGATGAGGTGGCTGATCAGGATCTGCACTGTTTGCAAATTCTGCCATTTTCATCAGTGGCGCTTTAAGTGTTAATCGGCTGAATGATCAGTTTACTTTAATTTCAGAATATCCAGAATGACTCTAAGAACATTTACTTTCGTCTCATTATTATGCATCATCTGTAAACCTACCCAAGGGAGGACCATCATTGATTTGACTCACACTTTGGATGAAAACGCACCAAAAATTCCAATGAATCAAACCATATTTCCAAATTTCACACACTACAAGCTTGAAGACCTCGCTGCTGGACATACATATTGGTTATTCAGAGGAATGTGGTAAGTCACCTACAAAATCATGATTATGCCGTGACACGACAAAACCAACAAAGTGGCATGTGCACCCAACGAAGACTCAGATCAGCCTTGGCATCCGCCCAGTCTGACCAGATCCTTTGCTGCGCGCTTAAAGGGTAGCTAAGGGCTTAAGTTAGCGCCATGCGTGCGGACAGCGAAGGTGGATGCCCAGGCTGATCAGAGTCTTGGCTGGACGCACATGCCATTTTGTTGGTTTTGTCGTGTCGCGGATAAATTCAGTGTGCCGCATCACAACAAAATGGGTATTTCCGAACATTGAAAACAAGGAGCAGCGTACGATTGGATCGTAGTTCTCTAAATAAACCTGCGCAATCTGATTTTCACTACAGAGAACCTACAGATTGTAGATGCAACCAGGGAAAAATTCAGTCAGCTTGCGCGGTTGTGCAGACTGGTCTAAATCTTCTATATTTGCATACTCGGCAAAAGTCCATTTTCCGGATGCGACTTACAAATGTGTACTATAAGTTCTTATACGAGATCAGCACACTTGTTTGCTATATCTCGAGCTTTTGGCACGTCTGTATAAGATACATCATTCAGCAGTTTTGAGTGTTAGTGTTTTTTGTTGCTATTGTTGTTTTCTTCCTGTAAACTGTCGTTTTACTTTAAATTACAGCATGTATTCTTAACATTTACATAGATAATCTTCGGAATGAATTTCACGTTCAAAGATTATTTTTAATTGTGAATAAAACTACGGATAATTTTGAGCGTCGAAAAATGAAAGATTAAGGACTGACAAACATTGATTATGTGCGAAAAAAGGACTATGGTGATTTCCCCGACATAAATGATATTCGTGATGCACAATGAGCAGCGACATGACAAAACAAAGGTTTGTGCACCCAGCGAAGACTCAGATCAACCTGGGCACCCGCCGAGTCTGATCAGTCTTTGCTGTCCGCATGGGGCTATGCTATGCTAAGATTTTTAGCTACCCAATAAGCGCACAGTCAAGAATCTGATCAGACTTTTTTTGGTTTTGTCATGCCACGGCTCATGAATGTTTGGAAGAGCCCAAGAAATCATTTTCAAAGACTTGACCCTTTTGAATATTACGATGGTGTTGAATTTGTAAAATAGTTTTGTTTCACAAAGAAAGAACTGCGAAGGCTGGAATGGCTCATAGGCACCGGGTGAAGGACATACAACTTAACACAGTGGCGGATCCAGAGGGAGTTCGGGGTTCACATGAACCCCCTCTTCAGCCTAAATTATTCAATTTTCATGGGGAATTTCAGGAAAAATGGGTCAAAATGCATTATTCAAACCACCCTCATACAGCCCTTTTGAACCCCTAACCAAAAGTCCTGGATCCAGCCCTGTTACAGGAGAAATAGCATCATGCCGATGGAACAATTTCTTGTTACTATGAGGCACTCGGTAACCGGTTGTTTCTAAAGGGTCACTTCTGGTTTTATGTACTTAGTCTTACTTTTTTTATGGCAACCCCCTCCAACCACCCACCATGACCATGGTCAAGGAGTGTGAAGCATTAAGATTTGCCCCTGTCTGTCTGTCCGTTCGTCCGTTTGTCACACTTCATGGTGTAGAATTAACTTTTCCCACAGTTTTCAATGGATCTTTTGCAAACCTTGTATACTTGTTATGAACGTAATGAAGATGTGTATGTGGAGTTCTGATGGAGACAAAATTTATTTTGACAAAATTACGGCTTTTCAACAAGTTTTTTCATATATTAGGTTATTGAGTTTGTGTAATCAACTCCTCCCACAGTTTAAAATGCACCTTTTCAAATCTTGCACACTTGTAATGGTCATAATAAAATGTGCATGCAGATTTTTTGTTAGAGTAAAAATCTATTTTGACGGAACTATGGCCTGATTATCTTATTCATTTCGGGCAGCTGTTTTGCACTATAGGATATGAAGTTGTAATCAAGTTCTCCTACTGTTTTCATTGGATTCTTTTTAAAAAATATATATAAACACAGGTTGTGGCATAATGATAATGTGCATGTGGCTTTTTTTAATAAATACATTTAATTTTGACAGAATTACGGTTTAGTATTAGTGTTTGTGTTAAAAAGGTGCTTTAGGGATGTACACGGCCCTGTGACTGGCGCTTTACCGGGCATCTTTCGTATCTTGGCAGAGACAATTTTCTAGTTCCTACACTTTCCAGTTTTTTTCTTCTACTGCGCATGATTAAACCGGCTTCGCATTAAATTGTTTCATAAATGCCTCCCATGTTTTTATCCCTTTTTTCTCCATTTCGAAGTCCGTTTTTATCCTTATCAGCTTGTCCTCACTTAGCTTGCCAACAGAAATAACACGTTTTGCCATCCTCGGTCTAAGGAACTATGTTAAACAGAGTAGACTGGTCATTCGAATAAGTGATGCTATGTATTTTACATGATAATTACTGGCTAGCTAGGGGTTTCGTTTTTCATGGATCGAGATGGCGTTAGGCAAAGTGTACATACAATTATAAGACACACTTCAGAACAAAGCTTGTAGGGCAGCAGCATAATCAATGCTGCTTCAGGTGAATCTTGCATTACGGCAGAACTAAAGCCCAATTTCACGTCGCCCATAAGCCGAGAATTAAGGCTGTTGGGTGCTTATTTACATAGATAATCTTCGGAATGAATTTCACGTTCAAAGATTATTTTCAATTGTGAATAAGACTACGGATAATTTTAAGCGTCGAAGAATGGAAGATTAAGGACTGAGAAACCTTTATTCTGTGTGAAACAATGATTACTATGATGATTTTATCAACATAAATGATATTCGTGATGCACAATGAGCGGCGACATACCAAAACTAAAATGTATGTGCACCCAGTGAAGACCCAGATCAGCCTGGGCATTCTCCAGTCTGATCAGTCTTCGCTGTACGCATAGAACTAGCTTAAACCTTTAGATACCCTTTAAGCTCACAGCCAAGACTATGATCACTTCGTTAGTTTTGTCATGTCACGGCTTATTTATATTCAAAAGAGCCTAAGAAATCGCTTTCAAAGACTTCACCCTTTTGAATATTACGATGGTGAAGGATTTGTAAAACAGTTTTGTTTCACAAAGACAGAAAACTGCGAAAGCTCGAGTGGCCCATAAGACACCGTGTTGAGACATTGAGACACAAATTGACCGCTGACACGATTGTTACCTAGATCTTGGGCGTAGGGACCTAAGTCTTAAGCGTGACACACCTTCTCATTATGCTTTAGCTTTCTGTGAAATTTCATCAAATTTGCTACCTCACTTTTTAAGTTACCGCCGAGACATTATTTTTAACCGATGCGTCCCAAGATCGATAGGCAAGAGACAAAAGCACTTAAGGATGATATGTTCATAACAGCGCTAGTTACCCTGCGCTACCAAAGAAAAGTATCTTCTTTGACAACCCTTGTTCTGCGCGATATCTTGCTGCGCTATTTAAGAGGCGTGTCTTCTGAAGTTTCTCTTATTCCTTTTCGCATACTAGATCCATGGTGAGTCAATTTTACATGATATCTTACCTGAAAGAACCACCAGATTGAC
Source organism: Ctena decussata (assembly GCA_963989385.1). Classification (NCBI taxonomy): domain Eukaryota; kingdom Metazoa; phylum Mollusca; class Bivalvia; order Lucinida; family Lucinidae; genus Ctena; species Ctena decussata. Next base: position 22,358,145 of record OZ022506.1, read on the forward strand.
AAAACCACGGTTTTGCTGAATTAGGTAGATTTTGCACACGTGAAATCGATTGAAACCGTGGTTTTATAGGCAGTTTAGCGAAGTCGCCACCGCAGTTTAAATCTCCAAGAAATAATTCGTCGACGTGAAATTGGGCCTTAGTCTGTCTCCTTTTAGAAGCGCAGCAGAAGTAGCGTTTCTTCTTCTTCTTAAAAAACCCCGAAACAAAACAAAACAGACCACCCTTCAGTAGCGGAGTGGAACAAGCGCTAGTTCAGAAGACACCACCTTCACAAGGGTAGCGGAAGTAGCGCTACTTCTGGAGACACCACTCTTTAATAGAGCAGCGGAACTAGCGCTCCTTCAGATGAAATTCCCTTTTAGTTGCGCAGCGGAGCTAGTTCTATGGTATATCACATGGCATCCCATTTAGCGGCAGCACTAGTGCTACTTCAGAAGACAGCATCCTTCAGCAGTGCAGCGGAAAAAGTGCTACTTTAGAAGATCTTTGTATGAAGATACGTATAAGATTGATGACTTCTTAAGTCCAAGTAGCACTATTTTCGCTGCGCTTCTGAAGGGTAATGTCTTCTGAATCAGCACTGGTTCAGATGTGCTACCAGAGTGAAGTTTTCTAAACTAGCCCTAATTCCGCTGCGCTACAAAAGCGGAGGTTATCTGGAGGGGCGCTTTTTCCGCTGCTCTACTAATATACACATACCATTACCATATATGAGGCAACAAGCACGCGTTTCTGTATTTGACATCTACTGTGTCGCTGAATCTAAAGCTTTTTATAGAAAAATGAAGTGGGAACGTCTCAATAAGCAACTGATACCTTCCGCGAGATACAGTAGCTGCAGAAATCAAGTAAATGATGCCTACGTACAAAATAGCGAGGGCAGGCGGCCCCCACTAAGCCTCTTTAACCAATGCGTCCCGAAGAAGGCGAGAGACACGAGTACTAAAGGGCATGCCTTCATAATGTTGCTGGTTACCATTCGCTACCAAAAAATAATATTTTCTGAGGCAGCCCTTGTTCTGCTGCGATATCTTGTTGCGCTGTTAAAGAGGTGTGTCTTCTGAAGTTTCTCTAATTCCTTTGCGCTTACTAGATCCTTTGTGAGTCAATTTTACATGATTTCTACATGAAAGAATAACCAGCTTGGTAAAGCCACGGTTTTACTGAATCAGGTAAATTTTGCACACGTGAAATCGATTTAAACCGTGGTTTTATAGGCAGTTTAGTGAAGTCGCCACCGCAGTTTAAATCACCAATAAATAATTCGCCGACGTGAAATTGGGCCTAAGATTCATAGTCTATAAATGATTCTACGCCACTAGCTACTTGAGCAAAGCTTTCAGTACTAACAGTATAGTCTACTACAGATTTTTCATTTCAGGATCGCGTTTAAAAGAGTAGAATTCTTTGAACACTATGGAACACATATGGATGCACCCAGTCATTTTGGACACGGTCGACAAGCAATGCACGAAATACCACCTGAGCGTCTGATCGGTCCAGGAGTGGTTATAAATGTAAAGGAAAAAGTCCGACTTAATCCAAATTACGCAGTGACTGTCGAAGATTTGCTAGAATATGAGAAAGAATATGGTCGAATTCCACCTAATGCAATCGTACTGATGAACTCTGGGTGGTCGAGATATTACACTTTTCCAGAACTTCATTTCGGAACCCAAAATCTGACAGATGTATCCACGTTCAATTTTCCAGGATTTGGCATGGAAGCTTGTGAATTTCTTCTAGCAAAGCGACAGGTCTCCGTGGTGGGAGTGGATACTAATTCTGTGGATCCCGGGCAGCCTAGTCCTGGTCATGGCTTCCCATACCCCTGCCATTTTCATCTTCAACCAAACAACGTTCCGCTGCTTGAAAACGTTGCTAATCTTGATTCTGTTCCAGCCAAAGGGACGACGATTATTCTTGGAGGGATAAAGACCAAATCCGGCACAGGTGGACCGACAAGAGTTGTTGCTTTCGTTGAAGATGAAAATGAAGACAAACTTACTGGTGGTAGTGGTGAAATGGCTGCCAGGCCTATTGTCTTTTTGTTTATTTCGCTGATGGCTGCAACGGATTATTTTTAACTGTCAATCTAAAAGTGAAACTGTTGCATTGGAAAACACAAATACTTTCAAAAGCGATATTTGAGAAGCCACTGTCAAACTGAAAATTTAGTTCTAAATTCAAAATCGATTTTTCCCCTGAAAAACTAATTTTTTCTACTTTTTAGAGTAAACAATTTGACTTGGAATAAAACTACAGGTTTATATGCTATTATGACTTGACGGTCGTTACACTTCAGTAAACTGGGACGATTTTAAAACGAACACAAACAAATCGTGAAAGCCAACTAAAAAGTTTTACGTTCTATGATTGGCTGTTCCACTTAGGTGTAACCAGCGTTTTACATAATATTTTGTCGTTATATGGAATATCAGGAAGAAGTACTTTAATGAGTTTTAAAATATTTTACTTGAAAATAGTGTCTCATTTCCAAGGAACTAATGGTAAATGAAAGTGGTGTTACTATCGCCTGCAGAAGAAACAAATGTAGAAAATTGATGGCGGACCTATCCAAATCTGAATCAGAGACGATGTTTGTGCTTCCGAAACTGGGTGCCTTAATTTATCTTTGCAAATGTCGCAGTTACACTAATAGCAAATCACTTTTACAGGATTCAAAGGTTTCATCCTTTAACATAAGAATTTTGTTATGCGACAGAGACAGTCATTTGAATTTCAAAGAAATAAAAACATCGGAAACGACTGCATGATACTCAGCCACTGCAAACCTATCTCACTCGCTGATTTTTCCTGGCCTGGAGGTTATAAAACTTGAGTCAATTCTCAAACTCAAAATAAATCGCACTGATTGGCTGCTTCCGAGCATGTGCTCGGAAGCAGCCAATCAGTGTGCTTTATTTTGAGTTTGAGATTATTCTCAAGTTTTATAACCTCTAACCCTGATCTGTTGTCCTCTCTGTATTACCCCGGGGCAGGGACAGCCAAATCCGATGGCACATGGAACAAAATCGTTGTCATGACAGAACATTTGAGCCGCGACACGACAAAGCCAACAATGTGGTTGTGCGCCCTGTGTAGACTCGGATCAGCCCGGGCATCCGCCAAGTTTGATCAGACTCTTTGTTATGTGCTCAAAGGGTAGCTAAGGGACTAAGCTACCTCCATGCGGACAGCGAAGACTCTGATCAGACCGGGCGGATGCGGCGATTATCTGCCCCTGCCCTGGTGCTATATACACGTATAAATTCATGAAAAAAAAAAATAAAATCAGAGTTTGAAGCAGTTTTTTCTGAAACTTACATCAAATGATCAGAGTGATGAAAGCCTCCTGTGATGCTCAAAATTTTACCCAAAGGGAGTTATCTGCCCATGAGTAATCGCAAGAACAAAATTTCTGTCTTAATACAAAGCTTTTATTGCTTCGATCATTTTTGTGAAATTTCATCATGATACTCCGTATAGAAAAGGAACTAGAAAAGAAAAGGCAAAAAAAAAAAAGATTTTTTTTTTTTTTTTGTACATTGACCTTGACAAAAGTTTTCGAAATTTGCCACAATTCGAGGCATTCTTGGTACAAATGCATATCTGAATGAAAGCCACTGATAAATTAAGTTAACGAACGGAAACGAAGTGTGGACGGACGTACGGACGGACAGACAACGGGAAGGGATGGCTAACGTGAAAACATAATACGGCGGGGTATAATAAAACACACATACACACTCACACACACAGAAACACGCACACAAAATTTATGGATAATTTTCAATATTTGTCGATAAAAATATATAATGTGACCACTCATTAGAACCGGCTTGGTGAGACGGTTCTAATAAGGGTTCACAAACATGTGCTTTCATTGAGAAATAATAAAAATTATCTTGTGCATTATCTTCAAATTCCCGCCTTATCTGGAACTCTGAATTGGTGACTCGATGATAATCCTGCGGCATTTTTTTACCCTACGACCAACCTATAGAACCACTTCGACGAAGCCATAAAGAATTCAAAGAAAAAGAAAATACAACGAAACGAGACGTCGTGCCCCTCTTTAAAATCACCTTGCATGCAGATGCCGGTATGTTAAAAATACCATCTTTATTCGCAGCTCTGATACAACTTAGTCGTTGACACAAATGTTCGAAAATATAAGAACAGTGTGCATTAGAGGTACTTTTGTATATATTATTGGTCCCGATATCGATTCTCGGAGGCGGATATCTTTTCAATCCTGAACGTTACGTTGCACACAGCCTTTCATCATCATCCTCCTATCATCCTGATATGACTGAAATACTGTTGCAAAGGACGTTAAATCGCAAGAAAGCCATCCATCTATAGTATGGCAAACACTGTTCGTATAAGAACTGAATTCACACAGAGGCTTATTCAAAATCAGACAAAGAAGAACCATTTACATTTATGTACGATAAAAATATGCAAAACATTTTCGGGAACATTTTAGCTTAAAGGTGTGACGTTGATACTGAAAAAACAGTTATCTTAGGGTACGGAATCATGTAGTTTTCAGTTTGATGCGCTGTGCACATGGAAAATGGCAATGTTGTGAGTGTATTTTGCTATAATCCTAATCTATGTCAGCTTATTACTTTTTTTTCCCAAATATTTTACACTCTCGAGAAATGCCCATCATTCCAATCCAAAATTTTCATTTTCAAAGACGTTTTTGCTGTACCACAAATTTTGTTATTTTGGACAAGGACTCACAAAATTTCTTCTGACGTCCAGATTACTCTGCCATTTTAATTCTGAAATTCCCTGGCCCCGAGGTTATAAAACTTTTTTCATGCTCAACTCAGCTAAACATGAAATTTTACCCGCTGATAAATTAGCAAATTACTGATAAGTACAGTTGTTTTCCTACTCAGATTAGCTGAGTATGAAATACTCTGCTTATGAATATGAAAATGCCAACTAATATTGGCATTTTCGTATTTATCAGCAGAGAAAATTTCATGCTCAGCTGAGTTGAGTATGAAAAAAGTTTTATAACCTCGGGGCCTGATTACTCTGCCATTTAAGTTTTGAAATTCCCTGATTGAAATTAAGTGACAGAGTCCCAGCCTAAAGTGTGAACCTTTGCGGTTCCATCAAAGTCTCGTTAACTCACATAACTCGATTAGTTCGAATTATTACAAGAGAAATAAAAAGCTATTTACCTTGACATGAAAAAAGATTTACTGACATTTGTCCGTGCAGCGTATCAAAATAGAACCTGGGTGATCCCCCACCCAGATACTACTTTGTGATTTGCGACAACAATAACAACAACAACAAAAAACAAACAAACATAAACTGGTACGTAGAATTGAAACGACGCCAAATCCACGTCACTGTGATGGTGTAGCGACATTATTGTGTCTACTGAGATTATTATATGCTTGATCAGCGACAAAAATCTTTTAAGATATATATTACAATATACTCCCCGGTGTTAGAATGCAAAACAAACATAGATTTAACTTAAACACAGTTATTGTCACACATTGTATAACATGGCTGAACGGTTTGATTTGGCTGCCAAGAACACCCAGTCGAATGTAAGTCCTGTGCATAAAATGCTTGAGGAAATGATGGCAGAGTATTAGATCCTGTTGCATTATTACAAATTGATGTAGCCTCAGAATGATGCACATTAGAATTTATTCCACACAGTGGTTCGTTCAGGAAGTCTAGGTATCCATCACCTGAGGAACAAACCTGACTAACTGTATTACAATCAGTCACTGGAAATCTGAGCACGCTGTCGGCGTAAGATGTTTGAGTTACGTTCGAGCAATTCTCAAGATCCACCATCGCAGGAGAAATCCTTAATTCATTTCCGCCCATACCTATCTCTGGAGATAACGGGTACAGTTCCTCTGATGAATCAGAGTACGACTGAGGACTGCAGTCTCCCAGACCACACAGGCCAGTTTCCTGTAGATCATGCGCACTGGTAACTTCCTGCCAAGAACTGGACAGAATATCCTGAAGATCTGTTGCACCGAGGATAGACTCTAAAGTGTCTGTCGGTAGTCCAGGAACGAAGTCCGAAGGTGAAATATCTGAAATACTGAATGGCAAGTCACCCAATGAGCACTGCGCAAGAGAACTAAATGCATCGATGTTTGATTTTGTTGGCTCTTTGAAAAAACTTGCTGGAAGATTGCGTTTTCTAAATGGAGTCTTGACTGAGTCGTTTCTTCCTTTCGTTACCTTTTCAGAACAACAATTTTCATGTAACGTCCGGGGATCAAAAAGTGCCTGAAGTGATTTCATCTGAATCCCTATTTGAGAACTTTCTTTTCTGTACGCTCTGGATGTAGGTATCTGGTGAGCCGATTCATGTCCACCATCTTTTGAAGCATTTCCACATTTCTTCAATTGTTTTTGTAAGTATTTACGATGATTGACTTTTCGCTTTGACTTACATGGCTTGTCTAGGGCAAGTTTTATATTACTGGTTGCCATGTCAACGAAACTGAGGAGATGCTGTGTGGCGTCATCCTGAACAGAATCATCTTCGAAATCATCAATCAAATCGAAGTCAAATTCCATCCTGTAACTTTATAAGTTATTTCATTTCAAATTACATAGAATTCATTCGTTGAAGAATTCCAGAGGATCATCTCTGCACGGGATTATATTTCTTTCTAACACTGTTATCGCTTAAGTTCCGTATGGAATGTAGTTTTGTCTTTCGTGTTAACTGTAAAGTATCCTGAGTTTTATACCAAATGAGCCGCGACTCGAGAAAACCAACTAAGTGGTTGTGCGCCCAGCGCAGACTCAGATCAGCCTGGGCATCCGCCCAGTCTGATCAGAGTCTTCGCTGTCCGCATGAAGGTAGCTTAGACCCTTAGCTACCATTTGAGCACTAACGAAGATTCTGGTCAAACTGGGCGGATGCCAAGGCTGATCTGAGTCTGCGCTGGGCGCACAACCACATTGTTAGTTTTGTCGTGTTGCGGCTCAGTTATTTCTTTCTAACACTGTTATCGCTTCCGTCAAGTTGCCCGTATGGAATGTAGTTTTGTCTTTAAAGTATCCTGAGTTTTATACCAAATCGTTCCAAACACAAAATGTTAGTCTTTCCTGGTACAGTCTTGTGAGAAACACTTAAATCTTAAACCGGTGCATCCCTACAAATCGCTGAAAGTCACGGTTTAAATGTCCAACAAAACTAAGATGCCCGGGCCAGAATGGCAGTTAATCTGTATTAAAGTGTGAGCAGTTAATAATTTTATACGCTGTCCCACAGGCTTGGTTCGCTGTAACTGACTTCCCACGACCTCGAATAGAGCTACCTGTTTTCACCTGTAGTCTCTATACATCATCTTAAGACGTCACTTCATCTTTTATTGCCAACAATCCCGGCTATAAATTAACCTTTTAAATAGAGATTACTACGGATGTGTCAAGTAATCGTTTTGAAGAGCAACCACTCAGTCAATCACCTGAATAAATTGATTCATCAACAAGTAATGCCATAGTCCTGCCTCCACAATTTTACTTGAAAGTCAAAGAAATATATTTTTTTGTTGTTTTCATCGGGAACAATTATTCAAATTTGTACAAATATTACAGCTAAATTCGCTGATTCACTTGAATGTATGCATTAGAATCGGTAAAAACTAACACTGATTCTGTGCATTGCTATATTCAATGACTTATTAAAGGCCCCATTGCTATATCAGCATGAAAATTTTTATCATGAAGTATCGTTGCAAGCTTCTCACTACAGTTTCGTAATTGTAAATGACGGTGACTAGCCAACTTTAAACAAATAAAACATCATTGAGTTTCATATCAAAAGGTTTTGAAAACTTATTTGGGTCATTTTAGTTGGCAACTAAAATGACCTACTTTCGATTTCATAAAATGGTAAAAATACAATGTACAGGCGTGGATTCCTAATCACTAACCCGCCTATGTTTGTATAGCATTGCTAGACGGGAAACCAGAACAGGAAATTGTATTTTGTGGAGCGATTTGTTGTTTTTCATAAACTTATTTTCTTTAGTTTTTGCCAGTTTTATCACTCAATATATGCACACCAACCCACATTTTATTACCAAACGTGAAGGTTCAGCCGCTTTTTACAATGATTTGAGTTTAGGCATTTTTACTGCTGATACGACTATGGATACTTTAAGTACAAAATTGAGATCTTTATTTTTAATATCCATAATTGGAATTATTAACGTTCATAATTCTTTTGCATAGCCGATATTCAGTCTCACTGATGGATACCCATAATTAGAATTCGGGTATCCATAAAACATTAAAAAAAAGCGGATAATTGTGATTCGATTGGTAGATATGAGTAATTCCATTTATTTAACTTAAATAACAAAATTGAAATAAATATTATGAAATAAATAATACCAATGAACAGGTATTTTTTCAGAATTATGATTATCCATAATTCAAATTTTGGATATCCCAAGTTAAGGAATTAAGAGCAGTAACACTGACTATTTATATTGAAATGCTTTGAAAGTGCAGTAAAGTTTTGAAACTAATTTTACAAGCCGTCATGATCGTACTGAAGTCATTTCCAGGCAAAAACAAATCAAAATACTTCTATTATATTTAATCAAACCATATTTAAGAGAAATGATATTTCATTTCTGTATAACAATTATATACATGTAGAGTTTCTGTTCTTAATTAAGAATTGAAATTTGATTTTTCAGCATTCATCGTGTGATGAAGCCAGTGGGCGGAGCTAAAATTCCATGAAGCGCGAATCGCTTCTTGTAGAATTTTAGCGACGGCCACTGGCTTCTTCACACGATGAACGCTTAAAAATCAAATTTTTATTCTTATATTTACACTTAATTTTTAGACCCTTCCTGTGCTGTTTTAGTGGTAATTTAATGTAGAATATGCAAAACATGCGACGAAGAAAAGACAGAAACGACGTATTCGGCCATTACGTTAAACAGCCGTTGCCATAACGTGGCGCCAATCGAACGTTACGTGGACCAATCAAGACGCTTGTTTACCTTAGACGTCGCTCATGATCAGCTGTCGTTCATCGGTGTATGAAGCCAGTTGCCCTATACGGTTTGCCTATGGGAAGTGAGTGGCAAGTGTAAATATTATTTTATATTTACATTTTCAGTGCAGAGCTCTCTGTTAACCCAGTTAAGTGATGCGGGAGTCAATTTTTTTTACAAGTCAATAATTACATCGTGTCACGCGCTTTAAAGTGACAGCTCATCTCACTAACTAGCACGTGAAATCTACAACATGCCATGTACTTGAATGGCTGGTAAACATTGAGTGACAGCTCGCTACGCCTACTTGCACGTGAAATCTACAGCAGGAGGTGGAATTTACTGGTAGGCAGTGACAATGCGGCTGTTCCAAACTTTTGCAAAATTCGACCGGCAATGTTTTTAAAACGATTCTTATATATGTATTTCTTATTTTTGTTTACCTTTTTATTGATCAAAAGCATCGTTTAATAATATAAATATAAGGAATGAATGTTATTTTTTAAACGTTTACTGAAGTATAAACTACATCGGGTCACGAGCAAAGTTTACGTAAACCCCTTCGGGGTTCACTTACTTTGCTCGTGACTCGATGTAGTTTATACTTCAGTAACCGATGAAAAAATAACATTCATTCCTTAAATGACGCGATAGGACAGTTTGCACTTTAATGCAATAAATACTACACATTTGGAAATTAGATTGTATCATGTAACTTATTCAATCTAAGACTGTTAACTGTATGCAACTTTGATTATTACGCGTTTCATCACCGACAATTTGCTCATAATGTTTACTGGTAATTAATCCGGCTTTAGTTCTAAGAACAACTCTCTTCTTCGAATCACAGAGGACACGGAATGACTTAGTGCCAGGAGGCGTATATACATATTATGGATTCGTTGCCTTGACTTTCCTGAGCAAGATCTTCTTTAGGAGGCGGCTCGATATAGAACTAAAGACTGTCTCAAAGGACCTTTAGCCCCAGACAAGCAACCAACCAACTGCTGAAACTACCTTTGACACTTTCATGTTTTAAGAAGCATTGTCCAAATTTACCTGTTCTAATCCGCTTAAGACTCGTGAAAGGTGCAAATGGTTAAACAATGAGTCACATCTAGAGAAACTCTGTCTTTGAGCACATGGGAACTTCATTGTTCATGCCGAATCCACTAGATTTGCAGTCGCGCTGTCTATTCAAGGCTATCACAAATACATTCAGAAATTTTCAAGGACATTTACAGAATGAGCAAACTGTGCATATTCTGATTAGACTGAATATGTTTTCAAACAGGTTTTCTCAGGATAGGACCTATTTTTTAAGTATTTAGGAAACTGGCCTCATTTTCTTATTCTTTTTCATTTAGAAAAAAAACTGCGGTTAGATGCGACCTGAAAATTAAAAATCACCGGAAGGAAATATACTGGACAAAAAAAGTTAAGGATCAAACAATAGACTGAAATTTTTATATTGAAACAAGTAATTTTCAAAAAAGCATTTTCTTCTGTTGGATACATCTAACAATGCTGCATAAAATTGCATGACACATGTTGCAATCTGATCACGTGACACACCAGCAAAAACGAATAAACAGACATACCCCTAAAATCAAAGTGAAAACTGGCATTAACACAAAATTGAATGTTCATTATTTTTGGCATTACCCATGCAAAATCATTTTCAGTTCTCCGTGCGACCTCCAAGTGCCTGAATATCAGCATGACACCCACCCGGTATGCTTCTGGTAAATTCCAAGAGGCCCATTTAGGGACTTGTTTGTCATTTTTCAGGAAAGGCCTGAATGAGCTCTCCTTGAGTTTCAGGAAGTCTCTCGTGATCAGGATTGGCGGTGTAACATGTCCAAAGAATGCTCAATTGGATTTAAAACTTGTGATCAGATTGAGTTGTCAATGCGGGCTATTGTTTGTGTCGCTAGGTACTGGTCCACCACACTTGCCCTGTGATTTGATGATGTCATCGCCAAAAACTTCAGCAAATGGTCTTGTAATTGGATAAAACATGTCAGTCCTAGCTCGAACACCAATCAGAGCGCCTCTGTCTGGCATGCGCAAATCCACACAGCTGCCAATCCAGATGCCGCACCATACCATCACCCAACCTCCTTGAGACATTTCATATTCCGCAACACGATTTAATTCATAGTCTACACGACGTGTACCTGGCAGGCGTCACACCCGTCTCGCATCATTGTGGATATCTACATACAAATCTGGACTCATCTGTGAAAAGAACATGGGTCCAGTGACCCAGTTGGCAATTTGTGTCACTTTCTGCCGACTGTCGCCTCGCATTATTATGAAATCGCATCAATCCTGACCTCATTACCAGCATGCTAATGCGGAACTTACCTGTGTAAAGTCTGTTTCTAACCGTTTTTACTGAAACTGGCCGATTAAATCATTTAATGGAGAAACAATACGCATCGTCACAGTGTTATAGTGATGAACCAGTAGCTTGGGATAGAGACCATCGTCCGTATGGACAAGTCGAGTTAATCGCAAGTTTTAAATGTAATTGAAAATGCTTGACAGATGTTATAAAACACCAATTCTAATCACTAGAGACTTCAGGAAACTCCTGGAGGGCTAATTCAGGCCTTTCATGAAAGATGGCAAACGAGTCCCCAAATGAGCCTCTAGCCCTTTACCAAAAGATCACCGAGTAGCTGTTAAGCAGTTATTCAGACCCCAAGAGACACCGATGAGCACTGGCAATGGTTTTGCATGGATAAAGCCAAGAATCACGGACATTAAATTTCGTGGTGATGCCAATTTTTATTTCTGTTTTAGGGGTATATCTGTTTATTCGTTTGTACTAGTGTCTCTCGTGATCCAATTCCAATATTTTTCACGCAGTTCTGTGCCGCTTTGACAGCTGTATTGAATAGAAGAAAATTATTTTTGGATAATTTATTTTTCACGATTTAAGCTCCAGTCAAATATTTGATCCCTAACTTTTTTTGTCCAGTATATTAGAGAGATATGACTCGGATTCTTCTGTATAGCGAGACAAAATCTGACTTTAATTTAAATCTCACGCACTTTTGAGTTTGTGGTGCAAATAAATATATATCATGCACCCCACTTGCATTTATAATGCTACATTTGAAATGTACATAATGCAGAGATGCAATATTATGAAAGAAGATATATTTAAACCAATTATAAGTCGCTCTTTTTAATCTAAAACTAATATGATTCAATGTTGACAACTAAAACAGAAATGTTCTCGCTCCCTCCCACACCCACGAGTGCATTACCCACAGTGTCATTCTCCGAAAAAAGTTATGGCATTGACCTTGAAATAAAGGTCAAGGTCTCTGAAATCTAAACAAATTATTCACTCCTCCTAATAATATAATCTATCATGTTGGCCAAAATTTGTCTGTAAGTTTATTCATGAGATATGCATATAGATTTTAACTAGAAAATTGTGTCTGTAAGACACTAATGATGCCCCCGTGCAGCGCCTATCACAGGTCGTGTACATCCCTAATTAAAGCATCTTTTTAAGCACAGATACTCTCTACAAAGAGTCCACTGAAAAAGGATACACAAACACATACCCTGCAGTGAAAAAATGCTACCTAAAATGACTAAGTTCGAAAGACCGTGCATTAGATAAAATTAATTCTGGCTCAATCGAAAGCCCACATGCACATCTTTAACATGTCCACAACAAATATGCAAGGTTTGAAAAAGGTCCATAGAAAACTATGGGAGAAGTTGATTACACAATCTTCATACCTTACAATACAAAAATTTGCCTAAAATGACTAAAATTAATTCTAGCTCCAACCAAAACTCACATGCACATCTTTAATATGTCCACAATAAGTATGCAAAGTTTAAAAATGATCCATTGAAAACTGTGAGAGAAGTTGATTACACAATCTTCATATCTTACAATACAAAAAAATTGCCTAAAATGACTAAGTTCAAAAGGCCGTAGTTCTGTCAAAATTAATTCTAGCTCCATCAAAAACCCACATGCACATCTTCAATATGTCTACAATAAATATGCAAGGTTTGGAAAAGATCCATTGAAACTGTGGGAGGAGTTGATTACACAAGCTCTATACAGTAAAGTGTGACGAACGGACGGACAGACAGACAGGGGCAAATCTTAATACCCCCCTGACTATCGTCACGGGGGCATAAAAAAGAATAACAGTCTAAAACGACCTATGACCCTGAAAATGGGATCAAGTTCACTTAAAGCTCTTTGGTTTATTCTAGTGATATATCTGTGCATTTTTGGTGAAACTCCATAAGCTTGTTCGAAAGGTATTATGCATACGAGCAAATGACAAATTTTACGTCTTTTATGACCTTGAAAATTGGGCCAAGGTCACCAAACCAACATTTTGCCTTGTCTCAGTGATAAATCGAACTTACCCAGCACCATTGCTCGACCACCCCTACTTAACTTCGACCACTTGCTAAAGAGATATTAGCGGAATACTTGCCACGCGGACGCGAACGTCGATACCACCAAAAACATTGCCTTCTCCCACCATCTACCACCATCTCACCTTTGGTGGCAGACATAATAAGAGCAATTAGTTTTTTTTTTTTCTTAGTTCTTAATTTATTTTCTATCTATTTATTCATTTATTTTTATTTTTTATTTAATATCAAATATGCAAATTTCTTTCCTGCTACATGTCTTCAATTTCTCACCCATTTGACAAGAATATTCCTTTCTAGAGGTGTCTGAGATTTTTCCATCTCGGCCTGCTGTCTCGGCCTAGGCTCAAAAAGCTGTCTCAAAATGCCAGTCATTGCTATAGTACAGCACAATTAATTACACACTTAAATTCAACAAATCAACTTGCTGCTACCTGCCATGTAAATTGCATGCAAAATGAAATTGACAGCAAATGATGTGCATGAGGTGTCACTGTAGAGTTTTGATTAGCTGCCAGTCATGAAAAATGCATGCACAAGGTGAAATTAACACACATGTCATAGCTATTAATAGAAAATTAGCTTGAAGTTTGTAGTAATGGCCTCAATAAGAAGTAAAGGTACAGTATTCAATGAATTTTCTGTTTCATAAAATATAATGGGTGAGAAAAAGAATCAATGATGGGGTTGAGGCCTCGACAAGGAAATCTCAGACTCGTTTTCAGATTATTTAAGTCTTATGCTCGGCAAGCCTCGCATAAGACTAAATAATCTGAAAACTTGCCTGAGATTTCCTTTTCTCAGCCTCAACCCCATCATAGATTCTATTAGTCATACTATTGGGGAAGTGGTGTGGACGGCCTGTTTATACGACATATCGGGCACTTGCTTCAAACCTGAAGAACAAGTCATACAATTAAAATCAAACTATGCGTACAAGGTCAGTCAGGAAAGGCCAGAAAGTAACAACAAAACAAAAACAAAAAAACACAAATCTGGAGATCATGCCATTTAATGGGAACATCGGATTAGACTTCCAGACTCGATAAATTACAACCTTTCTTAATGTCTTCTCACCCCAACTTCAACTTTCAAAAGATAAATAAAAATACATGGAATCTAAAACTTCTAAACCACATTTCCAACCTTCACATTTTCCCACATAATTAATGAAGACGAACCACAGTTACATTCGGTAAGTCGCTTTTCGCTTCGGCTACTTTCATCCTTCATTTATTTGGCGAAAGTATTGTAGTCGCTTAAGCTGTTGGGAGGACACATAAATGAGCCGCGACGTGACAAAACCAACAATGTGGTCGTGCGTCCAGCGCAGACTCAGATCAGCCTGGGCATCCGCCCAGTCTGATCAGAATCTTCGCTTTCCGCATGAAGGTAGCTTAGTCCCTCAGCTACCCTTTAAGCGCTTAGCAAAGAGTCTGATCAGACTGGGTGAATGCCCAGGCTGATCTGAGTCTGCGCTGGGCGGACGACCACATTGTTGGTTTTCTCGTGTCGCGGCTCAAATTTAGTATGATTTAGAAAATAACATTACCTTTTTAACTGGGACCATAAACCTTAAATGAGCCACATTAATAAGAAACAAGCGCCTTTACAGCTTTGACTCGGATCAGCATACACTGTCACGCTTTATGAACATACGTCTCCTTTATTTCTCATAAATTTTCAAATTCAAAAGCTGAATATTCAAAAACGGAAGACTGTGATCAGACTAGTGATGAGTAGTCTGATCATTCTTCAGTGTTTGGGCATATTATAAAGACTCCTTTTCCATACCTCGGCCCGAACAAAAGTGATGGGTTGTCTTCCAACAAATGAGCGAGAGTCAGGTATTAGTATCTTTCGAACAAAAGAAAATCTGAACAATTGAATTTTGGCACGACAGGTGTCCAGGATATTTGAATAATTTAGTGGAGATTAAGCCAGAATCCGCCACGCTTTTTATGATCACTGCTCAATAAACAGACGTCCACATGATGGTTGGCCAGCCCAAAGAAGACAGTTCTGTAATTATGACCCCTTCAAGTGGTGGATGGGGCATATTGTTTTTGGTATTGATCCAGTCGGTGTTGTCGACGTCGAGGAAATAGTGGATGTTGCTAAGCCTGCAGATATATCATTAGGAAATGGGAGTCCATTTCAAATTTTCAAGGACGTAACCCCTACCCACCACCTCTCCCACCCCTCAAAAATAAGTCATTGGCTGAACCAGTCGGTGGACTCTCGCCGAACTTGCAGGGATATATCCTTTGGACAACCAAACAGCTAATACGATTTTGATTACCTTGACCATTTCCAGGGACAATAGGGGGGCCTACCTCAGTTTTAAAATTATCTCGAACTAGTAGATGGATCTTTTGCCAAAACCGTTTGAACTAATTAAGCTATATCGCTGTCACCTGTATAGTAATAATAACAGGTGAAAAAGGCGTTTCACACGTTTTATGTACTTTACATATGGCTTTTGGTGTTTGAGGTATTGTATAGTTTCTTTGTGCTGGACTGAGTGTGTCTGTTTATTTTAGAATGAATTATAGGTTTGAGAAAATCACTTTTCTATTGTAGGAATTTCAGGTCGCATCTCACATATCATTAAAGAGGAGCATGCATACAATGTATGCCATGCTCTTCTCGAAGTATGAGTGAGATGATGCCTTAGATCTGTTACTGTAGCAACTATGCAATTATTGAAATGTTGTGCTTAGTATCTTGGTAGAAAGATGTCTCGATGACGTCACTTAGCAATATGAACTCTTAGTCTCTATGGTAACAGAAATATGACATCACTGGTTCCGGAACA
Source organism: Ctena decussata (assembly GCA_963989385.1). Lineage (NCBI taxonomy): Eukaryota > Metazoa > Mollusca > Bivalvia > Lucinida > Lucinidae > Ctena > Ctena decussata. The sequence continues at coordinate 22,374,430 of OZ022506.1, forward strand.
TGGCAAGCAGTGCATGCCCTGCTCCGCCAATTTTTCAATGACAACAGAAACTTCCAACAGAAACTTTTGATTTTCTCAAACAAAGAATTATTCTCAAATCATTTAATTCTGTGTTGATTGTGGCTTTTCCTGGGGTATTTTGGTGACCATGACCCATTATCAGGTCGCAGGACTTCCCCCAAACTAAAGAGATCTCTTGAACCTGTCAATGGATTTTCACCAAATTCGCAAGGATACATTATTGGAACAAGCCTTATAGCTGAATATGTTTTGATCCCATCTGAAGGCAATAGCAGGATTTTCGGTCAAAATAAAGATATTTCTTGACTTTGCCAAACTTGCTTGGTGATAGGCCAAAGGGACGATTAGTTTTGGTGACACTGACCAGATTTTCAAAAATGTTCCTCCAAAAATAAAATTATCTCTTGAACCAGCAGATGGACCATACTTGCACGAGTATTTGTACCTGCTATTTCTCTTTCGGTATCTCAGTGTCATTATCAAATAAAGTGCAGTCTCGTGTTCACTTTGTGCTATATATGCCTATATGGAAGAAACTGCTTTTTTCATTTCTAATATGTTTTGCAGACGATTATTCAGTACATCTATCACTTGATCATTAATTGTAAACAGAATTCTTCAGTTGTTATATATGTACAGACTCAATTCCAGGAAGTGCGAGTCGGATTCGCTTCCTTAAGCCTCCCAGACAACTTCGATATAAACGTATTCATGCCAAATTTAGTGCGACAGGCGCGTATTTCTGTATTTAACTTCTTCAGTGTCGCTAAACCCCAAGAGTTTGAAAAACTAGAAAATGTGTTTATGAAACACTATGCCCCCAACCATATGCTTGTCTCTAGAGAAGGTTCATCCAATAATGCTTGTACCTTTGTACCATAGGCTTACAATGCACTAAGTCGAAAAAGGGGCTTAACTCAGTCAAAAATTTACGAATTGTTTCAAAAGTTAATAAGGTCATCTACACCTTGGGCAATATCAACCTGCAAAAATCATGATCCTAGCATCAGGGGTTCTCCAGATATTTTGTTCACAAGCTTCCGTAGGCAAATAATGCACTAAGTTGAAAAAGGGGCATAACTCAATCCAAAATTTACAAATTATTTTCAAAAGTTAATCAGGTCATCTACACCACAGGCAGTATCTTCCTGCATAAAATATTGCTCCTAGCATCAGGTGTTCTTGAGATATTTTGTTCACAAGGTTCCATAGACTTACAATGCACTAAGTCGAAAAAGGGACATAACTCAATAAAAAATTCATGATTTCTTTTCAAAAGTTAATCAGGTCATCTACACCACAGGCAGTATCTTCCTGCATAAAATATTGCTCCTAGCATCAGGTGTTCTTGAGATATTTTGTTCACAAGGTTCCATAGACTTACAATGCACTAAGTCGAAAAAGGGGCATAACTCAATAAAAAATTCATGATTTCTTTTCAAAAGTTAATCAGGTCATCTACACCACAGGCAGTATATTCCTGCAAAAAATCATGCTCCTAATATCAGGGGTTCTTGAGATATTTTGTTCACAAGGTTCCATAGGCTTACAATGCACTAAGTCGAAAAAGGGGCATAACTTTGTCAAAAATTCACAAATTTGTTTCAAAAGTTAATCAGGTCATCTACACCTTGGGCATTCTCATCCTGCAAAACCTCATGATCCTAGCATCAGGGGTTCTTGAGATATTTTGTTCACAAGTTTACACAGGCTAAGTCGAAAAAGGGGCATAACTCTGGAAATACATGACCGGCGGAAAAATAAAAAAATACAGGTCTGCTTATTTTCCATACTGATCATGTGTATAAAGTTTCAAGTTCCTAGCTCGTTTTGTTCATGACTATATGTAAGGGTACCTTTGTACCATAGGCTTCATTGCACTAAGTCGAAAAAGGGGAATAACTTGATCAAAAATTCACAATTTTTTTTCAAAAGTTAATCAGGTCATCTACACCACAGGCAGTATCTTCCTGCAAAAAATCATGCTCCTAGCTTCAGGGGTTCTTGAGATATTTTGTTCACAAGGTTCCATAGGCTTACAATGCACTAAGTCGAAAAAGGGGCATAACTCGGTCAAAAATTCTTTAATTTGTTTCAAAAGTTAATCAGGTCATCTACACCTTGGGCATTCTCATCTTGCAAAGCCTCATGATCCTAGCATCAGGGGTTCTTGAGATATTTTGTTCACAAGGTTCCACAGGCTAAGTCAAAAAAGGGGCATAACTCTGGAAATACATTGCCAGCGGAAAAATAAAAAAATACAGGTCTGCTTATTTTCCATACTGATCATGTGTATAAAGTTTCAAGTTCCTAGCTCTTATTGTTCTTGACTATATGTAAGGGTACCTTTATACCATAGGCCTCAATGCACTAAGTCGAAAAAGGGGAATAACTCGATCAAAAATTCACGATTTTTTTTCAAAAGTTAATCAGGTCATCTACACCACAGGCAGTATCTTCCTGCAAAAAAATCATGCTCCTAGCTTCAGGGGTTCTTGAGATATTTTGTTCACAAGGTTCCATAGGCTTACAATGCATTAAGTCGAAAAAGGGGCATAACTCGGTCAAAAATTCACGAATTTGTTTCAAAAGTTAATCAGGTCATCTACACCTTGGGCATTCTCATCCTGCAAAACCTCATGATCCTAGCATCAGGGGTTCTTGAGATATTTTGTTCACAAGGTTCCACAGGCTAAGTCGAAAAAGGGGCATAACTCTTGAAATATGTGACCCGCGGAAAAAAGAAAAAACACGTGTTCGCTTATTTTTCATACTGATCATGTGTATAAAGTTTCAAGCTCCTAGCTCTTACGGTTCTTGAGTTAGAGGACAGACGGACAGGCCCAAACCAATATGCCCCCACAATTTCTCCGAAATTGGGGGCATAAAATGATGATGGGCAGCTCTCGGCAGGCAACGAGCATTCCTCTCCGAGCCACACTTACTATCACATTCCGCGGGACACATTAGCTGCAGACATCAGGTAAGAGACGCCTACGTATTAACTTGCAAGCGCAGGCGTCCCCCATCAAGCCACCTCAACCCCTGCGCCTCGAGAAAGGCGACAGATAAGGGCATCAGGAAAGAGATGTCCGTTGCAGCAAGAACCCGCAAAAAGCCAAATGGAAGCCAAACTCCGCTAAGATTCATGTCGCTTTGACAAGTCAGTCTTTGTTTTAGAATAAGAAATTTTACCAGATATACATCAAAATGAATAATAAATACTTTAAATTAGTATTTAAGTAGTGAAATCAGTGCCAGAGAACCAGAATCAACACTGAAATGAATTGGAAAAGTTTTATAGAAACACACATTTTCTGACAGGTGGAAGGGGGTTATATGGTTCAATTGATCATTGCAGATTTCTTGAGAAGTTGTTCATGCGATACTTATGAGACTTTGCTGAACCCATTTTCAAACATTGACATTTTTATATCTCCATAACAGATTAACATTATCAAAAAGCCACGTCGAAGGAAATCTGTTGAAAGGCGTAACCAACAAAAGCATATTTCGTCCATAACCTTGACTTCCAGGTCACCCATTGGAGTAAGTTTTTTAAGAACTTAAACCAGTATCCAACATCAGTTCAAGTACAAACTAAGTCTATCAAGGCATTGTAAAACAATTTGCTTTTAGAAAACCAAATCCCCAGTGGACTTGGTGAGATAAGGGTCACTTTCGGCCCCCATTCAGATCCCCTTAAAAGTGCATGGTTTCTATATGGGTACTAGCAGAATATGTTCTTCTTGTGAATTCTCAGAATAACAAGATGATTACTGATATGACTATGTTGTTTCAAGAAACGCTAGAAAGATGTGTTTTATTGTTTTTCCTTTAAAGGATTAGGACAGTTACAACAGCTTCTGAAAATACTTGCTAACAGGCTTTTGGTGATATGCTGATGAGTGGATAGCACTGCTAACCAACTCGAGCCTAAACAAGGCCTGTCCAACTACTCCACCCACTCAAGCTTTCAAAGTCAAGCTTTGGCAGAGAAAAACAATGGCGCATGTATGGCAGAGTTTAGGGTTCTGATGAGGGGTCAGCCAAGGCTACTAACTCATTCCATTCGGGATACCCCTTAAGGGGTATCTGGGCAAACACTTTGATCCAGATCAGGCAACACAAAGGTGTGGCCTGATCTGAGATCCAAACTGTTTGCTGCCTAGACATCATTTCTACAAGAGTTAGTTAGACCAATATTGTCAAAATATTCTTGGGTAAACGTGTGGCCTGATCTGAGATCCAAACTGTTTGCTGCCTAGACATCATTTCTACAAGAGTTAGTTAGACCAATATTGTCAAAGTAGTCTTGATTTTTGATGCAGACGACTATTTCAGCAGACGACAAAGAATACCCCGAATGCAAAGGGCTAATGTTAGGTCAATGCTATGGACGGCACTTAGATTTCCTCTGCTGTTTCTGTACAAGGCTGTTCCAAATTTAACCCAAGCCCTAATAATCAAGTTCATGGCAACATGAGAATTTTGGAGAGAAAGCCAGATCATGGGAACAGTGGTGCCATTAATGTGTTCTGTGTTTCTGTTACCTAGGTGCTGTATACAGCTGCTACTTGAGAATATACTTGACAGGTCTTAGACAAAAATTACTTAATAAAAGGTGTTTGTGCGGTTTTACTTTCAGGTAAGGTCTCCATAATCATCGACCTCATTATCAAGTGCCTCTGCATCTACATATACAGTAGAAGAAACTCCCCCGATCGGGAATCAATGACCTTTGGTGAACTTTGAGAATATGACAGATATATGTTACTAAATTTAGTAAATTGTCACTCGATCGGGAATATTTCAGTCATTTTTATAATGCTCTCACAAAACTCAAAAAATGCAGTTTTCATTTAATCTGCTTGAAACTTTACCAACTTAAAGATGAGTAGTGTATCTAGATTTCTACCACGCAGAATTTTTTTTTAATTCCTTAATTCGAAAGTTATTGAATTATGAAACTATGATTTTTTTTTTTAATAATTCTGATTCCCGATCGGGGACTGAAAATGTTTATGATGCCTGATTGGGAATCAATAAGTAACAGCTCACATTCACAGTAACAGTCAGCTAAAGGAAATGATATGGGCTGTGTACTTTGTGAAGCCAACCAACTTGACACTGTTGGGTAACTTCTACAAGGTCCAACAATTCCATTCATGTCAATTCAGACTGAGAGAAGCCTGATATTGCAGCACATTTTTAGTAAAAAACTACCAAAGAAGGAGAGCTCAAACTGTATATTTGTTCGATTGCAACACACTTTGCCAGTAACTGGTCTGGTCGTATTTTGCCTTTTATTCCATTCAAGAAATACATTAGAACTTTGTTTCGTTTCTGCAGAAAGACATCTATACCTAAAGATTTAAGCAAGTCAGTACTTTTATAGATGAGCCTAATTCTGCATAGTCGTTCACAACAAGCTACAAAGGATAAATTATGGTGTTGAGGGGTTTCATAAGAAGTAAAAAGCACAGACAGCCATTCTGCAAGATATAAATGCAAGTTTAGCTAATGTAATTCACAATTATTTCTATGCTGTTTACATAACTCCGACCTAACAGCAATGAAATTGTTTGTGACCACATATATGCTACAGCTGCAATCAAAGTCGTTCAAAATAGCATCCTAACTGTCATCATAGTGATACACGCAGTACCAGTCCAGCTGTCATATACCTATTGTTACTAAATAACCTATTTATTTAACTGAAAAAGGAAGAGCATGGATTATGCTAGCCAAGTGTACAGATTGATTAATTCCAATGTCATTTTTATGCCCCTGCCATCGGCATGGCCGGGGGCATATAGTGTTCCGGTCGTGCATACGTACGTTATTACGTACGGCCGTCCATACGTCCGACCATATGTCCGTCCATACGTCTGTACGTACGTGATCCTGTTAGACTCAGGTTAACATTTTTGTTACAGGTAGATTTCAGGCTTCCTATTATCGTAGCGACTTGAAATTATGTATGAGGATTTATATCTATGAGTACTACAGGAATTTACAAGAATCAGATCATGATTATCAATATGTCACGGTCCACTGATTTCGGACTTACGGCAATTTCCCAAGGCTAAGATTTTTGTAAGAGGTAGATTTCAGGGTTCCTATTATTGTAGCAACTTGAAATTTTGTCTGACCATTAATATCTATAATGACAACAGGAATTTACAATAATTAGATCATGATGATCCATATGTCATGGTCCACTGACTTCGGACTTACCGTAGGCTTATTTTGCAAGGTTAAGACTTTTGTAAGAGGTAGATTTTAGGGTTCCTATTATTGTAGCAACTTGAAATTATGTTTGAGGATTTATATCTATAAGTACAACAGGAATTTATAAGAATCAGATCATGATGATCAGTATGTCACGGTAATTTTGCAAGGTTAAGATTTCTGTAAGAGGTAGATCTTATAGGTTTCCTATGATTGTATCAAATTGAAATTTTGTATAAGGATATAATGTGTATGGATATAACAGGAATATACTATAATCAGGTCAGCATGACCCATTTGTCACGGTCCACTGATGCTTACTGCAGTCCTGTGCACATTTTATAGAGGTACCCAAAGCAGGTGCATCTGGACACATTTCTGGTTTTGTCTATTGATTGGCATGTGCAACTAGCTAGTCAGTTATGTTGCTATTTAGGGAACACTGAAAGCTGTTATCACCGCAAAACTCATTAATGTAGTAAAAAGAGATTGACTGTTACATCAGTGAACTTATGGGACTTGAAAATTGAAATCTGCTAGGCCAAACCGCGTAGCGTAATAAGGCGTCTGACTCATACGCTAGAGGTCCTTGGTTTGATACTTGGTCCGGCCACTTACTTTCATTTCTCCTTCCGCTGATTCAAGAAGGGCAGTTGTCAGTTACTGGTGAAAGTAAATGCACCTAGTACTGGTTAACCACTTAGGAGGTCTAAGCTTGCCCAGGAATAGTGTGGTAAGGTTAACTGACCGTCCCGACATGACTACAGCTGTTTGCCGTGGACGTTAAACAATAACACAACACTGCTAGAGCTACTGACCGTCCCAAGCCGGTCCCTTTGTTGCGGTTACACATGTTTTGTGTTTGGCTTATAATGTTTTCATTTTAGCTATTCTGTAAGTCTAAATTAGTTCAGTAAAGGTAACTGAGTTGCCACCCATTTGGGAAAGAGCTGCTAACTCGGCTTATCACCTGTGATTTTGTTGTCTGTTTGCATGTTTATGTCAATCTTTCCCTTTGATGTTAGGGATAAGGTTTGGGATCTGATTCAGTCAGTTCCTGAAGTTTATCTACTCACTCAGTTGACACATACACTGTACCAAAACTCAGTTGTAACTTGTTATTAAGAAATACTTTCACTCTGTTTAATTATATGTGTAGAATTACAAAACGAAAACTCACTTACGAGATTAATAAAAGGCCATCGGCCACGTGTCACCCGACGTTTGAAATGTGTCAAAAATTGCAGCCCTTTATTCCATTTCAGAGTATCTGTATGACCAAAAACAGAAAATATGTGTAATAAAGAACCTGGAAAGCAAATAATAACTGAAGCACAAGCAAAGACATATGCCCAATTACTGGGCCTCTATGCGGTTATAAAATACTTAAGTTCAGAAAGGGACATATTCGTATGTGTAAAAATCAGGTTATGGAAACTTTAGGCCCTTACAGAATGCCCAAAACATCAAGACTGCATACCCAATAACAAGGTGTGAATGTTTATCATCTATGAAAGGGGAATAACTCTGTCATTTATCAATTTAGCACATCCTAACACTAATCAGAATAATCAATTTACCAAATGCTAATAGCATACCAAATTTCAGCTCTCTCGGTCAAACGGTTCAAAAGTTGGTAAAATGCCCAAAACAAACAAAGGGCTGTCAAACAAACTTTGTCAAAAATAGGACAATTGAAATTCAAAAATCACATCTTCAGATCATGATGAAACATTCTGCACAATTTCAAGTCAATCTGATACAAGATGTGGCAGGAGTTGCGGGGACAAGGTCTGAGTCAGCAAGGGCCATAACTCCATCAAAAATAGCCATCAGAGGAGATGGCAAATCCCCCGACCGAAGACCCCCATGGGCCTTGGTAAAAAGGGTGCACTTCAAAACACATATTAGTAATATATTGTCGTTCTTTTACGCTTCTGATTGACATTAACTGTTAACAGATGCATGATTATCTAACACTCAGACTAAAACAGTATGCTTGACTGCTAAAAAGAGGTAATATCTCAAACAGCCACCATATACACAAATGTATAGCATACGATACATTCAACTTTCAAAATGTGTGAATAACTTCTAAAGTACAAGCCCTACAAATCTAATTTTGAGCTCTCTAGTAAGTGAATTTGGACAAAGAATCCAAATTTGGAAAAAAAAAATATTTTTTTTTTTTGGGGGGGGGGGGGGGGGGGGTGCGGGAGGGGTCACGGGAATGTGGAGGGGTAAGAGAGAGTTAGGAACACTGATAAGATATCACAGCATGATCATCCATATTCTTAAAGGTACACGGTTATTCAAATTTTGGAGCTGGCCAGGGTTATACAGTTATGGAGCAGAGACTCAAACAGCAGCTCAAACTACCAAAGGGAAATAATTCACTGAGTCTAAAAGCAAGAGTTATCATTCATGTATGAGACAAATTGTCATGACCTGTTCTGCATATCTGTGAAGTATCATGAAAATATTTCAAAAGGTATTCATGCTATGGAGCGGACACCTAAAATCATCAAAGGGAAATAACTCCAAAAGTAAGAAAGCAAGAGTTGTCATTCTTATTCACGACACATCATCATGACCTGTTCTACATATCTGTGAAGTATCATGAATATATTCCAAAAGGTATTCAAGTTATAGAGCGGACATAAAATCAGACCTAAAACCATCAAGGGGAAATAACTCAAAAAGTAAGAAAGCAGGAGTTGTCATTCTTGTTCGGGACACATCGTCATGACCTGTTCTACATATCTCTGAAGTATCATGAAAATATTCTAAAAGGTATTCAAGTTATAGAGCGGACACGAAATCATACCTAAAATGATCAAGGGGAAATAACTCAAAAAGTAAGAAAGCAAGAGTTGTCATTCTTTTTCGCGACACACCGTCATGACCTGTTCTACATATCTGTGAAGTATCATGAGAATATTCCAAAGGGTATTCTAGTTATAGAGCGGACACGAATCTGCCAAAAAATCACACCTAAAACTATCAAGGGGAAATAACTCAAAAAGTAAGAAAGCAAGAGTTGTCATTCTTGTTCGCGACACATGGTCATGACCTGTTCTACATTTCTGTGAAGTATCATGAAAATATTCCAAAGGGTATTCAAGTTACAGAGCGGACACGAATCTGCCAAAAAATCACCAAAGGGGAGATAATTTAAAAAGTACAATAGCAAGAGTTACCATTCTTGTACGCGACACATCGTCATGACCTGTTCTACATAACTGTGAAGTATCATGAAAATATTCCAAAAGGTATTCAAGATATAGAGCGGACAAGAAAGTGTTTACGGACGGACGGACGGACAGACGGACGGACGGACGGACGGACGGATGGACGCCAGGCTCATCGCTATATCCCCCGAACCTTTCGGTCGGGGGATAAAAATGGCCAAAACAAGAATAAAAAACCACATGCACATCTTCATATCATAAGAATATAATCTGTAAAATTTCAAATCAATCCGATGAAAGACGTAGGAGGAGTTGCAGGGACAAGATTTCGGACGGACGGACAAGGTCTGAGTCAGCAAGGACCATAACTCCATTAAAAATGGCCGAAACAAAAATAAACAAGAGGGCCATGAGGCCCTGAATCGCTCACCTGAACAATTGGCAAAGTGGCTTTTTCTTATGTTTTGAAATTGTCAAAATATGAGTCTTGGGTAAAAAGTCAAAGAATGACCATGACCTATTGTACTCATAAATCTTCATGTACTCATTAAGGCAACCATATATACCATTTTTTAGGCAAAACTTTCAATGAAATCTTATGTTCTAGCATTTTCCCATATTTGACCATGCCGCAAAAAAAAGTTAAGGAAAAACCGAGGTCATCATTTGAACAGTCTTGGTAGTACTCTAGTACTCCATGCTACTTACCAAGTTTCAAGGCCATTGGTGTATTGGTTCTGGAGAAGAAAAAATATTTAAGGTTTATACCATAAATGGGTATGGTGGCCATGTTGGTCATGTGACCTGGACCGTTGAACAAATTTTCGTTCAATCAACCCCTGGAGGCTCTATATGAAATGTGATTACAATTGGCCCTTTGCCTTTTGAGAAAATGTTTGAAAATGTCAAAATATGAGAGATCTGGGTCAAAGGTCAAAGAATGACCTTGACCTCTTGTACTCATAATTCTTCATGACCTCATTAAGACGACTGTATATACCAATTTTTAGGCCAAAAACTTCCCATGAAATCTTATGTTCTAGCATTTTCCCATATTTGACCTTGCTGTAAAAAGGTCAAGGTCAACCAAGGTCATAATTTGAACAATCTTGATAGTACTGGAGTACCCAATGCTACATACCAAGTTTCAAGGCCACTGATCAATTGGTTCTGGAGAAAAAGATTTTGAAAGGTTTTTACCATATATGGTCAAGGTGGCCATGTTGGTCATGTAACCCAGACCATTTGAAGAAATTTTCATTTCCTCGACCCCTGAAGGCTCTATATAATATTTGGTTACAATTGCCGCATTGGCTTTTAAGGAGAAGTTTGAAATTGTCAAACTATTCTGAGAATTCAGGGTCAAAGGTCAAAGAACGACCTTGAGCTCTTGTAGTCATGAATCTTGATGTACACATTAAGATGACTGTATTTACCAATTTTTAAGCCTAAATCTTCAAAACTTTCCATGAAATCTTATGTTCTAGCATTTTCCCATATTTGACCTTGCTGTAAAATGGCCAAGGTCACCCCAAGGTCATCATTTTGAACACTCTTGATAGTACTGGAGTACCCAATGCTACATACCAAGTTTCAAGGCTATCAGTCAATTGGTTCTGGAGAAGAAGATTTTTTAGGTTTTTACCATATATGGGCATGGCGGCCATGTTGGTCATGTGACCTGAACCATTTGAACAAATTTTCATTCCCTCATACCCTGGAGGCTCTATATGAAATTTGGTTACAATAGGCCGAGTGGTTTTTGAGAAGATTGCTTGAAATTGACAAAATATGAGAGCTCAGGGTCAAAGGTCAAAGAATGACCTTGACCTCTTGTACTCACAAATCTTCATTGTACTCATTAAAGATGACTGCATATACCAACTTTTAGACCTTAATCTTCAAAACTTTCCCTGATATCTTAAGTTCTAGCATTTTCCCATATTTGACCTTGCCGTAAAAAGGTCAAGGTCAACCCAAGGTCATAAATTGAACAATCTTGATAGTACTCGAGTACCCAATGCTACATACCGAGTTTAAAGGCCATCGGTCAATTGGTTCAGGAGAAGAAGATTTTTCAAGGTTTTTACCATATATGGGCATTGGCGGCCATGTTGGTCATGTGACCTGAACCATTTGAACAAATTTTCATTCCCTCATCCCCTAGAGGCTCTATATGAAATTTGGTTTCAATTGGCCCAGTGGCTGTTGAGAAGATTGTTTGAAATTGTCAAAATATGAGAGTTCTGGGTCAAAGGTCAAAGAATGACCTTGACCTCTTGTACTCATAAATCTTCATGTACTCATGTAGATGACTGTAGATATCGACTTTTAGCCCAAAATCTTCAATGGTTTTCAAGATATCTTATGTTCTAGCATTTTCCCATATAAAAGCACAAGGAAGCAAATTTGACCTTGCCGTAAAAAAGGTCAAGGTCAACCCAAGGTCATAATTTGAACAATCTTGGTAGTACTCATGTACCTGATGCTACATACCAAGTTTCAAGGCCATCGGCCTATTGGTTCTGGAGAAGAAGATTTTTTTAGGTTTTTACCATATATGGGCGTGGCGGCCATGTTGGTCATGTGACCAGGACGGTTTGAACAACTTTTCGTTCCCCCTTCCTCTGGAGGCCATATATGAAATTTGGTTACAATTGGCCCAGCGGTTTCAGAGGAGAAGTCGTTTGAAATTGTGGACGGACGGACGACGGACGACGACGGACGACGGAGCCTTACCATCCTATAAGCTCCCCCGGAGCCGCTGGCTCAGGTGAGCTAAAAAACACATGCACATCTTCATATCATAAGAATACAATCTGTAAAATTTCAAATCAATCCGATGAAAAACGTAGGAGGAGTTGCGGGGACAAGATTTCGGACGGACGGACGGAAGGATGGACGGACTGACACACGGACGGACGAGGGTCATTTCTATAGTCCCCCTCCACCTACGTCGGGTGACAAAAAGATAATTTAGACTCTTGCAGTATATTCTCTAAATATCCCTCTATGGAAGCTTCAGTCTGTGACTCTGCAGTTAGCAAAGGCACAAAGACTTAATTCTGTTTGTATGCCTTTGTCTTTACCACTAATTTTGGTTTTACCATGCTCTGTACAATTGGCAGTTACATAGTCAACACAGCCTTTACAGTAAGACACTTTTGTAGAATGTTTATCATTTTTAACACTCTTGTCTAGTGTTCCGAGTATAGATTTCCCAATGAAACTTCGATTAAAGTTATATTGTCTGCAACTTTTAATAATTCTGATAATTTTTAGACATTTATATATAGTTACCTTTTGTTAAAGTTGAGTGAAAGTAAGTTTTTATCATAAATCTATTCAGTGCCCCTGCAAAATGAATGAAAAATATGAAAAACTTAAGTGAAAACTGAAGCCTTTAGCTTTCAAATGATTTAGTTCGGACCGAATGAAATCCTAGACAGTTAATAGTTTAGCTAAATTACTGTTGTTTTTGTAGCGGTAACTGGCTAAGGTTTGTGATTTAATACTAAGAGTGGTTCATGGCCATCTGGGCTCAAATTTTGTCTTCTTGAAAATTATAAATATTTATTCCCAAATAAACTGCTGAAAGTTGCAGACCATACAGCTTTAATGATTTTCTGATAATCAATATCCCATTCCTGATGAAAACAAGCAGTTCTGCAGTTTTTTTTTTTTCAAAACGACCAGCCATGTTGTTCATTAGCAACATTTTACACCTTGAGTAGCTGACTACTTAAGAAGAATCTTTTCTCAAACAGGAATCAGGCATTGGTGGTTTCATAACGGGAAGCACTAATAGTCAGAATTCATTATATTTGGAACCTCTGTAACCTTTGTTTCCCTATTTTTTTGACAAATCAAAAGAACAAAAAGATGTAGAAATATTTTTGCCTTGGTAGGACTTAAGATGGGCTGACAGAATCAAAATGCTCATTGCATTTTCATCACATTTTGTTGGTACTGGATGCCTATATTTTAAGGTGAAATGAAAATATTCTGCAAAATGATCCCGATTAGGAACACTGAGTTTAGATGTTGTTAAATGATTCCCGATCAGGCATCTTAAAACATTTTCAGTCCCCGATTGGAAATCAGAATTATTTTTTAAAAAAAATCATATTTTCATAATTCAATAACTTTCAAATTAAGAACTTAAAAAAAAAATCTGCACAGTAAAAATCTAGATAAATCATTCATCTTAAAGTTTGTAAAGTTTCATGCAGATTAAATGAAAACTGTGACACATTTTTTTAGTTTTGTGAGGGCACTATAAAAATGACTGAAATGTTCCCGATCGAGTGACAATTTACTAATTTTAGTAACATTTACCTGTCAAATTCTCAAAGTTCACCAAAGGTCATTGATTCCCGATCGAGGAGTTTCTTCTACTGATATATGAGCCGTGACATGACAAAACCAACAAAGTGCATGTGCACTCAGTTAAGACTCAGATCAGCTTTGGCAGCCACCCAGTCTGATCAGTCTTGGCTGTGTGCTTTAAGGCTAGCTAAGGGTCTACACCAGCTCCATGCAGAGCGAAGACTCTGATCAGACTGGGTGAATGCCCAGGCTGATCTGAGTATGCGCTCGGCGCACAACTACTTTGTTGGTTTTGTCGTGTTGCGGCTCAATTGGTTCCTTTAATTACACTTTGCCTATTCAATTGGAAATGACAGTTCAGTAACTTTTTACTTAACTGCACCACTTGCACACCAATTTGAAATTGTTAGTTTCTTAGCCCTAATATAATGGGCATAGAACAGTCCAGATTACATGGGCATAGAACAATCCAGATTATCTTATGTTTTGGCAAAAAACTGTCTTCCTAACTGGACAACAAAGTGATACTCAACAACAAAATTATTTCCATATGTATTTTATTGGGCAAATAAGCAAATTTGAAAAAAAAATAAATAAATTCAAACAACTTTTAAAAACAAGAGGGCCATGAGGCCCTGAATCGCTCACCTGAACAATTGGCAAAGTGGGTTTTTCTTACCTCTGAAATTGTCAAAATATGAGTCTTGGGTCAAAAGTCAAAGAATGACCATGACCTCTTGTACTCATAAATCTTGTACTGATTAAGACAACCATATATACCATTTTTAGGCCAAAATCTTCTAAACTTTCCATGAAATCTTATGTTCTGGCATTTCCCACAAAAAAGGTCACAGAAACCCAAGGTCATCATTTGAACAGTCTTGGTAGTACTCTAGTATTCTATGCTACTTACCAAGTTTCAAGGCCATAAGTGTTTTGGTTCTGGAGAAGAAAAATATTGAAGGTTTATACCATAAATAGGTACAGCTGTCATGTTGGTCATGTGACCTGGACCGTTTGAACAAATTTTTGTTCAATCAACCCCTGGAGGTTCTATATCAAATGTGTTTACAATTGGCCCTTTGGTTTTTGAGGAAATGTCTGAAAATGTCAAAATATGAGAGGTCTTGATCAAAGGTCAAAGAATGACCTTGACGTCTTGTACTCCTAATTCTTCATGACCTCATTAAGACAATGGTATATACCAATTTTTAGGCCAGCATCTTCAAAGCTTCCAATGAAATCTTATGTTCTAGCATTTTCCCATATCTGACCTTGCCGTAAAATGGTCAAGGTCAATACAAGGACATCATTCTGAAATTTTTTTATAGTACTGGTGTACCCAATGCTACATACCAAGTTTCAAGGCAATCAGTCCATCGGTTCTGGAGAAGAAGATTTTTATAGGTTTTTACCATATATGGGCATGGCGGCCACATTGGTCATGTGACCTGGACCGTTTGAACAAACTTTCATTCCCTCAACCCATGGAGGCTGTTACAATTGGCCCAGTGGTTTTTGAGGAGATAGTTTGAAATTGTCAAAATATGAGAGTTCTGGGTCAAATGTCAAAGAATGACCTTGACCTCTTGTACTCACAAATCTTCATGTTCTCTTTAAGATGACTGTAGATACCAACTTTTAGCCCAAAATCTTCAACAACTTCCAAGATATCTTATGTTCTAGCATTTTGCCATATAAAAGCACATGGAAGCAAACTTGACCTTACCGTAGAAATGGTCAAGGTCAACCCAAGGTCATAAATTGAACAGTCTTGGTAGTACTTGTGCACCAAATGCTACATACTAAGTTTCAAGGCCATCGGCATATCGGTTCTGGGGAAGAAGATTTTTCTAGGTTTTTACCATATATGGGCGTGGCTGCCATGTTGGTCATGTAACCTGGACTGTATTAATAAATTTTTATTCCCTCAACCCCTGGAGGCTCTATATGAAATTTGGTTTCAATTGGCCCAGTGGCTTTTGAGGACACTGTTTGAAATTGTCAAAATATGAGAGTTCTGGGTCAAAGGTCAAAGAATGACCTTGACCTCTTGTACTCATAAATCTTCATGTACTCATTAAGATGAATGTAGAAACCAATTTTTAGCCCAAAATCTTCAACAGTTTCCAAGATATCTTATGTTCTAGCATTTCCAATATAAAAGCACCAGAAAGCAAATTTGATCTTGCCGTAAAAAAAGGTCAAGGTCAACCCAAGGTCATAATTTGAACAATCTTGGTAGTACTCGCGTACCAGATGCTACATACTAAGTTTCAAGGCCATCGGCCAATTCGTTCTAGAGAAGAAGATTTTTAAAGCTTTTTACCATATATGGGCGTGGCGGCCATGTTGGTCATGTGACAAGGACCGTTTGAACAACTTTTCTTTCCTAATGTCCCAGGAGGCTAGATATGAAATTTGGTTGCGATCAGCCCACCGGTTCAGAGGAGAAGTTGTTTGAAATTGTGGACAGACGACGGACAACGGACGACGGAGTCTTACCATCCTATAAGCTCCCCTGGAGCCGCTGGCTCAGGTGAGCTAAAAAAATTGAGCCACAACTGGTACCTTATATATTTGGCTATAAAACAGTGCTTTTTCCTTCTCATATGATGGATCTAGATTTTTGGCATTGTTTTCGAAGGCAAAAACCCTGTCTTATAACCAAGAAATACAGTACAAAAGGCCTTTAGCACATAGGCAAACAGCATCTGCACACTCTGATTAGGGTCTTTGCTATTTGCAGACATGAGGAATAAACCCTGTATAACCTAAACGTGTGCAGTGAAGGTTCTAAGTCTGCTGCACCATATCTGTCAATTTTTGGAAAGTTTCATGGGGGAGAAAGTGTGAAATGACTGTTTTCAACAGACTTTTAAGGCAAAGCTGCACATGCTGTGAAAGCCATGACAGTTTCCATGGGGAGAGAGGGGAGACGTTTGAAAAATTTATACTATTTCAAGGATAAATCTTTAAATTCAAACAAAAATAGGGAGATATGGCCATTTTTGGCAAACTAGGGAGGGAGAGTGGGAGTACCTCCCAAAATAAGGAAACTTACTATTTATGAGGGAGAGTTGTCAGATATGCTGTACATATGTATGGTCTATGCATATGTCTTTTAGGGTTACTTCAGAATTCAGGGTATTCTAAAAAAAACAATACCAATCCATGAATGATAAATTTTCTGCAAACAGGAAGGTGAAGAATCAGAAGAAATGTTTTTCCCATTCACCCACTGATGCGTGTGAGCACAAGCCATTACTGACGTCATTATGATGTTGTAGTTGATGATCATTGAAGCAGACATATTTGAAACATATCAAATTTAAAGGAAAGTACCAACAAATATAACAATCCAATTTCTTCAGTTAGGAATTTTCCTCACAACAACTGAGAATCTGAAGTGTTACACTTCTCGTGAAATTAGATTTTGTAAATAGAGTCAGCAAGTCATGCAACCTATACATGCTTTTTTAAAGCATCACCCATAAACTGGAGCAATCTTTATGAGAAGGTTCAGCTACTCATTACCTTGAATTCGATCAATACTGTAAATATGGAGACTCACAAACATTGAGTTTAATGAAGCAACTGTTGTTATCCAAAAACTGGTGCAGCCATAATGCAGGCTGGTATGGGTTTTCACTGTTAACATATCTGCTAAGGGCACTTTAAACTTATTGTGGCTCACATTAGGACTTAAAGAACCTTTGGCACATTTCTGAGACAGCAACAGAATATAATATGGCTTGATTGTGTTCGTAAAACTTAAAAAAAAATACAGAGCATTACATCAACAACATACAAACATGTAAAATTCTCAGTTTTCCCAAAGAAAGAAAAATTTACAGAACTTTTTATATGGCACAGAAATTAAGAGTTTAGGCAAGCACGCTTTTTGGAAATGAATATGTTAGTTGTCAAAAAGGCCTCTTACCCCTAAATTAAGAACACTGATAGAATGTGACAATAACATGTTGAAAACATCAGTCTTAAATCAAGAATAAAGTGTTTTAGTCTAGAATAAGTTTGTACAGCATAATGTATGGAGGCTAATACCATGTTACTGTAATCAACCCCTTTACCTCACAAGCCCATATAGCCGCACACTAATACCATTTCCAGAAAAAACTGCACAAGCGCACACAGCTTTTCCTTTTGAAACTCTCACATAACCCAGCAACATACCATTCTGTTTCAATAGCGAACCCAATGCCTTCATATCATTTTCTGTCACTTGAAAAGGATAAACACACAGTATTTCCAATCCTGCTCCATGTTGCCTTTTTCCAGTCACCCTGCATTTAATTGTTCTGAGAATGTGTACATGTAATTTTGAAAAAGTTAATCGCACAGTGCGGTAAATGGGTCAATTACAGTAATTAAAATTCAAAATAATCTACCAAAATCTGTTAAAACAATATAAAATCCAACAAAACCTTTAGCACATGATCAAAATGAAGACATAAAAGTAGGACTACACTAGGGGAAAAAGTGCACTATGGCATTTAGAAACAGGCAGGACTAATATCAGCCTGCACAACTGAGTATACTGAGCATCCGAAGCTGTACATACTGACCAGTTTTTGTCTTAAACAATACAGATTCCTAAACATGCCTTGTAAAGGTGCAATTCCATTCCTACCTGGAAATTAAAACCTTAAGCTTTTGTGAATGGATTGCCAAAAAGTAATGATGCAGTTTAGTAAATGATATACTGGTGTTCTGGAAAAACTCCTGAAAGTGGCCAAACTTTTGCTAACTTCGCCACTGCTTTTACTTCAAAGCAAATACTATGGACACATGAGCTTTACATACAAATATGTCAATCAAATAGCTCCAATATAGTTAATTTCCAGATGGGATCGGAATTGCACATTTACCGGGCATTCTCAAGCTCTACACAGTGTTGACATATCCAAAACATACACAGTGTTGACATACCCAAAACAAGTCGCCCAAGGGCAACGATCGCTCACCTGCCAGTATATGCTCAGGTCAAGTGGCCAAAATGCAAGCTTTCAGCTCAGGCAGGCTAATAAACAGGCTGCAATTCTATAGGATTGGATAGTGAGTGTGTAAACTGTTCCATCATGGACACTTTCTTTAAAATCACTAAATGACCTTGACCTCTAGTATTTATAGAAGTTGAAGTTGATTGCATTTCCATATCACAGAGCTAAATAGCAACAGAAAAAACAACTTTTTCAGTTTTTCCCATACAAAAGCATAAGGGACCAAATTTGACCTTGCCATAAAATAGGTCAAGGTCAACCTAAGGTCATCATTTGTATAAACTTTGTAGTACTAGAGTCCATGATGCTACATACCAAGTTTCAAGGCAATCGGCCCAGTGGTTCTTGAGAAGAAGAATTTTTAATGTTTTTACCATAAATGGGCATGGTGGCCATCTTGGTCAAGTGATCTGGGTCAAATATATAAACTTTTGTTTCTTTATACTGTTAAGGCTCTATATGAAATTTCTCTTCAATCAGCCCAGTGATTTCTGAGGAGAAGTCCTTTGTAAATGTTGACGACGGATGACGAGGACAATGACCTTGACCTCTAGTATTAGAAGGGGTTGACGATGACTGAATTTCCATATCACAGAGGACAATAGCAACAGAAAAATGCACTTTTTCTGCTTTTCCAATTCAAAAGCTTAAGGGACCAAATTTGACCTTGCCATAAAACAGGTCAAGGTCAACCTAAGGTCATCATTTATATAAGCTTTGTAGTACTGGAGTCAAAGATGCTACATACCAAGTTTCAAGGCAATCGGCCAGTGGTTCTGGAGTAGAAGATTTTTTAAGGTTTTTACCATATATGGGCATGGCGGCCATCTTGGTCATGTGACCTAGGCCAAATATATAAACTATCGTTCCCACATCCTGTTAAGTCTTTATATGAAATTTGGCTTCAATCGGCCCAATGGTTTCTGAGGAGAAGATGTTTGAAAATGATGACACCCAATGGCCAAATGACCTTTGATCAAGGTCACTAAATGACCTTGACCTCTCATATTCATAGGTGTGTAAATTGACTACATTTCCATATCACAGAGCACAAAAGCAACAGGAAAATGCACTTTTTCAGATTTTCCAATTCAAAAGCTTAAGGGACCAAATTTGACCTTGACATAAAAAAGGTCAAGGTCAACCCAAGGTCATCATTTATATAAATTTTGCAGTACTGGACTCCAAGATGCTACATACCAAGTTTCAAGCCAATCGGCCAAGTGGTTCTGGAGTAGAAGATTTTTAAAGGTTTTTACCATATATGGGCATGGCGGCCATCTTGGTCATGTGACCTGGGCAAAATATATAAACTATCGTTCCCTCATCCTGTTAAGACTCTATAAGCAATTTGGCTTCAATCGGCCAATTGGTTTCTGAGGAGAAGATGTTTGAAAATGTTGACACCCAATGGACAAATGACCTTTGGTCAAGGTCACTAAATGACCTTGACCTCTCATATTCATAGCTGTTGAAATTGACTACATTTCCATATCACAGAGCACAACAGATACAGAACAAGAGGACCAATGGTCCTGTAGCTCACCTGACACTTGGTCCTGATATATATTTTAATGCTTTTATACATGTATATAGCACCAGGGCAGGGGCAGATAACCCCCCTCCCTTGGGGATTAATGTTGAGTCCCAATTCTATATACCAAGCCACAAGGTCACTGGGCCTTTGTTTCTGGACAAAGATTTCTGAAGAGTTTTTATCATAAATGGGTGTGGCGGCCACCATGTTCATACAACCATGACCATCTGAACAAACTTTGATTCCTTTGACCCAGTATTAAAGCTCCATAATATATGAAACACAGTAATCATTTGTATAAACTATGATGGGCCTGAGTGCCCAATGCTACATACCGGTACCAAGTTTCAAGGTTATAGGCCTTTCGGTTCTCGAGAAAAAGACGTTTGAAGAGTTTTTACCATATATGGGCATGGTGGCCATCTTGGTCAAGTGACCAAGATCATCTGAACAAACTATGGTTCCTTTAAGCCGGTGAAGCTCCATATGAAATATGGCTTCAATTGACCCTAGTGGCCACTGAGAAGATGTTTGAAAATGTTGACGGGTGACAGAATCTCAATGACCTTGTACAAAAGTCAAAGAATGACCTTGACCTTTAACAACACAATATCTTCATCTGGTCATTTAGTCAACCATATATACCAAATATTGCACCTTAGACTTAAATAGTTTCTGAAAAATCCACTGTTTAAGCATTTTCCCATATAAAAGCCTACATAATGTACCAAAGTTGACAGTGTCATAAATTAGGTCAAGGTCAACGCACGATCATTTGTATAAACTATGATGGGCTTGAGTGCCCAAAGCTACATACCAAGTTTCAAGGTCATACACCTTTTGGTTCTGGAGAAGAAGATTTTGAAGGGTTTTTACCATATACGGCATGGCGGCCATCTTGGTCAAGATCCTGAGAACAAACTTTTATTCCCTGATCACACTTAGACTCCATATGAAATTTCGCTTCAATCAGACCAGTGGTTTCAGAGGAGTAGATGTTTTGAAAATCTTGATGACGGACAGACCGACAAAACGACCTTGACCTTTCAGTGACATAATATCTTCATCTGGTCATTTAGTTGACCATATATACCATGTATTGTACCTAAGACTTAAATAGTTTCTGAGAAATCCACTGTATAAGTGTTTTCCCATATAAAAGCCTAGCATACCAAAGTTGACCATGTCGTCAATTAATTCAAGGTCAACACATGGTCATCATTTGTATAAACTATGATGGGCCAGCATGCCCGATGCTACATACCAAGTTTCAAGGTCATAGGCCTTTTGGTTCTAGAGAAGAAGATTTTCGAAGGGTTTTTACCATATATGGGCATGGTGGCCATCTTGGTCATGTGACCCAGACCCCGGGTATGAACTTTTGTACCCCAATCCCACTGAGACTCCATATGACATTTGGCTTCAATCGGCCCAGTGGTTTCAGAGGAGAAGATGTTTGAAAATCTTGACGACGGATGGTCCGACGGAATGACCTTGACCTTTAGAGACATAATATCTTCATCTGGTCATTTAGTCGACCATGTATACCAAGTATTGTACCTAATACTTAAATAGTTTCTGAGAATTCCACTGTTTAAGCGTTTTCCCATATAAAAGCCTAACGTACCAAAGTTGACCAGCCCGTATATTAGGTCAAGGTCAACGCAAGATCATGATTTGTATAAAATATGATGGGCCCCCATGCCCGATGCTATATACCAAGTTTCAAGGTCATAGGCCTTTTGGTTCTGGAGTAGAAGATTTTTGAAGGTTTTTACCATATATGGGCGTGGCGGCCATCTTGGTCATGTGACCTGGACCAAATATATAAACTTTCGTTCCCACATCCCACTGAGACTCCATATGAAATTTGGCTTCAATCGGCCCAGTGGTTTCAGAGGAGAAGATGTTTGAAAATCTTGAAGACGGATGGTCCGACGGAATGACCTT
The DNA here is from genome assembly GCA_963989385.1 of Ctena decussata. Classification (NCBI taxonomy): domain Eukaryota; kingdom Metazoa; phylum Mollusca; class Bivalvia; order Lucinida; family Lucinidae; genus Ctena; species Ctena decussata. The sequence continues at coordinate 22,396,713 of OZ022506.1, forward strand.
GACCTTTAGTGACATAATATCTTCATCTGGTCATTTAGTCGACCATATATACCAAGTATTGTACCTTAGACTTAAATAGTTTCTGAGAAATCCACTGTTTAAGCGTTTTCCAATATAAAAGCCTAACGTACCAAAGTTGACCAGCCCGTATATTAGGTCAAGGTCAACGCAAGATCATGATTTGTATAAAATATGATGGGCCCGCATGCCCGATGCTATATACCAAGTTTCAAGGTCATAGGCCTTTTGGTTCTGGAGTAGAAGATTTTTGAAGGTTTTTACCATATATGGGCGTGGCGGCCATCTTGGTCATGTGACCTGGACCAAATATATAAACTTTCGTTCCCACATCCCACTGAGACTCCATATGAAATTTGGCTTCAATCGGCCCAGTGGTTTCAGAGGAGAAGATGTTTGAAAATCTTGAAGACGGATGGTCCGACGGAATGACCTTGACCTTTAGTGACATAATATCTTCATCTGGTCATTTAGTCGACCATATATACCAAGTATTGTACCTAAGACTTAAATAGTTTCTGAGAAATCCACTGTATAAGTGTTTTCCCATATAAAAGCCTAACGTACCAAAGTTGACCATGCCGTAAATTAGGTCAAGGTCAACGCAAGGTCATGATTTGTATAAACTTTGATGGGTCTGCATGCCCGATGCTACATACCAAGTTTCAAGGTCATAGGCCTTTTGGTTCTGGAGAAGAAGAATTTTGAAGGGTTTTTACCAAATATGGGCATGGCGGCCATCTTGGTCATGTGACCTGGACCAAATATATATACTTTCATTCCCCCATCCCACTGAGACTCCATATGAAATTTGGCTTCAATAGGCCCAGTGGTTTCAGAGGAGAAGATGTTTGAAAATCTTGAAGACGGATGGTCCGACGGAATGACCTTGACCTTTAGTGACATAATATCTTCATCTGGTCATTTAGTCAACCATGTATACCAACTATTGTACCTTAGACTTAAATAGTTTCTGAGAAATCCACCGTTTAAGCGTTCTCCCATATAAAAGCCTAACGTACCAAAGTTGACCATGTCATAAATTAGGTCAAGGTCATCACAAGGTCATGATTTATATAAATTATGATGGGCCCGCACCCCATGCTACATACCAAGTTTCAAGGTCATAGGCCTTTTGGTTCTGGAGAAGAAGATTTTTGAAGCGTTTTTACCATATATGGGCGTGGCGGCCATCTTGGTCATGTGACCTGGACCAAATATATAAACTTTCGTTCCCCCATCCTGTTAAGGCTCCATATGAAATTTGGCTTCAATCCACCCAGTGGTTTCTGAGAAGAAGATGTTTGAAATTGTGGACGCCGACGACGACGCCGACGACGACGACGACGGACGACGGACCAAGTCTATACTATAAGCTCACCACAGGTGAGCTAAAAATGCACTTTTTCAGATTTTCCCATTCAAAAGCATAAGGGACCAAATTTGACCTTGCCATAAAATAGGTCAAGGTCAACCCAAGGTCATGATTTATATAAATTTTGTAGTACTAGAGTCTAAGATGCTACATACCAAGTTTCAAGGCAATCAGCCCATTGGTTCTAGAGCAGAAGATTTTTAAAGGTTTTTACCATATATGGGCATGGCAGCCATCTTGGTCATGTGACCTGGACTAAATATATAAACTTTTGTTCCCCCATCCGACGACTCCGACAACGGACCAAGGCTATACTATAAGCTCACCTTAACAGGTGAGCTAACAATGAAAGAAGAAATGCAGACACCTTTGCTCATATGTTTAACTGCAACAAGATTCAAATGAAGTTTTAATAATTTCATGCAGAGTAATAACTAAAGAGTTAGAAACAAAAAAATATAAAAAAAACAATTGAATAAAACTGACTAGAACTGAAATAAGTGCGAAGAAGAAATTATTGCTTATAAGCTAGAAAAAAAAACTTAATTATATCAATAATTGTACTTTATAAATGAAAAGTATAATGATTACAATAATTACTGGGACTCAATACAGTCAACTCTCGATATCTCAAACACTGATATCTCAAAGTACCATCTTGTATCAAATACTCTAATTTGTACTAATTTCCCATATTTACTGACATCTCAATTCCTCTTATCTCAAACTACTGATATCTCACAGTAAATTTTCTGGGACCAGAAAATTTACTTTGAGATATCAGTTGTATGGGATGAGCTTCGAGATATCGAGCATCGATTGTATGAATCTACTGTAGTTATCCTGATACATGAATTTACAACTGTTATTTATTTGACTATAAGAGATTTTTCCCTCCCCATATATGAGCCGTGATATGACACCAACCAACCAAGTGGCATGTGCGCCCAGCAAAGACTCAGATCAGCCTGGGCATCCACCCAGTATGATCAGAGTCTTCACTGAGCAAAAATGGCAGCTAATGGTGCCTAGGCTAGCTCCATGTCGACAGCAAAGACTCTGATCAGACTGGGGGGATGCCCAGACTGATATGAGTCTTCACTGGGCCCACATGCCACTTTGTTGGTTTTGTTGTGTCGCAGCTCATATCTAAACCTGTCTTGTGTTATTCTACTGTATGATGACTTTTTCCCATCCAAAACAACCAAAACAATCTATATCTAACTTATTATGCAAATCTAGACATATGGTGGTGTTTTTGAAGGGAAATTTCTTCCCCACCCCTGCCCCAATCTTACAGCCAAATAAGGAGGAATACAACAATATGATAGAATATCACTGAGGGGTATTGCAAACAGTGCAGATCCTGATCAGACTGCTCAATGAGCAGTCTGATCTGGATCTACTCTGTTTGTTCAGACAGTTTTGTCCCAGCATTTAAAGCCTTGTATTAAAGCATACATGTAAAATCTCATAGCGATTCAAATAAACTTAAACTTTGGCACAAAATATATGTTCAAATCACCAAGCGGGCACACTATATTGAAATGATGTCGTACTGACACTGACGATGTCCCAATATCAATATCAATAAGACATCATTTCAACGTCATGTACCTGCTGGGTAATACAAGAATTGGCAAAATGCAGTGTCCCACCCGTCTTTGCATTGTCACAAAACAGTTCTAAACCAGAAAAATTTACATATGTTTACACACCAACAACATCAATGAGGATAACACCCGAAATGTAATACCAATGTCTTGCTTCTGCTAGTTGCAGGGGAGACAAAACATGTCAGACACATACTTGTACATGACATATATTAAGACAACACAAATACATGTATTATGCAATCGGAACTTTCATCATTTTCTTAACAAAAACACTTGAAAGAATTTTTTTTCAGACATAAAAAGACAAATACACTCAAAACAAATAGTTTTTTAGATATTAAAAACATAGTATTGTCAGCAACAGCAATAAACAAAAGAAAAAATCTCATCTTATACTTTTTACAATAGTTAACAACATATTTAGTCAGAAGTCCTTTTGAAAGGCATCTGAATGACCATACACATTAATTATAACAAATACATTCTCACACATAAATAAACAAACCATGTTTCTTTGGTTATAAGATGTTTTTTTTTTTCTTTTCAAATATATCCCAGACATCTAGATCCAACTTAAAAGATGGATAAGTATCTGCATGTCCACACATTAAAACACATCTAGATCCATCATACTTTTTGGACTGTTTTGAAAGAAAAAGACGGATCTAGATTTTTGGGGATTTGTTTTGGAACAGAAAAGCCATTCTGTAGTTTAATTTTGCAAGACTGATTTATATTCTTGAGCCACAACATGACAAACCAATGAAGAGACATGTGCACCCAGCAAAGACTCAGATCAGCCTGGGCATCCACTCAAGTTTATCAGAGTCTTGCTGTTGGCATGGAGGTAGGTCAGCCTCTTAGCTACCCTTTAAGGGCACAGTGACGACTCTTATCAGACTGGGTGGATGCCCAGGCTGATGTGAGTCTTAGCTGGGGGGTGGGGGTGCACATACCACTGCTAGTTTTGTCATGTTGGGGTTCATCTGTGGTAATTTTGAAAAAGTTAACAGGATAACCAAAGACATATGGTGCAAATACTTTTCAACATGCAATAATAGTAAAAAAAATCATGGAATTACTTGAGATGCATAGATAGTCCAGGGGATTTCACTCTGACATGACAATATGAAAATATTTACCTTCCTTTTACACAGGGGGACAACTTTTAAAGGAAGGACTTTGCTCCCGAAAGAGTAAGCCCCAGCCACATCAAGAGAAGAATTTACTCTAAACAATAGAATTTATTTTCCTTTGAACAGCAGTCCTCACTGAGACAAGATTCACCTGCTTAAAAGTTTCCCATAGCCTGGTGGCCCCACGAGTAGGGCTTCTACGTTTACAAAATATTGTAAACGTTTACACGAGCACAAGAAAACGAAACGTTTCCGTTTAAACGAACAATACTGTTGAAATTTTATTCTTAGAATCGGACATCTATGAGACGCCCCCATACCTTTATATGTAACCACAATGTGTCATCCAATCATGCACTGTCATTTTCGGGGGGTCAACTCGAAGTTTTCAGTAACCAACGGAATTAATTTCTGTTGACAAATGTCCGATGACAGCAATTATTTCGACGTATTTGATAACTATATGGATTAAATTTATTAAACATCGGACATAATTATCCCCTTGTGTGATAATTACTGTCAATGTTACAAGCTGCAATTATCTCACCTTCTCCGTAAGCTTATCCTGTAAAACACAGGTACTGAGGTAGTCCTAATCTTTTAACTGCACAACACGGGTTGTCGGCAGAAAGTATCTTGCCTTTGATCTGTACCTTATAAAATTAGCTGTGGAAAGACGTGTACAAGTCACTGGTTTGCACAGAGTACACAGAATTTAGAAAATAAAGATTTGAATAGACGTTTCGGAGGACGCCGTCAAGTGCATTAAGATTGACTACTGACGACTATGTAAGACGGCGCCCGTTACTGCGCTATTGATACGTTCCGCCAAGGTGCAGGGGCAACGTTGTTACACACATGACTGTGTAAGATATTATTACTTGGTGGTTTACCGGGTGTTCAGGTTCGGTTAAACAATGTGTGAATTTTGTAAAAGTTTAGCCAATATACACGAACCGTTACCGTTTATCCGTGTAAACGTAGAAGCCCTACCCATGAGAGGTGGGGGTTGGAGGCCTATTACATCTTAGGCATAGCACATGAAAGGCAAAGCCCATCAATCTCCTTTTGCTGCTTCATCCTTTCCTGATTTGAAAATGGTTCAGAGGGTTTTCCAGTCAGTGGCTAGCCAAAAACTTGATCTGAACCTGCAACCCTCTATGCCATAACTGGGCATCTCTAGCCATTGTCCTAGGGTGCCCCTCTAGGCTAGGAAAGTAAATACTACTCCATTTAAGTTCTATCGCTTGTAAACACGTTGGACGAACATGGAACCATATCCAGGTTACACATATGAATACATGTCTACTGGTTTGCACTTTCTTCATTTATTCATGATACATACAGAATACTCAAATAATATGGCTGACAAAAGCAAAAAAAAAATGTATCAATAACAGTTAATAATATCTCATGTCACAGGTAATCTCAAATATTTCTACTAATCTGTAGTGCATTCACAGAGCTTCAAATATGGGTCGGTCTCGATGATATTTCAAAGCTAGCATCTATTAATTCACCCTATTAAAAACATGTATCATAGCCCCTCAAGAGAATTGCCTCAAACAGCCTTTTTAGCCAAATAAGGGAGTATCTTTAATGTTCATGAGCACAAAATATAAAATTTATTAGGTTATAAGATGGAAGCTTAGCCTTCCACAGTTACTACTATTATGTAAATCAGCCTCATGATACAAAACAATACGAAAAATCTGGCGCTGTCTATCGGAAAAATCTAGCTGTCTATCTTGAAAATCTAGATCCATCTTGTAATAAAAGATGGATCTAGGGTTTTCAAACTGTTCTGGAAGATAAAACCTCTATCATATAACTTAATACAGTAATCCATAGCTTCAAGAAAAACTGTGACCTAGACCAGACTTGAATCTACAACCTCTAGTCCATGAGTTTAGAGTGCAACCCCTACCATACACAGATACAGATGGTTCTTGTGACGACTAAATCCTTCATTAACCTCTAATCAGAACCCTGTGCCAATTCCATGAGGAAGATTTAAAGAAGGGCTTCAATTCATGTTTTTTATTGGAAAAAGGATTATATTAGACTCTTGTTATCTCAAACTCTGATATCTCAAAGTTCCCTCCTATATCAACAAATATAGTTTCGACAAATTCCATATTTTTTTTTATGTTTCAACTCCTCTTATTTCAAACCATTGTATCTCAAAGTAAATTTTCTGGGAGCAGAAAATTTACTTTGAGATATCAATAGTTTGATATTAACTTTGACTTCGAGATATCAAGACCTGGGGCCGTATTCATAAAGCCACTTAAGTCGTTGCTATGCGGTTGCTAAGGCTAAATATCTATAAAGGAGATTCCCTACAACTATGAAATTTGGTCTGGAGGAACAGTCTTTGTAAGACTGTTCCTCCAGAGCAAATTTCATAGTTGTAGGGAATCTCCTTCAAAGAAATTTAGCCTTAGCAACAGCATAGCAACCACTTAAGTCGTTTTATGAATACGGCCCCTGACTGTATCTCTAAAATATCATCAAAACCTTTCCGTTTCTGGAGCTCTGACCATGCCCTGTTAGGTCTTGAAGCATTTTGTACAATTAGTTATCGTCTTTGTATTACTAGAAACACTAAAACTTGAAGTATCTGCCTCCAGTTTATCTCTTTCTCTCTCTTCATGAGTCAGTTCAGTTGCAATTTCAGTGAACAGTTTGTCTACATTATCAGCCTCTTTTGCTGAAGTCTCCAAAAATTTCATTTCGTATCTATCAGCCCATTCCTTTCCTATATGTGTTGGTATCTCTCGACTGTTAATCAGATCTATCTTATTTCCTGTAGAGTAAAACAACATAAATGATCATTAACTCTTTGTTGACTAATGGACTTGTCCATCCTTATCATTTGGATGAGTCCATTTTTAAGTTTAGGGGTTTCTGGTGAATGTTTTCACTTTTATTGTATTTCCCATAGAAATGCCTGTAAGCAAACAGTGTAGACCCTGGTAAGATGCAGCATTCTGTGGTGTCTGAACTAGGTCTACATTGTTTGCATATGTCCCCAATATGCGTTTTCGATCTTAAAAGGGTTAATATACTTGCATTTTATGACCAGAAACTTCTGAGCCCAGTTGTTCAATGCACCGATAGCCTAATGAGCTCGTTAAGAGGTCGTCTCATTAAGTGTTTTATGACTTTATAACCAAATACACTGATATTTTTTTGAAAAAATGTGAGAAGCTTTTGCAATGCAAAAGCTTCTCACACTTTTTTCAACAGAAAATATTGGCCTATTTAAAATTTAAACATTTGAAAGTTTAATGAAACGATAACTAAACTAATAACAATGTGGTTAGTTTTGAACAAACAGGCCCAGTTCTACTCAGGCACCTGCTGAAAGGTTTCCATCAGTAACTTTCATGATCCTAGTGATGCATCTGTGTGCCCGAGTAGTTGACACTCATGAATTCTGATCACAGGGTTTCAGGTTCGAGTCCAGCTGGATGCAAGTTTCTGTCCTAAGCTAGGTGGTGACACAGCCCTTTATAATCACCCTCTTATAATCCATGTATGACTGAAATATTGTTAATAAGGACATAAAATTGCAATCATTCATTCATGCACGAGTCCTGAACAAACTATGTGATTACTCTTCCTTATGACAAGGAGCTAGCTCCTGATATTTATTTGGCAAAAAAATTGCAGTATTTTTTGAGTATAGCATATTTGAAGTTTTAAGGTCTCGTTAACTAATGACATCGTTAGTTTTTGAACAACGGGGTGCAGGAATGTTGCATTTTTGGAAAGTCAGTATAATATTCTGAAAAATAGGGAGTGGGGGTTCATTAGAGCAGGGAGTGTTTAATAGGATTAATATGATAATTTAAGGGTTTAAACAAACTAAGAACTTACCAACTAAATACATGAGAACTTTGTGTTTTGCGAAGTTTTCCACATCAATCATCCACTGTGGCAGTGTGTCGAATGTTGACTGTGAGCAGGTGTCGTACACCAGTATCAAAGCGTTGGCAGCCCTGTAGTAACTCTGGGTGATAGAGCGAAACTTTTCTTGGCCTGCCGTATCCCATATCTGTAGCTGTAGTAATATAAAGACATGAATCATTATCAAATATTCACAGGTACATTAAGGTCAATGGGTACACTTTCAGGGGACACAATCCTGCCATTTTCATTTTTGCCTCCCTTCTTTATGGGGATCAACTTTTAAAGGAAAGAATTTGCTCTCTTCAGAGCAAATTCTTTCCTTCAAATGTAGACCCCCTTTGCAAGGGCTTCTTAGTCCAGGGAAGCAAAGTGGGAGTCACAAAAGTTGTTTCCCTTGTAACAAGAGCTGTCGCCTGACAGCATAGCTCGCCTGAATAGGTACTTGCCCATCACATAGTCGCTTTGGAAGTGTGGACTTCTATGCATAAAACTTCAGGCAAGCATGTCCATAATGACAACACATTTATAAACAAGAGGACCAATGGTCCTGTAGCTCACCTGACACTTGGTCCTGATATATATTTTAATGTTTATGATGGGCTTGAGTGCCCAAAGCTACATACCAAGTTTCAAGGTCATACACCTTTTGGTTCTGGAGAAGAAGATTTTGAAGGGTTTTTACCATATACGGCATGGCGGCCATCTTGGTCAAGACCCTGAGAACAAACTTTTATTCCCTGATCACACTTAGACTCCATATGAAATTTCGCTTCAATCAGACCAGTGGTTTCAGAGGAGTAGATGTTTTGAAAATCTTGATGACGGACAGACCGACAAAATGACCTTGACCTTTCAGTGACATAATATCTTCATCTGGTCATTTAGTTGACCATATATACCATGTATTGTACCTAAGACTTAAATAGTTTCTGAGAAATCCACTGTATAAGCCTTTTCCCATATAAAAGCCTAACATACAAAAGTTGACCATGTCGTCAATTAATTCAAGGTCAACACATGGTCATCATTTGTATAAACTATGATAGGCCAGCATGCCCGATGCTACATACCAAGTTTCAAGGTCATAGGCCTTTTGGTTCTAGAGAAGAAGATTTTTGGAGGGTTTTTACCATATATGGGCATGGTGGCCATCTTGGTCATGTGACCCAGACCCCGTGTATAAACTTTCGTTCCCCAATCCCACTGAGACTCCATATGAAATTTGGCTTCAATCGGCCCAGTGGTTTCAGAGGAGAAGATGTTTGAAAATCTTGACGACCGATGGTCCGACGGAATGACCTTGACCTTTAGTGACATAATATCTTCATCTGGTCATTTAGTCGACCATGTATACCAAGTATTGTACCTAATACTTAAATAATTTCTGAGAAATCCACTGTTTAAGCGTTTTCCCATAAAACAGCCTAACGTACCAAAGTTGACCATCCCGTAAATTAGGTCAAGGTCAACGCAAGATCATGATTTGTATAAAATATGATTGGCCCGCATGCCCGATGCTACATACCAAGTTTCAAGGTCATAGGCCTTTTGGTTCTGGAGAAGAAGATTTTTGAAGAGTTTTTACCATATATGGGCATGGCGGCCATCTTGGTCATGTGACCTGGACCAAATATACAAACTTTCATTCCCCCATCCCACTGAGACTCCATATGAAATTTGGCTTCAATCGGCCCAGTGGTTTCAGAGGAGAAGATGTTTGAAAATCTTGACGACGGATGGTCCGACGGAATGACCTTGACCTTTAGTGACATAATATCTTCATCTGGTCATTTAGTCAACCATGTATACCAAGTATTGTACCTTAGACTTAAATAGTTTCTGAGAAATCCACCGTTTAAGCGTTTTCCAATACAAGAGGACCAATGGTCCTGTAGCTCACCTGACACTTGGTCCTGATATATATTTTAATGTTTATGATGGGCTTGAGTGCCCAAAGCTACATACCAAATTTCAAGGTCATACACCTTTTGGTTCTGGAGAAGAAGATTTTGAAGGGTTTTTACCATATACGGCATGGCGGCCATCTTGGTCAAGACCCTGAGCACAAACTTTTATTCCCTGATCACACTTAGACTCCATATGAAATTTCGCTTCAATCAGACCAGTGGTTTCAGAGGAGTAGATGTTTTGAAAATCTTGATGACGGACAGACCGACAAAATGACCTTGACCTTTCAGTGACATAATATCTTCATCTGGTCATTTAGTTGACCATATATACCATGTATTGTACCTAAGACTTAAATAGTTTCTGAGAAATCCACTGTATAAGCCTTTTCCCATATAAAAGCCTAACATACCAAAGTTGACCATGTCGTCAATTAATTCAAGGTCAACACATGGTCATCATTTGTATAAACTATGATAGGCCAGCATGCCCGATGCTACATACCAAGTTTCAAGGTCATAGGCCTTTTGGTTCTAGAGAAGAAGATTTTTGAAGGGTTTTTACCATATATGGGCATGGTGGCCATCTTGGTCATGTGACCCAGACCCCGCGTATAAACTTTCGTTCCCCAATCCCACTGAGACTCCATATGAAATTTGGCTTCAATCGGCCCAGTGGTTTCAGAGGAGAAGATGTTTGAAAATCTTGACGACGGATGGTCCGACGGAATGACCTTGACCTTTAGTGACATAATATCTTCATCTGGTCATTTAGTCGACCATGTATACCAAGTATTGTACCTAATACTTAAATAGTTTCTGAGAAATCCACTGTTTAAGCGTTTTCCCATATAAAAGCCTAACATACCAAAGTTGACCATCCCGTAAATTAGGTCAAGGTCAACGCAAGATCATGATTTGTATAAAATATGATGGGCCCGCATGCCCGATGCTACATACCAAGTTTCAAGGTCATAGGCCTTTTGGTTCTGGAGAAGAAGATTTTTGAAGAGTTTTTACCATATATGGGCATGGCGGCCATCTTGGTCATGTGACCTGGACCAAATATATAAACTTTCATTCCCCCATCCCACTGAGACTCCATATGAAATTTGGCTTCAATCGGCCCAGTGGTTTCAGAGGAGAAGATGTTTGAAAATCTTGACGACGGATGGTCCGACGGAATGACCTTGACCTTTAGTGACATAATATCTTCATCTGGTCATTTAGTCAACCATGTATACCAAGTATTGTACCTTAGACTTAAATAGTTTCTGAGAAATCCACTGTTTAAGCGTTTTCCCATATAAAAGCCTAACGTACCAAATTTGACCATGTCATAAATTAGGTCAAGGTCATCACAAGGTCACAATTTATATAAATTATGATGGGCCCGCATGCCCGATGCTACTTACCAAGTTTCAAGGTCATAGGCCTTTTGGTTCTGGAGAAGAAGATTTTTGAAGGGTTTTTACCATATATGGGCGTGGCGGCCATCTTGGTCATGTGACCTGGACCAAATATATAAACTTTCGTTCCCCCATCCTGTTAATGCTCCATATGAAATTTGGCTTCAATCCACCCAGTGGTTTCTGAGAAGAAGATGTTTAAAATTGTGGACGCCGACGACGACAACGACGGACGACGGACCAAGTCTATACTATAAGCTCACCACAGGTGAGCTAATAAAAGCCTAACGTACCAAAGTTGACCATGTCATAAATTAGGTCAAGGTCATCACAAGGTCACGATTTATATAAATTATGATGGGCCCGCATGCCCGATGCTACATACCAAGTTTCAAGGTCATAGGCCTTTTGGTTCTGGAGAAGAAGATTTTTGAAGGGTTTTTACCATATATGGGCGTGGCGGCCATCTTGGTCATGTGACCTGGACCAAATATATAAACTTTCGTTCCCCCATCCTGTTAAGGCTCCATATGAAATTTGGCTTCAATCCACCTAGTGGTTTCTGAGAAGAAGATGTTTAAAATTGTGGACGCCGACGACGACACCGACGCCGACGACGCCGACGACGACGGACCAAGTCTATACTATAAGCTCACCACAGGTGAGCTAACAAAAGCTATCTAAGAAATAAGTCTTAAAATAAAATTAAAATAAAAAAATCCACATGAAATTTCAAAGTCCATGAGCTTGAGGTCAAAGAACTAAGCGGTAGGGGTGGGGGGGTGGGGGGGGGGGGGGTGGGGGGGGGGGGGGGGGGCTAGGATGTAACAAAACCTTGAACCATTATCTAACATCAGTCCAAGTATTAGTATCAACTGAGTCCATCGTGGCACTGTGAAACTATGTCTTCCTAAATATAAAACTTTAACCAAAATCTATAAGACAAAATTCTAAGTCGATGACCTTGACTTCAAGGTCATCCAGTGGGGTAAGTATATAGTGTTTTGTAAAAACTCAAAAAAGTGTCTAACATCAGTTCAAGTGTAAACTAAATCTCTGCCAAGCATTATGAATCAGTATGCAATTAGAAAACTTTAATAAAGAACAAATTTCCAAAGTCCGTGACCTTGACATCAAGGTCACTGAGCAGGGTTGGGGTAGTACTCAGCAAAACTTTGGACTAATATCTAACTAAAGTGAAAATATAAAAAGAATTCATCACTGGGTTCAGGAGATATGTGTCTTTAAAAGACTTTAACCAAAACATCCAATCAATAAAAAGACAATTTTCTAACTCCATGACCTTGACATCAAGGTCACTGAGGGAGGTGGGGGTAGTACCTTGGAAAACTTTGGACCAATATCTAACTACAGTGCAAGTATCAAAGGAATCCATCCATGGGTTAAGGAGATATTGGGCTTTATAAAACTTTAACCAAAACATCCAGTCCAAAAATACTCCCAATTTTCTAAGTCCATGACCTTGACATCAAGGTCATGGAGTGGGTGGGGGTGGTACCCTGTTAAACTTTGGACCAATATCTACCTACAGGGCAAGTATCAAAAGAATCCATCCATGGGTTAAGGAGATATAGGTCTATAAAAAACTTTAACCAAAACATCCAATCCGGACGCCGACGCTGACGCGGACGTGGACGCGGACGCTGACGCCGGGGTGACAACAATAGCTCTTCCTGAACTTTCGTTCAGGCGAGCTAAAAATGGCAGAAACACCTGGGGTGTATCCATACACTGGAACCTATGAAGAATCAATGGGCACATAAGGAAACGAGCTGGCACAAACAGACGGCTTGAGCTCAACCACACTGATGCAGCATCTTTGTTCAAATATCTATTTGGAATCTTTGATACACTATCAGTCTCCAAAATTCTCACAAAGGATCAAATTCACAGACTTTCCACCCAAGTGAAAATTACAACCTGTTCCCACAGTAAGTTTTGAACTGGATCTAAAGTGGTATAATTAATCTGGTATGGCTCTTTCCCAGTCAGAAACATAAACGTGAAATTTAATCTGCAATAACTATCTCGGTTTGTCCAAGATAAACCACAGAAACTATCTCAGTTGAGCAAACATATGAAATTTAGGATAATTATCCTTGATTGCATCCCATGGGCATTTGCTTTGATTAGAAGAAATTTGTGTGTTGTAACATTAACAGGACTTCAGTGAAGCTACTAAATTACATTTGTTACACAGAAGAACCTGACACCGTTATGGACAAGAATGCCAAGTCAATTCGAGATGTTTAAACTGATCAACTACCTCAGTTTGAAACTTGCAGTGGGAACAAAGTATAAGTTACCTTTATCTTTTCCCCATCAATTTCCACTGTCTTTATCATGAAGTCAACCCCTATTGTTGCTGCTTGGCCTGGAGGAAATAGACCCTGAAAGTAACAAATAATTGAAAATTTGCAATTATTACAGGCATATGCTTAGTATGGCCAGGCTCCAGTTCTCCACCCATTTCTTATGCTTTAAGTTTATACATTTTTAAATTTGAGCCACATGACAAACAAACAAGAGCTGTCGCCTGACAGCATAGCTCGCCTGAATAGGTGCTTGCCCATCACACAGTCGCTATGGTGGTGTGGACTGCTTTGCATAAAACTTCAGGCAAGCATGTCCATAATGACAACATATTTATAAACAAAAGCTATCTCAGAAATAAGTCTTAAAATAAAATTAAAATAAAACAAGAGGACCAATGGTCCTGTAGCTCACCTGACACTTGGTCCTGATATATATTTTAATGTTTATGATGGGCTTGAGTGCCCAAAGCTACATACCAAGTTTCAAGGTCGTACACCTTTTGGTTCTGGAGAAGAAGATTTTGAAGGGTTTTTACCATATACGGCATGGCGGCCATCTTGGTCAAGACCCTGAGAACAAACTTTTATTCCCTGATCACACTTAGACTCCATATGAAATTTCGCTTCAATCAGACCAGTGGTTTCAGAGGAGTAGATGTTTTGAAAATCTTGATGACGGACAGACCGACAAAATGACCTTGACCTTTCAGTGACATAATATCTTCATCTGGTCATTTAGTTGACCATATATACCATGTATTGTACCTAAGACTTAAATAGTTTCTGAGAAATCCACTGTATAAGCCTTTTCCCATATAAAAGCCTAACATACCAAAGTTGACCATGTCGTCAATTAATTCAAGGTCAACACATGGTCATCATTTGTATAAACTATGATAGGCCAGCATGCCCGATGCTACATACCAAGTTTCAAGGTCATAGGCCTTTTGGTTCTAGAGAAGAAGATTTTTGAAGGGTTTTTAACATATATGGGCATGGTGGCCATCTTGGTCATGTGACCCAGACCCCGCGTATAAACTTTCGTTCCCCAATCCCACTGAGACTCCATATGAAATTTGGCTTCAATCGGCCCAGTGGTTTCAGAGGAGAAGATGTTTGAAAATCTTGACGACGGATGGTCCGACGGAATGACCTTGACCTTTAGTGACATAATATCTTCATCTGGTCATTTAGTCGACCATGTATACCAAGTATTGTACCTTAGACTTAAATAGTTTCTGAGAAATCCACTGTTTAAGCGTTTTCCCATATAAAAGCCTAACATACCAAAGTTGACCATCCCGTAAATTAGGTCAAGGTCAACGCAAGATCATGATTTGTATAAAATATGATGGGCCCGCATGCCCAATGCTACATACCAAGTTTCAAGGTCATAGGCCTTTTGGTTCTGGAGAAGAAGATTTTTGAAGGGTTTTTACCATATATGGGCATGGCGGCCATTTTGGTCATGTGACCTGGACCAAATATATAAACTTTCATTCCCCCATCCCACTGAGACTCCATATGAAATTTGGCTTCAATCGGCCCAGTGGTTTCAGAGGAGAAGATGTTTGAAAAGCTTGACGACGGATGGTCCGACGGAATGACCTTGACCTTTAGTGACATAATATCTTCATCTGGTCATTTAGTCAACCATGTATACCAAGTATTGTACCTTAGACTTAAATAATTTCTGAGAAATCCACCGTTTAAGCGTTTTCCCATATAAAAGCCTAACGTACCAAAGTTGACCATGTCATAAATTAGGTCAAGGTCATCACAAGGTCACGATTTATATAAATTATGATGGGCCCGCATGCCCGATGCTACATACCAAGTTTCAAGGTCATAGGCCTTTTGGTTCTGGAGAAGAAGATTTTTGAAGGGTTTTTACCATATATGGGCGTGGCGGCCATCTTGGTCATGTGACCTGGACCAAATATATAAACTTTCGTTCCCCCATCCTGTTAAGGCTCCATATGAAATTTGGCTTCAATCCAACCAGTGGTTTCTGAGAAGAAGATGTTTAAAATTGTGGACGCCGACGACGACGACGACGCCGACGACGACGACGACGGACCAAGTCTATACTATAAGCTCATCACAGGTGAGCTAAAAATCCACATAAAATTTTCAAGTCCATGAGCATCAACTGAGTCCATCGTGGCACTGTGAAATTATGTCTTCATGTCTTCATAAATATAAAACTTTAACCAAAATCTTTAAGTCAAAATTCAAAGTCGATGACCTTGACTTCAAGGTCATCCAGTGGGGTAAGTGTTTTGTAAATCCTCAAAAAAGTGTCTAACATCAGTTCAAGTATAAACTAAATATCTGCCAAGCATTATGAATCAGTACGCAATTAGAAAACTTTGATAAAGACCAAATTTCCTAAGTCCCTGACCTTGACATCAAGGTCACTGAGCGGGGTTGGGGTAGTACTCTGTAAAACTTCGGACTAATATCTAACTACAGTGCAAATATAAACAGAATTCATCTATGGGTTCAGGAGATATGTGTCTTTAAAAAACTTTAACCAAAACATCCAATCAATAAAAAGACAAATTTCTAAGTCCATGACCTTGACATCAAGGTCACTGAGGGGGGTGGTGGTAGTACACGGGAAAACTTTGGACCAATATGTAACTAGAGTGCAAGTATCAAAGGAATCCATCCATGGGTTAAGGAGATATTGGGCTTTATAAAACTTTAACCAAAACATCCAGTCCAAAAAAACTCCCAATTTTCTAAGTCCATGACCTTGACATCAAGGTCACTGAGTGGGGTGGGGGTGGTACCCTGTTAAACTTTGGACCAATATCTAACTACAGTGCAGGTATCAAAAGAATCCATCCATGGGTTAAGGAGATATAGGTCTTTAAAAAACTTTAACCAAAACATCCAACCGGACGCCGACGCCGACGCCGACGCCAGGGTGACAACAATAGCTCTTCCTGAACTTTCGTTCAGGCGAGCTAAAAAAGAAAAAAAAAAGTGGCTCATGTGCCCAACAAAGACTCAAATCAACCTGGGCACCTGCCCAGTCTGGGTTCAAGGTTATAAAACTTGAGAATAATCTCAAACTCAAAATAAAGCACACTGATTGGCTGCTTCTGAGCATGTGCTCGGAAGGAGCCAATCAGTGTGTGCTTTATTTATATTTTGAGAATGTACTCAAGGTTATAAAACTTGAGAATAATCTTAAACTCAAAATAAAGCACACTGATTGGCTGCTTCCGAGCATGTGCTTGGAAGGAGCCAATCAGTGTGCTTTATTTTGATTTTGAGAATGTACTCAAGTTTTATAACCTCGGGGTCTGATCAGAGTCTATTATGATCCATTTCTGATTAGAAAGCAAAGGAGGAAAAGGCTGCCAATCCAGGGATGCTAAACATGACAAAAATTATCATTCATGCAGGTACAACAACTCTTCTTAACATTTCAGCATACTGCCTTTATCAAAGAAACAAAATTTTGCACAATAATAGACCCTTTTCACATTGTTATCTCCCCTAGTCTCGCGGCCCGTTACCTGGCGAGACTTTGCGTTACCTTGCAGGAATGGGGCAACGCTTGGATACAACAATATAAATCTATAAGCTTTTTGATGATAAACTAATTAATATATTTATAATTACACAGTGATTTCAGATTATTGTCGTTCAAATCGTTTACTGTTAAATATTTATTCATTTTTATAATGTGTATGCGTTCTGCTGTTTAGAAACATCTATTTTCCGATATAATAAAGTGAAAATAGAGTACCGGTATTTACAGGGAAGTTCTTGCATTTTCCATAGGTGTGATTTTTCAGAAGGTGTGAAAAACATGTTTAATGTCATCACACTGCCTATCAATGCTTTTCAAACGTTGTTTCGCAATCTAATGAAAGTCTTTAGAGTCTATGCAGCCTGGAGCCGTGAAACAAAACTTTATCACTTGTTTCATGACTCTAATAATGAAGTGATTTAGAGATTACTTATTTCTAAAAGCACTTTTTTATTAAAGGGGGTTAGATTGGAAAAGGTATATTTGTTAGAGCAAAATCAAATGGAATAAAAAATATTCTGTGTTTTTCGAATCTTAAATTCAACGTATATAATAATACAGTTGGCTCAGTTTCTCTATAATTTACATCAGGATTTATACCTGTTTCTGACTTCTGTGTAACTATATTTTTTTCAAGCCATTCATCCTATGAAATAAAGTTCAAAAGAGCATAAAGAATGCGGCTGTGTAATTGCAGAGTGCGTATTTTAGGCGGATCATCAGCTTTATTTGTAAAATAAAGACAAGTCTTCACAATATTTGACGAACAAGATTGCAGAAAATAAAGATACCAATTTTATTAAATAATTGATAAGAATATAAATGATCATAACAAGGTAATGATCATTCATTACATGTAAAGTCTCATATCTTATGCCCCATCTGTGTAATGTCTCGCCGATTATCGGGACATAACGCGTTACCTGAGCGGTATGCACATGCGAAGAAACAATGTGAAAAAGGTCTATTACATTTTGCCCTAATGCCGTAACTTGTTTACACTATGTGACACCATCAAAATTTTGATGCAATGTTTTTTTTACAACACAGTATCAATGACCTATCACAATGTAGGTGCTATAATTAGGACATGAAAACAGAAAAAAATACAATGCCACCAATCCCACCATGTCCTTTCCTGTCGGTGTTTTTGTCGGAAATTTTGTTATATTATGTGTTGTTGTATTAATGATTACTACTCTTTATCCCTTCGGATAATTAATTACGGATCACAAAAGCCGTTTCCCTCTGTAAAGTGGCAAGACACATGGTTGTATCCATTCACTTTATATATGACCCGCAACACGACAAAACCAATACAGTGGCATGTGGGCACAGTGAAGACTCAGAGTCTGGGCGGCTGCTCAGTCTGATCAGCATCTTCCCTGTCCATACTGATCTTAGTATCTTACATGTAGCAACCCTTTATGTGCAAGGAACTACTCTGATCAGACTGGCCAACTGCCTCTTCACTGGGCGCACATCCACTTTGTTGGTTAAATGGTTTAGTCGTGTCATGGCCCAAAAAATATCTACATGTCAGTACCCAGATATTTAATTTCATACAGTGAGTCTTATTTTTAACAACATAACTAAAAATCTAAGTGCTTCTAATCACCTTTAATAATCCTTCAGCCACTTGTAGAAGTTTATATATAATAGTCATACAGTACCTTTGTCTGGCTAATGATTATTGTTTTAATATGAGCGGTGACGCGAGAAAACCAACAAAGTGGTTGTGCACCCAGCGCAGACTCAGATCAGCCTGGGCATCTGCCCAGTCTGCCCAGAGTCTTCGCTGTCCACATGGAGGTAGCTTACACTCTTAGCTACCCTTTAAGCGCTTAGCAAAAAGATCAGCCTAGGCTGATCTGAGCCTGCGCTGGGCGCACAAGTGGTTGTGCGCCCAGCGCAGACTCAGATCAGCCTGGGCATCAGCCCAGTCTGACCAGAGTCTTCGCTGTCCGTATGGAGGTAGCTTACACTCTTAGCTACCCTTTAAGCGCTTAGCAAAAATTTCAGCCTAGGCTGATCTGAGTCTGCGCTGGGCACACAACCACTAATCATATATCACTAATCCCATGTTTGTCTTACACGTCTATACCTACCTGTGTAAATCTGCGAACAAGACATGTCTTCCCGACCCCTGCATCACCAATCAGCACAACTTTGAACAAGTATTTATAGTCCTCCATGACACACTGGTTCTACCATGAAGACAACACACAGGAATTCAAAACTTTTGTAACATTCCTGAAAAGTTTTAAAACAGTAAACATGGTAAATGCAGTGATGAAAATAGCTGAATTTTCAAACAGCCATCAGGATTCAGGATCTATGCTGTTTGCCTTCTAGTCTTTGAGTTCTCAATATGATATAGCTTGGATGAAATGTTGTTTGAAAATTTGCAGATGTAAATTTTGCTTAATACTTTTTGGTGCATTAAGGAATACGGTAAAACATGTACATGTATCGTGATGTATGTACATTATAAGAGATGCACTTGGGGTTGGGGGGGGGGGGGGGGGGGGGGGGGGGGGGGGGGGAGGAGGAGGGAAGGGGCAGAGTATGGTATGTTGCAGGGATTCATGGGTTTACATCTACAGTAAGGCAACCAGCAACTGAAAAACTATATCAACCCAGCAGTAAATGGGTACCTTTTTCAACTTGGGGTAGAAGAGTTCATTAGGCATTAATGGATTATTTCGTGTTTGTTTGTAAACAGGGCTTCCACTAACTTTTAACATGGTGTCAGTTTTGGATGTATTGAGAGAATGTTTTGGAAGTCTGAAGTTTTTAGGAATGACTTATGCATGATTATTTGTATTCCCCACCCCCCTCCCCACGTTTCACACGCAAACATCTTTAATACTGAGTGAACTTTTTGGTTCTACGAAGGGGAAGCCTGCGCATTTGCGCAGTCTATTCAGAGTCATTCCTGTTTGTTTGTGACCAATACGTAAGTCCTGAGCATTCTAAAAACTGAAACTCGCCAAAGTTATGATGGTTGCACTGTCTGTTTAACGTACCGAAATTGCATTTATAGCCCCAGTCTATCTTTGTATATATGGTCTAATATCGATTTGGAGGAAATGACTGGTGTGGTTTACAATCATAGATCTGAATATAATCTGATGCTGCCAAATCTAAAGTATATAAGTATTAATTTCTACATTTCTGCCCACTTCCTCCCTCCCCCAAAAATTTGGGGGGCAAAATGTCCAGGGGGCGAAACATCTAGTAGGGGCGAAACCACCAGAGGCGAAACGTCATGGGGGCGAAACGTCTAGAGGAGGGAAAGGATTTGGGGCAAAACGTCCCGGAACCCTGAAACGTGGTCCGTTGTGTCCTGAAACGTGGCCCCTTTTGTCCTGAAACATGGTCCGTTTTGTCCCAACCATGGTCCGTTTTGTCCTTGGTCCGCTTTGTCTGAATACCGCAAAATCTGAGCATGGGCATGCGCTGTGCGGAACTCCGAAGTCCCTTATTTGTTGTTGTTGAGCCTTTTGGGCAAGTAACTCTCTTGTAGATTCTTGAGGTATATTGTGTCTTCTTTACGTCCACGTTTGACTAGTGCCTGCTGAATTATCCTGGCACAACCTGTTTTCGACCGCTTTAGCATTATTTTGTCTCTTTTTATTTACCTTCAAGTCAAATTCTTTTGATTTTGCCTTACATGGTCCCTCAGTCAAAGCGCAACAAACACAGGACAATAAAGTTCTGAGTTCTCTTCTGTGTGTCTAGCTAGGCCCTTTATTTTGGATTGATTGATTTATTGCTTAACATCCACGGTAAACATCTATGGTCATGTCGGGATGGTCAGTTAACCTAACCACACTATTCCTGGGCAGGCTTAGACCTCCTAAGCGGTTAACCAGTACTAAGTGCACATACTTTCACCAGTAACTGACAACTGCCATTCTTAAATCAGCGGAAGGAGAAACGAAAGTATGTGGCCAGACCGGGTTTCGAACCCAGGACCTCTGATTTATGAGTCAGGTGCCCTACCGATTGCGCTACGAGGCCCGGCCCTTTATTTTGGAATTTATCAGAGGTAGGACATACTGAAAATTAACAACCTAAATCCGACCGCCCTGGGTAAATATTTTATGACCAAAAGAAATTGCCCTGTAAATGTTTCTGTTGTCACAGTACAACCTTACAAATTCAAAACACATACAAACTAGTTTTGGATACGAGCAAGCAGACCAACACATTATGTCAATATACATCAGGTACATTTCTCTGAATGAACAGCTGAATTACTGGGGGTAGGGTTTAAGTTAATGGTATACGATAACTGTTGTACTATCTACAGAGACAAAACAAGTGCATTTCAACAGAAGTGAACCTTGGCCTCACATCAGTATAAAAGATAACTGTTGAAGATGTGACACATAGATAATTTTAAAAAAGCAGGGAAAATAAAGCAAACTGCCATAAGCACAGTAGACCAAATATTTACCACAATATAAATTTGTGTGTTTAGATTTTCAGTTTTGTTGGGTAACAATGGTCATGGAAAACACTTTTAATCATGAAGATGTATATACAATGATTTATTGAATAT
The DNA here is from genome assembly GCA_963989385.1 of Ctena decussata. Lineage (NCBI taxonomy): Eukaryota > Metazoa > Mollusca > Bivalvia > Lucinida > Lucinidae > Ctena > Ctena decussata. The sequence goes on from OZ022506.1 coordinate 22,418,548, forward strand.
TGTTTCAAACTTGTATAAATAGTAGCCATGGAAACTAGCAGATAATTTGGTAATAAGAAAAATATCATGAAAACATGATACTTCTATGCAATGCTTATTCATGGTTCACACTCAACTACCAAACCTTAAAGGAATGATAGTGGTCAAGGTACCCATATCATAAGTCCGAACTCGTAGGTCATTTAAACATAGACAATTCCGGAATATTTTAGATACACAGACATGGACCCCAAAACAGAGGTGTGATAAGGTGCCCGCGGGATAGTAAGCATCACCTGCCTATTATAATACACCCGCCATATCTATGTATCTGTGGAAAAAGTCAGTGAAAATGAAAGTCCGGTATTTGAAAGCTTAACTAAGCTTCGGCTGAGGCCATCAAATCGGAGATTAGTTTAGAAACGGCCACATTGTAGGGATCAACAAGGTCATGGTGTCTCCCATAAAACTTTTTAACTGTCGCCACAAGCTTTGCTTTATGATAACCCTGCTTCAACAGTTTTTGAGTGAGTAGCTTCCCTCTTTCAACAACAGTGATTTGTTTCACTATTTGGGAAATGGTGCCGGTGCCCGCAGAATAGGGAAAAATCGTGTCGTAATTTCTCCTTAAATTTGGAAAACATGCGACTGTTCCGATCTGGGTAATAATTCTTTCAGAAACACCTTTATTGGCTCAAGTGGTGGAATAGGGGACCTGAAACTGAAGATATAATATTTAAATTCAAATATAGCTATATATCTGCCAGTTCTCTTAAGCAAGCAAGTAATTTTATGGTTGTAGAAAATGGTCCCTAGAAAAATTCTTCCTGCAATTGGGAATTTTTCAACTTGCAGTTGGGAAAAAAGATACTATTTTGAATTGGGACTGGTGCCTTTTATGGGCACCACTTACATAGAGAAAAAAACCACTGAACAAAGTCTTGATATTTGAAACAGGCCCTAGCATAGCGGACTAGTTGAGAAACATAAACTCTGTATGCAGGTGCCGAAGGGATATTACTACTCAGAAATGGAAAGTTAACTATGGGAAAGTTGAAGTCGTCCCTCTTGTCATAAAGCCTAGTAACAAGCTTTTCATTGTCAATATAGAGATAGCAATCTAAGTATGAAGCAGATGAACTGGACTCTGTGGTATCTTTAATTTCAAGTTCACATTGAGAGCCGTTGTATAAACTCCGCCTCATACCCGTAAAGAAACAAGTCGGCAAGTAAGGAAATAGCTGCCTAACATGCCTGTCCCTGCTGTAAGCAAAGATACCATTACACCTGGAAAATTCAGCTTGTTAAGATCTATATGAGGCAAAGTCTTAGGTGGTGGTCGAAATTAGGTCGTGCCGGGATATTGGTTCCATGTCAGTGTGCGCATTATGACTGCAGCTCCTGCAGCCCATCATAACCGCAAATAATTTAAAACATGAAGCATTACTGACATGAATTCGCCGTCTTTCGCTATAAAAGATCATTTTTGTAACAATTAAAAACGAAAATTACATTACTCGTTAATTTTTGTTTTGCTGGCTTCTGGTTATCTGCATAAATTATCGGAAACAGAGAACCAGATTTCATGGTCGGGTTCCCAAGTTACTTTTTTTTCGGCTAATGTCAGATTCGCATCTTAAAGAGGTCAACAGAAATACCGTTAAAATGGTGACGAGAGAGACATATGAGACATAGAATTTTTATTCACTGTCAAATACATAAAACAATTAACATAAGCCCTAACATAAGCCCTATAGGGCTTTATCTCGACAAACATATGTAAAAATAAGAATGAACATATAATAAAAACTTTTAAGCTGGAAAACCACCCCTTGGCCACTGAAAATTGAGCGCTGTAAAATCCAAGATGGCGGCGCCCAAGGAATTTCAGAAAAAAAAATTTCATCATTCTTGTCTCATTTATATTGCTATTCATTATCTTTCTGAACTTCTTTAGGATTGATGGGGAACCTGACATAGTAAAGAGCTCAGTACTGATTGCTTCGAGTCTGAAAACCCAACATATGAACTTGATTCAAAATTACGCCAGCAGGAAGTCAACACTGACAAACTATACCTCTATTTTTTTCAAGCCCTCTCAGAAAAATTTCGAAGAACTTATTAATGATTCACCTCAATGATAAAGCTATACAGACTGACATTGCAATCCTCGATTTCTCAAAGGCATTTGACACAGTACCACATGAAGAACTCTTATGTAAACTCGAAAGCTATGGTATTATAGGATCTTTACATAAATGGCTTAGAACAGTCTTAACCAAAAGACATATGCGAGTTGTCATAGAAGGTGAAGCATCAGATAAGGTCACAGTTGATTCAGGAGTCCCGCAGAGAACAGTTCTGGGCACGTTCTCTTTCTGTGCCACATCAATGACTTACCCCAAGTAGTCTCGTCACAAGTATGTCTATTTGCAGACGACTGTCTGTTGTATCGACCGATAAGATCACAGTCGGATCACACTACTCTGCAGAACGATCTCTTGGAATTAGAGAGATGGGCTGATAAATGGGACATGCGATTTAACGCCAAAAAGTGTTATATTATGAGCATAAACAACAAATCTTCTCATTTCTACAGTCTAAGTAATCACATTCTGAAGCAAGTGGAAGAAAATCCTTATCTAGGAATCACACCTACTGAAAACCTGAAATGGTCATCTCACATAACAAAAATAACCAAAAAGGCAAGCTCAAATGTTGGATTTCTGAGATGCAATTTAAGAAAAACTATCCACAAGACTGCCGAAAAACTGCAGATATATCACTTGTTCGCTCAGTGCTGGACTATAGCTCCATAGTATGGGATCCTCATCATGCTCGAGATATTGAGAAACTTGAAAGAGTTCAGAGACATGCGGCCCGCTTTATTACCGGGGATTACAATTCAAGAGAAGAAGGCAGTGTCACTGGAATGCTTGAAAGGCTTAATCTGGAAACTCTCCAGCGTAGGCGCAGTATTTGTAGACTTTTCTTTTTAATTTTTAAAGAGTAAGGTGGTCGAGGGGTTGGTACCAGCAATAAATCCAGATGAATTTCTAAAACCACTAAAACCAAAGAGCATAGAACCAAAAAAGTTTAAAGATTATAAAAGTGTTAACATTGTTGAAAAACATTAAGTAAACAATACAAGAGGATTTATTATTGAGCAGTGTCGTAGGGATCAATTGAAAAACTCATTCTTCGTAAAGACTGTTATTGAGTGGAATCACTTAGAAGAAGCAGTTGTGCATGCAGAGACAGTTGAGGGCTTTAAAACCCTTCTACAGGAGAATTTGGACTAAAACTCTCTCTCGCAGTGCGTCACGCTGAGAAGCCCTGCACTGTACAGAAGCAGAAGCAGAAGTAATAAATTTATGAACATATAATAAATAGCAACATGCACAATAAAATACTACAAAGTACTCATTTAATGATATGTATTTAGGTACAGCCTAGAAACGGGCATTGCATTTTTAGGTCTAGCTTTCAGCAATCTTCACACCTTATAATTATCTGTTCCTGTAGCAGTATAACAGAGGTGCGGTATCCCGTGCTTCCAGTTTACGCGGTGCGGTACAACCTATTTTACCTGTGGTTCTGATCGAACGTGTCCTAGCAGACGCCGTAATCTCGGCGGAATTTTTTTTTAATTTTCCTACGCATGCGCACAGAGTAACATGAGTGTAAGTACCAGAGCTAAGTACAGAAGTGTATAAAAGCACATAGAGGCCATAAGCAGCAGAATAATGCTACATTAGATATACAACAACAACAAAAAATGATAATTTGAAAAGAAAACATTTAGAATTCAAATTTATCTCGACAACATAAAAAGATGAAAGTACGTTTTTATTCTGTTTATTTTTCTATATATTTCTTTTTGGTAAGAACCTACCGGCACTGCAGGGTTTGAAATCTTCTTAGAGCGTCCTTCGTTTCGGCGGCCAGAACGGAATAATTCTATTTAAATACTTATTTAATTTTATTTATTTTTTTTTTTTCGTTTTTGATTTTATTTGATTTCATCAACATTTGTTTACCTGTCATGTTTGAAGAAGTAGGTTTAGCACAAAGGAGCTAATAGGAGCTAATACCGCAGTCTGTACAGTGTATCACAGAGTCTACAATTCGAAATATGACGTATGCCATCTGTATTCTGTATTCTTCTCGGGAATTCTGCCTTAATAGACATACCTTCAATAAAGAGGTAAAAAGGAGTTCACTTGCTAAGATGGTGAATGGAGCTGGAAAATGTTGCTTTTGTTCTTTTGTTGCTTTACGTCTACGGTATACAGATATGGTCATGTCGGGACGGTTACACTCGTAAATGTCACAATGGAATATAAAAACGCCACCAGCAGATATTCATCCGTATTTACATACAATAGACTGGAAAGTTATGAATATAACCCATAGCACAGAACACTGTCTCTAAGGATTTAAGAGTTACCATCATGTGGATTGCTGTAACCTCTTGTACTTTTTACTTTTAGAGGAAAGTTTTACTATATGGTAGCACGTAGCATGTAGAATGTTTGTTAATCGTCTCTTCTTCTTCCCGGAAATGGACAGGATCCTGCCTGGAATGTACTTTGTCCAGCGAGAGTGAATGGGACAGCGCCGCCCCCATCCCTCCAGGAAAAGTTAAAATCAGTCCGGCTTTTTATAAATAAACTATTTACACGCCACAATCCATCTAGTACGCTGTAGATGAGAAAGGAGCTGCTGTGACCATCGCAGCTTTGAAGTCCTCCAGAGATGAGCATTCTAGTCTGCGACAGCAGTGGGTAGGCTTTTCCAGTCACGGATTGTTCTTGGAAGAAGGAGTACTTATACACACTCTGTACTGAAGGTACTTGGTAGAGTTTATAGGTACCTCTTGCCCTACTGTCGCTAGGGTGCAAGATGCTAAATTGGCCTATGTCCACTTGGAAGAACTGAATCTTGTAGAGCATGATCAGGCGTTGGTGGTATCGTCTTGTAGTGAGAAGAATCCAGTCAAGGCTGTTAAGCATGGCAGTAACGCGCCCAGGGGTTCTGTCGGTGTAGTTGCGACGCAAAAAGCTTGCACCGCTGTGCTGGACTTTATCAAGGGTGTTTATGCATGGCAGTACGCGCCCAGGGGTTCTATCGGTGAAGTTGCTATGCAAAAAGCTTGCACCGCTGTGCTGGACTTTATCAAGGGTGTTTATTGGTGTGGGGGTCTCAGATGGTGGATGCATAGTCGAGAATAGGATGAACCATGGCGCTGTAGGCAGCCGACCTAAACTCTTTGCGGCAATCTCCAAGGTTGCGCCGTGAGAATCCTAGACTTATTGAGACCATTGCAGCGGTGTAGTCTACCACCTTCTTCCAGCTCAAACCCTCGCTGATGTTGACACCCAGGTACTTGTTGCAGTCAACATCGTCCTGAACATGGTCATGTAGCTTGTAAGGGGCCAAGCACATAACCGCGAGGAACTCCAGAAATGACAGGAATTTCTGACGAGCTTTCGCCCGCCAGAGCAATCGAGAGCACCTAGTCAGAAAGGTCTTTATCCAGGACAGACTATTTCTTTAACGCCACCTTGGTGAAGTTTGTCTAAATCTTAAAGTGATTGACTTTGTCGAACACTTTGCTGAAAACGAGTAAAATAAAGCCTGTCTGCTTACCTTGAGAGGTATTACTGGCAAGATCTTCACAAGCTGAATAAGCAGAGTTTCGCATGACCTCCTTTCTCGGAAACCATGAGGAAGGTCATAGAGAATATTATTTCGTCGAAGTATCTGGACAGGCTAGAGGCTACAATATACTCCATCACCTTGCAAAGAATGCATGTTACTGAGATGGGGCGGTAGTTCAGTAACATGCGTCTTTTGCTCCGGTATTTCAGTGGTGGTGTTTGACTTACAAGGGGTCTCCTGGTGTTGCAATACGTTATTTCCGTCGAGTCCTCATCTCTGATTCATCATAGGTCTTATACGTGATTTGTTTATTTCCGATGATGATTCATTGATGGGTTAGGAAACCCTCATGCGGACCAAACAGCTAACTAAATGTTTCGAACCACTGCAGAAGCAGAGGGCGAGGTTTGGATCCAGTAAAACATGTTTAAGCCCCCGCCTCCCCCACCCCCAGTAATTTATTACTGATCGTTCCAAGGCGGCACTTCTGCTGTGGTTCTTCACTGTTGTTCTTGTGAATATTTGTCTGGTCCTCTAGCAATCTGGCCACCTATATAGCTGCCCACTTTGCTTCCCGTCCTGCTTTGTAGTAGAAAAAAGAAAGAAAATAAGTAAAAATAGATGTTAAATGTTTGTTTTTTGTGTATTATTTGTTCTTATTGTCCATATTATTACATTCATCGGTCTGTTCAGTCAACTGCAATTGTTGTGGTTTGATTGAACCATTGCGGAGACTAAGGGCGGGGTTGGGATTGTTACATTGTGCTATGTCCGCTTGTCTATTTTCTTTGGCGATTTGGTGACCTGTTTTGCTACTTAATCTGCCTTTTGTTTTGTTTTGTTTTGTTTTGTAAGTTAAAAATCTATAATACTAAATAAACGAAGTAACGCATAAACTGCAAAATTGGTGGCATTTTCAAGCGTAATTTCTATACTGGTTCTTTCGCATATTGCTATCATTGATAATTTCGGTTAGCGTGTGTTTTAGTTTCACGTAGATTTAAAGAATTTGGGAATTAAATTCGTCTTTCATTTTAAATTCTCTCAAGTATTTTTCTAGAAACTTCGACTATTGGTCGAATTTTCTTGTCAACAATGGGTGCGTTCGAGTGAAATTATCGTGTACTCGAATACACGTTTTAAATTAATCCGGTCGTTTCGGCTCTGTGTCGTTATATCGGCGCGCTGCTTAGCAAGCCCAAATTTAGCAGGTTCTAATACAAAAATCCGACCCATGAACGTACGTCATTCCCCATAAATAACGATTTATTTTTGTATTTTTGCTCATATGTCTAAACGGATGAAGAACTAAATGGTCATAGTCCCGACGGCCCTGGCTCGAAACGATTCATTTTCTTCCAGAACGACAGTCAATACGAGTAGCCAATCGAACTCGCCCATTGAACAATAAAGCTCAACGCACATGGTCTTTCGAAAAGTTGGACGGACACACGGCGCCAAGTGTGTGCGGCTATGATTACGTACCGCTGAGCCACTTGAGGAACGTCGTTAGGAGAATTCAAACTGAACTGAACTTTCGAAAAGACAAAAATTAAAAATGTCTAAGGTTAACACACATGCGCCAGGTCAGAAAGGGCATTTTTTCCAGCGAAGCAGACAAATCAATTTCAATTCAACGAAGCTAAAAAAGCCTTTAGTCTTCAGAGGGCTTGAATATTTTCCCCCAAAACGTTCCAGGACCCAATTTTCCAGAAAAAAGTACCCAGGACAGGTCACATAACCAAGATGGCAAACATTTATTATGGTAAAAAATTTCAAAAGTCTTCTCCCCCACGACCACGCCGGGCCGCGTAGCGCAATCGGTAGGGCACCTGACTCATAAGTCAGAGGTCCTGGTTTCGAAACCCGGTTTGGCCACATACTTTCGTTTCTCCTTCCGCTGATTCAAGAAGGGCAGTTGTCAGTTACTGGCGAAAGTATGTGCACTTAGTACTGGTTAACCTCTTAGGAGGTCTAAGCCTGCCCAGGAATAGTGTGGTTAGGTTAACTGACCGTCCCGACATGACCTTAGCTGTTTACCGTGGACGTTAAGCTTCAAATCAACCAATTCTCCCCCAGAACCACAAATCCTATGATCTTGAAACTTAGCATGTCGCATCAAGGACTCAAAAGCTCAACAAAATTTATATAAATGATGAACCTGGGATGACCTTGATCTGTTTTACGGCAAGGTCAACTTTTGAGTCACTTAGGTTTTTCTATAGGAAAAAGTGAAAAAAGTTGATTTTTTTTAGAAACAATGCAGTCTGCTACCTGAAAGTTTGTAGATGCAGACAACTAATTAGGTAAATGAAGCTTTAGTGAGTATTCATGGTAGAGGTCATATCTTCACCTGGGCCTAAGGCCATTTACATTGAAAAATTAAAACTTGCTATTTTTATATAAACTTGACCATCATGAAATATTTCCGCGCTTGCGCGGGCTCTTTTCTAGTGAAATAGATAAAAATAGATGGTGATGCTGTTTTTGATTAGGGTAGCTGAATGACCACCTGTTTGGGAAAGAGCTACATTTTCGGTTATGCGTGTCTTTCGTGAACTTTTATTGGGTTTTCCGTGTGTGTGTGTGCTTCTTTCCCTATTGGTTTTGAGGGCGGGATTGTGACGGTAGAAGGTCACAGATATAAATAGATATGCAAATTACAAACTCGGTAGTTTGTGGTCGAGTAAATGTTGGGGTATATAAGCAAATAAACCGCCCTTGGTGGGTGAGCATGCTTTTCCACTGACGGGGTTTGTTTGCAGGTCGGCCCACGTTACATTGGGTGGCAGCGGTGGGATAATGACAACTGCCAGACCGGAGTTGCCTTACCCATGTAATTCCCAGGCCAAGTCTCGGGACGAGACTTCTCGGAGGGGAAAGTAATGTGACGGTAGAAGGTCACAGATATAAACAGATATGCAAATTACAAACTCGGTAGTTTGTGGTCGAGTAAATGTTGGGGTATATAAGCAAATAAACCGCCCTTGGTGGGTGAGCATGCTTTTCCACTGACGGGGTTTGTTTGCAGGTCGGCCCACGTTACAGGATGAACCGAACTACCAACTAATTGTGTGCACCGCGGCGGAGGATGAAGGTGAAGGTTTGGGCCCATTGAAACCGTTTTACACCCCCAGTAGTTATTACTGACCGTACCAAGGCGGTATTTTCGTTGCAGTTGCATTTGTTTTATGTTCGTTGCTGTTTAATTTATTGTGTTCTCATTTTAAGCCTCTTATAATAGAAATAGAAAATAGGTAAAAATAGTTGTTAAATGTTTTTCGTATAATGTCCTTAGTCTGTCGTAACCCTTCTGTATGTCTAAATTATTTAGTTCAGTAAAGATAGCTGAGTTATCACCTATTTGGGAAAGAGCTGCTGACTCGGCTTATCACTTGTAATTTATTGTTTGTTGGGATGTCTTTGTCAATCTTTCCCTTTGATGTTGGGGATAGAGTTTGGGATCTGATTCAGTCAGTTCCTGAAGTGTAGTTACTCTTTAAATGTGGAATTTGATTGCATTAGTCCCTCATAAATTGCCTATCCTTTTACTTTTAATATGAGGGGTGGTCATTAAATAATGGGGATACCTGTGTCCATTAGTAAATAATTTAGATTGATAAGATGTCTTCATATTATACCAAAGAAGGGCTTTCAAATTCACGTTTGAAATTAAAATTTTATTGTGCTATCATAACAGCATACGACGCTGGGTATGATGTGTGAAATTTATGACGTCATTTTGGTAAGGCGATGTTTGTACTATCTTTTCAATATAGAACTCTTAAAGAGAATTCTTAAAGAGAAATTGAGAATTTAGGAATAGACTCCGTACACGTTACTTTTTTGGCTTTACAAACATGCATATAATGCTTATTTATGAAAACTTTCTGAGGTCGGGTATGAGTGAAAGTGTAAACGGGAGTTAAAATACACGTAAAAGACTTTTTGGAGGGAATATGCGTGTGTCCATTAGTTAATGATCACCTCTTATCCCCTGAGCCCTTTCATAACCTATACTAGCCCTAACCTCTCATAACCTTATCAGCCTATGAGTCCTAAATTTACAAGCCTAGCCTAACTGTAACGTGTAATTTTTGATGCATTCTAACACTGACATACCTTAAATAATCCAGAAGCCCTTGCCTAACGTAACCCAAGATTGCCTGTCCTATCTTAAGTAGCTTGTAAATCCATGCCTTACCTAACATTTGCCTAGCCTAAAGAAGCCAGCCCGACCAAATTTGCTCATCCTTACACAACATATACATACAACTGATAATGAATCAAAGCATGTGTGTGGCTGGCTAGCCTGTTAAAAAGAAAACACTTAAAGACACATTCTTGATTGCATAACATAACATAATATGGAGAGATGAGATAAGGAATCAGCAGGGGTCCTAAACAGACCGTTTATTTCCTACAGGTAGAGAGGCTACAGTGAAGAGATTTTTATGACACTCATAATCACTTAGATAAGAAAATCCTTTGATGTTGGGAACTGGGAAATGATATGTTTACTGGAGGTGATTATGAGTGCTACCGCTCTCATATAGGCTGAAAATGTGTCTTTAAGCGAATTAGGGCCATAACGTCTACTCCCAAAACGTCTACTCCCATAACGTCTACTCCCAAAACGTCTACTCTCATTTGGTCTACTGTGCCAAAACGTATACTCCCATTTGGTCTACTGGACCAAAATGTCCAGCCTGGTTTGGTCTGCCCCGTAGTTTTAAATAATGAACATCCCTGGCTATATTTATGGTACAGAAACATGTTAACATTAAGAAACTAGAAATTATCTCCAAATCGCTTATCTGAACTACAACCACAAAGAGGCGAATTGCTAACTTGCTGGTGTATTGCTAACTCAAAGTCAACAATGGTTTCAGCAAGTTCTAAGTTAAATTTTCTTCAGACTGGAAACAAAATTTGTGCGACCACACATTTTAATATTTTAACACTTCACAATACATTTTCTGTTGGAAAAAAGTTACATGTACAGATAGTAGGTTCACAAAAACTGCCTGCTGGATGCACCAATATTAATATTTTAAGCCCAAAAACCCAGCCCTTATACCTTATACGTCTCTATATAAAATGTTGACCCCAATGGCAATCATCCAAAATACTAGTATGAATATTCATAGTTACTTTCTGTGTGGACAAAAGGGAATAGAAGTTTTGGAACAGTAGACCAAATGGGAGTAGACGTTTTGGGAGTAGACGTTTTGAAATTAGACGTTATGGCACTACCCCCTTCAAACCACTTAATAAACCGCTTCGTACTTTTAAAAAGAAAACAACATGGTTCGTCATAAGCAGTTATCGTATTGTCGCATAACCATGATAAAATGAGGGTTACTAGAATTACCGGAATCTGCCTTATTACCGGAATATACCGGAATACACCAAAAAAAAAACACCAAAATATACATTTATATTATCAAAATGAACTTAAATATTGCCAGTATTGCAAATATTGCTTAAGTATTCCGGTTACTAGAAATACCGGAATACACTTAATTACCGGAATATACCAAAATATACCGGAATATACCGGAATCTACCGGAATATACCAAAATACACATTATCGTTTACCGAAATACACTTTATTTTGACTAGAATATAAATAATTTATGTAACATATGTCATTCAATATTTGCTGCATGCAGATGCTGGCAAGTGAATGACCCCTACAAAGACCCAAACCAGCTTGCAATCTGCACAGTGATACCTATCCAATACCCATACGTTGGTCCATTTACTCTCACTACCATTAAAAAAAGCTAATACTAAGATAGAAATGATACTTATTTCACTTATTCTGGCAATATTTAAGTTCATTTTTATAATATATATGTATATTTTGGTGTATTCCGGTGTATTCCGGTATATTCCGGTAATAAGGTAGATTCCGGTAATTCTACAGCCAAGTGTCAAAAGTCTTTCCCCAAAATGTTTTTTCCATTGACTTAAGTGCATTTGCAAGTGTGCAAGAAATTTTACTGTGAGACTTGTGTTTAAAGTTCATAATAACTTTTGTATGCTTAAAAACCTAAAAGATTTCTGCAATATAAAATAATTTTTAGATTGCCCTAATCCTACTCACAATTAAACTACAAGTGTTTGAACTTAAATGAAATTTTCAGAAATGCAGTTTTCCATTGACGTCAATGGTGACGTTGTCTAAAATTTGCTGTAAACCTACAGGTGTTGCCTATAAAAGCATATTTCTCAAAGAACAATGATTTAGAGTTCAAATGAAAATGTTAGATGTTGCCAAAATTATTGCTCTTTCTAATCATATAAAACTTAAAACCATACGATAAGCAGTTTTGCTACAGCAAAATTACCCGCACACTTGAAAATGCATTGAAGTCTATGGAAAATTTTGTTTCGGGGAAAGACTTTTGACACTCGGCTGTAGTAACCCTTGTATTCCGGTATTTCTAGTAACCGATAAAATGCCAATTTTAAATAAATCTGAGCTTACTAGAAGGCGCTGCGGTATTTAGTTAGACTGGTTCTAGCAGATACGAATCTGATAGGTAACGAAATAGTGACCAGTCTCTATACACTGTTTTCATTGGATGAAATCTCAAGCCAATCAAAATCAATCAAATTTACGTCACGAGTTCGTCGCCATGTTAGAGGACGTTGAGGAAATATTTTATTCCATATTTCTGGAAAAAATGACATTCATTTGATTATATTTTTGTAAAACAACCAGCAGAACTTTTGTTTTATTGTCAATCTTCATTATGGCATATGTTGAAGAAGTAATGAACGAGTACAGGAATTCCCTACGGGACCTGAATTTCAACAGCAAACCGTTGATCAACATGCTGACGATGTTGGCTGAAGAAAACGAACAACACGCTCCCCAGATTGTGAAAGTCATTGAAGATGAAATACAAAAGGTTTCAGTTGTCTCTATTAATATAATTAAGCAAAAATATACAGTGATGTTTGATTGTTTATCTGGTGAATGATTGTCTTTGGACGTATCACCAGTAAACAATTCTGATTCTGAACAATTCTGGTGATATGTGCCCATGAAAGACACTATTTTACTCTACCATGTCACAGAAAAGCTTTTGTGTGTCACAGTTTTCACTGCATTGTCCGGTCCATAGAGATACCGGAACACACCAAAACACTGGAACGCACCTGTAATTACCGGAACGCACTATAAATATTGGGATCTTCCATATAGATATTGTATTTTTACACCCCGCCACACGTTAGTGGCGGGTTATTATGTTTTTCCACTGGCTGTCCATGTGGCTACCTGTCCGTCCTTGAGCACTTCGTTTCCATTCGATAACTTGAGTATTAACAGATTTTCTTCAAACTTGGCATGTGCATTGAACTTGGGAAGTTCTCCGTTGGGATTGTTAATGGGCAGATTTCGATGTCTTCTGACGGAGTTATTGCCCTTGGTTTGCAGAGGCGGGTATTACGCAGTCGTTTACGATGCATTTATTGGGGTTTGATATGAAGTGCGTATTTACCATTTGGGGATAATAAGTATTTGACCCTATTTTGTTATACTGATTCAATATTGTGTGCCCAAGGGGATGCTACTTGTTGAGTTTGTCCTACATACCATTTCAATATCAAGGATCATAAAATGTGTTCACACAACTACATTTTAATTATGTGATGCCTTAAATAATTAAATAATTATGATTCCTGATCCAACAAAAACCTTTTTTTTAACTGGCATCTGAAAAGACTCTATTTCGCTTTAAAAAATATATTCACAGTGATTTTTTTACAAATCTCCTTCTTTGAGTCCCAGGACTCACAAGACCTAAAATCTTTGCATCCCAAGCTCAAGGGTTTGCATCTTTACTGGGATGCAAAAGCAATATTTTCTCTGCATCCCAAACTTAAAGGGCTTCAAAGGACAAGCCCTATAAGTAAAAAATAACCAACGTCAAGCTCCTGTGGTCACAGGAATAAAATAAATCACCTGCTGTCTCATTGTCAGACAGCGTATTGGATTTGGAGACATCCGTTGTCATTTCGGATTCAAAGTTTGATCGGTCGCATCATGATCTGCAACATCTGGCTTTGCGTGTTTGTCTTGCCCAAGAAGACCAAATAAGGGACCGACCATTTGATATTCTGGGGGGGGGGGGCTGGTATATTTATCAAAAAAATTTCATGTCTTTGGATATGCAAGAAAAAAATAACCTGGCTCATAAGGGGGTTCAAAAAAATAATCTGTCTTCAAAAGTAAGAGAAAAAAATAACCTGTCTCCACCCAAAATTTCAAAAAAAAAAAAAAATAGTCTGCAGATAATTCCATTGGAATTGAGTTTTTATAATCTCTCTGGCTTCTGGGGGCTGCGCCCCCAGACCCCCATATTTATAGTTATATTTTAATATTATCAACAATTGGTTTACACCAGCAGGCCCGCATGTGCATACATTTACAAAATAATCCTATACAACATTCACATACATGTATCATTGAGCTGCCACATTACTAAGTAAATGTTTCCACTAAAACTGAATTGCAAAAGAGTCACTAGCTTATGGGAGACAAAACCATTATGGCAAAATAAACACTCTAAAAGGCAAAAGTCCCAATATAAAAACCCTTATTTTTACTATCATACCTAGTTTTTCTCTTGTTTCCAGTCATAAAATTGCCATTGAAATTGGGAAATTGCTTTAGCTTCTGGGGGCGTTGCCCCCCAGACCCCCCTTTCTTAACTTCTTAGCACATAACTTTCAGCCATTTTATTAATTGCCATTCATGTATAATGGGACTCTATCAGTAAGTATTTATCAAACTTTCTAAAGGACAAATAAAGCATGTTTGGGCATATATTGGGATAGAAAAAAAAACTTAAATTCCTAATGTTAGCCCTAAAACTTTGCCAAAATAGCCCTAAATTTTGGCCAAAATATCCCTAATTTAAGGCCTAATTTTTTGCCCAACTCATACAGGGATGTTTGTATCTGTACCTTAGATGAAAAGAGTAACATGCTCCAGGCACTGGTTTACAAAAGCAAGCTAAGCCATGCCCTTCGCCTGGTTAAAGACAGCACCATGTTCTTTTTGTGAGAAAAAAGGTGTAAAAAATACTGATGTGGGTAAAATAAAAGGATATTAAGATCAAGTAAACAAGGATCTGATAGTTCAGCTATAAAATAAAATAAAAAAATAACCTGTTTGAGTTAGTTTGTAAAAAAAATAAATTAGCTTCCACAAGGTGAAAAAAAAAGAAATTGTTTCCAAAGGCCAGTGAAATAAAATGTTGTGTCTCCATCAAGAATACCAGGCCCCCCCCAGAATATCAAATGGTCGGTCCCTAATGTTTGCTGCTTTGAATCAAGTTTGATCTTTTTCTTGTTTTTCGGAGGCATGATTACTTATTGACCCGGTGTATTAATAAAAGTTTGCACTTAGGTAAAAGACATCACCGTGGTCGATAATACTATGTTCCTCCGGTACTGGACAACCACTATTGATTATTGGTATTACAGGTAGACTTCGGTATTTAGCGGGAGTAGGAAAGACTATGGTACTGTTTTTTACCAGTAATATAACAATCTGCTAATGCACCGTTGCTATATTCTTAAAACGAAAGTAGCTTTGTAAACGAAGCCGAAATCGGAAGTTGGACTACCGATCGGCTATTTTTATGCGTCCCGGAACGCAGCCAAGGAAATATTTTGCGTCCTCTGGGAAAATTATGCGTCTAAGACGCAGGACGCAGGGGTAAAATATTTCACTGATTCACTCTCTGTCTCTCTTCCTTTTAACTAGTAAACCCTGTTTTTTTGTGTTTTTTTTTTTGTTCTGTTACTTTTGGGGTTACTAGATTTACCGGAATCTACCTTATTACCGGAATACACCAAAATATACATTTACATAATCAAAATAAACTTAAATATTGCCATAATAAATGAAATAAGTACCATTTCCTTATATGCATTAGCTTTTTTATTGGTAGTGAGAATAAATGGACCAACGTATGGGTATTGGAAAGGTATCACTGATTGCAAGCTGGTTTGGGTCTTTGTAGGGGTCAGTCACTTGCCAACAATTACATGCAGTTAATATTAAATGACATATTTAGATAAAATTATTTATGTTCCGGTCAAAATAAAGTGTATTTCGGTAAACAAATATTTGTATTTTGGTATATTCCGTGTATTTTTGGTATATTCCGGTAATAAAGTGTATTCCGGTATTTCTAGTAACCGTTACTTTTGTACCAAATTGAAAATCTAAAATATCATTATTCATTCAATAATAACAAACAATAATATTCCAGTCCTAAAACCACACACATGTAAAGGAAAAAAGCTATATTTATAGTGCGTTCTGGTAATTACAGGTGCGTTCCGGTGTTTTGGTCCGTTCCGGTATTTCTATGGACCCCTGCATTGTCCACTCCCATTATTGAGAGAGGAAGAAACTGCTGGTCATAATTTTCTCTAGGTTGACTCCTGACATACCAATAATTTTCAAGAGTTATAGGAATTTTTTTTAAATGTCTTCCCCAGCATGGTTCCTTATTTCCTTGTTGCAAATGGGCAATTCCTGAATGATGAGGCTATATGAACGAAAGTAATGTTTGACCAGTCAGAAGATTTGTTACCATTCGGGTATTGAGGTAGCGGGGCAAAGTCTGCTTTAGATTTGTATTATCATAATTCTCAGACAGGGGACACACTACAAAGAATTTTTGTTCATGCATGGCAGCACAAGACCTCATAAATTTACTTTTTAATTAAAATTTAAATTTAAGGAATTACGTTAGAAGTGATAATCGCTGCCTTAGCCTCCTTCGCTCGGCATGTCGATTGAATGAGGCTAAGGTAGTGATTATCGTTACTAGAATTACATGTTTTTTTTTTTTTCTATTTTATTTCAGATATTAAAAAAATCACACTAAAGAAATTAAGAAAAATGAAAAAAAAAACATAAAAGAAGGTCACAGGATAAAACTAATAGGCAGCATAGTTTGTTTGCCAAATTCAGCATTTTTTTCAGGATTGCCTATTGACCCAGCTCACTTTCTGGCTAGTCTGCCTTTTTTAGGTCGCCTGAGCCACAGGCTCACAGGTGAGCTTATAGTATAGGCAGGCATCCGTCGACTGTCCGTCTTCTGTCCGTCAATATTTTCAAACGACATCTCCACAGAAACTACAAGGCCCATTGTTACCAAATTTCATATGTAGCATCAATAGGCTGGGGGAACCAATAATACTGTTTTTTATCCAAATTGCTTTAGAACTTTGGTTGCTATGGCAACTTAAAGTTGCCATTGACTTGTATGGGAAAAATTGCATAAATTTATTGCTATCTCACTGCAGATATTAGGGCTGGCTAATCGGCCTGTAAATGGTAATGGCTTATCGCTAAAATCTAACCGATATAATACCAATTAGTAATCATACATCTTGTCCTACTGCTTTTCACCTGTCCACCACGCCAATCTGGCATGAATTCGGAAACCGCAATATAGTGCTTTATCATGTGAAAAATACAACCACGCTTCAGCAGAAATTTTTGAGTAATAAATAAACAGTGACTAGAAACATTTAATGCGGTATATTCATCTGAAATCCTTTAGTTTCCAATTATCGTTTTAATGTCAGCCATATTTGTATTGTGTGACAGCCTAATGCATGTAACGAATGTGGTATTATTTACCTGTCAAACTCTTTACACGTTGAAAATAATCATCACCGGGACTGACTAGACCTTTGCTTTTTGTGCGTCAGAAAAATGACTGACCTTGGAAAAGAAGAAAAAATGAATTCTGATTGAAGAACTAAGGACATCTGGTTGAAAAAAGAGTTGGCCAATGCAGACTGGATGTCCAAACTTCATGAATTCGTTCGTTTCGAACGTTTATTGGATAATTTGACCCAACTATTTCTGCAACACTTCTTATGGGATTTTCGACAACTTTCGATAAAAAGAAAACAAAACACAGGCATCTGAAAACGGAAAAAATGAAGTTATTTCTCTTGGAAAAAAGTGTGTCAAAGATACATTAAATAACTGATTAGCAGTTTTGCATTATCAATTTATCGTTTTGTCTTTGTCTATCGACAATTAACCAATATAATGGTTAATCGTTGCAGCCCTAGCAGATATTATGACAAAACTTTTACAGAAATTTTCCTTGAGTAGTCCTCTATCAGCCACTTGAAATTTATGTAAATTGCACGATTTGGCTGGTTGCCATGGCAACCGAATGGTTAAAAATAGAAAAAAATATTCAAAAATCATCTCCTCAGAAACTATGCAACCAATAAAGCTCAAACTTCACAGAAAGGATTTTAGTACTAGCCTAAATAAAAGTATTGTTTTTCTTGGCAATTTTGGTTGTTATGGCAAAAGTTGCCATTGACTTATGGCACAATGGAAATTTTGCATTTATTACTGTGTCACTGCAAATATTTTGACAAAACTTTCATAGAAATGTTCCTTGAATAGTCCTCAACCAGCCTTATTAAATTTAGGCAAATTGCACTATTTGGATGGTTGCCATTGCAATCAAAGAGTTACAAATAGAAAAATATTAAAAGATTATCTCTGCAGAAACTGCTGTGACAACGAAGTTTTTTTCAACATAACCTCAGTGCCCAGGTGAGCGATATAGGACCATGGGTCCTCTGGTTTTCAGTACTATGGCACCATAGTGAAAACGTTCAGAGCAAAGAAACGTGTCCAAATAGTAGTTTAGTTGAAAGCAAAATAGTTACACTTTACAAATTGATATAGTAGGCATCTATTTCAGCACAAATAAGCCTGTATCAGTGATTTTGAAATAACGTTGAATGAAATCTTCAGTTTAAGAACTTCCTTTTGAGACAATTCACTCTTTAAATAGTTACCCAGGTCCCATATAGGCTGACCATGCATATTACAGACATTTAATTTTGAGATGCAGTGGGCAAATTACAAATGACTGAAGTTCCTCATCACACTACAGTTACAGTAAATTTAAACCTTTTTTTCAGCATTAATAGCTTCATTTTGTGTAAAATTGTAACTTTTCTGAAAGAAGGGTCTGAAACCACACAAAAGCTTATCTGAGGCTTCCATTTAATTTTCTGTCTTGACAGATTATCTACATGTCTTTTCAAGATTGTGAAAATACAAATAAATGTATAATGATCAAATGCTTGTTATGAATTATTCAGGAGATAAAGTAGCATGAAGAAACTATTTCTAATCCTCTGTGGACTTTGCTAACATCATCAGAGTTCTGGATAAGCCAAGCTTTGAGGGTAGCTTTTATGGTCATTTAAAAACAAAATATTTTTCTAAAATGATAAAAACATTTAACAGGGATGTGGTCTGTAAATAGTGCATAAAGTGCATTTGCAATGTTAACATTTTCAGAATACAGATTTTTTTTCACCTTTAAATTTGGAATTAATGCATTACCAGTGCTTGAAACGGCCAGTGGCCTGGTGGCCAAATGCTCCTAATTTTTTGTCATGGGCCACCAGAAATCTCTAAAATATGACCTTTAATGGCCCAAATTTTCTTTCTGGCAAGAGTAAAAGAATGCAAACTTTTGGTAGAGGCTAATTTAGGCCACTGAAAGTAAGGCCTGTTTAGCTTTTGGGCCAACATGTTCATTTTGTGAGTTTTCAGCACTGAATTAGTAAGACATGAATAGATTCCTAACACAAGTTCTGGCTGCATTTTTGATTTGAGTTGTTGCTGTATGTCCACGGTAAACAGCTATGGTCATGTCAGGATGGTCAGTTAACCTAACCACACTATTCCTGAGCAGACTTAGACCTCCTAAGCGGTTAACCAGAGCTAAGTGCACATATTTTCGCCAGTAACTGGCAACTGCCCTTCTTTTAATCAGCGGAAAAAGAAACGAAAGAATGTGGCCAGATGGGGTATCAAATCCAGGAACTCTGGCTTATAAGTCAGGTGCCCTACTGACTGGCTACGCGACCTGGCTTCTGGCTGCAAAAATGACTTGAAATACCAGCATGCTTGAAATGAAAGCCTTTCATATCATGTTTCAACAACTTATTTCAGATCTTTTTGGCTTTGTAAAGGTGCGCATCACAGCAGGGTTCAATTTAGAATTTTGTCAGATTGGGCAAGTAGCCCATCAATATTTTGAAAAGGGGCCACCATTATTTTGAGATGGGCCAGCACTTTTTGACCAAATAATCAGGATTTTGGCATTTTAAAAAGTTAGTTACTACTGACTTACCACACAACAGTCACAGTGATGCACACCTTTGCAAAGTCCAAATATTCTGAAAACGAGGCTTTGAGGAATATACTCATGTCATTGTACTTTCCATATTCCATATTTAAGTACTTTCTCAGTGATTTTTTCTCTATTAAGTGGTGCCCATAAAAGGCACCAGTCCCAGTTCAAAATAGTATCTTTTCTTCCCAACTGCAAGTTGAAAAATTCCCAATTGCAGGAAGAATTTTTTTAAGGACCATTCTATATATAGCTATAACTGAGTCTGAATTTAAATATTATATATTCAGTTTCATGTCCCCCTATCCGTGAGTATTCCACCACTTGAGCCAGTAAAGGTGTTTCTGAAATTCCAAATTAAAGGAGAATACAACGCGATTTTTCCCAATTCTGTTGCCACCAGCACAGTGAAAAAATCACTGTTTCTATATTTAGAAAGTCATGTTTAACTTAGAGGATCATTATCATCTGCAAAAATTGATAGTCTTTACGAACCTGCAACCAGGATAAGTTTTATTCAGTTACACGACAAGAGTTCATCCCTTCCAAAACAGTATCAGATTTAGATCCATGGTGTAAAATTACGAGATTGTTTCAGAAGCAAAAAATCTATTTTATCAGCTGAATTACCTTAGACTGATTTATTGCATTCATTATTTGCGGTTATTTTGGAAGGGTAACCAAATAAATTCAGTGCTTTTATGAAAATTGAAATAAACAAAAAAAAAAAATAAAAAAAAATAAAATAAAATCAAGGGTCCCAAAGTCTTGGCTTATCAGAAGCTTGGAACAGTTGGAATTGAGGTCAGGCTTGCAGCACAATATTTCATGTTAATATTAACCACTGTTGAAAGGAACAAAAGCACCAGATAAGATGGAGTTTCAAAAAACTTTTGAAAATAACTCTGTGATTATTTTCATTTCTCAATGAAAATACAATTATTGTGACACTTTCATTAATGATATGTTGTGGCACGTCATTTGTTTGGAACCTTAGTTAGATGATCCTTTTTCTAATGAAGGGTTACAGCATAGGTTTTATATATGCAGAATCAGGAAAATAAATTTCCTTTTAAATAGTCAAGTTACCCCTTCTTACCATGAGCACTAAATAATTTTGGCTTTTGGCCTATGCACATATTAATGGGCTGAAGAAGGTAAGAAGTTGGCTAGTTCTTAGTACTGGTCACAGGAGGTTGTGTACATCAGACTAAGTGATATAAGACAGTTGTCACAAAAGTTCTCAGCAGCTCATTAAGTAATATTCTGTGACAGATTGTACTTTAACATGATATGTTGTGCTGCTTGCCAAGATTTCGTAGCATTCGCTTCAGATATTAAGTTCTAAGTACAGTGAACATACACAGTATAAATGATACAACAGGTTTCACTGGCTTGTCCATTAAAGCTAAGTATGATGGACAGTCATGGCAAAAAGCGAAAACTGGCAGAGTAAGTTATACCCTACTACTTTATACCAACTTCTAAAGGTTGGCAATTGAATACTACTTTGTCGTACATGTTTCCAATTTCAGAGTGCGCTTATAAAATATAAATGTGATTTTCCGAAGTCGGATAATAATGCAAGCACCACAAAAACTTGGACAATCTAAGTTTTTGTCATATCCAGTCAGACAAGACAGGGCAGTGCACCATCAAGGATGTCATGTGCAGGTCATATTCATTTTGTCTCCTATGACTGGAGCCAAAAGAGAGGCATAAATATTGCTTTTCCGTCTTGTCTTTGGTATATACTTCCATCTTCATGTTAAGCTAGAGCTGCGTATAGGTAGTATGGCCTCTTTTGGAAAAGATGGCATGATGTCATTGCAGAAATATTTAGCCCTGGTCAGGAACCAGGTTTTTTGTCTCGCCTGCGAAGCAGAGGCGAGACATATGTATTGCTTTTCCGGTGTTGTCGTCGGCGGCGTCGGCGTAAACTTTTGTCGAGTTTTTGCGTTTAGGTCATTTTCTCAGAAACTATATGGGCTAGAGCCATGAAACTTGGATCATGAATACATCTGGAAGAGTACAGCTGAAAGCCATCGTCAATGTTGAGTCTTGACCTATATTTCACGGTTGGCTGACTTTGCAATTTTTTGTCGTGTTTTTGCGTTTAGGTCATTTTCTCAGAAACTGTAAGGGCTAGAGCCGTGAAACTTGGGTCATGCATACATCTGGAAGAGTAAAGCTGAAAGCAGTCATCATTGTTGAGTCTTGACCTACATTTTACGGTTGACTGACTTTGCAATTTTTTGTCGAGTTTTTGCGTTTAGGTCATTTTCTCAGAAAAAAAAGGGCTAGAGCCATGAAACTCGGTACATGCGTGCATCTGGAAGAGTAGATCTCAAAGCCATCATCAATATTGAGTAATGACCTATATTTTATTGTTGACTGACTTGGCAATTTTTTGTCGGGTTTTCGGATTTAGGTCATTTTCTCTGAAACTAAAAGGGCTAAGGCCATGACACTTGGTTCATGCGTACATCTGGAAGAGTAAATCTCAAAACCATCATCAAAATTGAGTCTTGACCTACATTTTACAGTAGAGTGACTTTGCAATTTTTTGTTTTTAGGAGTGTTTCTCAGAAACTATAAGGGCTAGAGCCATGAAACTTGGTTCATGCATACATCTGAAAGAGTAAATCTCAAAGCCATCATCAATATTGAGTCTTGACCTACATTTTACGGTTGACTGACTTTGCAATTTTTTGTCAAGTTTTTGTGTTTAGGTCTGTTTCTCAGAAATATAAGGGCTAGAGCCATGAAACTTGGGTCAAGCATTCGTCTGGAAGAGGAGAACTCAAAGTTATCATCAATATTGAGTCTTTACCAACATTTTACGGTTGACTGACTTTGCAATGTTTTGTCAAGTTTTTGCATTCAGGTCTGTTTCTCAGAAACTGTAAGGGCTAGAGCCAAGAAACTTAATGCATACATCTTTGCTGATTTAGCTCTGTTTTGTGACAAAGCACCAGCAGGCGAGACACCGCATTCCGCGGAATTCTTGTTTTACATAGGTGGTTGACAAAGGCATAGAACTAACTGAAAACAATTAACACAGACTTTTGCAGATATATTCACCAAGTATAAATTTCATGCTAAAAAAATTTGTTGGGAGAAACAAAATTATAAATAAATAAAATAGTCAGATTAGTGGTGTAAACCCTATACAGTTACACCTTCAATATCCAGTTATTAAAGGACCTCTGACAGTATCAGTGCATATTTGCCCATTTTATGACAAATTATTTCACCTTCCCCAGGCAGCAAAATTGTAATATTTGGCATTAATATGTAGAGGTATGTACTATAAAGACATTTTCATTTTAAGTGTGATTTTGAAAAAATTATCATGCCTTTTGACTAACTTAAACCGATTTTACCAAGAGGGGTACGTGAAATTTTCAGTCTCTGAAAATAAGTCTGTTTTTTTTGGTTTTTCTAATATATCAAAATTTTAATTGATATCTATGCTAAAATTGATGTAGACACTACTGTTGCTAATATTATGAAATACTGTTTCAATAATAAGAATTTTAGCCTATTTTTAGATACATGTATAAAGGGTGTAAGTACCCCACCCACTTTTTCAGTTTTTCAGCTGTAGACTATCTTTCCCCACCCATGCCTCAGCAAGCCACTCACATATAATGTGTATTACGATAGTACACACATACATGCAAAGTGGCCAGCTGAGGCACGGTGTGGGGGGGAGTATCTTTAAAACAATTTTCCTGTTTCCATGGTGATTAATTATAAAAATTGGCTTTTTCCACCAAAAATTGCAGTCTATGTGCTAAAAAATTAGAAATTAAATATATAGCCAGTGAGGGGAAGTTGAGAACAACAAATTTCAAGAGAAATTCAATGCTATATGGAAAATTTTATTTCGACCAATTTTATAGGCAAATTAACATTACAACTGTCAGAGGTCCTTTATTGTCTTTTAAGATAAATGAGACTCAAAACCAGTCAACCATTCATTGTCAGCTACTATTAATTCTTTATTCAGCCATTCTTGTGTTAACTTTGTACCCTAAATGAGATTGAGCAATAGTGTCCAAGACATATTTTTCTAAAAGTGGCTACAGGTTCCTCTTAGAAGACAGGCAAGACAGACACAGAATTCTTTTGTGGCATGACAGCCATAACTGTGCATGGCTATTAAGTATAAATTTTCCCAGCATAGGGCATACCATATTTAACCATGGAATTTCTACTGAAGTACTGTAGCATATCCATTTGACTTTGATGTGTGGTTCACAGATATTAGCTCTCCTGTACAAATGCACAAAAAGAGCTGTTGCACTGTGGTGGCAGCCTCGGCATTAGCAAACTATTATGTTTTTATGTGATGGACAAGGCAATTCAGACAAGCTATCATGTACACAGACAGGTCTTGCTGCATTGAAATGGGGCAAAATTTTTGGAGAACTCTGCCTGTAACTTCTTTGAAGGCACACCAGGCTCCGAGGTTATAAAACTTTTTTTCATGCTCAACTGAGAATGTGCTCAAAGTTTAATATTGATTAGAACTTGAAATACGAATCAACACCTGTTCTGAGTGTCTAATTAGGAGAAATTATGTGAAAAGCAAACACTAAAAGCAGTAAAAATCTCCACAAGATCCTTGGCATTTGCTGAGTATGAATTTGAAATTTCATGCTGCATGGTGAAAAATTATATAACCTCGGGGCTAGGCTTGCTTGAGCTGAAAACTTTTCTTCCATCTTCTGGGTACTGAAATTGGTGTTGGGCCAAAAATGACATTAAACAAGCAAGATGCATCAATAGACCTAGCAGTATCAAACGACAGAAGTTAAGCACATGCAGTATGCACTCTACCCCGTTGCAGTGTGGGCATTAAGTTAGAAAAACACATGGAAAAACAAACACAACATGTCTACGTATAAACAATCAGTGTACCATATCAAAATGTCATTCACCACAATGTGAACGCTTTAAAAAAACCCATATAGCCTACTATGCCAAACAGCACAGAATATGATGTGATGTTGATTTTCCACATTCTGGCGTTTAAATTTGTGTAAAAAGGCTGAAACAAATTCCACATTGCCCTTACTGGCACTTGTTGATGTACAGAAGTGTTTTGCGCTGACCTTCAGTGGCAGAAAGTGGCATATGAAGAAATAGATAGTTATGAAGCCAACTACAGAAAATTGAAGTGCTCTTATAAATGTTTTTGAGAGCAGCTTACACCTTGCCAACTTCTGCCACTAGCAGAAATCTCAGGCTCAGTAGCATTATTGGAAAATTCCCTCAAGATTGGTGCAGTTCTGTGGAGAAAAATTGGTCTTGATATTTTTCTGAAACTGCATACATATTTTCGGCAAGTGACAAAACTGAACATTGTGGTCACTCAGCAATATATCATGGCCAAATATTTTTTGTCGTGACTGCTTTAGCAAGCAGGAGCAACATAGGGGTCATATTACTGTATCGTCTGTGGTGTTGTCATCATTGGCAGTGATGTTAACGTTTATCAACTGCATTTAGCCCCATTGACCTACTTCTCCCTCTGTAATTTGAACCTAACCTGTAAGGTAGTCCAGAGAAATACATACATAAAAATGCACAGAATGTATAAAACAATGTACACATCTGTTTTCGGTTTTAAACTACACATATTAAACAAAATAGGAGCAAGGTGGACAACTATAGGTGAGCACAGTGCTAGAAATATAAAAAAAAAAGATCTGCATTATAAGTTTCCGCTTTGGAACAGATGGTAGCTAACACTGATTGAGGCTTTAAATTTATATGAATAAAGTGCGTTGAAAAAGAAGCAAATGACACGCTGTCTACAGGTTTCTTACATGTAACTTGTTAGTGAGACTTCATAAACATATTAAATTATCTATGCTGAAGCAAAGTTTAGGACTCTGTGCAGTACAAAGCCAGAGCAAAAGGAAACCAGTAGTTGGACTATGATGGGCCTGGCCAAAGACATTGAAGGTCTGTCACTGTCACCAGCCTTCTTTAATGGACTGTACTGTAGTAGATAAAATAGGAGGGCTCCATCATTTAGTCTGAGGCCAGACTCATCATCATGCAAGTGAAGAGGAAAGCAAGGCTGTTAACTATGAAGGGTTAGTCATAATACATACTTTTTGTCACATAACATCAGTATTGTAACCTTTTTTGTACCAACTTTTAATTTTTTTGAATAAATTTAAAAAAAAATAGATTAGTCATCATTGGGAAAAATGTAATTCAGGTCTCCATAAAATCATAGCACATTATAGCTTGGAACAGTAAGATTGACTACTAAGATTATTACATAGAAAATTTTATACATTAAAAGTTTCATTTGCAAATTAGCCAGAGTCCAGCCACTTTTACAAAAAAAAAAAACGATAATTATTACATGTACCTATGAAAGGATTAAGTACAAAGCACATTCAGTCCAAGGCAAGAAAAGAAGAAAAAGTAAGAATCATGGTACTATAACGTCAAATCCATTTCAAAATGCAGTTAAGATCTCTCTCTCTTTCTACCTGATGCCTGTTTTAATGAGAAAAGATAGCTGAATCACACTGACATGCTCTTTCTTTCTGATGCATGTTTTAATAAGACAAGATAGATGAATCACATGCTTGCCTAGGTCAGAAAACATGTATATGTTAAGCTGAGACAAAAACTGAAGTTCGTAGAAAATATTGACAAACTTCACAGGCAATAAAAATTGTCAGACACTGCTTAAGAAAAGTATAAGGCCTTCAGTGATTGGTCAGTGCTTTTGGTGGACTTTCACAAGACATGTTTCTTGATGGAATTAGTAAAAAAATGAAGCTAAAGCAGATCTGTGGCTGAGGATAATTTATTGAGTAGCAAGGAGGGAGTAGTTATATCAGTATCAACATGATGTGAGTATAGGAGATTGACAGTCAAGCAGTATTTCAGGCAACCGGTTCTATTATGTAAGGAAGCAGTAAAAGTGAGCTTCCATTTGACTGTGAAGGATACATTGTGAAGGATACAATTGATCTCATCGAGTGATGGTGATAAGGAAGAAGCAGTAGTGGCAGTACGCTGTATCAGAGAAAGTTGTGCAGCAGACAGTATTTCAAGATATAAAGTGGCTGACTGAAGTGTGCAGAAAGAGGACAGTATAGAGAGAAAAAGTTACATTTCAGTTTCATGGAGTCATTGACTTAGTGAAGATATTTAAATGAATTGTAGTGTGTTTGGAGAAACTGGATACAAGAGCAGAGTAAAATCTGTTATGAAAGGTTAATAAATTCCATATTGTCACAATGTGTGAATTGACCGCCTTGATTCAAATTTTTTTCATTGGTCTAGTGTCAGTGAGGTATGAATGCACAGCGATAATGGTAATGCTCATCCAAATTATAATAAACCATACTTACTATTACCAACTTTTTGGTTCAGAAGAAAACATGAAATGAAAATAGTGACAAAAAAGGTTCTTCTTTATATGGGAGCAGAAGATGAACAGAAAGACACCAGCAGTTAGAATTCATTACCAGTCTTTTTTAAGAAAAACACATCGAAGCTGCACTTATTTTGACGATTCAGGTGTAATCCTACAGAAAACATTTTTATTGGGCATACTGAACTAGGCCAGTGGATATGTGAGGTAAATGAAGTATGTAAGTGTTTAAAATGAGCACGATGAGTGTTCATAGCAAGGCATATTAGGGTAATAGCTAGGCATATTAGGGAAGTTGCCACTAGCTCTGAAGATGATTTGCTAAAATGAATAATATATAGAAAACAGAGACAAGCATGACTTTAAAGGATTGAGTGTTTTTCAAATTTTCTATAAACAATAATAAGGTGTGGAATGATCTTAAGACCCTGGGTCTGAAAGTACACAAAATAGCATATATTTAAGAATTTAAGAGCCTGGTAATTTGTACTGAACATGTGGTAACAGACAAATATATTATTATGTACTGAACACACATATCCTTACATAGATGTGAAAGGGGTTGTAGAACTTGATAAAGTCTGTGGAATTAAGAGTCAGCAAATGGGCTCATTACATAAGCACAAGGATGCATGATTTGACCATAAAAAGATCATTGCATGATAAAACTGTTGCAGTGCACAAATTTATTAGCAGATGATCCTTAACACAGTGTTTTTAGGCTAAGTGAATGGTGGAAGCATTAATGCTGACCAACACATATGGTATGTGTTTGTGTTGGTTATGACTGTTCAGAGTGAGGTGTATTGTAGGGGTTATTTCTAGCAGCAAAGAAAGTGGATTACTTTTAGAAAAAAAATTGACACATGGCTTTTTAGGGATACAATCTTTTCAATTGTCTGTCAAACAGTAGTAATAATCAGTAAACACAATGGGGGCAACAAGCATGCCGGAGGACATACATTTTATATGATACTGAGAGTTTGGCTATGACAAGGTAACAGACAAATTTATTGGTATGTACCAAACATACTTAATAAACCTGATGCTGATGTATTCAGCTTGGTGCAGAACTAGACAAGGTTGTTTGGTAGAGATTCAGCTGGCGGACACCACATATTCCAGAGGATGCAGCGTTTGATCATAAATAGAGCATTCTGTGATAAATGAGAACTCCTTAGTGCGAAAAATTACTGTAGGTGGTACTCAACGCTGTCAGGAACATGTAAACATGTGGCTGTCTGACATTGATGAGCATGATAGAAATGACTGTTTATGGATATCACGCCTACCAATCGCTCTCATGCGGAACCACGGTTCAGAACGTCAATCCATGAGAGGAGTTGCCGGTTTTGCAGTAGGGGAGCCAAAATCGTAAACAAATTTGACATCGGCACAAGGTTTGAGGTATTTGTTTTCTCTGGAAACTATTTATGCAAAATATATGAATGCTATTTTGTCACATATAGATTGTTTCTTCGGCACATGAAAGGATTAGGCACATTGTCTTGCATTTTTCCAGATATGCATTAAGTACGACGGAGAATGTGTTCAAGGTCGATCTCGGCGATACATACATGTAGGGAAAAGTCTCATTCTCTTGCTTGATTTTGAGTCTCTGACCTTGTCAGTCGCAAAGAAGTAAACAGAACTACTGTATGCGTGAATCCAAACGTAGGAAGTAAGCTTTCCGTAATGGACAGTTTCGCATATAGAAAATATATGCAAAAACTTGGCATCGTCAGCCCGGTTCCGCATGAGATAATAGAAAATATAAGGAATTTTTATGAGAAACAAAAACAGTTTCTGAACAATAATGGAATCAAAACTAACCTGAACTCTGTGATAAATCATTATTTTATACATTGCAGATGACTACTTTTACGCTGTTATAATTTCCAGTTTGTCTTTTTTAGGCATTTTACAACCCTCTTTCAAACCCTCTTGCATGCCTCAAAAACAGACAAACAGGGATTAAAACAGCCAGAAGGTCATTTGCAATGTATAAATAATGATATATTACAGAGTTCATGTTAGTTTTGATCCAGTTATTGTTCAGAAGCTGTTTTTGTGTTTGATAAAAATTCCTTATATTTTCTATCATCTCATGCGGAACCAGGCTGACGACGCCAAGTTTTTGTGGATATTTTCTAAAAACTAGACTGTCCAACGCAAAAAGCTTTCTTTAAACGTTTTGATTCACGCATACTGTAGTTCTGGTCACTTTTTGCGACTGACAAGGTCAGAGACTCAAAATCAAGCAAGAGAATGCGACTTTTCCCTACATGTACATATCGCCGAGATTGACTTTCAACCCATGCTCCGCCGTACTAAATGCATATCTGGAAAAATGCAAGACCATGTGTCTAATCCTTTCATGTGCCGAAGAAGCAATCTATATGTGACAAAATAGCATTCTTATATTTTGCATAAATAGTTTTCAAAGAAAATAAATACCTCAAACTTTGTACTGATGTCAGATTTGTTTACGATTTTGGCTCCCCTACTGCAAAACCGGCAACTCCTCTCATGGATTGACGTTCTGAACCGTGGTTTCGCATGAGAGCGATTGGTAGGCGTGGATATACAGTAACTTGGAATAAATGCCAACAGCTCAGAAGATGGGTTTCCTGTGAATTTTCCAACTTACTTTTCTTTGATTAGTTCTTTGCCCCCGAAGAGTTTTCCTGAAGAATAATTGAGCCGTGACACGAGAAAACCAACGTAGTGTTTTTGCGTCCAGCGCAGACTCATGTCAGCCTGGGCCTTTGCCCAGTCTGATCAGACTCATTGCTAAGCACTTAAGGGTAGCTAAGGGTATTAGCTTCCTCCATGCTGACAGTGAAGACTGATCAGACTGGGCGGATGCCCAGGCTGATCTGAGTGCACTGGGCACTTTGTTTTCTTGCGTAGTGGCTCGTATGTTTTTGCAGTAGCATAAACAGAAACATGTTTTTTCAGTATAAAACTCCTTTCCATTGTCCCTAAAATAGAAGGAGGATTCAGTAGGTGATAAACATACTAGGAGCAGTAACTATGCCAAAAGGCATATACAGTCAAAGTATTTGATATGTACTGAATCAAGTTAACTAATTTGATAGATCAGTTGCACACAGCAGAACTTAAAAAGTTTGGTGGTGTCTCGATGCCTAAATTTAGGTTCTGTTCACAACATATTCATTTGGATGTATTTGATCATAAAGTGTGTGGTAAAGGAGAACTCAGCAGTGCACAGAATGCAGCAGATGGTACAAAAGGTGAAAAGGGGGGCTGGGAGCAGATGTGGATGTGTAAGGTGACCTGAAACATGAACATTATGGCTAACTAGCATAAATAATGTTGATTGTTACGTCTGTTGATAGCTGACTATAATGTAGGGGCATGTAGCAGCAACACAGAGGATGTTTTTTTTTGTGGGGAAATGTTAATACAGCAGCAGTACTAGTCAGTAGGAATGAAAAACCATAGGGGCAGTAGGCATGCCAAATGGCATGAAGACATAACAATGAGAATATATACTGAACATCAAAAGAAACGCATACAATGTATACGCCCAATTTATTTGACGGTATAGGTATATGCTCTTATTTAGACATTTTAAGTTACTTTGTTTATGATATTCCGACAGAATGAGCACCTTAACGCATCGATATTCCATAAACTTTAGAGACCAGAACGCTTGCTTTTGTGATGGGGGTTAAACTTAAAGTTACCATACTTTCAGAAGCTGAATTTTCAATTCCATAAAATGCTCAGCCAATTATTTTCTCCAGACATAATGTCCGCAGCAAGGATAAGAAACAACGAAAAAGTCAAAGCAATCGAGCCTTGCGGTTTAGAGAAACAATCAGGTGAAAGTTGGCAGTAGAAACAGTAACACTGGTTCACCATTGGATTTCCCATAGACCTTTTAACACCCTGTATTTCTTGAAAAGAACAGAAACCATTCATACGAAGCGGTTAAATGAATTTACAAGAGTAAAATAAAAAGATTTGCAAAGAAATTTTTCGTAGAACTGCAGAGCTTTTGATGTTATTGGACTTCCCAATTTGCTATTTGTTTAATTGCAAGGGAGATAATTTGACAGGTGTTAAACTTCAAACTGCTGTCATGTTCCTAATAAGAATACCATGGTAATAAAACCGACGTTTTTTTCATAACCACACATTAGAGCCGCGTTTTGGAAACAATTTGTTATACTGCCAAAAGAAAGACAACTCTTACAACAACTTTTAATGTTTCACAATAAATTGAGATAAACGTTTAATCAAGGTTTAATTTTGCAAGAGGCTAAGTTCATAATGTTGGCAGACGTCAGTAGTATTTTCTGCTGTATGTGAATTAAAGCCATATATCAGCTGACAGAAGAAAACTGAACCTAAACTTGTATGCGTTTCTTTTGATGTTCGGTCTATTTTGTTCTTGGCACATGGTAATAGACTTATTTGATAGGTAGTGAACATATTTTCTGATACTGACTCGAACTGAAAGTCTTGTGTATTAGAACTTGTTATTTTGTGCAGTCCAGTTCCAGCTATGGGACTCACCACAGAATCACAAAGATGCAGTATTAGATCATTACTGCATCATTGAGATGAGAACTGTGTATTTGACAAAATTACACCAATCAGCGGGTTATACTGGAGACCATCATTGGTTTTGTTAGGGAACTGAATTGTGTAAGGGTTACAATGGAGCATGATGGCTTGACTGTCCATAATTAGGCATATGTAAGGTAATTGCTATCAACTCATTGAAGCTGCTGAAATAATGACACAAGTCTTACAAGGAGGTAATTCTTTTGATTGTCTGTGAAACACCAATAATGATCAGTAGGAAGAAATCACAGTGGGGGAGAACAAGCATGCCAAAGGGCATATTCTGTATCTTAACATATGCATGCAAACAAACTTAATGAAAACACTGACTGATCTTAACACAAATTTTGCACTATCATAGCTTGAGTTGTGTGGAGTAGAAATTAAGAAGTTGGGTGCTTCACATAGTCAAGACTGCAGAGTTCGATAATAACTGGATTGTTATGTGATAAAAGAGAACACGACATTGCCCAGAATTAAAGTATAATCAGTGACAGTATAATAATATCCAATGAAATTTTAAACAGGCTGAATAGCGCAGAATGTAAGGCATGATTTCTGGATAAAAAGATTAGCTATTTATCATTTTAATTATCCATAGTTATTTATCATTTTAATTATCCATAAAGGTTTAAAATGACTTCACAGTAAAAAATAATTCCATGGAATCTTGTATGTCTGTTGAAGAGTTACTCTTTGTAAACAACGTATCTGGCCATGCCTTATATATTACATTCAAAAACTGCATCCCAGTCTTTGGTTCCCAGTCGTTGAGTCTACTTAAGGAATGGAAACCATTAACTAAACGTTGCAAGACAACTGTTTTCAGAACATTTTTAGATTTATGTCTAATTTCACATCAGCAGACTTAAATTTTAGGCCATTATGTAAAGGGCTTTTATAAATGTGACACACTATTTGCAAGGTAGGTATGTGATATGTGTGTATATGCAAAGCCATGTCAAAACATACTTATTTTGGCACAGGTATACTTGAGGTTCAACACTTTGTAGTATTTAACTATGCATCAATTGCTATGTAGATTGAATGTTACCTGCAGAAGATACAAAAAAGGGCCATAATATAAATGGAATCTTACCTTTGACTTTCTTATATGCCAGTGATATTTATTCAACTTGTTCAGTAAATTAATCTTTTGCTCACCAAGGCTCACAAAAGATAACATTATTGAACTTGTTTAATAAATATGTATCTAGTGAGCTGTCACTAGTGAAGTATGTAAAAAGATTTTGAACTCCTTAAGAATTTGTTTATAATTTTCACATGTGTGCATGAGTTGAGCAGGTTCAGGTAGGTGTTAACCTCTGGATGGGTATTATGAGTGCAGTCAGGGCTTTGTTGTATAGAGATGAAATTGGAGTGGCAATAATTCTATTATCCTGGAGGGAGAAGAAGCAATACAGAACAAATAAGAACAGGCCCATTCAGAGGTTAGGTTTGGTAAGTACCATATATATCCTAAATATTCAGACAGAAATGACTATATGAGCCATGACATGACAAGACCAGTAAAGTGGCATGTGCACCATGTGAAGACTTAGATTAACCTGGGCATCCACCTAGTCTGATCAGAGGTTGTGCGCTGAAAGGCCAGCTAAGGGTCTAAGCTACCTTCATGCAGGCAACAAAGACTGATCAGACTGGGTGGATGCCGAGGCTGATATGAGTCATGGAATGGCACGTTTTGTCATGTCTCGGTTCATATGACCAGATCAGACTACTCTTAGGATGCCATCTGACCTGGCTGTATAGTGCTTGCCATTTGCTTTACAAAACATCCTGCGATGGATTAAAATTGATTTGTCCAATAGTTGAATACCTTATTAGTCTGAATTTTTTTGGTGTATATGGTAGTGAGGGAGAGAAATTAAGTATTAGAATTTTAGAAACTGAGCTTGGTTAAAAAGAAATACAAATAACCATCTTGTATCGAGTTGACTTGATAAAGTAACAGTATTCGAGGGAGCTTTTAATGTTTTGATCCATGATGACATTTGGAATCATTTGAATACAAATCTGTTCCATGCTCGTAATTACTGAAGATTAAGAATGCATGCAACAACAGAAAGAAAATAAGTACCACACACTATAGATAGGGATGTAACGATAGTCCATAAATGACTATTGCGATAGTATTGACATTGCAAGAAGTACCATTGCGATACTATTACTATTGCAGGTTGCTATTGCAATGCATTGCGATAACTATTGGGGACAGATTTTGTATCTAAAAACTGAGCTTTTCTGTATAAAAATCTGGTATGTTCACAAATTTAAGGCTGAAAAGCATTCTTTAATGACTGTTGTTTCACAACATGCACACCTTGGCTACAAAATACAAGAAAATATTTTTCATTCTTTGGAATCCATATGCATTTCTATGATTCTTTTAGCTAAAGACTTCTTTCAAGAAATAGATGCATGTCTAGAAACTATTGAAACTATTGCGATATTGGAAACACTATTGCCGATAGTATTGACATTGCAGCTTTCCCTATCGATAGTGACTATTGCCAATGTTACTATTGCGATATATCGATAGTCCGATGTATTGTTACACCCCTAACTATAGACAGCTATTTTAGCTCACCTGTACAAAAGTACAGAGAGCTATTGTTGTCACTTGGGCTTGGGCATCACACTTTAAAGTTTTACATCAAAGTTTTTTTTTATGTGATGGGCAAGGCACTGCAGACGAGCTATCCTGTACGGGGACAGGTCTTGTTAACTGATGGAACCTCCGGTTTTTTTTTTTTTTTAAATCTCGTGACCATGCAAGTTTGTATGCAATGATAAGAATCAGATGTTTTATCTTAATGCATTTACATCTGCAAGGCATCTTGGAAAGAGTTGAAAAACAAGCCTTTCAGGCTCAGAATTCAGCAGCTTCCTTGGTCCCTAGCATATGTTAATTCATGGAAAACCATGATTGATTCTTCAAGTATATATGATTCGTCCAGTATATATACAATGTATCTGAAATGTTGCCAAAACAACCATGACTTGTTTGTTCTTTGAGTTGTGCCTTCAAAAAAGCTGCCTAATAGCAGACAAAGATCAGTTTGCACATACTGGATAAACTGCTTGTAGTTCACTATTCTTCATGTTAGCAGGGACTCCCTAAGATTTGGAAGATGTGCAGGCTGATCTGAGTCCTTTTCACACACGCTTTTAGATAGCTTTTGTTATGTCACAGCTGATTTGTTTACTGTGTGTTCGAATTTTATTTTTCCAGTTGCTCAATTTTTTTTTTAATCTTTTTCAGGGTACCCAAATTACAAGAATTAGTGAAACCTGAGAAATCAGATACCATTATTTGTGGAGAAAAGTTTTGTTTCATTTTCTTGTTTCATTACTTTCTTTTGTTGTCCATATTTCATTTTTCTCGTTAACAGGCAAAAGCTAACAGAAAGCTACCTATTATGTATTTGATTGATTCCATTATTAAGAATCTTCCAAAGACCAGCTACAAGTCCCTGTTCTCGAAGAATCTAGTTCAAACTTTTACTTCAGTGTTTGAGCAGGTTAGGATGAGTATAATTTTATCATTTGATTAACTTGTTCCATATATTTCTCATGCATGATAGTGTGTGCGAAGAACATTACATATGAGAAAAAAATCCTCTCACTTGTTTCTTGTATGTTGTAGTTTTACTGAGAAATGATTTTAAAACAATTGAAGGCCTTAAAGTAAAACCTGGTCAAATGCAAAGATTTGGAAAAGGCTTTGCCCACATATATTTTCTTAAATGGGCCATTAACCCATATAATCTGGTTTGAGTATGGTCACTCTCCTTGTCTTATACACTGTTAAATTGAATTTGTAAGTGAGCTTTTGTAATATAAAATAAAGCTACATAATAATGAGCCGTGACACGACAAAACCAACAATGTGGTTGTGCGCCCAGCGCAGACTCGGATCAACCTGGGCATCCGCCCAGTCTGATCATCTTCGCTCTCCACATGTAGGTAGCTCAGACCCTTAGCTACCCCTTAAGGGCTGAGCCAAGAGTCTGATCAGACTGGGTAGATGCTCAGACTGATCTGAGTCTGGGCTGGGCGCACAACCACTTTGTTGGTTTTCTTGTGTCGTGGCTCATATATTTTTGGAATGTTCTCACAGCAGAATTTAGTATAATTCTGAAATGACTGTCCTCCATCAAAATTCTAGTACAGAATAAGATGCAGTAACAGTCTTTTCAGTTGGTTAATTTCTGAGTCTGTGGTACCATTTCATTTGACCAAAGTGATCATTTCGCACTCATTGCTTCATCAGTCTCACTGTTGAAAAGTCTGCAGAATGCATCATATTAGCTCACAGTATATGCAGATGTTATATTCATACTGATGCTCTTTACAAAAGACTTTTAACATGAGAAGCACTAAAGCTGACCAAACTTTTCATTAGGTTCAAATAGCCAGTAAAGAATAACAAAAACAATATGAAAACTGTTCGAGTAACAGTATGAAATAATGGCAAACCTATTTATGGGGTCAGCCAAGGGAAAAGCATAAATTGGCTGTTTAAGACGGTGATCCCCTTATTACTGGTTCAATTGAAGGATCCAAAACAAGTGGCTTCTAAAGGCTGGTGACCCTTTAATAGAGGTGAACACAGAAGCAGGTTTAACTACATATCTTCTGCAATCATGAAGAGTTGCGTAAAACTAATCCAGTTGTTAAAGCAGTCCCAATAAGATAAGATAATAGCTAGAGCAATTCCTTCACCAAAACACATCTATATTATATATTAAAAGAAAAAGACAATACAAATGAAGGCACATATAAATGCCCACAAAATATGTTTCCAGTACAGATTTGACAAGGCAGTGTTTCAATATATTACAGGACCTGAATAGTGTTACTAAAAATAAGGTTGTATGCTTTGATGAATTATGAAAACATATACAAAATGTGTTGTGATCTTTCAAACAGCCACTGGCATGATGGTTCTAATGAATGACATCACCAGGCTTAAAGTGATCATAAAAAATATCTGCTCAAGAATAATCATTAGAACCTACTGTCAAGTGGGACTGATCTTGAACTTCCTTATTTCATGTTAATGAGCAAGACAAGTGTGCTTTAGACTGTTTTAATATTTTACATGTATACTATCTGTTTTCATTGTACAAACTATTTAAGGCTGACTACTGTTATATAATTTTTTCATTGGTTAAAGTCATTTTAAGCTGCAAGTTGATTATGAATGATGTTATAAGTGGACAAGTTTATATGGAAAATGCAATAATATTGGTATCTCTTATTTCATGTCTAGATGAAATGTTTGTCTTGACACTGTTCATATGGAAAATATTGTATAATCTTTGATCTCCAATTGGAATTACTAGTGTTGTTTCATAATATAAACATGTTTTATTTTAAATGGAATGCATGTTGTTTTTTGATGTGAGAAAGTTTTATCTATAGCTTTTCTAGCAATGTCAGACTTGGTCAGTCTGTGCACCTGTACTGTCTAATCAGTCTTCGCTTTTCACTGTAAGTCTGTTCAGTACCCTTACACTGTTGATGATGACTGATTAGATTTTTCAGGTATGCATGCTGATCAGAATTTGAAATGATCAGAATTTGAAATAGCCAATAGATACCATTTTTAGCTCACCTGAACGGAGTTCAGAAAGAGCTATTGCACTACCCCCGGCATCTGTGTCTGCATTAGCAAAATGTTAAAGTTTTATGTGATAGGCAAGGCGCTGTCCGGGACGTTGTCACGTATGGGGACAGGTTTTAATAGGTACGTGTATAAAAGTACAAGAAGTCATTGCACTACCCCTGCATCAGCTTTGTCTGCATTGTCGGTGTTTGCGTTAGCAAAATGGAAGTTTTACGCCAGCAATTTTATGCGATGGGCAAGGTGCTGTTTGTCAAGCTATTCTGTTCATGGACAGGTCTTGTGTTCAAGGCCTCTGTAACCTGAAATTAATTTCTGATAGCAAAATAATTTGCTGTAGTTGAAATGCAAAAAATAAATAAAAATGAAGAAAACGAAATAACGCAAGGGCTGAAGTAATCTAATGGGGAGTGCAGTGCAAAAAATGGCTGTTAAAAGGTATTAAGAACACATGGCAGCTAAATTTTCAATGAAAATGATATTTTTACCAGTAGCTGTATTATAGGGATCAAGCATGGATTTTCATTCATTAACATATACCAGGTTCTGAGGGAGATGTTTTTAGCAGCTCAGAAAATTTTCATGCCACATTCATTTAGTGTCTATATGATAGCACTATAGGCTGTAAGTACATACTAGATAAATAAGCCTAGTGAGACCAAAGGATATGGTATATTTAAATTCATAAAAGACTATACATGATCTTTTGTTGTCAAAAGAAAAAAAAAAAAGAACTTGCATAAAACTGAAAGGGATGGACTGATACGCATTGTGACTGTATCGTTGAAAACAGCAACAACAAAAAATAACGAAGGAGAAGGAAAAGCATATCATTAATGATTACAAAAACACCATTTTCTAAAATTTGTCATCTGATAAAAGCCATTTAGCTTGCAGGCAACAGCCAGTACAGATGATAAAACACAGTTGCTGTATAACTGGGACATTGACAAAGCTGGTACAAAGGGTTCCAGAGGTGGAAGAAGACGCAGTGGAACAAAGAACAGGACGATACTAGATAGGGACTCTTTTGAAGATGACACTGTTTGAAATCATATTACTTAATAACCTGTTAGTGATTAAGCAATGCCATTATTTATATGCTATCTGAAAGAGTTAAAAAAAAGGAATAGCTATACATGAACGGAGATATCTTTCTGTTTTTCTGCCGTTTTACACAGGGAAAACAGTATTTATGACTTCCTGTTTGCTTCCCTGGATGACTGAGCCCTTCAAAAGTGGGGTCTATTTGTAAAGAAAAGGACAGGTTCTTCCTAGGGAAGCAAATTCACATTTATAGTTGACTCCCATGGAGAAGGGGAAGCAAAAATGATGAGTTGCTTTCCTTGAAAGTATAACCGTTTGCCACAAGATCCACAGAGTGACAACAAGAGCTCTTAGGGACGAGTCATTTATTATCAGGTGGGGGGGTCGGGTACATTTTCATTCGAGTCCCCAAAATTTTTCTGACCCCCCAGTCTCACCAGAATTTTTTTTTCCGACCCCCCAGATAGGTGACAAAAAAGTTTATGACCCCCCCACCATCCCAACACCCCAGCTACCCTTCGCCCACATACTATATTACCTTTTTTAAGTCAGACTGACCTTATTCTAATGTGTATGAAACACAAATAACATTTTCTTACTTTGACAGGTTGATAAATCATGCAGGTTAATGGTCTTTAAATTTTATCAGCATATTTTGCACTTTTCTTCCTGCATATGGCCATCCAGAGGCTTCGCTCATGACAAGGCAACTGGAGAGCTGATATCACAAATGCATGCATTAAATTTAATCCAGAACAAAATCATCTGCTCAACATGATTTTATAGACAATTGCATACTGTCTTACTAGCAAATTTATGAAAAATATCTTTTTCGGATATGAAGCGCCAAAGTTCTGTGTGTCATTTCTATAAATGTCTCTAAGCTTGAGTTTAAGTTTGCAAGAATATAAGTAATGGGGGGTCTGGGGGGCTTTTCCCCCCAGAAGCTGAGAAATTTAAAAAAAAAGAAGACTGATGGAAGAATTCTGACCCCCCCCCCCCCAATACGCTGAATAAAATATATGACCCCCCCTGCTCCATGGCTTTTTTATTTCTGACCCCCCCAGTACATCACCCAAAAAAATTCCGACCCCCCCTAAATGTACCCGGCCCCCCCACCTGGCAATAAATGACTCGTCCCTTAATGCAAAAATTATTTTCTTTAGCTTGAAGTACTATTGTTATCACTGGATATTGTAGTGAAAAGCGTTTCGCTTTGAGGGGAGCTGTTTGTTGAAAATGGCTTGTGTTCTCAAGTGGTTGGATTGACCACCTTCAGAGGCCACTTGATAAATATTGGCTAGAGCTAGTCAATATTTAAGGGAGAAAAGTGGACAGCTTTAAAAAAGGAGTGGAGGAGAAATAAGAACCAGTGTTTGTAGCCATTTTTCTTCCCATTTACAACTTTTGCTTCTCTATATATACTCTGTAAGTTTTACAAACTCTGTAGTTTTATGAGAAGTTTGAGTTAGCTTTGACAGACTAAGAATTGTAGCTTAATGTAAATGGTAAACCTTTTTAGCTCGGTTGAACGAAGTTCAGGAAGAGCTGTTGTACTACCCCCGGTGTCGGCATTGGCGTTAGCAAAATGTTAGTTTTACATTAAAGTTTTTTAGGTGATGGGCAAGGCGCTGTCAGGCAAGCTATCCTGTCCAGCTGACAGGTCCTGTTCATTTTTTGCCTTCTCCTTGAGAGTCTACCCATTTAGTAAAGAATTTGCTTTTTAGAGGAGCAAATTCTTCCTTTTAAGGGTAGATTTCTTTTAAGAAGGATTATGTTTCAGGGAATCAAACAGGAAGACACAGATGATGTTGCCCTTAAAAAATGGCAGAAAAACATGAGTGAACCATACACCTTCAAAGTTATAATTTTAGGCGTGTCAAAATGGATTCAAACTTTATGTAGAATTACAGAGTATGTATAAATTTAGAGGCAAAAGTTGTTAGTGTATGGAAAAATGTTATGAACAATCATCATTAGCAGTCTTGCAAAGATGATTCTGATTAGACCACAAAAGGTGATGACACTCTAGATAGGGGATGTTACTTCTGGGAAAATTTCTTCATAATAACATGTTATTGGGCTGGGGCAAAGCAATTTACTGAAAGGAGTCGCAACATATATTTCTAAAAACATAATTGTTCCAGAATTACCATAAAAATGTTCCCTTCAATATCTGAAATTGATGATTTTTACAAGACCAGTGGAAATTCTTGTTATGACAGATAATATGCAAATTATGCCCTCTTGAAACTGGTGGAGAAAAACATGATATTCAGTTACTACTCTCTTGTTGAGGCACTCCAGCAAGTGGTTTTTCAAAGTTTATACTTAAAGGATAAAGAAACAGCAAATTCCACTTACATGGTTCAGTTTACTACCATTTCTTGTAGTCAGATTTGTCCAGTACAGTTTTTGAAATTCATTGGCATGCTCTCAAGCTCGGAAAGTAATCTCTTGCAATGTATTTTTTTCAGTTTCATAATGGCGGCCTCAAGATAACCATTATTGCTGTAGGGATGGCATGTTTCAAGCGAATTCTTGAAAATTACCATTTCATATAAAATTAACATGAAATCAGTTCAGAAGAATTTATGCTTATATCTTATAGCAGTTATTTTCATAAGTAATATCTTTTTGGAAAACAAAAAGATGCATAAGTGTAGCTGACACTGCAAGCAACCCTTTGCTGAAATGATCATATTCCAAAACAGATCAGGTGATTAGTGATGACATCATTTCTGTTGTGATGTCATAATGGGTGGTTCCCAGCTTAATTAAAATTAAAATGAACCTCATCAAAGGCTGGAAACCAGAAGGAATATTTTTACTATTGGAAAACCCACCTCCAAACAAAAGATGATAAAAATAGTCAAAAGAGGTCATGCAATATGCTGCAAGTCAGTATTTAGCTACGAGAAATGGTTTTTGTCTCGCCTGCGAAGCAGAGGCGAGACATATGTATTGCTTTTCCGGTGTCGTCGTCGTCGGCGGCGGCGTAAACTTTGTCGATGTTTGGTGTTTAGGTCATTTTCTCAGAAACTATAAGGGCTAGAGCCATGAAACTTGGGTCATGCTTACATCTGGAAGAGTACAGCTGAAAGCCATCATCAATGTTGAGTCTTGACCTAGATTTTACGGTTGACTGACTTCGCAATTTTTTGTCAAGTTTTCGGGTTTAGGTCATTTTCTTAGAAACTTTAAGGCCTAGAGCCATGAAACTTGGGTCGTGCCTACATCTGGAAGAGTACAGCTGAAAGCAATCATCAATGTTGAGTCTTGACCTACATTTTACGGTTGACTGACTTAGCAATTTTTTCGGGTTTAGGTCATTTTTTCAGAAACTATAAGGGCTAGAGCCATGAAATGTGGGTCGTGCATACATCTGGAAGAGTAGATCTCAAAGTCATCATCAATATTGAGTCTTGACCTAGATTTTACGGTTGACTGACTTTGCAGTTTTTTGTCAAGTTTTCAGGTCTAGGTCATTTTCTCAGAAACTAAAGGCGCTAAGGCCATGAAACTTGGTTCATTCGTACATCTGGAAGAGTGAATGTCAAAACCATCATCAATATTGAGTCTTGACCTACATTTTATGGTTGACTGACTTTGCAATTTTTTGTCGAGTTTTTGCATTTAGGTCATTTTGTCAGAAACTATAAGGGCTAGAGCCATGAAACTTGGTTCATGCATACATCTCGAAGAGTAAATTTCAAAGCCATCATGAAGATCAAGTCTTGACCTACATTTTACGGTTGACTGACTTTGCAATTTTTTTGTCAAGCTTTGCAATATTTTTGTCAAGCTTTAGGTCTTTTTCAGAAACTTTAAGGGCTAGAGCCATGATACTTGGTTCATGCATTCATCTGGAAGAGAACTCAAGTCATCATCAATATTGAGTCTTTACCTACATTTTGTGGTTGACTGACTTTGCAGGTTTTTGTCAAGTTTTCTCAGAAACTGTTAGGGCTAGTAGAGCCAAGAAACTTGGTTCATGCATACATCTTTGCTGATTTAGCTCTGTTTTGTGACAAAGCGCCAGCAGGCGAGACACTGCATTCCGCGGAATTCTTGTGGGTATGTTAAACCTAAAATTTTGATCTTTAGGCATCTTTAAAGAAAAAAGTTCCACTAAAAACCACTTGCTGGAGTGCCTCAACAAGAGAGTAGTCAGATGTCTGTGCTTGTCAGTCACACAGGACAGATGTCTTAAGTTGATGAATCAGCCATAGTGTGTTACTATTACAAAATAATTGTTGAATATAATGGAAAAAGAAATTATAAGCAAAACTTGCGTCTAGGAAAGGGTGAAAGTACCTTGTCACATGAGATCTCAAAATATATTAATGGGAATGGGTACACCACTTTTAAAGGAAACATCTTGGCCATTTTCATTTTATTGCCCTTCTCACTTGGGTTCAACTCTTACAGGAAAGAACTTGTTTCTACAGAAGCTCCTGTAGAAGCAGTTTTTTTCTGTGAAGAGTAAACCCCATTTCTGAAAGGCTTTGTCCACCAGGGAAGCAAACTGAAAGTGGTGAAAGTTGTTCCTATTAGTAAGAAGGGATGAAAACATGGAGGTTTACCCATATGCTTAAAACTTTCAGACTTTAATTTAGAGCCACAAGGCATCTCTGAAACTCTACAAAACAATCGCAATTCGCCACTTTCCATGTCAGTTAAAAAGCTGTGTTGTATATACAAATATTCATAATGCAAAACTACTATTGGGGTATTGGTGAAATCTGTTCTTCAAATTGCTTTCTTAAAAAAAGTGAGGGTATGATAAAATGCAGAAGGTGATGTGCTGTTAGAAGAA
This sequence comes from Ctena decussata, assembly GCA_963989385.1. Classification (NCBI taxonomy): domain Eukaryota; kingdom Metazoa; phylum Mollusca; class Bivalvia; order Lucinida; family Lucinidae; genus Ctena; species Ctena decussata. Next base: position 22,461,958 of record OZ022506.1, read on the forward strand.
ATATTAATTATTTAAATGAGCCGCGACACAACAAAGCCAACAAAGTGGCGTGTGCTCCCAACGAAGACTCAGATAAGCCTAGGCATCCGCCCAGTCTGATAGTCTTCGCTGTCCGCATGAAGCTAGCTTAGGTGCTTAGCTACCCATTTAGTGCACAGCAAAGACTATGATCAGCTGAGCTGACGTCCATCCTGATCTGAGTCTTTGCTGGGCGCATATGCCACTTTGCTGGTTTTGTCATGTCGTGACTCAAATACAGCAAGAAAGCATTTAACAGTAAAGACTGAAATTGAGAAGGCAATAGTTTGATTTGTTTGGCAGGTAAAATTTTTGCCGTCTTTTGATAACATGCAAAACCTGCACAGAGTGTAAAATGAAGGTGGTGCTGAGAAGACCAAACTGATGACACACAAAGGCAATGACATCCTCTGGAAGATTGAGGTAAAAAGATGGAGACTAAGAATGGTGACAAGTTCGAAATACTTCTGAACAGTTGCATCAATAACTGTTCCAAATCTGAGAATTTCTAAAGTATTAAATCTCTACAAGGACAGTATAAGTACAGAGGATGTTTGCTGAAAGATGGCGCTGTCATTTGAGAACATAAACTTCTGATCATGGCCAAAAAACACAAAGATGGTTTGGTCACAGATTGAGGTCATCTGGCATGGCAATGAGTACACCTGTGAACAGAAAAAGAAGAGACTGACAAGAGAAGAGATGGATGGCCGGATGAATTGTGATTTTACATACGTTTCAACAGTATTTCAGTCATATCAGGATGATGGGAGGGTGATAATGCCAGAGCAAAGGTCAGGGCTTATCACAATGAGCTACCAGGGGTCCTAGAAGAGATAGGAAGACAGTACTAAGAGTAAAAAGGGATAGATGGATGGCTTGATTTTATGTCCTTTACAACAGTATTTCAGTGGGTTCAATATTTTATGGTTCTTTCTGAAACTAGTAGGCCTGGTTGCATTGTGATCACCACCATTTTGGCATTGTAACCTTATGTCTACAAAAGATAAAAAAACATATGCCCAAATGGTTCATATCACATGACAGCCTTAGGGCTAAGGAGCGATTCGGACCCATTGGTCCTCTTGTTGGTTTAGCTATATTAAAATAGATTTGTTTGCATGGCTTTTAAGTGCAAACTGTGAAGACTACATTAACCCATTGATGGCCACTTACTTCTCCAGAAAATCATGACTGAATTATGGTGATGGCATGAAATGTACAAGGATTTCAGAGTAACGGTTTTCCAGGCATCGCACATAATTCCATGCGTGAATTCTGAGGCAGTAAGTAGTCATCAGAGGTCAAATGCAGTCTATACTTCTTGTTTTACCTTAAAAGTTACAAAAAATGGGATGTCTCAAGCAATTGCAGTAGTTGTCCTGGAAGGGAACAGTTTGGTTTTACGGTGCTGTATTTTGCCCAAAAGATGCAGATGGCATGATAAACGGTGTTCTGGGTCTGCTCTGTTTGCTGAGAATTACATCCCAATACTTTGAATTTTTAGATGGATGGATGGATGGATGACTTGCGATTTTACGTCCTTTTCAACAGTATTTCAGTCATATCAGGACGATGGGCTTGTGATAATGAAAGGCTGTGTGCAATGGAACCCGGTTTACGATGGAAAGAACTCCGCCTGCAGCGGGGCTTAAACCCGCGACCGCTAGATCAGTAGGCAAGCGCTTAACCCACTGAGCTACCGGGGCTCCTTAGAATTTTTAGGGTAATCCTAATAAGTACCATCCCTTGCATATAATCCATACTTTCTGTAGCAATGCCAAGTCTCAGATCGGCATGGACATCCTTGTTGTAGAGATGTTGAATTGGGGAAGTGATGGATGATTGTACAGTAAAAATTCTAAATATTGGGACCGTTAGGTATGAGCAAATAGTGCAGATCCAGACCAGACTGCTCCAGGAGCAGTCTGATCAGGGTCTTCACTATTTGCCATCCCATATTTATTTTCTGAAAATATCACTGCACTGTAAAACCGAACTGTTACATTTTAACCACAGTTATGGGAATTATCTTTGGTGTCCCAATATTTAGAATTTTTAGGGTATTGAGAAAATGTTAGTTGTAAAAATGTTAGTTTATTTTAATATGTATGTATTATGTAGACCCCTTCCTCTCCAAAGAACACTTCGATAAGACTGTACATATGTAAACTAATTAGACTTCGGTCAGATTTGGTATACTGGTTATGGGCCACGTGTAAAAAGTCATTATTGTTAACACAAACAACAAAACAAAGGTACAATTAAAATTTGTCTCTCAGCTTAGTCACTTGGTACATATGAAGCTTGTGACTGTGGAAACTAGGGATGGATCAGTTGGTAATGGACTGAAATCGCAGAATCAACATGAGCCAATCGTAAACAGCTTTTATACAGCGGCTAAAATAGCTATATATATACATACACTTGTGGGGGAAAAAAAAATGAAGAAAAAAAGGATACACACACACAGGTATCTTTAAATTCCATAGAATATTTGCACCAGGCACATCAGAATGAAGCAGGATAATACAGCATTACAGATAAAGCATGAGATCCCCATGACATGGTATCAGCATTGTATCCTTAAATATGAGCCACAACACGAGAAAACCAACAAAGTGGTTGTGCGCCCAGCCCAGACTCAGATTAGCCTGGGCATCCGCCCAGTCTAATCAGAATCTTCGCTAAGCGCTCAAAGGGTAGCTAAGGGACTAAGCTGCCTCCATGCGGACAGTGAAGACTGATCAGACTGGGCGGATGCCCAGTCTGATCTGAGTCTGCGCTGGGCGCACAACCACATTGTTGGTTTTCTCGCGTCGCGGCTCATATGTGCTTACTTGAAATATTCTTAGAAATCTTTGAAAATAGCTGAAATGTGTTGCCTTGTTTTGCCAAGAATGTGCATGAAGTACATTTTTGATGGATTTAAATGTTTTGGGTTATGTATATTTGAAGAACAAAGATAAAATGCATTCTCAGGTTGCAAGTTATATTGAAACATGTCTTGCCGATCAGATCTTACTATAATATGGTTTCCAAGTTACAGAACCAAGCTTTTCACACTTGAGGAAGTTAAAATGTAGGCTTGAAAATGCAGCTGTTGAAAGACAGCTTCAAAAGTTTGAGCCTTGATGCATTCCATCATAGCCCATATATGGATTGTCCTCAAAGGTCCACAGTGAAACAGGATTCATTGCGGTACAGTGTCCTTGTTCTGTCAGGAATGTAGCTATGCCTGCAAAGGACTAATACAGTCATTCAAAAGTGAGCCCATTCTGAGACATTGTGCTCATTTCTTGTCCAAAGGGTCAAGCTGGATCAGAAAGTCAATTTTTAGTGATCAGTTGGCGTGTAGAATCCACAGCTCTAGATCATAAGGTGGCTGGATGACTTGTGATTTTACTGCCTCATAAACAGTATTTCGGTCATATCAGAAGTTTGGAGTGATAATGTAAGGCTTGTGCAGTGGAACCCTATTAATGATTGAAAAAATTCTCACCATTCTCATTTAGAGCTCTGATTGGATTTAAACTTTTTGAACCACTGACTTGATACACCACAAGTGAGCTGCGACACGACAAAACCAACAAAGTGGTTGTGCACCCAGCGCAGACTGATCGGCCTGGGCAGTCGCCAGTCTGATCAGAGTCTTTGCTGTCCGCATGGAGGTAGCTTAGGCCCTTAGCTACCCTTTAAGCGCTTAGCAAAGAGTATGATTAGACTGGGCGGATGCCCAGGCTGATCTGAGTGCGCTGGGCACAAAACCACTTTGATGGTTTTCTTGTGTTGCGGCTCAACACACCGCCAATTTTCGCTTCCTGCCAAGACTGTCCGTCATATTTGACTTCCGTCGAGACTGACCGCAATGTCTTGCTTCCTGCAGGGACTACTGTCCTCAGAAAATGGCTTCCTGACGAGACTGTCCGCGTGACTCTGCTTCCTGCCAAGAGCCTCGGCTGGAAGCAGAATCACGCGGACAGTCTCTGCAGGAAGCCATTTATCATGTACAGAAGTCTCGGCAGGAAGCAAGAGATCGCGGACAGTCTCCACAGAAGCCAAATATGATGTACAGTCTCTGCAGGAAGCGAAAATTAGCGAAATCGATTATACCATGTGCTCCAGTGATTTTAAAGATTGATCAGCTGCATAAGAAAGTCAAATCAGGTTGGCAGAATATGCCATAAGTGATATAACGATGGATAAGCAGCTTAAGGAAATCAGTCACATCTATAAAGTCAAGTTTATCCCATACCAAAGTCCTTTGACTATAGCACACCATCATCTTATGAAATGAAGCCAGTCACCAGCGTACTTAATCAACCTTTCCTGACTGTGAGTGTGAGCTGATTTTTTTTTGTGGCTTCATTTCCTAAAACAGTGACGGTTGTGGCTGCATTTCCTAAAACAGTGAAGGTTGCTTGAAAGGAAATGGGAATGGGGTAATAGCAATTTATGACATAAAGATAAGACCTGAGATTTAATCAATTTTCTTGCCTTGTTCGAGGTTATTTTCATCCAAATGTGAAATATTTTTCATTACAGTCACGCGACGCCGCCCTGTCATATGTTGGCAGGATAATGCTGCTAAAATGTTTGCAGGCTAATGGTGCTTGTTTCATATATTCCTGATTATTAAACCTATCTTGTCTGCCTTAAGCAGTTGCAATATAGGTTTGTGCAGACATCATTTTCATCTAATGAGCTTGACAAGCGAGGGACAGTTGCATGTTGGGTTTGTCATTTTTGTCCCAAGTGCTTTAGCAATGAGATGGGATATAGCAGTTCAGTTTTCCTTTTATCTCTGTGTGCACTAACTTTCATGTCAACCCTATCATAGCTTTTTGTGGAGTTCTTAATCTAGACCTTTAATAAAGCACTAAAATGTTTTCATGTAACATAAGTTGGATGATCACATGGTTTATATGTTTGCTCAGAAAATGGTGATATTTGAGTGAATCTTATTTTATGTCACAGTTAATTTGTTTAGAATATCTGACACTGAGCTATGCACCACTTTGTTCGTCGTCTACAGCTTCCTGAATCTAACGGCACTTGGATGGAAGCACTAAGATGCGTACTTCATGCAATTGCAGTCACCAACTGTTCAGATAACACAACCATTTTAGTTTTGATATTTTCTGATTGAAATTTTGTGACAAGTCCTTGACCAAAGGGTGAATCCTAGCAGTTCCATTAAACAATAAGAATCGGAAAGATGTGGACTGAGAAGAAAGGCAGAGCTTAATGAGAGTAACATATTGAATGAGAAATAATAAACTATTTACCTTGACATAAACACAGAGTCACTCACATTTTTTCCATGCAGCAGGTAGAAACGAAAACCATGTGGTCCCCACTTAGTAAGGTACGTAAAATTTTAGTGGAATATTTCTCATCTCCTACTCATAATACATTTCTTCCCTAGAAATGCGTGACATTCACAGCACTTCCGTAGAAATCTCTGGACACCGATCATATTGATGCTAAGGCTGTGAGATTGCATTGACATTGAAGGGCCAGTATGAAAAAGTAACTACTTCATTGCTACTTTACTTCATGAAAGAGGATTGATATAAAATTTATATGAAAAAATGTATTTCAACAAGTTTGACTAGGAATAACATATATTAGCTGCTTTTTGAGAAAACCTTTTGTAAATACATGCACAGATTATCCAAGTACAGACAAGTTGAGCAAATGTGTTGTGCGCCTTTTCACTGGTCAGTCTAGCCAGAGGAAAACACTTTTATAGCTAAATACGGTGTGGGGTAAGGTTTCTCATAATGCAGCTTGTATATTGCATAAAATTTGGAAGACAGCAAATATCATGAAAAGTGCCATGCTAATTGCCATTCCATTTGATAGAACCGTACATATTTAAAATCTAAACAGGTTGATGAAAAAACCCGAGCATCTATGTTCAAGTTACGGCAAACATGGGCCCCTTTACTCCACAACGCGAAGTTGTACGGTATAGACGTGAAAATTAAAACCTACTTGGACCCAGCCTGGCCAATAACAGCAACAGCTCCAGAACAGACGAGTATCCATGTCAACCCAAAGTTCCTGACAAAGGTAGGTCTATTTTGACAAAAAAAATAAGGTAGGTCTATTTTGACAAAAAAAAATGCAAAATGGGTGCTGCTCAACATGCATGGGTACATCAATTTTCTGCCATTTTTTCTAAGGGAAACTGGTCTTCCTGTTTGTTTCCCATTCCAGAAAGAGTTTACTTTTTGGAAGGAAAGAATTTTGTCCCCTCATTAAAAGGGTGGTCTGTCTGCATTGTGACAGATTTCTTGCATGTTCACTTGAACCAATGGGTGGATTTCACAAAATTGGTAGGAATATATCATTGGGGCAAGTTTTAGAGCTGGCTGGATTTTGATGACTGACTGGAATTTAGGTGACTCATTTTCAAGGTCACTGGAGGAATTTGATGAAATTTTCACTAGACGCGAAGTATCTTGATTGAGTGGATTTGATGAAAATAGCAGGTGTGTTATTGGGTCATGAGTTTTTTTTCTCTGGCCTCATTTTCAAGGTCAGAGGACCACATTCTAAATTTTACTATGAAATCCAGTATTCAAGTGGATTTTCATTGGAATTGCATGGATGCATCATTTTGACACTGCAATGAGTTTTCCCAATATTCAAAGTATGTCTTGAACCAGTGATTGGATTTTCATCAAACTTGCTTGGATCAATCCTTAACAATCCAATAAAGCTGATTAGGTTTTGGAAATCTGTATGCACAATTAAACCATAGAATTGATTTTCACAAGCATGGATTAAGATTAACCTGGATTTACCATCAAGCCAAAGAAGCTGACAGCAACATTCTTGTGTGCATGATGTCTCTTGAACTAGTGGCTGGATTTTCACCAAACTTGCATGGATTAATTTCTGGGACAAGCCAAAGAAGCTGACAAGTGGGTTTGCCTTCAATATCAAGGTCACAGTCTGGTATGCACAATATCTGGTGAAGCAGAGGATTGGGACGAACTTAAATGGCTAAAATTTTAGTGTCCTTGACCCCATTTTCAAGGTCATCTGAGGACTATCAAACATTCTTGTACTGACAAACTTTGATTTGATTATACAGGAGAAAATTATTTCCTGAGAAGATGGGCAAAAATGAAAAAGGCCAAGTTTCTTCCTCCGAAAGGGTACCCATTCAACTTTATGCAAACTGTAATACTCTGACCATTTTGGGACATTCTAGCTAGAACCTTTGCTTCTAGGCCTTCACCTTGGTGCCTGTACACTCAAGGGTTACAAAGCTATGCAAGTTGATCAGAGCCTAAGCTTTTTGCATATGTTCAGTACCCTATTTGTATGTTGCAAATTGTATTGCAGTGTATAGCATTGAGTTAAAGATGGGGCCCAGTTGATCAAGGGATGGTTAGCTTGGCAGATTAGCAAATTGGGACCTGTGATCAGTAGTTTGTTTTTGAGCAGTTCTTTCCAAAGCTTCAGGTTCTTTCTATCTACATCTGTTTCCTGTTCCTAGCAATCTTGCAACCTGGTACAGCATTCACAGGGTCTGCTGGAAAAACTCCTTTTCCATGGCATTTTACTGTCCTGGTCAGTTTAAAGTAGTGAACTGTTTTTTTTATTGGGGGGGGGGGGGGGTTAGAAAAGAAATTTCATGTTTTATGTCTTGCAGTTCTTATTGATACTCAGTTCTTAATTGTTCTTTGCCAGTTTAGGATAAACTTCCCGGAGAAGCAGCTCTGTCATTTTCATTTTCACACCCCTTCTCAATTGGAGTCTACTCTTAAAGCAAAGAATTCCTAGACCTAGAACAAATCCTTTTCTTCAAGAGTAGACCCCAGTTTGGAAGGATTTTGTTGCAAAGGAAAGCTAGTAGGAAGTCGCAAAAGCTGCTCCCATTTGTAACATTGGGGGCACAATAATGGAATTGTACCACATCATGAGCATTTGGGCAGTTGAAATCTTGCTACAGTGGAAATCTTGTTACCTCATGGTATCTCCTGCAGATTTTGTAAGAGCCAGTTCTGAGCTTTTTGAGACAAGCTTGTTGCCTTGCCTGACGTTTTAGCTGCTCTTAACCGTACCATAAGATTGGATCATGCTCTTTAATTTTAATTTCATGATTATTGCTTATTAGCAGGCTCCCCAATATTGCATTGGGTTAAACAGTGTTTGATTCCGGCTGGAATCATCCACAGACTTAGAAATTTTTATGTGAAAACTTGCTTTAAGTTTTCAAAATACATGTAATGCTTTGTTGGATTCAATCCATACATTAAAAGTACCAGCACCATGTCATTGCCACTTTGAGGTCAAGGTCACAGACTTCGAAGTTTTCTGTTAAGTTTCTGTTTAAAAGTTTCCTAGAGGCAAATAGTTTCAGGGTGACTTGATCTTTGAATGCTAGTAGATAAGTGGTCTGTACCTAACCCACTCCACAGAGTCATGGACTCTGAAATGTTGTTTCAAGGTATTTTTAAAGGTATATAAAAGCATATGTAGTTTTCATGATGCTATGATGGATTTAGCTCTTAGATAATGCTCCTGTTTTATAAAATAGCAGTCTGCAGTGACTTCAGCCAAAGTCACACCTTGGGGAAACTATTTTTATGCCCCCGAAGGATCTTCGGGTGGCATATTAAAATCGCGCTGTCCGTCCGTCTGTCCGTCCGTCCATCCATTACAAATCTTGTGTCCGCGATAACTCCTAAACTGCTGAAGTGAATTTAATCAAACTTCACAGAAAGGTAAACCTTAATGAGAAGGTGTGTCGCGTACAAAAGTTAGGTTCCCACGGCCAAGGTCAAGGTCACAATCAAAGGTCATAGGTTTGTCCCATACAAATGGTGTGTCCACAATAACTCAAAAACTACTGAAGCTAATTTAATCAAGCTTCACAGAAAGGTAAACCACTATGAGAAGGTGTGTCATGCACAAAATTCAGATTCCCATGGCCAAGGTCAAGGTCACAATCAAAGGTCATAGGTTTGTCCTATATAAATCGTGTCTGCTGTAACTCAAAAACCGCTGAAGTGAATTTAATCAAATTTCACAGAAAGGTTAACCAAAATAAGAAGGTGAGTCGTGCACAAAATTTCGATCACCATGACCAAGGTCAAGGTCCAATCAAGTGTCGCAGGTCAAATCTTGTTTTAGTCATTACTTAAAGGCTACTCGGTGCAGTAATTTGTATTAAACTTTGCTGAAAGATACAGCATATAGAGAAGATGTGCCCCATGCAGGATTTAGGATGTTCAAGGTCACGCTTCAAGGATCGAATGTCAAATCATGTCTCTGTGATTGCTTTAAAGCTACTGATGTATATTAAATCAAACACCTTCTAAATTAAACTATAATCAAGAGGTTTGTTATGCACAAGATTTGGTCCATGTGCCAAAGGTCAAGGTCAGAATCAGGAGTCAAAGGAGTCAAATTGTATGTTTGCAATTAATCAAAAACCACTGAAGCCAGTTGGATCAAACTTGCCTGATGTGAAGATATGAATTGTGCAAGACTTATGTTCCCATATCCAAGGTCAAGGACATGAAGTAAAGGATTGAGGTCAAATTGTGACTTCGCCATTACTCAGGAACTACTAAAGTAAATCTGGTGAAACTTCACTGAAAATTACAGATGGTGTGACACATGCAACAGTTAAATTTCTATGACCAAGGTCAAAGTCATGATCAGATTAAAGGTCAAACCATGCCAGCAGTTATTGAAAAACTACATTGATGTACATATATTTGATTAAAATTCCTGAGTCACAGGTCAGGGATCAAGTACCAAGTGTAAGGCCTTCGGGGGCATTTGTTACACACTGTAACATTGTTATTTCTACAGGTTTATATTCGTTGTTTAGTTAATACATGTATTGGATTGGTTATCTGAATATGATGTGTAATTTTATGTCCATAGAGTGATTCTGAACCATCACCAGAACCAGAACCTCAGCTATCTCCTGAGTTGTCACCCGAACCCACCCCAGTAGAAACCCCACAGGAGGAAGAGGAGAACTTGGAAGAGCAGGAATCCATAATGAGGCAACAGCTGATTGCTAAACAACAGGAATTGTTAAAACTGCAGCAGGAGAGACTGGAACTTGAGCTCGCTGAGGCTCAGGAGAAACTGAATAAACAAAGGAAAAAGGTTGGCACATGTAATGTTACCCTTTATTAGACTGGAAACCTGTTTTGGAGACATACGCAAACAGTGCAAACCCAGTTCAGATGCTGTAGAATGCAGTGTCTGATCAGGGTCAGCACTGTTTGTTTAAAGGAATTTCTGTTCACCAATAACCCTTTAAATTTGAAGTTGACCCATCCAAATGATAAGAATGGACAAAAAGAGGTAAAATATGTATACGCATACCACCATTTAAGCAAAGTTTCTCGTGGATAAAAGTTCTTATGCTTTGCTTTATTCATCACAAACACATTCACTGAGAGAAAATTTAGTGGCTGACACATTATGCAGTAGTATCTTCTTATTAACGAAATGAAATAGAAAGGGTAATTTTGAGTTTTTTTATGAGTTTTTAGGTGCTGTAGAGCAATTTAATGATTTGATTAAGCCAAGTCTGTGTGCACATGTATGAATGTACACACATACATAAAATACATAATGAACAGTTCAGTCACTCTTCCAAAGCTGGATATACAGGGCACTACAGGAGTAGTCTCAACTGAGGACTTTTTTCTGCTGTGATATATACACCAGACAGCTGTGCCCAGGGTTACTTCACTTGTGTGCTTACTGAATATTTTGTTGGGATTATTTATATAATTTGACTCGCTTATTTACGTTTTGGCATACCTAGAAATATATCTTTGGAATGTCATGATACAAGGAAAGAAACTTCAGAATAATATTATTTACTTTCCTAGTTGATGTATTCCTCTTCAAGAGTGCTACTCTCAAAGGAAAGAATTTGCTCTAAGAGAGCAAATTCTTTTCTTTAAGAGTAGCCCTCTTTGAGGAGGGAGACAAAAAGTAACTTACAAGAGTTGTCTCCATTGGAAGTGTATCCATTCACCTTAAGATTTATTTTCAGAATGCTGTTTCAAGCACCAAGTCCGGCTCCATGGAAGAACCAGCACTTCCAGACACAACTGTGCAGCCAGCCTTTCCAGAGTCAGCACCGCCTCCCAGAGACCCTAGAAGAGTAGTACGGGACCCTCGTTTAAAGGGGACACCTCAGGATACTCTCAGTCACATGCCTAGTCATATGCCACATTCCACAACACCAAGTGCAACAGCTTCACATATGCAACCTAACCTACCTGTTGCTGATGCCAGCTTTGTTCCTCCATTTGGAGGAGTGGGTGGGGTACCCATAGTAGCTCCGTTTAGTGGTCCAGATACTGTACCACCTTTCATGCAACCAGGACAAGTGCATGTTAATCCTGGATTTTTACCCCACCATCGTGTACCTCCAGGAGACTTTACTGGTGAAGTATATCATCCAGACTCTTCTGATGATAGCGACACAAGAAATAAACCCATAAATAAAGACATAGATTCGAAATCTGCTAGTAATAAACCAAAAATACCTCACAAAGAGCCTACAACAAATGTACGTGATCCTAGGCAAGCAAGAAGAGAAATGGAACAGAAACCTAAACATAGTCATGATTCTGGTAATAACAGAAACAATAGAGATGGTGGTTTTAATAGAAATGCAAATAATAGGGATGGTGGTTTTGATAGAAATGCAAATAATAGAGATAGTAGTTTTAATAGAAATGCAAACAACAGAGATAGTGGTTTTAATAGGAATACTGGTCAGAATAGAAACTTTAATAGAAATTCAAAGGAGCGTGACAGAGATCCCAGAAGAAGTCATAGTCCTCATTCTAGCTCAATTAGTCCAAGGTCGAATGATGGCAGTAGAGTTAATAAATCTGGCTCAAAGTCTATAGACCCTAGGTTAAGACGGGATAATGAAAGTAGAAAACAAAGTGCTAAACATGAAGATCTCAGTGCTAAAAGACAAGAGGAGGTTGCAAGTCCAAATAGTCATAATAAAAGTCCAGGTAAACATAAAAGTCCTCCGGAAAAAAGAGATGGTAAACGACACAGTAAAGAAAGGGAAAAATCTCCTGATAGTGCAAAATCTCCTAAATATTCTAAAGCAAGTGATAAAGCAGACTCTAAGGCAGAGAAGGATAAACCTGTTCAAACTGACAGCAAATCAGAAATTCAGACTGCACCAAAATTAGGCAAAATACCGAAAAGATCATCAAAAGAAAGAAGTGTTAGTCCATCGAAAAGAAAAGTCCAGAATAAAAATGAGAATGCTAAACAGAGCGGAAGTGTTGAACAAATGGAAGCAGAGACAACAGAAGCGGTTCCATCTGTCAAAACACCTAAAAGAGAGCTTGAAAAAGAGGAACAAGAGCAAAGAGAAAATGAGGAAAGTTTGTCAAAGAAGCCAAGGATAGACATTACTCAGGAAGAATCGGCTGTTGTTGAAGGGGCAGATGTAGTTGGCAAAATACAGGAAGATATAAGGTGAGGATGTACTGCAGCAGTTGAACTGTTCTCATAGAGATTACTGAATTATCTCCCTTTACTGGTTCACATAAGTAAATGTGATGCAAAGGGAGATAAGTGATTCAAATAAGAGAAGTAACTATTTGCATAGGAGGCAGAATAATTTCTTTCCCATTGGTATTGCATTATTTTTAATTCCCAGTCCAGTATTTCTGAAGATGTCTGGACACACCTGCAAGGGAAACAATTCTGTCTAAAATATTTGCCACCTTTCTTGTTGGGAGCTACTCTTACAAGAAAGAATTTGCTCTAAAGAGAGCAAATTCTTTCCTCTAAGAGGAGCTCCCATCAAGCAAGGGGTTTACCTACCAGGGAACGAAGTAAAATTGTGTCAAGTTGTCTCCCTTTTTAAAAAGGGAAAAATAAGGGGGAGTATCCACATTAAGGGAGGTAATATCAGTAATCTTTACCATCATTGTTTGCAGTGTTTCTTATTATCATACAACTGCTTCTTTGCTCACGTCAGTTGTAACACTAATTACTTTGACTCCTAGCTTTGTATCTACAAATTTTTACATGCTGTTGTTCAGAAATTCGAAATAACCTTAAAACAAAGAGGTTCTTGAATCTTCCTTTAGGAGAAATAAACTAAATTGCAACATCAGAACATTAGTAAAATCATATATCATTTCAAATTACCATAGCAATTTGGGCTGAAATTACTCTGCAGTTCTAAACTATCTTAACTATAAATGCCAAAATTAAGTGAACATACAAGTGTTTAAAGGAGAAACAAAACAGCAACAAAAAAGGTATTAAGCAGCAGATCATGGATTGATGAATGTAATGAGGTTGAATTTCTTGAAAACAAGTCATCAGTAATCTCAAGTTACACACTTAACTTCTAGCATGATGCATTTAGATGTCAGCATATGGCATTTTAAAATATTTTTCATATTTTTCAAAGGAAGTAGAGCTTGACACTGCCCTCAAATTGTCCCCTTGGGGGATAATTGGAGTGCAAAGTCAAGCCCTTTGTAGTATGAAAATAAGAAGAATTTACTCATTTTGTTGTCTGCTCATTGCATGCTAAAGGTTAATTTATGAAATATTATGACTTCAGGACAACAGCAGATAGTGATTTCAGGTAACTGATAACAGTTTGATATTTCAGTGTTAATCACCTCTTTCTTAGCATTCTTTTATTTGGAAAACTGACACCATTAGTACTTTGAATTCATCCATACTTGAATTCATCCATACTTCACCAGACTATCTTAAATGAAATTGGTTTTCCAGACAAAACTTAGGTAGGATTGGGTTGCTCTAACCAAGTTTAATATTTTTTGGCCTAGAAAGACTTAGGCCCAATTTCACGTTACACTAAAACATGTTTTAAGCACTAATCAATGACTAGTGGTGCATTATGGTATAGGTAAAATATTCCATAACTAAAAGTTAGTCGGTGTTTTAAGGTGACTTGAAATTGGGCCTAAGAGTTCAGTCTAATTTGGATGCTTAAAAGGGTATGGAGAGAAATTGTGAAAGCCAAAAAAAATGATGGGAAAAAAACAATTTTAAAGTGGAGGATGAGGTTCAGTCATATTTTTGCAAGGTCAATTTATGCAACTGTGCATTCTTTTCCAAAACTATGCATTGCAATAGCAGGTTTGTAACAAACACAGTTGGGTAGAGTCCAAGGACAAGCTTTCCAAAGATGTGGTTGGGCTCATAATTTAGGGATAATCTTTGATATTTATCCCTATAAACGTGTTGTGACCTCTCATTGGAACCATCTCACTGATATGGTTCTAATGAAGGGTCACAACAGGGCTACAGAAGTTTTGAAATCCAAATCGGTCCAATGACGTCATACGAATCCAAAATAGACATGAAAACTAATGACTACACTGTGTATTCCACAATCCTAAAAAAGTCACGAAAACTAATGACTACACTGGAGCGCCGTTATAACGCAGATGTCTAGCTGAAGTAGCCATTTAGCCCACATGTTCTTACTTATCGTGAAAATGCGCTTTAAAGCGCAGAGACAGTCAGAACGAAAGTGAAAGTACACGTTGTACCAATCGGACATCCTCGCCGATCTTCATTTACGGAATTGACCGAAGTATTACGATTGACGTAATTTACTGTATTCGAGTTAATTCCCTTGAAATATGAATATACTTGCAAAAAGGTACCTTCGGACGAAGAAAAAAATAATATTTTTTCTGCGCGAGAAATGACGTCGGGTAAAAAAAAACCTGACCAGACTGCACATAATCAAGTCCGGTTTAAATTCAAATTCTTTCCTTATGCTATCTTTGATTAAATTGAAAGTATACAAAAGTCAGTAACCTTACGTTGCACAGCCTTTTTCCGTGCATCGACACGTGTATGTGTGTATTACGAGTTGTGTAAAATCTTCGCCGCTGGCCAAAATTGTGACACGTGCTAATTATCGAAGATTTCTAAAATTGAGTCAGTGTTCACACTTTGGCAAGACAATGGACGCTTTGTTTATCTGTGATAACTTTTGACAGCAGTGCGTGATTACTGGATTAATAATATGATACATAGCTAAAATCCAGGTACATGTATGTCATCATACATCGCAAATCGTGTTATTTCGGACCGAAAAAAATGTGCCTTATGCCAACTGAATCGGTATTTCGAACTCAAAATCGGTCCGGACCGACAAAAAATCGGATTTCTGTAGCCCTGGGTCACAACATATGTTTTTCATGGAAAAATGAGGAAAATTGTCCCTGAATCATCCCTGTTATCCCATGTTATCTATAGCACTAAGTATTAAGATGTTTCAAAGTAATAAAGGTGTCAGAGCTTTGTATGAACTCCCTGCAAATAGCTTATTTTCCTTTATAATTTATTTATCTGTCCAAAGCTCCAGGTAAGAGGTGTATTGGAAGATAATTGAGGCATACTTTTCTGCTTGCTTTATAAATGGCACCTCCATAGAACTGCCTTGGTGTGGCAGGTGTGAGGAGTGAGCCTAACTTTTGTTTTAAGGTGTACTTAAAGTGTACTGGAACATGTCCTTGTTTTTTTTCACCATTTTTACAAAGGGAAACAACTTTTGTGACTTCCTCTTCCCTGGATGACCCTCTGTTTGCTTCCTTGGATGACAAACTTTCAAAAGGGATCTTTGAAAGGAAAGAATTGACCCCTAGAGGAGAACAGTCTTCTTGAGTTGACCCCTATTGGGAAGGAAAGCAAAAATGATTATAGCAGAGTTGCTGTCCCTGAAAGTGTACCTGTGCAGCTTAATGTATTATCAACTGTAATAATTTCAAAATAATCATCAAAAACTTTCCTTACTTGGAGTTTTGTCCATGTAATGTTGTATGTGGGTAAATCTGTTATGAGGTATAAACAAATATATTTATTGTTTACTTGAAAAACACAGCTTTTCTGCTATTCAGATTCAGTTGTGATACAGGTTTTTTTTTAAGCGCGGGTCCGTTGGCCCGGGCCCGTTGATTTTGGCCTCGGGCCAGTTAAATCCCACTGTAGCAGGTCCGTCAGGCCAGTTGAATTTCGGGGAGTCATTTCGGGACATTCAGTTTGTTTCAAACTTGAAGCGAAAACCATCTGAAAACCAGTCTACTTTCGTTTTGCTACGGATGATTTCATTGGACGATCAGAAATGTTTAATCCAATGAAATTTCTCCTCGCTTTGCAAATAGACAATATGGCCGACCGATGAAGTTTGGGGATGAATCGCAGCAATCGGAACACCGCTCGGCCAATTCCGTGAATCAACCTCGGATGTATGACGTGGGACTACTTACGTCACACGACTGTTGTTAGGAACAACGACATAAACAAAGATTGTCGCACCGAGTAAAATAATAAAATGAAAAGAAACAAACGTATTTTCTATCTCGGCATTAATAATTGACTTTTTTGTTTTAACAACAATAAAGCATTAAATGAATATCCGTGCTACAGCTGAAAAAGGTCGCAGGTCGAGAATTAATTATCATTCGTAGACATAGAGAGCTACGGCTTCGGCGTATACTTTCGCCAAACAAAATGTTGGATTTTGCTGCATATTGTTCCGCCGTACATACGCCCGAGGTCTGATTCATGGAATTGGCCGAGCGTGCTCCGATTGGAATCGCAGAAGTCACATGTAAAAAAATGGACCCCAAAGGACTTCTGCGCTTATTTCAACCCCCGCCATCTAAAAAACAAAAACAGCTGCTTAAGTCCGATGAAGAAAAAAAGCCACCTGAGACATTATGAAATACGAACAGTCTGGCCGCCATCGGTACTTTCAACCTGGGTGGCTGACTGAATTCAAGTGCCTGAAGTGGCTCGAGTTTGATGATGCCCTAGGAATGAAATGTTCAATTTGTAAAACTAGGGACACAGTTGGCTCTTATGTTACTGGATGCACCAATTACAAGAAAACCTCACTGCTATATCATGAGGCATCAGACTTGGCTTAATGGGTTAATTATCTTAAACAAACTACAGATAAGACTGGATATTTAGTGATAAAGGATCATACATTTTAATGGTGCTTTATTTTATTGAATATAATTAGTCCTGTATATTCCGCATTGGAAAAATAGTCGGGCCAGTTGAAAATTTGGATGGCCAGTAGATTTTCCGGCCAGGTGGCCCTGCAGGCCAATGGCATTTTGGTCCCTAGGAAAACCCCTGTGATATAGTTGTATCCAGCTGAGTGTAAGACAGTATAGCAACTCAAATTGATATAATTCAAAAGAAGGTTATGTGAGAATATTTAGTACCGTACTAATTTGGCTGTAACACAGGTTTTCCCCATCTATAATAAGCCCAAACATCTAGATCTTTCTTACAAGGTGTATCTAGATTTAAGGATTGATTTTAAAGGGAAAACATACAATAGCATAATTATTATGACTGATTTTGGGTCATTTTGGAGTTTGAAATTTTTAGTGGGAAATTAGTTTATAGCCAAATTTGGAATGGTAAACCCCCTGTCTTATACTTTGACCACTAAATTTAAAGGGAGGAAATGTTGGACAAAGATAGACCTTATTGTTTCCACCATTTCTGATAATATGCTTGGCATTCTTTTGTCTACAGTGGCACCAAATTGTAATCAGAATGTTATTTGCCCAAATTTTATAACAAGAAAAAACTTGGAATGCCATAGAAAAAGTATATTTACAATTGTATCGACAAAGAATGGGGAAAAATACTACAGGTTTATTGGCTTGAGGCACATACTACCACAGTGGCTTTAATATTGGGACAGAAGTGTGTAGATCCAGAACAGACAGCTCTTTAGTCTTAGCAGGGTCATTCACTGATTACCATTCCTCCAGAAGTTTTATGACACAATATTAGATAGTAATATGCCCCTGCTTGAATTTAAGGTGAATGGATACCTTTCAGGGGAAGCAACTCTGTCATTCCAAGTTTTACTGCCAGTCATAATGTGTTTCCTTCAAGAGAAGATCTCATTTTTAAGGACTTGGACATTCAGGGGATCAACAAGGAAGATGCATCTAAGTTGTTCCCCTTTGTAAAAATGGTAGAAAAAACATGGAGATGTGCCTGGTCACCTTAAGGTGTCTCACTATCCAGTGTACTGGTGGTAGTAACAATAATTTGAGCTCATGGATAATGAAACAAGGGTTAACTTGGTCTTGGAAAACATTTGGAAAATGAAGCTTTTTCCAGGTCAGGGAAAAGTCAGGGAATTACATGGTTGGTCAAGGAAATTCGGAAAGGACTTGAAAAGTCAGGTTTGAAAACTTAGTGGCTACGGCAGTCTTCAGTCTTCAAATATTTATTCTGCTAAAAGGGAAAGGATTTACCTTATAGTCAAATAGTCCAGGCATATCTTCATCCTCACTGGGGGCTAGTCTTAAAGGAAAGATTTTGCTCCATTCCTGCCAGTTTTACAGTGATACAGTTAGCAAAGAGTAAAATCAATTTTGGGATTCATAAAAGGGTATGGAAAACAGTAAAATATCAAGGAATAGGCAGGGAATTTTGAAGTGGAGGATAAGTGGCAATCGTGTAACCCCAAAACTGTATTCAGATTTACAGGGGATTAAAACAAACATTTTCTGATTTATCAGCAGACACATCTTATACATGTATTTAGAGCTTTACTTGACTGCATATTTTTATGCATGGCCTCTAGTTTCCACAGGCTTTCAATTGCAGAGCTCTAGATAAGAAGGAGTATTTGGTGATAATTAGGGATAATTTTTGTTAAATCTGCATAAAAACGTATGTTGTGACCCCTCATCTGAACTGTCTCGTTGAGACGGTTCAGACGAGGGGTCACAACGTATGGTTTCAATGAGAAACAAGAAAAATTATCCCTTATTATCATCAAATACCCCCTTGTATCTAGAGCTCTGAACTGGCACTTGTTTTCTCTTGTCTGATATGGCAAAGCTACATGAATATATCCACCCTTTTACAGTAAATTTATGTGTGTTTTTTTTTTAGCACTGAGGAATAAATTGTTAAATTATTTCTGAAAAAGCTGCAGTCATGTAGTCCTCCTAAGTGTCATTGAAGGATGGTTGAAAGCCTGCTTTTTTGTTGTTTGGTAAATAGTTAATATGAACTGCTTCACTTTGGCATGAAACTGGAGGAACAATCCACCATAACGAAGGCATACTGTATTCAACCCTTTTAGCGCACTGTGCATGTAACGTTTTCAAAATGGCTTTAAATACTTGCAGTAGACTTTCTTCCTATAATCGCACATTTTAAAGAATTTTAATGCTTAAAGCTTCAAATAAAAATTGCTTATAGTTATGAAGGACGGAGAAGCTTTGTAAGTGAAAACTGAAAAAGAACTTAAGCGTTTTCAGCTCTTGTAAACAAGCAATCAAAGATACACTGGTTAAAATATGTGGGCAGGGCAGATAATCATGTGTCTCAGAAATTTCCATGATGTGCGTTTATTGGAGCATGTGCGCTTATTAGGAAGTATATGGTAAACATATTTTACAAAAATATATTTGAAACAAGGTTTGTCCTATATTAAGCAACTATGGTTAATCACTTTCCATGTGGATGATAGGTGCGTATACACAGAGAAGCATGTGCTGTGTTTACTTCATGAAGATACAAGGACCATTTCTTATCTTGCTTTGACCAGAGTGTGTGTCTAAGCAGAATGGTATTCACATGCACCTGTGCAGTGGGGATTAGAGAAAGTTCTGCTTGCATATATTTTCAAAATGCCTGAATCAAACATTTTGCAGTTTGTATATATTGTAAGAGCCATGATGTGAGAAAACCTGCATTCTGGCATAATACCAGAAAGAAGGATATCTCACAACATGGCATCATGTCAGAAAACATGATTGACATCATGCCGGAAAGCAGGATATCAACATGGTATAATGCCAGAATGCAGGTTTTCTCACATCATGACATAATGCCATAAAGCATGATGAGATCACGACATGGCATAATGCCAGTAAGCAAGGTATCCCACACATTGCAAAGTGCTAGAAGAAAGCATGATATCTCAACATGACACAGTGCCAGAAAGCAGGATATTGCAACTTGACATTATGCCAGAAAGCAGAATATCTCAACATGACATAATGCCAGAAAGTGTGATATCTCTTAACTTGACATAATGCCAGAAAGCAGGACATTGTAAATGGCATGAGAGAGAGCAGGATATCTCACAACATTGCATAATGCTAGAAAGCAGTATACATTGAGACAACCACTTCCTGCATACCAGTTTGATACATTGTATAACTGAAGTGATGTAGAGGAACATGTAAAAAGATTCTTTCCGTAAAAGATAGGTGCTTCTTTGCTAAAACATGCTTGGAAAAGACCTTCTGGTTGATAAATCATATTTGATAGGCAAGTGCAAGTTTTGTGAGCTATCCTATATGCAGACTGATCTTGTTTATCCTGTAAATATATACATGTAAAAATCTTTAAATATGTAGTCAGTGCTATCTCAGCAGTTGTAATGTAAATGAGTACACCTTAATGGATAGTAACTCCAAGAGGTTATTTTCTGCATCCTTTCACAATGGGAGTAAATTCTTAAAGTGAAAAATTTGCTCTTAGAGGAGCAAATTTTTCCTTCAAGAGTAGACCCCCTCGTAGAAGGATTTCATTGCCCAAGGAAGCAAACAGGAAGCCACAAATATTGTCTTCTTCAAAAAAAAAAAAAAAAAGAAAGAAAAAACGATGGAAAAAAAAACAGTTATCCATGCACCTTTGTCATACTTTCAGTGAGCTTTTTGGTGCTGAAGACCAGGATTACAGACCAGTGGACCCAAAAGCACTGCCTTTGAAGTCACCTAGCTGTAAGGGCTGGGACAAATTTAAAGCAGACCATCCAGACCAATATGCCTATGATATAGAACTGAAGAAACAGCGTGTTGAACAGATGGATGTTGATCAGAGGTGTGTTTGTGTTGAAATTAATCTTTATACATGTAGTCAATGAAATATCGGTCTTATTGTGTCTATATAATTTTCTTTTTTCCTGTTAAACTATAAAAAGATATACCTTTCAGATGCAAGAAATACATCAGAGAAACTAGAAAGCGGATGTGAAGTAATGCTTATGCTGCATG
This sequence comes from Ctena decussata, assembly GCA_963989385.1. Classification (NCBI taxonomy): domain Eukaryota; kingdom Metazoa; phylum Mollusca; class Bivalvia; order Lucinida; family Lucinidae; genus Ctena; species Ctena decussata. Next base: position 22,483,071 of record OZ022506.1, read on the forward strand.
CCTTTTCTATATACATTTACATGTAAATCTCTTATTAGTGATTATAAAGTAATAGAGGACTGGAAACATTATCACCAGCCGGCAGCATTTAATTCATGCATTGAAGTAAATTTGTCTCAGCTTCAGTTAACCAGGTTTTGTCATCTCCAAATTAAACTTTTTATAGCCTTATTTAAGCAGTATTAAGATGAATGAATTAAAAGAAACAATGCCAAAGGATAGAAGTAGCTTGATCTTTATGCCATCTCATGAGAAAACAGTTTTTGGAGGAATGTGTAAATTGGGCAATGCAACACCAGGGTGCACTTTTCCCTTGATGACGAAGTCCTTTCAGAGTTCAGATTTTTCATAGTGGAAAAAATTTCTCCTCAAATTCTTTCCTTTAGGGAAGTCCCCTTAGAAATGGGATACAGAATCTTTTTGTTAACCCATTCATGTCGTAACACCCATAAAAAAGACATTGACAGACAGTGTAGAACCAGAACAGATGTCACTGGTCAGGGTCTGCACTGTTTGCCTTTAATGCATGTATTGGATTGTTTAAAAAGAAAAATCATTAAAAATACAGTAAACATTACACTCCTTAAACTGGAAATGACCTGTCCAAAGAGCAAGGTAGAAGAGTCCTCACATGATCAATAGGTTAAGAAATATGTCCCTTGGAAGTTTGACAAGATCTTTTTATCCTTCTGCTTACATATATTTTAAACAGGCCCCAAGAGGAAGCGCAAGATACTGACTATAGGATAAATCGACAACCATCTTGGCCCCCGCAGGTAGATGCTGAAGCCAGAAGAGCAAGTACAGATGATGTGGCCATTCCTACAGAGTTGTCCATGGAGCATCATGCTGAGATACTGATACAGGCTCATAAACATCTTCAAGAGGGAAAGATAAGTCATGAACAACACCAGACCTTGTTACAGCAGTTGAGTGAACTGATGAAAATACAAAAGTTACAGGAGGAAAATCGTAGACTCTCATTAGAGGCTGAAAGTTTGACTCAGAGGCAACCATCTGTAGAGTCACCTGTCAAGACAGAATTTCCTGTAGACAGAGATCCGAGACTACCATCTCCACAGCAGACTCAGGAATCTATTCCAAGGGTGCCTCTAAATATTGATGATAAACCCCCAGATCCACAAGGTAACAGACCTCCTGAATCAAGAGAAAAAACATCACCGGAGAAGCTACCAATGAAGAAGTTCAGGAAAGAAAACTTCCAAAAAGAAGGGTCTCCTCAGAAGCCTGTGCGTAAAAGTGTTCCGGAATTTGAGCGGCATGGACCATTGCAGAATCTATATCCTGAGATACCTAGAGGACCACCAGCTAACAGACGGCCACCTCTGCCACCACATCAAATGAATGTATCCCCTGGTCATCCTGATTACAGAGGGCCTCACTCAGGACCACTTAAATTGGATGATAATTTCAGAGGTGCACCAGATGACTGTAGAGAACCAGGACCACCCTTTGATAGTAGATATGATGATAGAGAACTTGGGATAAATCCAAATCAACCAGGGTTCAGGGAGCCTGTGCAAATGGGTGGTAGAGATGGACTACCACCTGTTGGAAGGAATGATAACCTGGATAATAACATGGATGGGATACCAGAGAGGGAAAGAACCATAAGAAATGAAGAAATCCTTGTCAGACATCCAGATTTTATAGACGCAAATAAAGATAGAATTGGACATCATGAGGAGAGAACAATTGATGACAGGATGAGGCCCTTTGAAGGGCTGTCTGTTAGAAAGGATATGGGTCCTCTGGATAGAGGAGATATCGGTAGCCATGATCTCAAAGATTTTGAACCTTTAGATGACCATCGGTTCGAAATGGACAAATCATTCAGGCCACCTGACAGACATGGTTTTGGACCTCCACATGGTCCTCCAGACAGATTTGATAACATTCCTGTAGACAGAAGAGAATTTAAGTTATCTGACAAGAGAGGTTTTGGAGAAGGGCATGATTTACATCTTCCTGGTAGAATGGATCATGGTACTCCAGACCATAGAGATCATGGGCCTTTTGACAGAAGAGATCATGGGCCTGACAGAAGAGATCACATGACAGACTTGGAGCCTGCTGATAGAAGAGATATGAGTCCTCATGACAGAATAAATCAAACAGGCAGAGGATTTCCTGACCCAAGAGATGGATCACCAGACAGAAGAGAAAGGGGACCTCCTGGTAGAATAAATCAAGGACCCACAGATGAAAGGGGTATGGACCTGCCTAGAAGAGATCAGGGACCTCCAGATATGGGACCTGATGGATGGCTGAGAAGAGATGAATTTTTGCCTGGTAGGGGTCTTGGGCCTCCTGATGGATTAGATTTTAGACCACAAGATAGAACGGACATGGGACCTTTAGACAGAAGAGGTCTTAGACCAGCAGACAGAAGAGACATGGCACCTGTTGATAGAAGGGATGAGCCTCAAAGAGGGAGAGATTTTGGTCCACCAGACAGAATGGATGTGGGACCACTTGAAAGAAGAGATTTAGGACCCTCTGAAAGAGGAGATTTTGGGCCTCATGACAGAAGACATCCTGGACCACCAAACAGAAAAAATATGGGTCCAGAGAGGAGAGATCATGTGCACGGAGATGAAATTGGCATGAGACCTCCTGATTTCAGAGATAACGGGCCTCCAGACAGAAGACATCATGAACCTCCTGATAGGCAGAATATGGGATTTTCTGAGGGAAGAGAGGTTGGCCCTCCAGACATAAGGGATGTTGGACCCCCTGGACCAAAAGAACATGGATCACCAGATAGACAAAGAATGGGACCTCCTCATGAAAGAGAATTTAGGCCAATAGAAGGAAGGGGCATGGGTCTTCATGAAAGAAGAGATCATAGACCACCAAACAGAAGAGACATAGACCAGAAAAGTGGGCATCACAGACCCCCAGGCTTATTGGGAATTGCACCTCCAGGGTTCATGGATGCTGTACCTCCAGAGTTCAGAGAGCATGGCCCTACAAATAGAGATGTGCCTCCTGAGTTTAGAGTTCATGGCCCTCCAGATAGAGATGTACCCCCTGAGTTTAGAGATCATGGCCCTCCAGACAGAGACTTGCCTCCTGAGTTTAGAGGTCATGGCCCTCCACGTAGAGATGTGCCTGCTGAGTTTAGAGATCATGGTCTTCCACATAGAGATGTGCCTCCTGAGTTTAGGAATCATGGCCCTCCAGATAGAAGAGGCCATGAATATCCTGACAGAAGAGACCGTAGACCACCAGAGCATATGGTGATAAAAACCTCGGACAAAAGAAGTCATGAATCTCCTGACAGAATGGACATTCCACCTGGTGATGCAAGAGGTAATGTACCTCCGCCAGAATGGCAACACCATGATAGAAGAGATCCTGGGCCACCAGATGAAAGGTTTCAGATGGATCCAGACAGAAGAGATACTAGGCTTCTGGATAGAGATGGGCCTGCATGGCCCTTAGGTAGAACAGGTCTTCCATTCAATCCAGGCAAAGCAGAGTTGAAACAAACTGTCCCTGAGAGAAGGACTCCTCCAGCTGATGGTTCTGGAGAACCTGTTGATGAAGACATGAGGGCTGGTCCATTCCTTGATGACCTTCCAAGGCATGATATAAAAAAAGAACCCACTGATCAGAAGGACAAACCTTCAGACAGACCCAAAGGCAATAAGAAAGCACCTGTTGATGTTCAAACAACAAAGGGCAGAAAAAGTCCTCAGTTACCACCCCCACCAGATGGCTTGCCAGCTGTGAAACAAACAGATGGGCAAGCTAAGCAGAATGATGCAAAAGCTATATCTGTACCTGAAAGTAAGAAAGATAAAAAACCTATTCCTGCATTGCTGGAGATGGATATAAAACCTACATCAGATTTAAAGAAAGAAGGAGTTGAAGAGCCAAGTAATATAGACCCTGTTACTGGCTTGCCACCATGGCAGCCTGTGAAAACTGAATCAGATAGAACTCAAAATCGTGATAATGTTAAACAACATCCTAAGAATAAACAAGATAAATCTAAACGTCGTAAAGGTCCAGTAGGTAAACAGGATCAAGACCTGAGGGCTCACGATGAAAAGAGACTACCAAAAGGAGGAGATGCTGCTCCGGAAATTGGGTCAGATAAGAGTCACCTAGAAGGGAAGAGACACTCTAACCGAAGAGATGGGCCAGATATGGGTCCTCCTGACGGTAGAAGACCACCAAATAGAAGAGATGGTCCACATGTTGGTTCAGAGATAGGGCATCCTGATGGTAAAAGACCCAACAGAAGAGATGGTCCACAAGAAGGAAAAAGACCATCAAACAGCAGGGATGGTCCACCAATGATGGGTTCAGATTTTGATGGAAACAGACCTCCAAATATAAGAGATGGCCCTCCAATGATGGGTCCAGATTTTGATGGAAACAGACCTCCTGACAGATGGAATGGTCCACCAATAATGGGGCCTGATGGTCCAAGACCCCCATTTCCTGCAGCTCCAAGGGGTCCACTTATGCCACATGGCCCACTGGTTAATGACCCTCGTGGACCTCCTCCTATGAGAATGGGTGGCCCTAATATGCATATCTTCGAGGAAGATCAGCGATGGACCAGCTTTGCTGATATGAGTCCAGAGGTCACAGAGGAAGTTGTAATAGGAAATAAAAATTATGCTATCAAGTTAGGGGATCTTCCTAGAACAATCAATTTCTTCCATAAAAAGATAGAAGTGTATGCAGACCCTTCCAAGCGAGGGATAGTCGTTGATGGAAATTTAATGTACAAATTTGGAGAAAGGATGAAAGATGTAGAAATCAGAGGGCGAACTGTTAGAATGTTTTATCATGGAAAACCTGTAAACTTGTGGATTGATGGACAGAATTATGAAGTAAGAGTTGATGCTCCTCCAAGAAACATTGAAGTAAATGGAGTCAATCACAAAATACAGATTGATGGCAGGGATATGATGATAATATTAGACAAAAGTGAAAAAGGTGTGTTTGGAGGCCCACCTAGATTCATTTATATAGATGAAGTCAGAATGGAATTAAGATTTGATCCACCACCTCAGCATATTCTGATAGATGGAAAATTGTGTGAACTTATGCTTAGCATGAAGAGACCATGTGTTAACATAGAAGGCAAGCTGCATGGAATAAGATTTGATGGGCCTCCAAGAGAAGTTGTAATCAATAATCAGGTATTCAATATACATACAGATAAAGCAGTAAAAGTAAAAGTCGGAAACAAGTTACACTTTATAGCTTTGGGTGGACCTTGCCATGAATTGATTATTGATGGAAAATGGTTTGAAATGAAATTTGATGTGCCTCCGAAGGAGATAAACATAGGAAACACAGTGCTGTTAGTTCATCTTCCTGGCAAACCCCCTGAGGTGAAAATTCTTCCAGAAATTCCACCACCAATGCCAGGAGCTCCTCCCATGATGATTGGCAACATGCCTGGTCCAGGTCCAATTGGACCAATAAGACCTGGAATGGAGCCAGTAAGACCTGGAATGGAACCAGTGATGAGACCCATGGGCCCTGTAGGACCAAATCAAAGACTTCTTGGACCAGTGGGACCAAACGAAAGACTTCCATTCCCAGTGGGGCCAAGACCAGGGAATCAACCAGGAATGATTCCTTTAAGACCAGAGATGTCTCGGCCTGGTGCTTTTCCAGTTGAACGCCCACCACTGTCAACATCACAACAGATGGGACCACCATTCCTTGTGCCTGGTAGTGAAGCTCAAGCAAGACCTATGGTACCTCAACCCCCAGTTTCAGCAGGTAAGATTTGATGTGCTAGAGAATATAATAAATACAGATCAGCCTGTTTTAGGGGCACAGACAGTTGTTGATATAAATTCTTTTATCATATGACATCGCTGTTATTCTGTGGATAACATCATGTCATAAAAATTGTATGACCACGTGTATTAACACTTTGGCACACACATGTAACGTCATTGACAACCTCCATGTCAACAGTGCTTTTCTTATTGAAATAATGTTCAGTCAGAAGGTGTTAAAATTCCATCTTGCACTCATCATTTCATATGAAATTTATGAAACTTGCCAAAGGCCTGTTTCATAAATTTCATATGACATGACCACTCATGTAAGATCCTCTATGTGTGGCCACAATTATCAAAAATTGTCTCAGAACTGCCTTGTCAACGTGGAGGATGAAGCAATTCAAAGGTTTTGTTCCTTTAACCTAGTGGCTTATCGGAGTGATACTTTGTTCAAATTCTAAGCTTTATGAGGTATTGTTTTACGATTTATTCCATAGTTATGGATATCCATAATTATACCCCTGTCATACGAAGTATATAGGGGGTATATAGTTTTTGTTTTGAGTTTTAGATATTCAAAATTTGATATATGGATATCCATAATTCTATTTTTGGATATCTGTATTAATTAAATTTATGGATATCAAATATTCAGTTTGATTTTCGGATGTCCAAAATGATATTCATAATGCAATTAGGTATATCCTAAAATCAAATTGAGAATAGAAATTGAATAATCAGTATGAATATTGGATATCCATAAAATTGAATTACTGTAAAACACTTATATTTGGCGGCAGCAAAATTTGGCGGTTTTTATAAATGGACCTTTTGGCGGATTTTTATTTTGGCGGATTTCTGATTTCTTAAACTATAATAATAATTGCATTAACAATTAATATTAATCAATCGGTGTTTGCTACCATTATCGAAAGGTCAAATTGAGCCCAGGTTATGCATTGTTAAGTCTTCACTGATGCTTGTGAATGCATATTGTTAGGCATTTCTTTTTATAAATGAAACTGTTTATAGCGAAAATATTTTGCGGCTTGGGTACAAAGTAGCGTGGCATGTCAAATAAGCATTTTCACTCTCCGTTTCCCCGGCGTATTTGTTTGAGACCTTCCGTTTTTCTTATACAATATAATGTGGATTAACTTTGATATAATTGGAGGGCGGAGAGACTGAACTGTATACTAATTGCAGCCATAGTTTAAATTGGCGGCATTTTAATTTGGCGGTTTTCTTCTTTTCCGCCAATATCGCCAAAATAAAGTGACCGCCAAATATAAGTGTTTTACAGTACAGATATCCGAAATTCTAGCAGACACTGTTTTCCCCATTGAACGTATTGAAAATGGTGCTAATGTCCAAGCATGCAAATTTTGTGCCTTGACATTGAATTTTAACATTTACTTCTCTCGACATCTGCCTTAAGAGAGTCCTTTATTTTATTATTGCTGATTAAAATATGTTGTCAAGCAATTACGAAATCGGGTCCCAGAAAATTTACTTTGAGATATCAGTAGTTTGAGATAAAAGAGTTGATATGTAATATAAAAGTATTCTTTGATATAAGAAGGTAGTTTGAGGTATCAGTGTTTGAGATACCAAGAGTTGACTGTATGAAAATTATGATCATTTTACTGATAGGAGGACCGATAAAGATTGACATATAATTTCTCAGAGCTCTAGATAGGAGGGAGTATTTGGTGATAATGAGGGATAATTTTTGTTAATTCTGCATAAAAACATATGTTGTGACCCCTCATCTGAACCGTCTCGTCGAGACGGTTCAGATGAGGGGTCACAACATATGGTTTCGATGAGAAATAAGAAAAATTATCCTTAATTATCATCAGATACTCCCTCTTATCTAGAGCTCTGATTTCTATCTACTTGCAGCACCGGCTGGTGGAATGCCTAATATGCTTGGTGGTTTATTTGATGCCATGCCACAGCCGTCTCTGGTACCTGGCATTGGACAAGGGCCAGCCCCTCCTGCCCCAGCTCCAGCACCAGCTATGGATATCAACACACTCCTTTCTAGACTCATATCTACTGGTATTATCAAGAAAGAGGTGGAGCCAGTTTCCACTGCCCCAACGCCATCTGCTGGCCAAGCAACAACTGCTGTGGCCTCTGCCAGTGGGGATTCGGCAGCAGAGACAAAAACTTTCAAAGCACCTGACCTCACGAGCATAAGGAGAAAGGTAAATATTTGAGCCGGGACACGAGAAAACCAACAAAGTGGTTGTGCGCCCAGCACAGACTCAGATCAGCCTGGGCATCCCCCTAGTCTGAGCAGAGTCTTCGCTAAGGGCTTCAAGGGTAGCTAAGGGTCTAAGCTACCTTCGTGCGGACAGCGAAGACTCTGATCAGACTGGGCGGATGCCCAGGCTGATCTGAGTCTGCGCTGGGCGCACAAGCATTTTGTTGGTTTTCTTGGGTCGCAGCTCATTTCTACTCGCAAGACAAGCTTCATAACCGTTTGAGGTTTAAATGAATAATTGATTACATGAATGACTGATAAGTTTCTAATGAATAGAGTACCATCAGATTTTGGCTGTATTTTTCAAAGGTAATGAATTGCAAAAATTAGTCAGTAGCCTGTTCAGTTACTGCTCTGTAGATTTTTTTTTCTTTTCTTTTTTCTTTGGCAGAACACAACAGGAAAGTAAGTCTTGTAAACTATTTCCGTCATATCAGGGTGATAATGAAACGTTGGGTGCAGTGAAGCTTCATTTAGGTTTGGGCAGAATCTGGCCTCCAGCTGGACTCAAACTGGCATCCCTGTGATCCAAAGTCCAAGGGCTGTATTTATATAATGACTTAAGTGGTTGCTGTGCTGTTGCTAAGGGTGAATTTCAATGAAGGAGATTCCCTGCAACTATGAAATTTCCTCTATAGGAACAGTCTTTCTCAGACTGTTCCTCTAGAGCAAATTTCATAGTTGTAGGGCATCTCCAACATTGAAATTTAGCCTTAGCAACAGCATAGCAACGACTTAAGTGGTTTTATAAATTCGACCCCTGAATGCTAACCTTGTCAGCCACATGAACACTTCAGAACAGAACAGAGCTTTGTCGTTTCTCCTGCAACTAGCAGAAGCAAGACATAGGCATGCAGAGCTCTAGATAAGAGGGGTATCTGATGATAATTGAAGGATAATTTTCTTTATTATGCCCCCAACTTCGGAGAAGTTGAGGGGGCATATTGGTTTGGGCCTGTCCGTCTGTCCGTCCGTCCCGCTTTTGGCAGCTGGGAAACTCAAGAACCACATATGCTACGATCTTGAAATTTTATATGTGGCATGTACATGAAAAATAAGCTCACCCGTTTTTTTTCTTTTTTCCGCAGGTCACGTATTTCCAGAGTTAAGCCCCTTTTTCGACTTAGTCTATGGAACCTTGTGAACAAAATATCTTGAGAACCCCTGATGCTAGGACCGTGTAATTTTTTCAGGAAGACATTGCCCAAGGTGTAGATGATCTGATTAACTTTTGAAAAAAAATTGTTAATTTTTGACCGAGTTATGCCCCTTTTTCAACTTAGTGCATTGTAAGCCTATGGAACCTTGTGAACAAAATATCTTGAGAACCCCTGATGCTAGGATCGTGTAATTTTGCAGGAAGATATAGCCCAAGGTGTAGATGACCTGATTAACTTTTGAAAAAAAATCATGAATTTTTGACCGAGTTATGCCCCTTTTTTGATCTAGTGCATTGTAAGCCTACGAAACTTTGTGAACAAAATATCTCGAGAACCCCTGATACTAGGATCATGATTTTTTTGCAGGAAGATATTGCCCAAGGTGTAGATGACCTGATTAACTTTTGAAAAAAAATCATAAATTTTTGACCAGGTTAAGCTCTTTTTCGACTTAGTGCATTGAAGCCCATGGTACAAAGGTACCCTAACATATGGTCAAGAATGGTAAAAGATAGGAACTTGAAACTTTCTACACATGATCAGTATGGAAAATAAGCGAACACATGTTTTTCTTTTTTCCGCCGGTCATGTAGTTCCAGAGTTATGCCCCTTTTTCGACTTAGCCTGTTGAACCTTGTGAACAAAATATCTCAAGAACCCCTGATGCTAGGATCATGGCTTTTTGCAGGATGACATTGCTCAAGGTGTAGATGACCTGATTAACTTTTGAAAAAAAATTGTGAATTTTTGACCGAGTTATGCCCCTTTTCAACTTAGTGCATTGTTAGCCTATGTTAACAAAATAACTCGAGAACTCCTGATGCTAGGATCATAATTTTTTTTGCATGAAGATATTGCCCAAGGTGTGGATCACATGATTAACTTCCGATTTTTTTTTTAAATTTTTCACTGAGTAAACCCCTTTTTCGACTTAGTGCATTGACGCCTATGGTACAAAGGTACAAGTATTATGGGATGAACCTTCTTTAGAGACAAGCATATGGTTGGGGGCATAGTGTTTCATAAACACATTTTCTAGTTTCTCATTGAAACCATATGTTGTGACCCCTCATCTGAACCGTCTCGTCGAGACGGTTCAGATGAGGGGTCAAAACATATGTTTTTATCCAGAATTAACAAAAATTATCCCTAATTATCACCAAATAATCCCTCCTATCTAGGGCTCTGGGTACGACTTTTCAGTAGTGGCTGCGGCATAAACTTCTTGAGTTTTCTGGTTTAGCTCTGTTTTGTAACAGAGAGACAGGCTAGACGCCACCTTCAGCAGAATTTGGGTGATAATTTGACTTCTCAGGCCACACACAGGTGGCATATGAGAGCACAATGGCATACCCTTGCCGATATGCTTGACATACTATTGCAGTTGTTATCAATTTCACAGTGATGTCCTTTAGACATCATGCAAAGCTCAAGATAAGGTGGGATTTTGAGGATAATCCAGCCACATTAAATTGACATTGAACCCAAGCTTTACCTAAAGCTCTGGGCCCAGTTGTTCAAAACTTAACAACCTCATTAATTATCAAGCACTTAAATTTTCAAACATACAAGAAATAAAAACATTGCAGATTTTTTGCTGAAAAAATGTGAGAAGCTTTTGCAGCAGTGCAAAAACTTCTCACAGTTTTTCAGCAAAAAATATTACTGCAATTAATTTTGGGAGTGCTGTAAAACTTAACGAATCCTCAACTAACGGGTTTGTTAAGCTAACGATGCTTTGAACAATACACAGTTACGAGAATAGCCGCTAAGCTCCGCCTACTTAGTTACTGTTACTACGTCTCACAAGCTAACACAAAGATGGCGGAAAAACAAATGCCAAATGCAAGTGTCTGTTAAACGTTGGCGATCTATGGCGAAAAATCAGCCTCCTCATGACCTACACATGGCAGTTGGCTCATCGTGCATTTCCGATGCGTTCTCTTCTTGCAAAGCGAGGTAAGTTTCTTAAAAATGGTGTTAGTTTGTTTTCTTTAAACAGGTATACATCGCTCCATTAACTGTAAGTTAAAATCACGGACTTATGTAAAATATTGACCACGTGCGATTTGTTTGTGAGACTATGTCACGTGCTAAGTTGGCGTTGCATTGGCCAGGTATACGCTATCACGTGATTTTGAGTGATATTTTGGGTGTGGCTCGGAACTGTGTATTGGGCCTAGGTGTCAATAAGGACAAAACTTCTGTTTTTTTTCAGGCAGCAAAACAAGAAACTTTTGAAGATATTCCTGATATGACAGAGATGGATATCAGCCAAATGAAAGAGTAAGTTTCCAAATCTATGTGCAGATGTTGCCAAAATATTCACATTAATCTTCTTAGTACCGTAAAAATTCTAAGTATTGGGACAGATAGGTCTGAGCAAACAATGCAGACCCAGATCAGACTGTTCCTAAAGGAGCAGTCTGATCTGAGTTTGCACTGTTTGCCACTCCAGCTGCCTTTTTGGCCAGATTACTGCTCTGAAAATCCAAACTGTTCCATTTTAGGACAATTCCAGTAATTATTTTAGGTGACATTTTTAGAAATTTTACATTAACTGGTTGTGTGAAGCAGAGGTAATGTTATATACTGTTTGTCATGGAATAAATGTACCTTCAAAAACTGTACTGTCCTATTTTATTGTGATTTGTTGTTTAAAAAATAGTCAAAAATTTTATCATACATTGTGCCAAAAAGTTTTATTATGGAAGGTTATCTGACAGGGTAAGTGGACTTGTGTAAGTATAGTGGATTTTTGTCTGTACAGTGGAACTTCACTGGCTCAAACAGGCTTGGGACCATGACAATTAGTTCCAGCCAAGGGTAGTTCTAGCCATCCAGGGTTAGTTTCTATATGAAGTGACCTCTAGGGACCAAGGAAAGAGTTCTAGCCAGGCAGGGTTAACGAGCCATCAGGGTTAGAGCCCTTGAAGTCCTACTGTATTTGTCTATATAAGGAGAAATTAGTATATTACATTTTGTGTAAATGAGTACATTTCCAGGGAAAGCAACTCTGCCATTCTCAATTTTGCCCCGCTTCTCAATAAGGGTCAACTTTTAAAGAACAGAATTTGCTCCTTAGGAGCAAATTCTTTCCTTTTAGAGTTGACCCCATTTTTAAAAGGCTTTATCATTCAGGAAAGTAAACGGGAAGTCACAAAAGTTATTTCCCTTGGTAAAAATGGCAGGAAAACATGGAAGTGCATTTCTCAAAGTGTCCCCACACTCACATATTATGGTATGTTCTGCTAACATTACAGGTTGCCCAATGGTGTGATACAGAAACTGTATGCTGGTATACAGTGTACATCATGTGGTGTGAGGTTTATGCTGGAAGACGAAGAGAAAACGGAAAAATACCGAGAACATCTAGACTGGCACTTCCGACAGAATCGCCGTGAGAGAGACGAGATGAAGGTAGCCAAATACAGACAGTGGTATTATGGTGTCAATGTAAGTATGATGTTTCATTGCTTATGACACTTAAAGTTGTAAAAGCGAAAATAATACAATTTGCAAATAGCATAGATTCCATTCTCCCTAGAATCTCCTCACAGTTAATTTTGAAGGTATCCTATGACATCTAGTTTTGTGGAAAAATTCATAGTTCCGAAAACCACGCCTACTTTAAACAGGTATACATCCCTCCAATAACTGTAAGGTAAACTCATGGACTTATGTAAGACATTGAACATGTGTGATTTTGTTTGTGAGACTATGTAATGTGCTAAGTTGCCGTTGCATTGACCAGTTATACACTATCAGGTGACTTTGAGTGACATTCTGGATGTGGCTCGGAACTGTGTATAGTTCAAAAGCATTTCATTCAGAAAAAAAAATAAAAGGTTAATACATCTGTAGTTCTGTTATACATATATAAGAAGAAATGCATAAAATTACCATAGTTATTTGGACATCTTGCCTAATTACTGTAATTCCTGCATTTTGAATCAATTCATGGTACTTCCTGGTGATGGATGGATATGAAGGATTTACATCATCACTGGTTGGGAGCGTACAGTACATGTGCACCGTTGTCCGATGTGTATAGTGGGCAAATCTTTGTCCGTTGTTATGACCTTCAGGGTGTGTTTGTGTGAAATGTGTTTTCTTTTATTGTTTGGATGTAAACCACTTGGTAAGAATGTTTTCTCTATTTATGTTTTCCATTATGGTCTTCTTTGGAGATGGCTAGATGTTGCTTTCTTTGCTCTAAATTCGTATTTTCATCTGCAAATCACTGGTGTTTGTAATCAGATCACGTCACGTGTAACCAGAAAATCGGCCGAGTTAGCGTCTTAATTCGAAAAAAATGTTAGTTAGTCCCTTTTTAAGATAGATTAATGATCTATTAAGAGATTTACCCATGATAAGTATCCTTTAAGTACGGGACGAATCCACAAGACAAGCAAAGCTGAGCATCCCCAAATTTTTCTGACTGTATGGGATGTCTCATTGACAATCGGTTTTTCGACCCACGATACAGAATAGTGTTTGACCCCTCTTTTGTTTTCTTTGAAAATAATTGCCCTTACCTAGCATGATATCTAACAAGATTAAATAATCCTGAACCTAAATACACCATAAAATATTTCTAAAGAAAACACGGTTGTTTCATATAGAATTGATGGCAAAATTTGAAGAACTGGTACCGGCGCAGATTTCAAAATCGAAAGTAGAGTAGTGATTTTCTCAAATTAAATGTGAAAATAAAGCATATCATAACAATTTACAGAAAATTAAGGTGACATGTCGAAAAGATCTGTATTAAGGCTTGTCGAGCAAGCTGTTCTACCTACACTCAATGATTTTAAAACACAAAAATAAACAATTTTGAAACTTACCCGACATATTGGGACAAAGATGCGTCCACTATACAGATCGGGACAACCGGTCACTTGTACTGTACGCTCCCACCCAGTGATCATACAGTATTTCAGTCATATATGACAGTGGGAGGGTGATTATGAAAAACTGTTTGCACTAAAGGTTAAGGTTTGGACGTAATCTTGCCTTCCAGCGGGAATCAGAGACCCTATGATCCAAAATTGGGAGCGTTGACTCAGGAAATGTCAAACAGTGATCAGGAGCAGTCTGATCTGGGTCTTCTCTGTTTGCTCAAGAATTTCTGTAAATATGGTCTGTATGATATTATAGTGTCATTTTGGTTTCAGGACTGGATACAGTATGAAGAAGTGGCAGATACAGAGGAAAGTGGTGAGTTCCAAGAAGAATAATGATGTGGCATAAATCTTAGTTTTCATTATTATGCTTTATATACTGTTCACAAAAAGTAGGGGACATTAAGGTCATAAGTATTGAAGTATATTCCTTGCCAAAAGTTAAGCATATTTTTGAATTAACTGTACCAGAATTATTAGAAATCGTAATAATTTAGTTCTAACCTTCAGTATGAAGATACATGCATTCTATCATCAACATCAATGTGTAATCATTGTAAAAACACCAAATTAAAGCTGATTTGAATAAGCACTGCACAAAGCGAGCACAGAAATAAATGCCCCAAAAATTCACATTTTCAACAGAATTTTAAAAGAATGCTTCATTTTGATGATTAAAAAAGGCAGTAATTTCGTATTCACTAAAAACATTTAGCATTACAAAATGTTAAATTGGTGTAACAGAAAAGTCACATTGCATCATAATTTTTTTTTTCTTCCCAAAATTGTTTTTTGGGACACATACAACTGTGCTCATTTTGTGCAATTATTACTCAAATTGAAATCAAACTTGCTACTTTAACAAAGATAAATCATCAGTACTGATGATAGAATATGTTAACTTCCAAGAAAGTTAGAATTCAATTGTTATTACCTGTAATAATCTTGTTATATTACTTTTATAATATGCTAAAATGGCAAGGAGTATATTAAGATAAAGCATGAAATCAATCTAAAACAGTAAGTGTTGAAAAGACGAATATTTGTACTGAATGTTTTCTTAAAAGTTTGGACAATAAATCATGATCTACATACAGTTTATGTGAGACGGGCTCAAGATGAAATTTTCACAGTCAAAAAAGTTCATTCCAATTCTTCAGCCAAACCAGGTTTTTTAATGCAATTTCGTTATGAACCACTCCATCTTTGAATTTGGACAAATGCACATACCCTGAAAGATGTGCAAAGCTTTTGGCTGATGGTTAATAGGTATCCCAGATCATGCTAAGATTTTTCTCTACAAGCAGTCTGACTCAGGTTCAGGCATATGTGTCTCAGTGGTTTCCAATTCTGTGGTGCATTGTCTGTAAGCTTTATTCGTATACTTATTTTCCATTCACAGTTTACCTGATGTTTGAGGTCAAATTTATTTTCAGCTCGCAGTATGTTCTTTGAGCGGCAGCAGAATGTTCAGACAACACCAGCCCCAGCTCCTAGTAACATGTCCTTTGCTCTTATCACCGTTCCAGAGGGAGCCACAGTCACCAGGTGTCCCGCTGCTACAGGCAACGATAGTGATGATGTAAGTCTTGTATAGATTAGCCACGACTCTAGAAAACCAACAAAGTGGTTCTGCACCAAGCGCAGACTCAGATCAGCCTGGGCATCCGCCCAGTCTGATCAGAGACTTTGCTTTGCGCTTAAAGGGAGCTAAGGGTCTAAGCTACTTCTGTGCGGCCAGCGAAGACACTGATCAGACTGGGCAGATGCCCATGCTGATTTTAGTCTGCACTGGGCGCACATGCCACTTTGTTGTTTTTCTCGTGTCCTGGCTCAATAAGTTAATCTGTGTTGGGTTGTTCGGAACTGATGATGTCAGAAATTGTTAGGTAATAATGATGACACTCAATGGCTGTGTAGGTAACATTATTTCGGAAGTTTCCTAAAATGTGAGAGCCGATAGACGCCATGTTTGATGGTTTGTCACCTTCCTTGTGACAAACAAATTTGTATATTTATCTATCTTTTCATCTATTAAAGATGTTAATTCTGTGTTAAAGCATCTACAAATCACAAAGTTTACTTTACATACCTGTTAAAGCATAATTTAATCCACAAATGATACTATTTTGTAGTAAGCATAATCTGTTCATGCCTCACTTATATATTTGTGAATGACATGCGAGCGAGGCACGTGCATTTTATGACTTCCTATGTGTTCCGTTACACTTGATAGGTTTGAAGAATACACAAATTGTTACGTGATAGCATGAATGGATTATAGCTTACGGTATTACAGCTGGTTTATTTACCTTCATTTCTAACGGTGTTGATTTTGTCGCATATCTTTATATGTAACATGCTCTTCTCACATGTATTGTATATAACCGCCTATGTTTAGGGCAAAAAACGTATTTCGTTTGAGCCCAAATAAATTAATTGAATTGAAATTGAATTGTTAAAGGTTGAATCCAATTTGTCCAGGACACCCTTCTTCAACTCGAATTGATTTCATCTAATTGATTTCGTCTATACAATATATTACAGACCCTCAGAGTTCTTCTTTATTATAAGAAAGTAGCTCTATTACAATGGCTATTCTTTGAATAATTGCCTTGTTGTGTATATTGTCTTGGAAAAGAAAATCCTGTCTTATAGTCCAGTAAATATTATTGACTGTTTACTAATTTCAGCTCTGTGCAATATGTCATGAACCATTTGAACAGTTCTGGGATGAGGAGCTGGAAGAATGGCATTTACGAGATGCCATACGAGTCAACGACCAGACCTACCATCCTATATGTTACGAAGATCATACTGATGTAAGTATTTCTTGCCCATGGGATAAGAATAGTCCTTCCTAAGCCAGCCGAGATTTTTTATCTGACACAGCTTGCTTTATTATAGGGTTTCAAGGTTGTCTCAGTCTGTAAATCATTGCTTAAAATGTCAGTTGTTATCTTACGTACATTGCATGCAGAATATGAAGGTGACAGCCTGTTCTGGCATGGAATGTCATGGTACATACAGAATACTGTGCTGTCATAAAATGTCACTTAAGATTTCTGGTTGGCTGCAAACGATTTAAAAATGTGCACAAGATGGAATAGAGGACCTCTTTACAGTTACAGTAATATTTTTTTCCTGAACCCTCTGACATTAAACAGAATTTGCTGTTGCAAAAAATACATACATTTATTTTGACTAGTAAAGCCATTCAATGAATTACGAAGTGCCATTTTGAACATTGCTGTTGTAATGGATTCCATTTGAACGAGGATTTACTGTATGATGAATCTGAAGTGTTTTGTAAAATTAGAGTTTGCATATACTGTTCATTCTGTTTCATAAAAAGAAAGGTGTGAAAGTCATGGATGAAGTTGAGACAATGACAATTCATATTCAAAGCATAAAAGGCACGAGACTAAATAATCTGAAAACTAGCCTGAGATTTCCTTGTCTTGGGCTCCACACTGTCATAGATTCTGTAAATGTAGCATTGCTCTGTGTGTAAAATGTAACTGTATCTAGATATTTCTGAGTTATATTCTGGCTCTCTGAAGGAAACCCCTGACTATAATAGTAATGATTTAACAGAATCACATTATGAAATATCTACTTTCAGGTGTCAGAGGGCACACCAAGTCCGTCAGCTCTCCCAATGTTGACTCCTGATTTCTCAGCTAGAAAAACATTGTCATACGATGAATCTTCACAAGATGCTCCAAACACAAGTTTTGAGGAAAAGAGAGAAGTGGTAAAAACAGAACCTCTTCCAGACAAAACAAACAGTGAAGTTACTGAAGGTGTTCAGACAACGAGTGAATTGACTAAAGGCATTCTGAGTGATGTGATAGATATTACTGATTCACCAATTAAGAACTTATCAAGAACAGCTGTTAAATCTGAACCAATGGACACCAGTGATAG
Organism: Ctena decussata; assembly: GCA_963989385.1. Classification (NCBI taxonomy): domain Eukaryota; kingdom Metazoa; phylum Mollusca; class Bivalvia; order Lucinida; family Lucinidae; genus Ctena; species Ctena decussata. The sequence continues at coordinate 22,501,123 of OZ022506.1, forward strand.
TGCAATAGTTAACCAGGAAAGGGATGTTTCCGATACTGATACAGTTGAAGTGAAACATGAACCTATTGTGGAACAAAGTTCAAATACACAAGTATCGGAAGTAGATTCTGCCTCAGGGACTACATTAGTTAAAAAAGAAAGTGAATCTAGTGAAATTTCAGGGAAAGATCCAAGTACTGAGGGAATGCCTGATTCAGTAACTGCTACTGCTAGTCAAGAGCTTTCAGACTCAGTTAAAGTAACAGAGGCAGTTGCCTTGGCAACAGAAGCAGTTGCCATGGTGACAGAATCTTCTGTTCAGAAGAAATTAGAATCTGTGATACAGACTGCGGAGGCTGAAGTAGGGTCTCCTGCAGTTCAGGGATCTCCTATGACACAGGGCTCAGGTGGGTCAACGCCAGTGCAGGATGAAAGGTCATGTACTCCTGTTGGTGATGATTGTCCCGGAACTCCTGTCCAGGATGAGCCTATGGTGGAGTAATGGAGATTCAGTGCTAAATACCTTTTATATTTTATACTGGTTAAACCTTGAAGCACCAAAATAGTTAACAAAATTTACGTCTGCAAATTAAATAAAATGTTGCGTCCATACCAAGCCATGCATTGAGAAATAAAGATAAGAGGGCAGACATTGTAGACACAGATGAGGCAGCTCAACATGCAAACATTGCAGATCTAGATGAGGCAGCTCAACATGAGCTGCCTCATCGAGATCTGCAATGTTTGCAACTGAAACAATTTTCGTTTTTGGAGCTTTAAGGGTTGATACTTTTCCAGCTGATTTTCCATTTTGAAATCTCCTTTGAAACTGGACATCTCCATTCTCATGGTGTTTTTGTTTTCAATAAAAAAAAATATTAAATTGTAAATGATGTAGACATTCATTAGACTGGTCTAGAGGGCTTGCAGGTTGGATTTCCCGCCCCTCCAGTCTTTCGGATGAGTCCTAAAACCGAGGGCTTGTCTCTCAGTATGATCTATGTGTTAGTGGGAAGTTCACTCACTCGCTCACTCTCTCACTAGATTTCTTTTGAGGAGCTATCTGGTCTGGGTCAACATTGTTTGCGAACTGCAGCCTATTGTCCACTGCAGATTAATGGTTGAGTCTTCGTTAGTGGAAAATGGACAGAAAATGAACATACTCGGAACTAAAACAGCAAACATGTTCACTATATATTGTTCAAAATGTGTTCATTATACGTAAGTGGGAAAAAAATATGCTGTTGATGTATGATAGAATGTTATGCAAAATAAGAAATATTTGAGCCGCGACGTGACAAAACCAACAATGTGGTCGTGCGTCCAGCGCAGACTCAGATCAGCCTGGGCATCCGCCCAGTCTGATCAGAGTCTTCGCTTTCCGCATGAAGGTAGCTTAGTCCCTCAGCTACCCTTTAAGCGCTTAGCAAAGAGTCTGATCAGACTGGGTGAATGCCCAGGCTGATCCTAGTCTGCACTGGGCGGACGACCACATTGATGGTTTTCTCGTGTCGCGGCTCATTTGTGATTAGTTAGTCTATTAGAAACTTGTGTGCACTACCAAGGCTAGTCTTCCGTAACAAATGTTAGTAGGTTGAATTACAACAGATCTTTATTGCAAGTGTAGTGTCTTTTGATTTAAGTGAAATAAAAGGCCAGTGCTCCAGATAAGAAGGGGTAACAGAGATAATTTTGGGATAATTAGCCATATTTCTCCACAAAAACATATTTTGTGACCCATCATTAGAACTGTCTCGTCGAGACGGTTCTAATGAGGGGTCACAACATATGTTTTCGTTGAGAAATAAGAAAAATTATCTTTGAATTATCCTCAATACCCCCTCTTATCTGGAGCTCTGACAACAGATCTTTATTGCAAGTGTAGTGTCTTTTGATTTAAGTGAAATAAAAGGCTTTAAAAAAATGCCAGATAATACATGTGTTAATGAAATCATTTGATCAGTATAATGATATTTTCTATGTTTCCATGAGTTAAGTAGCTGTCAGAGTTGAATTTATTATTAATTTTCGACATTATCAGGTTCAATTTTATTGTTAGTTGGGTCCTTACAATTCAAATTGTTTCATAAAGAATAATTTTCACCTTGGCAAAGTTAGCATTTGGATAGATTTTTTTGTTTTAAATGTGTAACCCATCATCATTTATGAAAAAAATTTGACACACTTCTTCGACAGAATGAAGGTTTGTCACAGTGTTTCCATGTTGGGCTTTTTTTCCTTTTTCTTTTTTTTGTATGTTTTTGCAAAAAAAAAATTTTGTTTTCTCTCTAAAAATTTTGTTCGAAATTCGCTTGTCAGAGTTATACAAAGTTCTTGTCAGTTCAAGACTGAGTGAGCGCAATAAAAGGCTGGCCATTTAAAACAAAGAGGGCTTCTCTTTTATAAGCCATACTATAACTACTCTGGCAATAACACTACAGATTCTCTGAGACATTCTGATCTACAAAAAAAAGCAAAAAAAAATCTGTTTGTGTGCTTCAAAAGATGTCATTCACTTTAGCAGAGTTGAAACGTGTAAATCTGCACAGAGATTGAAGACAAAAACATTTCGGCTCATAATTTTTTAATTTCTTCAATGTTTCAAGTTGTCTCTTTCTCCTTTGGAATTTTTTATTCTTCCTTATTATTCTTCTTGTGTTCTTCCTTATTCTTCTTGTGTTCTTCCTTATTCTTCTTGTGTTCAAGATCAGTTTAAAAGTCCATTTTGTAGGAACAAAGTATTTGTCAAAAAGCACAAACTCAAAAAGAGCAGTATCATCAGGCCCTGCACTGTTTACAAAAGTTTCTGAAATTGGTCTGGTAGTTTGAAACTGTTAAGGTGAATGGGCACACTTGCAGGAGAAGTAACTCTTTGGGTTTTGCTTTCCTTCTCAGTGACATTCAACTCTTTGAGGAAAGAATTTGCATCTGTTTAACCCTATTACACTCTTATGGAGTTTTGGCCATTCTGAATGCAATAGGGTTATGCAAATTCTTTCCTTTAAGAAAATACCGACCATTTCTAGTACATATAGGGGCTTTTCTTTAACACAGGAAAAACATTGTGGAACCATGAAAGTTTCTCACTGTGAAGAAAATGGCAAAATAGAAAGTCGTGTCCATTCACCCAAAATATGAGAGCTAACATTGTCATTTAGCACCAAACATTTTGACAGTGCTCCAGATAAGAAGGGGTAACAGAGATTATTTTGGGATAATTAGCCATATTTTTCCACAAAAACATATTTTGTGACCCATCATTAGAACCGTCTCGTCGAGACGGTTCTAATGAGGGGTCACAACATATGTTTTTGTTGAGAAATAAGAAAAATTATCTTTGAATTATCCTCAATATCCCCTCTTATCTGGAGCTCTGTTTTGAGGTACTTCACAGCAGGCAGCTGGATTGGATTGTATCATAGTGTTATTGTTTAGATATTAGATGTTGTGTTTATCATGTTTATTTATTTTTAATGCAATAAGTGTTAATTTGTATATTAGAATTCATTTTGTGGTGTATTTTTCATTGTTACTGTTTCATTTAATATGTACATTAAGTTGACGGATTTAATATTTTTGTACCTTTTCCTTGCATTATTCGTTTCATTAAGATTTGTGTTATTTACTGATGTATGCAAACTTTTATAGACCGGTTATATAAATTAAGGCATACATATGAGGTTGAGAGAATAATTTTTATCATTTCTCCATATAAATACGCTGTAAAATGGCCTCGGCATGGAAAGGGGACACAACATAGAGTTTTATGGAGAATAAAGGTAATTGGATAATCTTCCAGAGAAAGCAACTTTGCCATTTTCATATTCCCACCTTTCTTAAGGGTTTAGCTCTTGAAAAAATTTGGTATTGTGGGGAGTAGACCTGCTTAAGGAAGGGCTTGGTCATCCAAGGAACCAAAGAAGAAGTCACAAAAATTGTATCCCTTGGTAAAAATGGTGGAGAAACATTAAAGTATACCTGGGCCCAGTTGTTCAAAACTAACAATGTCATTAGTTAATGAGACATCAAAATTTCTAATGTTAATATCTCAGATATGCCAATATTTTTTGTTGAAAATATGTGAGAAGCTTTTGCAATGCAAAAGCTTCTCACATATTTTCGACAAAAAATATCAGTGTATTTGACTGTAAAGTCTTAAAACACTCTTAAAGAGCTCGTTAGGCTAACGATGCTTTGAATGACTGGCCCCTGAAGTATAAGTGACTGGGTGTAATTGTTACTTGCAAAAGAGGAAAAAAGTCTCATAACCGAAATAACAAGATTACTGATTGTGATTAGAGGAAAGTGTGAGAAAAAGAGACATATTTTGAAAACTTGCAGACAGTAAAGACTCAGCTGAACCTGCACATCTGAGGATCAATAGATTCAGACTGAGGATGGAAACAGACAAGACTATTAAACCAGATCAGATATGGTGCCTGTTTCACTAAATGTCTTAAGCCAATGATTTTCTTAAGTTCCATACAAACTGTATGGACCTTACAAAAATCATAGGATTAAGACATTTAGAGAAATGGGCACAGGATCTATTTGCCACAAGGCATATGTCTGCTCCTATAAGATTTAAGTGTATTTGTGATGAAGAACCGGCAAGTTGTTGCATGCCTGGACTGAGGCTGTTAATCACACTTGTTTCTGAGTGCTTATGGTGTATTTGAGCCGCAACACAAGAAAATAAAGTAGCATGTGTGCTACGCTAAGACTCAGACCAGCCTGGGCATCTGCCTAGTCTAGTCAAAGTCTTTGCTGTGCACTTAAAGGATAGCTCAGGTTCTGAGCTACCTGCATGATCTCAGTGAAGACTCTGGTCAGACTGAGCAGATGCCTAGGCTGATTTGAGTCTTCGCTGGGCTCAAGTCACTTTGGTGGTTTTGTTGTGTCATGGCTCATTTGATGGTTTATGGTATGATGGCATGTAAGAAATATTATTCAAGAATGACTGAAAAAATCTGACAGATACATTAATTTGTGCTATTCAGTAAATATTTTGTATTTTAATATGTCAAAAAGCAAAAGCTGTGCTTTAAAAAAGCTTGTGATCAGTTTCTATGTTGGTTGAAAAGATGTAGAAAAACATACCAATGTTTTGTCCTTTTTATCATGAGACTGTTTTGCAGTTTAATAAAAAGAAAAGACTAATAAAAAAACAAAGAAAGAATTATTTGACTCTGTTGTGATACTGATCCTATGTAGTTTAGGTCTTCTGCTGGGCAGTGGTTACCCTGCTTATTGATCATAAGACTTTTTCACATCAGAAACAATCCCAAAACTATAGAGATGTTATGTAAAAAATACCCAACATCTAAATCTGTCTTGTGTAATTCTGCTCCTTCTCTAAATTCTAGATTCATCTTGCAAAAGACAGCTCTAGACTTTTGAAATTGAATTACAAGATGAATCTGGATTTTAGGGAAGGAGCAGAAATACACATCTTCAGTGTCAGATCCGGGTGGAGTACGGGGTGCTAAGTGAGGCAGCAAGATCAAGGGGGGGGGGCAAACCTGTCATACAAAAGACAGATCTAGACTTGAAATTATTATACCCCCGGTATACGAAGTATATAGGGGGTATATAGTTTTTGGTCTTTCCGTTGATATGTTTGAGTGTATGTTAACATTTTTTCTGTCACAGATTTCTCAGGAACCACTAAGGCTAGGACTTTGAAATTTGGTACAAACGTTGGGTATGACTAGTTGTACCGTGTAAGAGAGAATCAGCCTTCTCCTGCTTATCAGTCCCTTTGTTTATCCATTTTTTCTTTCTCTCCAATTTTTTGTCACATATTTCTCAAGAACCGCTATAGCCAGGACTTTGAAATTTGCTACAAACGTTGGGTGTGACTAGTACTGTGTAAGAGAGACACAGCCTTCTCCTGCTTATGATATCAGTCCCTTTGTTCATTTTTTCTTTCCAATTAAATTTTTGTCACAGACTTCTCAGGAACCACTACAGCTAGGACTTTGAAATTTGCTACAAACGCTGGGTATGACTAGTTGTACCCTGTAAGAGAGAATCAGCCTTCTCCTTCTTATCAGTCCCTTTGTTTGTCCATTTTTTCTTTCTCTCCAATTAAAGTTTTGTCACAGACTTCTCAGGAACCACTACAGCTAGGACTTTGAAATTTGGTACAAACCTTGGGTATGACTAGTAGAACTGTGTAAGAGAGAATCAGCCTCCTCCTGCTTATCAGTCCCTTTGTCCATTTTTTCTTTCTCTCCAATTAAATTTTTGTCACAGATTTCTCAGGCACTACTACAGCTAGGAATTTGAAATTCGGTACAAATGTTGGATGTGAATAGCTGTATCATGTAAAAGAGAATCAGCCTCTTCCTGCTTATCATTCTTTGTGTTTGTCCATTTTTCTTTCTCTCCAATAAAATTTCTGTCAAAGATTTCTTAGGAACCACTTTAGCTTGGATTTTGAAATTTGGTTCAAACGTTGTGTATGACAAGTTGTACTGTGTAAGAGAGAATCAGCCTCCTCCTGCTTTTCATTCCCTTTGTCCTTTTTTTCTTTCTAATTTTTTGTCACAGATTTCTCTGTTCTCATGAATCCACAGTCTTCAAATTTTGTATACATCTTGAGAATGGCCATACATATTGGTGGAAAGAAAATCAAGATGCTAAGATTTTTTTTTGCCTTCTTTTTCTTTTTCCCATCTCTCACTCCAATGCAATAAATGGGAAAATTTATGTCAAAAATTTCTCAGATTGCTATGTTATTAGGTTTACATCTAGCTTTAAACTGATTAGTTGACATCATTTGGATGCTGCTGCTGACTTTAGGTCAAGGTCGCTGACATAGAAGTTTATGTAAACTTACGTTGAAATTTTAATAACATAATTTGCATTTATTTTAATGTTACCTTTTGGTATTTGTTTATAGGCCTTTCACTGGATTTGTAATAGATTGTCCATCTGTCTGTTAGTTAATTTGCTTGTATTAAATATTTTTATTTTGCGGTGGCGCTGATCGGGGGTATACGTGAGCCCCTGCTCACATGCTCTAGTTTTACAAGATGGATCTGGATTTTCAGGAAGAATTACACAGCTTCAGTGCCAGATCCAGAGTGGGGCAAAGGGGGTTAGCTGCTGGCAGTTATGCCCCTGTCCCATTTCTGGCCAGCACCTAACAGGGAACCTATACCCAAATTATTTCTTCTGATACTAGTATGTGCTTTGAGATTTACCTTTGTGTTTGCTTATTCTTACCGAAAACCACTTCCATTCAGCTTACCAAGTATAATTTTACATTCAAGCAGTTTGTAGACTGTATTTAGAGTAGTCTGCATGGGTGAAAGTTTTCAGTATCAATTGGGAACATTGTTCACCCTGCATAAACTTGATTGGAAGAATGAAATTTTCGGTATTGGAAATCAGATTTTTAGTCAGAGATTTCTGGAACTTTCTCCCATGAGTCTCTTGGAAACTTAAGTAACATTCACTTTTTCTAATGAAATATGTATCAAAAAAGGCTAAAAGTCATGGTGAAAGAAAGGCAAAAAAAGTCTTGTATGCTATAAAAGCTCCTAAAACGCTTCAACATGAACTTGCCCTCCCAACAATCAGGAGGCTGAATCCAGCCCTGATCTTTTAGCAGGATTACCCTAGAACGGTTAATAAATATAGTGAACATATAGGCCCGATTTCACGTCAACGAGTTAATTTAGTCAATGACTAACAATAGTAACCGCCTAACTAATATGTATACTAACTTAGTACGTGTACTATTTTATTCCGATTTCACATGCTGAATTAGTCAATGATATAGGTAAAACGTATATTAGCAGAAAATAGAAAAAAAAAAGGATTTATTTTGAAAAACAAGTTGAGAGAGCGAAATGGTTTGGGCCCCACCGTCTGTCCAAATGTCTGTCTGTCCATCCACTTGTTTTGTGGACAGCTGTGAAACTTATCAATGGCTTATGCTAGGATCTTTATTTTTGAATGGAATTAAAATAAGCAGACCAGTGCTTTTGGCCCCGGGTTTGTTATTCAGATTCTGACATAAGCATTTCCTCAGTATATCATATTTGACATACAATTACAAATGAAGATACAGACGATCTGACTTATTTGAGTGTATTTTAAGTATTGGGCTGAGTTATTCTCTTTCTCTCAACTTCAGGAACAACATTGTGAACAAAATATTTGAAGAACCGCTCAGGTTTGGATGTTTGGGTACACGTTAACAGAATTAGTTTTTGAGTTATGTCTTATTAGTTTGAGTTATGCCCCCTTTCCGATCTGGGAAATCGTGTAAACAAAATATCTGTAAAACTGCTTATAGAATCTTTGATAGGGTTTTATAAGCACGTTTACTAGACAAATAATTTTTGCTGTTGAGGCACTAATTTTTGTCAGGATGAAACTACCTCATAGCCAAAGAAAAAATTCTCATGGTTACCAAAAGTTGCTGGAGCAGGGTTGCATTATGGCCTCTGTCTGCTGTGTCAGTGTTTATCTGTTTATCTATCGACCGTGAAGGGTGTTATCCTTTTCGTTAAAGAATCAAAATCAGTAGCATCATTGATGCCCTACCCCCGCACCCCTCAAACAAACAAAAAAAAAAAAAAAATGAATAACAGGTCCACTCATCAGCGATCCATGTATTTTAGAGCAATTATTTATACGCTCAATGCCAGCTCGATCAGAGGACTGGCCAGGGTGTTCAAATGATTGATCTTAAACGGTCTGGCATGGATCATACTATGTTGTCATACAATCCATGCCAGTTAGCTTTAAAACCATCCTTCATACACTCAATGCCAGTCCGATCAAAGGTCTGGCATGGGCAGTTAAAATTATTGCATTCAAACGGACTGGTATGGATCATATTATGACTGGTGTTGATATGACAGGTTTTATTGGAATACATGTATATATAGAATTTTTTGTAGTCATTGTCTTCATATTTTGACTGAAATGTGTTTACAAAAAGTTAGTCCTCCGATAACGGCGTACTAAGTTAGAACACCGTTTAGTATGTATTTTAAATTAGTTGACGCACGTGAAATGCATTTTGTATTGTACCTGTGGGAAAACAGTCAAAAAAGGCTTGATATGCATTTTAAATGCGACGTGAACTCGGGCCTAAGAACACTAAATACTTGGATGCCGCAGCCTCAGCAACTGGAGTTACTATTGTGAGGTGAATGATATTTTTAGGGGAAGCAACTCGCCCATTTTCATTTTCACCTCCCTTCTCAGTGGGGTTAGGTGTGGTTGTGGGGTCAACTTTTAAAGGAAGGATTTGCTGCTAGAGGAGTGAATTATTTCCTTTACAAGTAGAACCTTCTTTGGAAAGATTCAATTTCAGAAAAACAAACAGGAATTAATCATCTGACGAAAGCAAACAAGAATTAATCAAACTCTTCCATTGAAAATACGGTGGTGTACCCAGTCATCCTAAATTAATTATCTGGCGACATGTTTAGAATGGGTTGCAAGATGGCAAACAGTTCTGATCAACTACTCCTTTAATTGCCTCAGGCACTTCTCCATCTGTCCCTGGAGCCCCAGTTGTTCAATGGGTTGATTTCATAGTTGGTTAAATGTTTGCCTTCTGTTAGCTAGCAGTCTGGTTTCAAATCCTGCTAGAGGCAAAATACTTTTCAAGCATACAGGAGGCTAAATTGTGCATAGCCTTTCATTATAACCCTTTCATCGGCTCAATTTGACTGAAATACTGTTGAAAAGGCTGTAAATAGTTGTCATCCATGCATCCATACTTATGTTGCCATTAATGCGAAAGGGTCCGTTTTCATTTGCAACTCTGCTGTTTTAATTTTTGCCTCCCTTCTCAATAGGGTTAACTCTTAAAAGCAAGAATTTGCTCCTATGTAAGCAAATTCTTGCTTTTAAGAGTAGGCCCTATTTTGGAAAGGCTGCATCTTCCAGAGAAGCAAAAAGGAAGTCAGAAAAGTTGTTGTTCTTCGTAAAATTGACTGAAAAAAAGTTTACCCATGGTACCTTAAGGCTAGACCAGTGATTAGGGAGATATAAGCTCTTCAAGAATGTGGGCGAGGCTTGTTCCAAGGTGAAACCAATGACTGTGGTTTAAAGGCCCTTTAAGGCAGTAGTTTAAATTGAGAGAGGGAGAGAGATAGATGAGACTGACAAGAGTAAATAAATTTAAGCAGCCACCATCACACACCTGTTGAAGGACAAGTAAATCAATATTAACTATCATCCCACAACTGCCAACAGCACGGCAGGGGAAGAAACTCTACATTTTCATTTTTGCCTCCTTCTTAAAGGAAATTATTATATGCTCCTCTAGCAGCACAAATTCTTTACTTTAAGAGTGGCCACTTTTTGGAGGGAAAGCAAACAGACAGTCACAAAAGTTATGCCTTGTAAAAATGGTGGGAAGACATGGAACCTTACCCATCATCAGGGCTCAACCTAGAGGTTGATTTGGGAGAAATAGTCCCTAAGCTCCCTATTTTCAGCTGAGGGAGAAGTGAAAATGTACAGAACATATAGGGAAATCCAAAATTTGGGCCAAAACTTCTCCCTCAAGTCCTGATAATGTTGCAAAACTTCTCCCAGTCCAAAAGCTCTAGGCTGGCCCCTGCAGCATAAGAACACCCCATTCGTAGTAGTAAGGAAAGTAGTATTCTTAAGTTGTCTTCTTGGTAAATACAGAGCCCAAACCTTTTTTTGGTCCACTCTCATCAGGATGTTCTCCAGGAAGCTCAACCAAATAAATTCATGGTTGCACACTTCTTGACAGAGTGTCCGTTCCATCTTCAATTCAAAGAGGAGAGTTCATGAAGCCAAACGACAGACCTTTGTCTTTTATAAAGACACAAGAAGTATATTTTGAACTTTATTCTTTCTTATTTACATAACAATTCATTTGGATGTCAAGTAATAATAATATTAAAATGGCTTTCATCCAAAACAGCATAGTAACATTTACAACCTAAATAATAAAGCACATACATAATCTGAACAGAGGATATTCTATCACTCAGCACTGAAAATGTGCATTCAATAACAACAGTAGCTGTCAACCTTGTGCACTTTCAAAGTGTATTTATGGTGAATAGGAACACTTCCAGGGGAGACAATATTACCAAGAAGAATTTGTCTACAATGTCATTGGAGACCTCTTAAAGGAAAGAATTTGCTTCTGAGTCCTTCCTTGCAATGCCAAAGAGTAATCCATCTCAATTTCTCTGTAAAAATAGCACCCCCCCCCCCCCCAAAAAAAAAACAAACAAAAAAACACAGGGGTGTAACTATATACCTAAAATGCATCCAAGATCTAAGATGCATGGTACCCAGTACACAATCATGTTTTCTGACTTTTTCTAAGGAAGACAGCTTTTGTGATGGCCTGTTTGTGTCCCTGGATGATGAATTCCTTTTAAAATAAGGTTTACTCTTACATGAAATACTTTGCTCCAGTGAGTGCAAATTCTTTACTTAAGACTCCCATTGATAAAGAAGGAAAGCAGAGAATGGTAAGGTAACTTCCCATAAAAGCATACCTATTCACCTTAAGCAAGCAGTACCACTGCTTGCAGCACAAAAAAAAAACACAAAAAAAAACAGAGAATTAAATCATTTGAGAATGAATTACAGGTTTGAGAAAATCACACTTTTCCATTGTAAGAAAGTAGCATCTCACATAATTCAAGAGGAGCATGGCATACACTGTATGCCATACGCTGATACCTGATGTCACAGATCCATTATCATAGAACTACGGCTTCGTATCTTAGCAGAATGACATCTGGATGATGTCACTTAGACATCAGTGTGAACTCTTAGTTGCTATATTAACAGATCTATGACGTCATTGGTATTAGAGCAAGCCATGCTCAGCAAATGTTTCAATGACATTCTAAACAGAAATTTCTTTCAACAGAAACTTCAGATTTTCTCAAACAAATAATTATTCTCTCGTCATTTAATTCCATGTTAGAAAACATAATCTCTTGAATATATTATTTTCTGGATGTTTCTGTTATACAGATAGATACAACTTGTCTTATTCACAAATGCACCAAAATTAAGCATATATACAACCACTCAAAAGTTAAATTATCTGAATTCAAAAATATACATATTGTTTTCCAACTAATATGCTGTAAAAATTCGAAATATTGGGGCAGACAGTTATGAGCAAACAGTGCAAACCCAGATCAGACTGCTCATACAAGGAGCAGTCTGATCTGGGTTTACACAGTTTGCCATTCCATCTTGATCTTTTGGATGCATTACTGCATTGCAATACCAAGCTTCCATTTTAGGATAGCTGAGGAAATTAATTTATATGTCCCAATTTTTAGACTTTTTACTGTACCATATTCACCCTTAAGACTGGACAATTAATCCAATGTTAATGATTTCTTAAATTTAAATAAGTTGAATCAAACACAGCTGGTGGAATGGTTAATTGTGCTACACCTGTTCAGACTACACATGTACAGCGTATGATCTGAGTCTACATTCGTCAGTCACTTCCATCCTAAAAAAGGGGGTCCACAATATGGAAATTTTTTAGAAATGTACAAATTACCATGGCTCAATCAGCAATAAATAATGGGTCTTCGTGTTTTCATTTCATTATTTATCATCTGCAAAAGATGCAAGTCCATTTCCACTAAAAAATTAAAAATTCATATTTCTGCAAATACCGTAATGTGCATATATATTGGGACACCTAAAAATAATGAATTTTCAATTTTGGACAAATGGAAAATTTATTATTTTAGGTGTCCCAATACTTAAGCACATTAGGGTAGTCAGCCAAAATATAGCAACGTTATTCAACTCATATAATATGTACAGCATACTTTTGCACAAAATCACTAAACACATGAGCCGCCCAACAAAAATGTCTTTTTGGCCACTTTCAGTAGCTTTGTGATAGAACCACAACCCACGAAAGTGGACATAACATAATTCCAGTTTTGTGACAGCGCCATGTTTCGCTTAAGCTGAATGTTTATCGGTATACTAATTGCTTTAGATATCCCTGACTAAGATCACATGATTATCATTATTTTGGTAATCAATTTACCAGAAACTTGAATTCTTAATTTCCATGAGGAAATGGGAGTGCTCATTTACCAGACTTGACTCACTGATGTAGAAGATCAGACTGCACTAGCACTGACAACCATTCACATGCCCAAAAACTATTACAAATATAATAAGATAAATACAAATCTAATCAAACATGATTTTCTATGCATTAACATCTGCTGAGCCTCAAGGGAGATGTTGAAAACTGAAGCCTGAAAGGCAAGGGTTTCAAACACATCCGGTGGGCCTTGGCAGATGTAAGTGCACCAAAAAATTATGGCCACTATTCTTGCATAAAAACCTTTTGACACCCAAGAATACCTGAAATGCATAAAAAAATTGCTGTCTTTCTCTATCCAACATCCTTGGAAAGTCACATTATCTGTGTACATTTTGTAAATTCCACTTCCAGGGCAAATGGAAACATCAATTTTTGATGTCACAAAATTACATTTGTTACAATGCATGTTTTGATCTACATCTACCAATTAAGTGCATGGCCAATACTGGCACAGTCAAACTGATGCTGACATCAGATTCTGTAACAGCCCAAGAATGCTTATAAGCAAAATTGCATGGCAGGTTTATAACTATGTGAACACCCTTGCTAACACGGGGATTTTGGTATATTAAATCTTGACAGTTAAAAAATAATAGAATAAAAGTGTTTTAGTGAAAGATTTTCAAATTTTCTAAGCTATTTGTTGGCTTAAACTACAACTTATCCAAATAACAGTATTAATCAACCCTTTTTAGACCGGATACCCGTTTTGGGGACATTATGCAAACAGTGCAGACCCAGTTCAGACGCCGCAAAACGCGGCGTCTGATCAGGGCCTACATTGTTTGCTTACAGGAATTTCTATGCAAAGTACAATAAAAGTGAAAATATTCACCAGAAACCCCTAAAACTAGTAATGGGATTATCTGAAACATAAGAATGGACAAGTCCACTGGTCAAAAAAGGGTTAAGCATAGTTAAACATATTCATTTTGAAAAACATTCTTGTATTGCACATTTCCCAGGTTGGATTATACTATTTTCCTTCAATATCTATATCACACCTATAACCTTTAATTTATTATTATTTATTGCTTAACATCCACGGTAAACAGTTAAGGTCATGTCGGGACGGTCAGTTAACCTAACCACCATGTTCCTGGGCAAGCTTAAACCTCCTAAGCGGTTAACCAGTACTAAGTGCACATACTTTCGCCAGTAACTGACAACTGCCCTTCTTGAATCAGCGGAAGGAGAAACGAAAGCATGTGGCCAGACCAGGTATCGAACCCAGGACCTCCGACTTATGAGTCAGGTGCCCTACCGATTGCGCTATGCGGCCCAGCCCCAATAACCTCTAAAGCACCAAAAAAGCATATGACAAAATTTATGTCAGCAATATTTAAAAAAATGTTTTGTCGAAGCTACCTCTCACTGAAAATTAAAAGACTAAATGGCCAACAGCGTAGATCCAGATGAGGAGGCTCATGATGAGCCGCCTCATCTGGATCTATGCTGTTTGCAAATTCAGCTATTTCCAATTTTGGTGCTTTAAGTGTTAAAATATAAATTAACTGTACTGGGCCCAGTTGTTCAAAGCATTGTTAGCTTAAAGATGCCATTAGTAAGGGATTCATCAAGACTTCTAGTACACATGTTTTTCATTGAAGAAATATGAGAAGCTTCTGTACTACAAAACCTCCTCAAATTTCACTTTTGAAAATTTAATAGAAGCTTCTGCACTACAAAACCTCCTCAAATTTCACTTTTGAAAATTTAATAGAAGCTTCTGCACTACAAAACCTCCTCAAATTTCACTTTTGAAAATTTAATGTCTCGTTAACTAACGACATCATTAGTCTTGAACAACTGGCCCTAGATTTATAATACCCTAATGAGACTAGCATTTTAAGGTGATTCGAAACATTTCCAGGGGAAGTAATTCTTACCTAGAATTGTCTTTCATCTCAATTATATGATTACAACTTTAGTTTACAAGAAGTTTAGATTTTCTTCAATGAACATATAACAAAACTCTTCCCAAAAAAGTAACTAACACAACTCTCAGCTCTTCCCAATAAACATACATGTGATGAGCTCTTGAGGACCATGTGGGAGATTTGGATTTCATTTCAGGGAGATTGAGTTCTCCATCAGGGAGACTTTCTGACGGCAACTTTGACGCGTCGTTTCACGTACTTTACTGTTTTTGTTTTTTTTGTTTTCTTATTTTAAAATAAAACATGAACTATAGTATAGTTTAACTTCTTTACTTTTGTTTACCCAATACTTCAAATATAACCTCAAAAGTATGTCATTTCAGTGCAGTAACACAACCATACTAAGTTTAATATTTATTGTAATTCAGCAGTACTGTTTATAGTGTAAAGTGCTGACCAATCCATTGCTGAATTGCTAAAAAATAAACAATCTGCTTATTTGGCATTCTCAAACCATCACCCCTCCCCACTTTTCCCTAACTCTCAATATAAAAATCAAAAATTGTTCCTTGGATGATGGGTCTGATTTGGTCCAGTTATTTTGGTGAAAGCTGATACTTGTTCAAAACCTCAAAATCTGTCTATCTCAAAACCGAGTTATATTCTACACTTTAATGAACATACCTGTCATTAGACCTGTCTGTTTTCGTTGAATATTAGATTGAGAACAAATATAGCTGCATATTTGGGTCAGTAAACTTGTACGATGGCATATTTCCGTCTCAGTCAGATGCTGAGGATCGCGGATTTCCCATGTTTTATTTTTAAAATTCACTGGTTCTCGTTTCACATACGATGCATCTGAATCGGCGGGAACTGGATAGATACACGCGGGAAATTATTCTTAAAGTGAACAACCGACTTGAAACAAAAACAAAACAAAAAAAAAAACGCTGGCCCCCGTGAAGATTTCATGAAAGAATGATCTGATCAGCTTGCGCAAATTTTGCATAATCGATATTTATGATGACTGTACATTACGTATCTGACATGTTTACTGAAAAAAATCGATATTGAAACATTGTCGATTGGCGGCACTTGCAATCAGCCGCAAATCCATGACAGAAACAATGACCGGACTCATAACCATAAAGCCGTGACGCAATAAAAGTCATTTACTTTCCGTAAAAGTTACCTGTTAATTACAGTGAGAACAGGTACCTTTACTGATGCGCTAGCCAGTTTAACACCTCGCTGCGTCTTATCAGAATACCCCTCGGAATGACACGACCAATATTGCACCCTGTTAGATAATTAGGTCACGGACAGTTAATCCTTTGACTAGCCGCCGGGTAAGTAGTTACCGCAAAATGGATGGTTCAGAAAAAATTATGACAGGAAAATTCAGCATCCGGGAGATTCTGAATACTTTCCGGGAGCGCGGGAGATGGGCTTCATTTCCGGGAGACTCCCGGATGATCCGGGAGACATCACATGTATGCCCAATAAATAATGGTTAAAACACATGCATACAAATTCATCCAGTCAGTAGAATGTCAAAATCACTTGCATATACAGTGTTTCAGTAAAAATTGTAATAATACATACTGCAGTCAATATAAGATGAATTTTTAGGATAATTCATACTTCTAACCCAGAACATACAATGTATACTTTGGGTTAGAATAGAAATTGTGTGTGTGTGTGTGTGTGTGTGTGTGTGTGTGTGTGTGTGTTTAGGATAATTTCTACTTCTAACCCAAAACATAAATCTATGTTATGGGTTAGAATAGAATTTATCCTAAAACAAAACATCTTATACAGACTGCAGTATGTATGTTTTTGTAAAGCATGAAAAGAATTGCCCCACAATAAATTTTGTCAAAATCCACCTTATCCAGATCTCTTAAACTGGTCAGAGTATTTTCATATCCCTGGCATACCAAGTATGTCAGGTGGTTAGTAGTTTTTGTCATTCCAATCGTTTATACATCTGTCTATTCATTCAGCCTCTGAGTATAGGAATGAATTTTTATTTTTGTGGATTTTATTGATGTGTAAACACTGGCAAATCACTCACAAACTGAATAAAGCTGGGAGGACTTTATGTTAAGTTTGTGATGCTTTGGCTTTTACGCATCCATAACATACTCAAAAATAAATTTCATTTCATATAATTCCAACTTGATTATTTTCATTATAAAATTATTTGCTATAATGAGAATTTTAGAAACTGCTGCAAAGAAAATAGTGCAAGTAGTTCCCAGTTTTCGGTTCATAGGATTTTTCGAAATATAAACATCATTTTCTGTACCCTCTTGACCAATCAAATTGCACTAAATTAGAAGTAGAAATTTATGTCTGCAAAAAATGTAGTTCAAGCTATATCATTAAGAATTCAAAGACTAGAGGGCAAACAATTTAGATCCAGATGAGGTGGCTCATAATGAGCCACCTCATCTTGATCTACGCTGTTTGCTAATTAAACAATTTTCAGTTTTAGAAACTTTAAGGGTTAAGAACATTTCAGTAGATCAGTCTTTCAAAAACGTTATCCTTAAAAGATCAAACAAATAACAAACAAGCATATAAAATCCTCGGCTTACCAGCCAAATTCCTGGATATGAACTTTCCTTCTCATACAATAAAGTGTCTTTTGTTTGAACATATAAAATGTTCTATCACTCGGAAGAAGTAAACTGCCACATACAACTCATAATTCAGACAAAAATTCCACAGAAGGCCATGTCAGAACTGCGAAAAAGGTATTTTTGTCTGCATTATTCTATTTGCCTGTTCTGCTTTTTAATATTGTTATTTAAAAAAAAATGGAGATAATCACAGAAGGAAAAAGTAAATGCCAATACATCTTAGATAGCATGAAAAATAGATCAAGGTTAGCAAATGCTGGTGTTCGAAAGACAACATCAGAATCAGAATTAGAATTGTTTACTGGTGATACCTTCAAGGACAATCATTCACCAGGACCTGTGAATCAGGGAAGCTAGTCCCTAGGCCTTACAAGAGAAGTTAACTTAGTAACTGAATCCTCTGCATCCTCAGCAGCAGAATCCAATCTCTAATAGTCTGGGGGAAGAAACTGGACTTGTAAATGTCAGTCCATGCCAATGGGGTTTGAAATGCCAGGAAATGATGATTCCTGGTATGCCTACTTGGGGGGAACAAGGTCATTTATGGGTATACTGGCTGCACCCCTCAGACCTTTGTAAAGCATAATGAGTCTACTATCTTTCCTTCTCTTTTTCAGGGATTCCCACTTAAGTTTCTCCAGAACGCCAGTCATACTCCCAGTTTCATATGTGTAATTCCCTGTTACAAATCTGGCTGCCCTTTTCTGCATCTTCTCAAGTTCATCTTGAAGAAGTATACTTTGAGGGCCCCAAGCTGAACTACATACGCCAAGACTGGACGCACCAGTTGGAAATTCAAACATCCTAATGTAAGCTTGTGAAGTTTCATTGTAAGCTTGGGTGAAGTTTCATCATAAACAGTCCCTGAGTGATGAAGCTGATTGCAGTGGATAGATGTAAATTTGGCAATGTTCAGCACAGGTCAACAGTACATCAGTGTTGGGGAGACAATATCATGAGGTAAGCATATGCAATAAAGCATCACAAAAGGTCTTAAGGTCTCTGATAAATGGATCTACATGCAGTGGGGAGTTGTACATTTGGCAATGTTCAAGGAGCATGGAAAGTAGGTCGAAGTCAGCAAACAACACTAATATTGCAGACACAATGTCTCAGAGCCCTAGATAAGAGGGGTATTTGATGATAATTGAGGGATAATTTTCTTTATTTTTCATTGAAACCATATGTTTTGACCCCTCATCTGAACCGTCTCGTTGAGACGGTTCAGATGGGGGGTCACAACATATGTTTTTATCCAGAATTAACAAAAATTATCCCCAATTATCATCAAATACCCCCTCTTATCTAGGGCTCTGCATGATGTAAGCTTGTGGGAAGTTTCTTCATAAATGGTCTTTCTGAGAAATTGAGTAGGAGTAGAAGCAGGGGGTAAATTTAGCTATGTTTAACAGAGTGTGAAAGTAGGTCAAGGTCATTAAATGATACTGATATAGCAGGGACAATTTCATGTTTGTGTTAAGTTTCATCATGAAAGGTCTTGTAGTCTGTAAAAAACTGAGCTAAACCCAGCGGGCAGAAATAAATTTGGCCATGTCAACAGACCATTAAAGGTAGGCCAAGGCCAGGAAATGACACCGGTGTTGCCAAAAACAATATCATGAAGTAATCTTGTGTGAAATGGAACTAAACACATTGTTTGGAATGTTCTAACAAAGTTGGTTAAAGTGAAGTTGACCAGCAAGCAATACTTATATTGCAAAGACAATTCACAGAGTAAGTCTGTGTGAAATTTCATCATCAAAGGTGTTTTTGTCTCTGAGAAATGGAACTAAATGCAGTTGATACATACTGTAGACAATGACAACAAGGCCAGAAAGTGATCCCTTTGTCGCTCCTGCTTGCTAGAAAATAAACATGGCTTATATATACAGCAAAAGAAAATTTACAGAAAAGGAAGAATATATTATTATATCACATAAAACAATTGCACAACACAATGACCAGAGAAAATTCACTATCAGAGCTCCTGATAAGGTGTGTACTTGATAATAATTCCGAGGTTTTATCTGTTTATTCTCCACAAGAATTCCAGACAGCCGTGTCTAACCTGTTGGCACATTGTCACAAAACAGAGATAACCAGAATACTTGACAAGTTTATGCCGCTGACAACACTCACTAGACTGTCTTGGTGAGGCAGTTCTATTTGGGACCACAACATATGTTTGATAATTCCTTACAATTAAGAAATAATTTTTCCTTACCTGTGAATTATCGCAGATTAACACATTGTTGGAGGGCATATCATGAAATATTAATTCACGATGGCTGCAGGCCGTCGTGAATTAATATTCATATTGCCCGACAACACGTGTTAATCTACGATAATTTACCGGTATGGAAAAATTATTTCGATTCTAACATTATATATGATCAAATTGCATGGACATTCTGACATTTTCTAATGAACTCTTAAGAGGCGGACGTTGCCAGAAGTTAAATGTTTACGTCCGACATCATCAAGGTAGGAGATGTGCATGCCGAGCGTTAACAAAGTGATTTATCACAAATTTTCAAATGGGGCCGCTTCCTATAGGCTCAATGGGGAAAACGTTAACATCATGTTAAAATTTCTGTTTAATCATCATACAACATGTTATGGCTCCTCATCAGAACTGCCTGGATGCTTCTTATGAAGACCAAAACATATCTTGTTAACCAAAATTATGATCAAACACTTGTATTATCTAGAGCTCTAAAACCTTGACATACAATGTATCTCATAAAACAAGCAAACAACAAAATAGCCAAAAATAAGTGTCTAAACCATTAACCACAACTGTGTAGCAGTAGTAAAGTATACTGTATCACCTTCATGTTTACATGTATTTGCAATTTTTCCAAAGGGAAATTACTGTACTTCTGTGACTTCTTGTTAACTTCCAAAATGAAGTCTACTCTAAAAGGAAAGAAACTGCTCTGGGAGGAGCATACTCTTTCCTTTAAGAGTTGACCCCATTGAGAAGGAAAGCAAAAACTGAGAATGGCAAAGTTGCTTCCCCTAAAAGTGTATGCCTTCACCTTAATTAATTATGTACAGTATAAGGCATAGCAAGCAGAAAACAGTTATCCTGACCTTCAGGGACAGCAACTCTTTTTTTTCATCACTTTTTATTAGGAGTCAACTATTAAAGGAAATAATGTGCTCACATAAAAGCAAATTCTTGCCTTTAAGAGGAGATTCCTTAAGGTTTTGTTGCTCAGGAAGCAAACAGGAAGTCACAAAAATTGTTTCCCTTTGCAAAAATGACAGAAAAACATGGAGGTGTACCTATTCATCTTAAATCTGATTTGCTAATGTATTTTGACAGCAGTGCCTAAGCAAACATTGTAGACTCATATCAGAATGGTCAGAAGGAGAAATCAGGGTCTGAGGTTATAAAACTTGAGTATAATCTCAAACTCAAAATAAAGCACACTGATTGGCTGCTTCCGAGCATGTAGCCAATCAGTGTGCTTTTTTTGAGTTTGAGCATGTACGCAAGTTTAATAACCTCCAGGCCAGTTTTAATCAGGAACTGCACTTGTTGTCAAATGCCAACAGCTACTGATAGACACATGGACCGTCAAATTAATCTATTGTATGGCACAGAAATGGTTCAGATGTCCAACATTTCCAGTACAGGAGTGCTGTTCGAAGCATCGTTAGCCAACAAGCTCCTTAAGAGGTCAACTCGATAAGTGTTTTATGACTTTATGACCAAAAACACTGATATTTTTTGTTAAAAACAGTGAGAAGCTAGCTTCTCACATTTTTTCAACAAAAAATATTGGCCTATTTGAGATATTAAGGCTGGAAATTTTAACGAAATGTTAACTAGCGATGTTGTTGGTTTTTTTAACAACCGGGCCCTGGAGTGCTGACTGTGACTTATACTGTAAAACAATTTTAAGCACAATACACTGTGATAGTCCTACTCTGAATAATGGTTAAATTGTGATAATATAAGAAAAGTAATCAGAAATAGTGGAATATAATACTTTACTACACCTTGGAGTTTAAAATACAGGAAATATTTCCCTAGAGATTTGCAAATCATCTTACATCTTGCTATTGCACTAATTTATCAGACTTGCAATTCTCTCTGGAAATATTTCTTGTATACAGTAGAAATTCAATGGCTCCTGATGGCTCATTTACCCTGCCTGGCTAGAACTCCTTCTTTGGTCCATAGAGTTCAGTTAATATAGAAACTAGCCCTGGATGGCTGGAACTACCTTTGGCTGGAACTAATTTTCATGGTCCTGAGCCTGTTTGAGCCATCGAAGTTCTACTGTACTTTAAATTCAAGGGGCATTAACCTTCACTGATTGCAGTGATGTCAATAAGACTCTGTGAAACCTGATTAAAAAGGTGCAAAATGGAGGCTGATCTGGATTTCCACTGGTTGCACATTTCCTTTGGTCCTTCTGACTTGTTCTCAGCCCACATTAAACTGCTGGTTGCCTGCTTCACAAGATACTTTTTTTCGCTAGGGTAAAGGTGGGTAAATTCGGACAGCGGGTAAATTCGGACAGTGATATTGTTTCGTTTATATGTCAGTTGTTTGGAATTAAAACAAAATCAACTGGGCAAACAGTGAAAATCCTGATGAGACGGCTCATCATGAGCCGTCTCATATGGATTTCCACTGTTTGCAATGGTATGTCCGAATTTACCCGCTGCCCGAAGTTACCTGACTCTACCCTAGACTGTCCAAATGCTGAACATTTTAAACTCCTAACAAGCACAGCTATCTTTCTCCATGCTAGACCCAGCCCTCTGTAGACCTCTTCTCTCTGGGGAGCCAGCTAGATTCACGCCCTCATTTCGCGAGTAGCCAGTACCATATGCCATATAAATTGGCATCATCGGTTTACTGTTCTTTAGCTTGTGAGCTAGAGTCATAAATATAGCATCAACATGGTTTGCTTTTTCATCATCTTTAGCGGAAGTCTCAAATAGTGGCATATTGTGCGTATCTGCAAATTTCTGCGCCAGGTTTGTGTTTACGGCAATCTTGTTGAACATGTCACATTTGTTACCGACAAGTATACGTGGAATTTCTTTGTTGAGATTGTGTCTGTCACATTCTTCAATCCAGCCAGGCATATTGTCAAAGGAACTCATTTTGGTCACGTCATAAACAAATACAACAGCATGAACATTTCTGTAGTAGTGTTGAACCATGCTCTTCCTGAAATTCACAAATATTTCAAAATTATCATATGATGTTGCACCTGAGAGTGTTATAAAGCCATGCATTAAAACCATAATCAGCTAGTGGATTAAATATGCAAATTACGTTGTAACGTTATGCGTTGACGTCTACAAAAATGTCGAATTTTCTAATGGTGAAATTGCAATGTAGTAGTGCGAAATTTGCTAATAAAATGTGATTTTAGTGTCATATGATAAATAGAATCTTACATTCGTGCTCCTGTATTACTGAATTTATAAATACCATTGGGGAAAAAGATAAGATGCTCGGCATACCCTCGCATCTTGTCTTTTTCCTCAACTGGTTAAATAAATTCAATAATACAAGAGCACTCATGTAAGATCCTCTATTTATGGCATATGAAAAATCTTAACCAAATACAGCAATTAAGGTGTATGGCTACACCTACAAGTTTATCTTTTCTTCATATTTACAAAGGGAACCAACTTTTGTAACTACCTATTCAGCTTCCCCATACCATGAAGCCCTTTCAAAATGTTGTCTACTCTAAAAGGTAAAAGTTGCTCCAGGGCTTGTTGGGTGGCAAATATTGTTAAAAGGAACTGATCACTTCAGATGGTGGTAGAGCGAGCAAATATGCCTGGAAACTTTTGGCAATGGGAAGTCCTACTGGTACTGGCTCAAGACTGGACAAGGAAAACATTCAGCTTTCAGTAGGTGTGTGATGGGGGTTGTATCGACTTTTTTTACTCTAGTGTACCTATCATTCTCTTCTATCTCCCTTACCCTGGGAGACAGCTTGATACAGACTGACCTATCGTCTCAATGAGCTGTTAAAGCCCAAAACAACCAACATTAGGGTGCAATGTGAATGTGCAAACTGTGATGACTTAAACAGCCTATGCAATCTAGTCAATGCCACCATTCTTCAGCTGTAGATTCCTCAGGGTCAATCCATGTTTTGTGTGCACGTAACATTGGACTGCACGAAGCTGGGAATGCGCCTGGTTTGATGGTTCTCACTTATTAGCCGAATTATTTCAAAATCATGCAGTTTTCTGCCAGAATCTGAGTTTACACCCTAAAGCTGGTCGCAAAATCTGGGGTTTCTTAACTTTCACACCCCAACCCACTTTGAAAATTTGTGGGTATCTGCACCCCAACCCCTTTTCAAAGGTCTGCATAGGGCCTGTCACACTTTTGAGGCTCAGACAGGCTACCTATATTGGCTTTCAGTAGGGCAAAGGTCTAGTACTGTGCTTGCTGTAAGAGTGGGTGGGAGTCATTTGATTGTCTTTTCTTTTGTCTATCCTGTCTCTCAATTCTTTCTTCCTCTCTCTGAGAGACAGTTCTATATACATGTATGCAGAAATACTGTCTCAAAGGTTGGATAAACCCCATAACAACCAACTAAACAAACAAGGGAGCAAACATTACTCTGTTGTCTCTCAAAATTGTCAGAGCCCTAGATAAGAGGGGGTATTTGGTGATAATCAGGGATAATTTTTGTTAAATCTGGATAAAAACAGATGTTGTGACCCCTCATCTGAACCGTCTCGATGAGACGGTTCAGATGAAGGGTCACAACATATGGTTTCAATGAGAAATAAAGAAAATTATCCCTCAATTATCATCAAATACCCATCTTATCTAGAGCTCGGATGGTGTGACAGTGTGTGTGGTATGGGTGTGATGGAACAGGCAGGGCTGGTGGAAGGGAGGAGCGGTAAAACTCTCACAATATTATTAGCAAAATACATTACCTGAATCTTTCTTGACCAGCAGTGTCCCAAAGTTGCAACTGAAACATATAGAAAATCATAGGCTGTAACAATTATGGCAGGTTCACTTTCAGGGGAAGAAACTCTGCCAGTTTCATTCTGACCTCCTTCATGAGAGTCCAGAGGTTATAAGTTTTTTTTTCATGCTGAACTCAGCTGAGCATGAAATTTCACCTGCTGATAAATAGCAAATTACTGGTAAGTACAGTTGTTTTCTTGCTAAGTATAGCTGAGAATGAAATTTTCTCTGCTTATGAATATGAAAATGCCAACATTAGTTGGCATTTTCATATTTATCAGCAGAGAAAATTTCATGCTCAGCTGAGTTGAGCACGAAAAATGTTTTACAACCTCGGGGCCAGATCTTACAGGAAAGAATTTTCTCCCCTAAGAGGTGACAGTGAATAGTCAAGACAGAGTTGGTTTCCCTGTAAAAGTGTATCCATTTACTTGAATAAGTCAGGGATATTTGTTTATAAATAATGTATTAATTTCATATCAAAAGGTAAACACTGTGGGTTTTCATTAGAACTGCCTCTTCATAAAGTTAGCCCTTTAAGATTTTGGTTCACTGACCAGTCTGATTCACCAATAGTGGGCAAAATTGTTATGGGCCGACTTTCTTATGTGCCTACTCAATTTGGATGGTCACATCTTGTTCAACACTGTATTCTGTACCTAGTCATTATCACAGGGGCTTGTATTACTTTTTTTTCAGGCTGCATTCGTAGGTTAGTGTATGTATATACATTTTTGCAGGCTGCAGTCATAGGTTAGTGTATGTGCTGCAGTCATAGGTTAGTGTATGTATATACATACATTAACCTATGACTGCAGCCTGAAAAGAAGTGTGATACAAGCCCCTGTGGTCATTATCATGAATGTCATTTATATCTCATTTTTTGTCTGACATGCCCTATTAAATGAAAAAGTCCTTTGTGAAAGCTGCAAAATGATACCATTCCATTGTCATAGGTCCGAATATGTACATGTATCATGTAGAAATACAATCAACACAATATTATTTGTGTTGGTTTTATTTCTACACTGTCTTGTTACATCCGGTGGAAACGGTGACACTATACCCATGGGCCGAGTTTGCTATGGGCCGAGTTTGTTATGGGCCGAGATGTCCCGAAACCACAAAACTTAGCGTCCTTCAGAATCAGAATCAGAATTGTTTACTGGTGATACGTCCAAGGACAATCATTCACCATACTCCAAGACTGGATGCACCAGTCCCTTGTATGTGGACTCTTTAACGTCTTGTGGACATGCTGCCAAGTTATGTCTGAGGAAGCCAAGGGTACTATTAGCCTTTGTGCAAATATTGCTGACATGTGTGTTCCATTTCAAATCATTGGTAATGGTTATGCCGAGGTACTTGATAGTCTCTACGTTATTGAGGGCCGTTCCCTCCAAGGTATAGGAAGCACTGATCTCTTGATCCGTTTCCTTGTAATTTGCATTATATTGCATTTGACCGGTCTGAAATCTCATGCCCCAACTCCTTGCCCAACACCCTAAACGATCTATATCCTCCTGAAGTTTCAACGTGTCTTCACTATCTCTGATTTCACGATAGCAAACACAGTCGTCAGCAAAAAGTCTTAATTCCGAGTCAATAGTTCCTATTATATTGTTAATGTACAATGAGAACGCCAGTGGTCCAAGCACGGTGCCCTGGGGAACACCTGACAACACTGGGGCCCATTCTGATTTAACTCCATTTACTACTTGATTCCTTGATGGAAGTGTCTCCGGGTACGGTACCGTATCCCTAGACCCTGGGTCTCCAGGTATGGAACCGTACCCCAAGACTCTGGGTCTCCAGGTACGAAACCGTACCTGGAGACAGCCCTTTGAGGATTGGCTCCGGGTACGGCAGTAAGTTCTCAATACTATGTATTAAGTAGTTTTACCCATTTAACATGTATATAGTTAATCCAGCAATATTTTTACTCCTTGTAAAAATTTCATTAAGTTGCCATCTTTCTAGGGAAAATTATAACGTAAGTCAGTCATTTCCGTTATCCTGACTGATGTACATATACATAAACTGCGAAAAACAGGGCTGAGGTGTCGTATTTGATCGCCTGCTAATTGCTCGCCGACAATGACTTCTGAAGAGTGCAGTGTCTATTCTAGAAACTGAAAATGAGGGGGGATTTTCCCCCCTCCATCTCAAAAATAGGGGGGATTTTCAAAAAGTAGGGGGGGGACAATTTTCGAACAGACAGAAAACATTTAGCTCATAAAACAGACATTTACAGATTTACTCCTGTCCAAGACTATGCAGTTATCTGAACTGACTTTAGACATTAGACATTTATTCCTGTCCAAGACTATACAGTAATATCTTACCTGACCTGTTTTACCCAGTTTGAGATCGATTTTTCTGTTCTAAATCCTATCACATTCCAGTTGTATATTTTCTGAGTTGATTTGAAGGTTTTAGTCTTATATCTAAGTATTTCAATGGGTTTACAGTGATTATTTTGCTGATACATAGTTTTTTCTACCGCGGGTATGCTAACACAGGTGCGGGTGCGGGTTACGCATCTTACCCACTCTCTAATGAAATTCATTCCGGTATTTCATCGAACCCATGAAGTCAAGGGAAACTACTCTAATGGACATAATATGGCGAAAACAACTTCGGCAATGATGGCTTGATGCCGTTTTATTCAAAACCGCGGTATTTTCTGCGAGGCAAGAGTAAATTCTTGGTTTTGGGACGTTTTCCTTGTTTATTTTTTACGCGGGACTGTCGCGCATTCCGTCTTAATTTATGCGGGATATGAGAAAAATTAGCGTGAATCCCGCAATCGCGCACCCTAGAATAGACACTGAGAGTGCAAACAACTATCATCTCGTTATAATCTGTACAAATATTTATTGAAAAGTATCCATCTTTTAATAATTCTGCGATAAGCAATGTAGACCCAAAACAGACGCCTACAAAACGCATGCAGTGTTTTTGAATATAGGCCTACCTTTCGGGGCAATGAAATACTGTCATCAAACGGTTTTAACACATCATGTCATATGCGCCAAGTAAAGTTCTCCAAGTGTTGTACGTTGCGCAGCTGAATCGAAATGACATTGAGAATTTAATTGTGTGCTTCACTTCAACAGACATCGCACTGACGGAATCAGGACAACTCGGACCAAAGACAACTCGCCCCACAAAAATCTCCGCCCAGGACCCGCCTCATAGTTTTTAACTTACCACAAGTCAGCTCGTCCCATATCATAAACTTGCCAAAAGTCAACTCGCATCAAATTATAATAACTCGGCCCAGATTTATCATGAGTATCTTGCTTTTTAATTTTTAGATGCCACTGAAAATGTACTGTCTGATTTCATGTATATGCACTGACAAAATAACAGTCCCTGACACACAACTCGAAAGGATTTACGGTAACTACGAGCGTCTTTGTAAATTTGGTTTTAGCTCCCCCCTGTCACCTCTCAAAAAAAAAAAAAAAAAAAAATAATAATCACTAACGTTACAGAAAGACATACAATTGAGTTAATGCACCTCAGGGAGTCAGAGGAACGTATCCATAGCTGCAGTTCGTCCAATGAATAAAAACTGTTACTCATTGTTTCATTTTATTATTATTTTGGACCAAACATGCAGGTGTGAAAAACAATCATTGGTGTGAGTGCGAAAACGTCATGTTATATAAACACATTGTTTTGATCGCATTATCAATAATTATTTTCCCTAGCAAGATGGCGACTATATGAAATTTTTACAAGGAGTAATTTTTTTGCTGAATTTCCTATATAACAAAATGGTAAAACTACTATATAGTGTTGAAAACTTACTGCCGTACCCGGAGCCAATCCTCATAGGACTGTCTCTATGTACGGTTCCGTACCTGGAGACCCAGAGTCTCGGGGTACGGTTCCGTACCTGGAGACCCAGGGTCTAGGGATATGGTACCGTACCCGGAGACACTTCCTTCCTTGATACTGCTGCTACAGGTTGAAAGGTTATAGCCTGTATACCCAATCTCTTTAGTAACTGCTTCTAGTTAGTGTTCTGACACTGAGGGTATCTCTAGGTAAATCATGATTTCCTGCTAAGAAAATCTAAAAAAAAAAGAAAAAAAAACCCTTGGGATACCTTAATTTGTTCGGTATCAACATCTACTGTCCGCTCTCTGAAGTCCACACCAATGGTTGCTTCTGTTTTGTCCGGAAATTTTCCACTGCAAAAACGGTATGTCAAACATGTTTTACCCACATTGGAGTCACCAATGACTATAATTTTAAAGATTCTTTTTTGCGTTTGTTTCTCGATAACTGTCACAGAAGATTCAACTTCTTCCTGTATATCAGCGTTCTCAGCCATTGACATTTGTAAATCTGTATGGCTTCCAACTTCAAAGTCAATATAATTTATGTCTAAAGAATGGACAAGTTACAACAAAGGATAAATCAAGGAAAATATTTCTTTCTTTGTTATTGTTTCATGGTTGCGGCCATTTTTGTTTTCGTCGCACTTTCTCCCGTGCTAAAGTCCATCACAGATGGGTACTGGTAAACACCGAAATAAAATCGCCATCGCACTTCCTCTTTCCGGAGAACTGTGGAGATAAGTAAACTATAAATATGTCTCTTCATACTGCCACATACCCCTGAGGGCATTCTAGGCACGCTGCACTGTCGAGCTCTAATACAGAACGTTAACTGAAGGAGGTATAATGTTAAATTATAATGATAAAGGAGGTAGGGTAGTTCGCCCTTGAGTCGAACACCTTTTGTATTGTCTTGCGCTTACAGACCCTGGCTATTGACCCACATCGTGTTTGGGTCATGCAATAGCTAGCGCAGCTTTCCAAGCACCAAAATGCTGTAATCGTTTAGCCATACTTCGTGAAATAAGGGAATAATAAGGGGTTTTATCCACCTACCCAAATTAGCCCTTAAGTCGAACAGACTTGCCCCTGACTCGAACAGATATACTGATCCAGCCATTATAGGACAACCACATGTAGATTCTGTGATATCCAGAAAATCCGCATTTTTTAAATTACATATTTTTAAATCATCTTTGTTTGATGTCAAATTAAAGCACTCTTTAGGAGATAATGAGACATACAGCAATGTACGTAAATGCAGATAAATCCACCCTGTGACTCCTAGATCACGTAGAAAAACATACGTTTAAGGGGCTCAGTTACCATGTGTGCTATTTCATTTATGATCAGCATAGACCCTTATTGTGTACATAAAACAAAAGACAAAGATGTGTTTGTGCACATGTCTGTGACTGAATGTATTTGCTAGTGATACAGTGAGTTTGCCATCTCTGAAACTATATGCCCGTGTTCGACTTCAGGGCGAATCGGTGTTCGACTCAATGACGAAGCATAGGTTTGTGTTAACTGTGAAATTTTTTGTTGATTTTACATATTTTGACCAATAAATAGTTATCGTTTCCAGCATTGAGAAGCCATGGATTAGTTTAACAAAAAAGTTAAATTTCGTAAACTAAGACCTTTTTGCTATATAATGTTAAGTGTTTTACAAAATTTATAAAAATCAAAATTATGAAATTTAGAAACAGCTCGAGAGGGATGCGTTGCATTGACAGCTAGTCGTATAATGATGCATGTTTTATATTTGGGAATCTTTTTTGCATATTGTTCATAGATTAAGGTAACGTCTGGTACCTTAACAGGTAATGTCCCACCAAGTTGAAATGTTGATGTTATCAGTTTAATTTGTTCGACTTAAGGGCAAGTTCGACTTAAGGGCGAATTACCCTATACATGTAATGTAAAATTAATGTATAATGATTGAAGGAGGTATAATGTAAACTTATAAAGGATCATAAAGTAAGGCAGTGAAAGAAGATGAAAGTTGACATGTTAAGATAGTTAAGAATATGGTAAAGCAGGTTCAAAACAAACTGCTGTCAGGAATTAAAAAAAAAACACATCCCAGCCAACAAAATAACGTTGCTGCAACATTGGTGCAACGTTATATTTTGGTTATTTTTGGTTTTATGTAGGGTTTTTTGGATGGTTTTATTTGGGATTTCTAAACGTTGTCATAAAACGTTGCGAAAAACGTTGTTGCAATGTTTGTGTAACGTTGTGTTTTGGTTACAAAAATGTTTTGATTTTGGGTTTTATGTACGTTTTTTATGACTTTTTATGCTCCCCGAAGGGTGAGCATATAGGGGATCGGGACGTTTCGCGCCAGGGACGTTTCGTCCCAGGACCTTTCGTCCCAAACAGGCCTAAAATCCGGGACGATTCGTCCCAGGACGTTTCGTCCCTGGACGTTTCGTCCCATTATTATTATATTAAAGATGTGAAAAATAATTAACGATCAAAATATTTTGGAAATATACAAAATTTAATATATTTAAACCATCAATTACATGGAACATATAATTAAATTCTAGAGGTACAGTAACATATTCCTAGCCTTCCTCAATAGGATAGGTTTTTTTTGCCGTCTCTCTATGTCTTTTAGCTGAAAAAAAAATAATAAAAAAGACCGATATTGGTAAATACTTGATTGATTTATAATACTTTTTCTGCATTTTATACATAATTTGGATAGTATTTTTTCTAACTTAATTGGTCTTTTTGCTGTGTCTATGCAACTTTCTTTTGTCTTATGGGTCTGTTTGCATCTTCTTTGCATCTTCCTGCTGCCAAACAATTGCTGCATGGCATATCTAAGGCCTCTGTCGTAGAGAAATTAAACTGATCTTTTTGCAGACTTTTATTATAAATGATAGATAAATACAAGGATAAAAGCACAACATAGGCTTAAATGCGATGTCTTTCTTATAGTACACGGCAACACATTTGTAACAACTTCTTGATACTAAATATACATAAAATAATAGAAAGGACTTGGGATAGCTAATATTTATTTCAGAAATGAAAAAAAAAATGTAACTACTTCTTGATGCAACGTATACATCAAATAATATCAAACATTTTAGTTTTTTAGGCACCCTGTATTGTGGGGCTTCAAGAAAATATGGGACGAATCGTCCTGGAATTTTGGGACGAAACGTCCCAAGAAGGAAAATGGGACGAAACGTCTGGGACGAAACGTCTCTGGCGCGAAACGTCCCGCAGCCAGCATATAGTTGCTGCTTTCCCAGCTAACAAAATAACGTTGTTGCAACGTTTGTGCAACGTTATATTTTGGTTTTGAAAACGTTTTGATTTTTGGTTTTATGTAGGGTTTTTTGGATGGTTTTATTTGGGATTTCTAAACCTTTTCATAAAACGTTGCATAAAACGTTGTTGCAACGTTTGTGTAACGTTGTGTTTTGGTTACAAAAATGTTTTGATTTTGGGTTTTATGTAGACTTATTTGGATGGTTTCTTTCGGGATTTCTACGTTCTCATGTAACGTTGCAAAAAACTTTCCTGCAACGGTACCTTTTGACAACCTCTCAGCTACCTTGCCACAACCGTTTAACAACCTATCAGGTACCTTGCCACAATCTTTTGACAACCTCTCAGGTACATGTATATGCCCCCCAGCTCGGATTTGAACCCAGGTCTCCTGCCTGCAAGGTGAGCACTCTACCATGTCGCTATAAAGGCTGACTTGCACCGCAAGGCAGTACAAGTGTATTATATATCTTACCTGTACCCCGTGACATTCCCAACCCGCCCATCCCCGCCTCCATATTGAATTCGTCATCGAATTCTAAGAAATACAAGAATCACTGGGAATGAGCCTTAAAGAGTTCTAATGCACATGAGGGTTATTTACGTTGGGCGCCACTTGTCACAGTCTCTTAGAAATCTTAAATGTCCCCAGCCCGGATTCGAATCCAGGTCATCTGCTTGCAAGGCGAACACTCTACCACATTGCTATAAAAGCCAGCTTGTACCGCAAGGCTTACCTATACTCGGTGAAACTACTTTGGATTTAAGGATTTGCATGGTCTAGTCTAGTCTATCAATCCAATAACCTTGAAATGTTACTGGGCACCACAAATGACTTTACAACACTCCCTTTTCACCTAGTCCTGTCTTCAGCTGCCCTAGTTGCTGTCAAAGAAAGTACACATGTACCTGTCAACTCTGTAATATTGTCTTCCCACCTCAACTTCTTTCTACCTTTTCTTCTTTTTCCTTTTACTATGCCCTATAGAATCGTCTTTGCTAAGTCAGTAGGCCGTGAGATATGGCTAAACCACCTCAATTCCCGTTTCTTGACCATGGTCAGGAGTTCGTGACATTCTCCAATGGCTTCTTGGATGTAACTACTAATGTCCTCATTAGTTACATGGTCCTTGTACGGAATGTTCATCAACCTACGGTAACATCTCATCTCATGGTACAATGGTTTTTTTCGCTCTCTAACAATCTGCTGTCAAGGTGCATGACTCATATGCATAGAGGAATGTTAATACGACAAGGGAGCACATAAGTTTAACCTCCGACCCAAAACATATTTGTTATTTGTCCAAAGTGGCTTCAGCTTTATTACAGCTGCAGTGGCTTGTTCAGTCCTTGAGAGAACATCTGGCTTTCAGCCATCGTATGCGACAACAGATCCAAAGTAACTGAAGCTTGTTACAGTTCCTGTTGTGAATTTACGTTAAAGTAACGTCGATTTTACCGCCATATAGCGGTCATGATTCAACGTCATTATGTTTTCTTGTGTATGTACGTAACGTTATTAGCTGAACAGAACCTGAATAGAACACAACGCTTCTTTGTTACTATTTTCCTCAAGTCTCATATACGATCTAGCCGACATTGGTGCCGTGACCAGGATAATGAATCTACAAAAGTTACAAACACAGAGAGAGGGGCATCGACGTTTCGTCTAGAGATATTTGCAGAAAACCGAGCAAACGAAGGAGAATGATTCAATGGTAGAGTTCGACGCCATTCTCGCAGCTATCGAAGGGAAAGTGCAAATTCTAGAGACATTAAATGACAAGATCTTGTCGCAGACTGACGCGGATGGAACCGAGGAGGAGACGTTTCAAACCGATGAATATTTCATGGAACTGGAGATCGAGTTGTGCCGCCTACGAGCTTTCCGAGGTCAACATTCTGAGAGCATCTCAACCCACGGAGAGGACCAAGGAAATTCAGGGGCCAGCGAACAGCAACGGAACAACAACGGTTTGAATCCCAACACAGACACTATCCATTCCGGCAGAACTGTGAGTAGCTTTTCTTCTTCTAGTAACTCTGCAAATTCGGCTCAGTTCTACAGACTACCAAAGATTTCGTTGCCAATCTTCAGTGGTGATATTCTGCAATGGTACTTTTGGGACAGTTATGAGTCTACTATCCATTCTCATGCCAATCTCACAGATGTTCAGAAATTTACGTATCTGAAATCCCAGCTTGAAGGCACCGCCGCACGTGTTGTTGAAGGGTTCGCTATGACAAATGCAAACTATGTCCGAGCAATAGACTTGTTGAAAGAAAGATTTGGCAAACAGCAGAAAATTACGCACGCCGCTATGCAAGCCTTGATCAAATTGCCCGCACCGTCTAGTAAAGTGTCTAGTCTCAGAAACTTTTATGATAAAATGGAGACTTATATTCGCAGTTTAGAAGCTATGGGTCAATGTCAGGAGTCGTATGGTAATTTGCTTGTGCCTGTTGTGTTAGAGAAAATGCCAGGAGAAATTCGCCAACAGTTAGCCCGTGAAAATGGTGATAATGACTGGGTTTAAGCAGATTTACGCCGCGCGATTAACAGAGAAATCGGCATTATGGAGGCTGGTACCACACACACTGACGATTACGCGATTACGGCGTCATTTCACACCACAGCGAAATCCGGGAAAAGAGCACAGCCAGGCCCGAGACCGTCAAACGGAGGAAAATTTCCAAGAGCCGTGATAAAGTGTGCATTTTGCGAAGGCGGACACAGATCACGCGACTGCGCTGTTTACACAGACGCGGATTCTAGACTGAAAGTGGAGAAAGAGAAACGCTTATGTTTCAACTGTTTGGCCAAACATCCAGTGGCAAATTGCAGTTCCAGTAACAGATGTCTAAAATGCAAGCGGAAGCACCACACAACGATTTGCAGCAGCCAAGCAGGGAACCAATCTTCAAGTACTAACCGTAATGAGCCTACGACGTCAGAAACAGCCGTATTACATTCAAATACAAACCTGCCAGACAAGGAAGTTTTACTGAAAACTGCTATAGCAACCGTTACATCGGCTAGTCACGTGCACGCGGAAGCCAGTATCCTATTTGATGAGGGAGCGCAGAAGTCATTCATAACGGAGCATTTGGCAGCAGAATTGCAACTTACGAGAGAAACCACCGAGACCATATACCTGGCGTCATTTGGAATCACAACTAGCAAGGTGCAGCAAGTAGACATTGCTACGGTGCACGTTATTGCAGAGAATCGCCAGATGATCCCAGTTCGAGTCCTGGTTGTGCCAACCATTTCAACGCCTATAAACAACAGAACACAGCATGTATCGGAGCTACCATATCTGCACGGACTTAGACTCGCCCATCCGGGAACCAGCGATTCGACGTTCCAAATATCTATGCTGATAGGTGCCGACTTTTACTGGGACATCGTCGAAGACCATGTAATTCGAGGCAACGGACCTACAGCTGTGAAGTCAAAGATAGGCTACCTATTTTCAGGGCCAGTGCATGCGCAGAACTCCGACGCTACTGAACATGTGTTAAACATAATGGCTTCACGACCACCGACAGACGAACTTGAACGCTTTTGGACCCTAGAAAGCTTGGGGACATCTGATGATACGGACAAAACAGACTACTTTAACGAATACCAGCAGTCTTCTATAGTGTACCAGGACGGAAGTTACACCGCTAAGTTGCCATGGAAACGTGACCACGCGGAACTGCCTAGCAATTACGATGTCGCCACGAAACGAACGCGGAATTTGATCAGAAGACTGCAAGGAGAGCCACCTTTATTGGTGAAGTACGACGAGATCATTACTGAACAGGAACGCCGTGGGTTCATAGAGAAAGTCGACAGTGATACCCCAACAACAGGACAAGTCCACTACATTCCCCATCGTCCGGTGAAAAAGGACTCAATGACCACGCCCATTCGAATCGTTTACGATTGCAGCAGCCGGAAGTCGCCGAACTTGCCTAGTCTCAACGACTGCCTGGAATCTACACCTCCAGCATTGAATGACCTTACCAGTATACTAATGAGATTTCGTATCCACAGTTACGCTGCCACGACCGATATCGAGAAAGCCTTTTTGCACATCGGTCTTGATGAGAAAGACAGAGATGTTACCCGTTTCTTTTGGCCTAGTGACATCAAAAACCCGGACAGTCCATTATCTACCTACCGTTTCAAGTCGGTGTTATTTGGAGCCACTTGCTCACCGTTCATTCTAAGTGCAACCCTCTTGAAACAACAAGCACGTACCAGCAGCAGAGATCATCAAGAGAGACATATACGTTGACAATGTACTTTCAAGTTTCGAGAACGAGTCTGACCTACTCCAGTATTTCACAGAATCAAGAAGCTTGATGTCAAACGCGGGTATGAACCTTCGGGCATGGACTTCAAACAGTGAAACATTGCGAACTCAAGCGGACCTCGACGGAGCCCTAGATAGTGACGTAAACGTGAGGATCCTTGGACTGAGATGGGACCCAACCAAAGATGAGATGTCATTTGCGGAGAGAAATATTCCGATTCTTGAAGTTGTGACTAAAAGAATATTTGTCACAGATCTATGATCCTCTCGGCCTTCTGAGCCCCGTTACTATCCGTGCTAAGATATTGCTTCAGGAACTGTGGACAGACAAGTATGACTGGGACACACCCTTACCTGATCACATATGTGAGACCTGGAACCAGCTTGCATGGTCTTTCAATAAAGTTACAGAGACGAAGTTTGCCAGACAGTACTTACCTTCAACAAGCCATGGCAGCGAAACCAACCTTCACGTATGCGTAGACGCAAGTGTCAAGTCTTATGGAGCTGCCGCATACTTGTGTGATCAAACCCAAGCCAGACTTGTCATGGCAAAGAACAGAGTAGCACCACTAAAGTCCTTAACCTTACCTCAGCTGGAACTGATGGCAGCCTTGGTTGGTGCACGACTTTCGTCACATATACTGGAGACCTTACCAACATTGAATGTGACGTTTTGGTCGGATAGCCAGATCGTACTCCACTGGCTAACAACAACGAAAGCCCTGAAACGTTTTGTGCGTAGCCGTGTAGAAGAGATCAAACAACTGACAAACAGGTTGCCATGGAGATACTGCCCTACAGATGACAACCCGGCCGACCTTCTTACACGTGGCATATCAGCACAGGCCTACTTTGGAAATCAACTATGGGACGCCGGACCTGCCTGGCTTCCCAACAGAGAAAAATGGCCCACCTGGGAGTTTAGTCAGTCAACATTACAGATGTCACCTGAATATGCAGATGATAAGCCGACGCAGATGACAACCGTTTCGAGCCTACAGTGTTCTGAGGTCCCAGGCATTCACAGAGTAATCAATGCAACTGATTACAGTACTTACCTGAAACTTCTCCGAGTCACTGCATACACGTGCAGATTCATCGACAATTGCAGACGACAAGTGGCAAGCAGGGTTACCAGCAGCCTTACAACAACCGAGATACACGATGCAGAAAAAGATGGCTGAAATCGTGCCAAGCTACACAATTTCAGGATGAGATAGCCAATATGCAGACAAACAGCAGGAACTCGCGTCTACCACTTGTGAAACAACTCAGATTATACTTAGACTCTGATGGGATCATTCGTTGCGGCGGAAGAATACACAACGCACCCCTGGGATACGCAGCCAAGTTTCCATACTTGCTACCAAAGAAGCACGAACTCACCAAATTAATCGTGTTCGACGCTCACGAGAACCAGCTGCATTCCGGAGTAAACTCTACCATCACGCAACTTAGGCAGAAGTATTGGATACCGTCCATCCGGCAGTGCGTCAGATCGTTATTGCGTACATGTGTGAAATGTACCAGAGTAATTGGCAGACCGTACCGTACACCAGACCCGCCACCCCTACCAAAAGTCAGAGTGGAAGAAGCTCCGCCTTTCAGCGTCACTGGTGTTGACTTTACTGGCGCACTATACGTAAAGAATACTACCGGAAGTGAGAAGAAATGTTACATCTGCCTCTTCACATGCGCAGCTACCAGAGCCATTCACCTTGAAGTTGTGCCAGACTTGTCTGCAAACTCGTTTCTACAGGCATTTCTCAGACAACGCCACAACGTATACTGCCGCAGCAAATCACATTAGGAAGCTGTTCAACTCACCAGCCGTTCTAGAAGCACTCAGCAGAAGGGGAACAGAATGGCGCTTTATACCTGCACGCGCTCCGTGGTATGGTGGATTCTGGGAACGCCTCATCGGACTCACCAAGACGTCTTTGAAGAAGATCCTGGGAAGGCGATTCGTGTCCATGGAAACATTGCAGACGATCGTGACGGAGACTGAAGCGGTTTTGAATGATCGACCGCTTACACACGTGTCATCGGACCTCCACGATTTGGAACCGTTAACGCCGTCACATCTACTGTACGGCCGTAAGATGACGTCACTACCGTATCCTGAACACTACACAGACGACGATGTTACGGTAGATCAGAGTGACCAGACGAGACTCACACATCGGTACAGAACTCAGGCGAACATAATCAGTCAGTTCTGGAAACGTTGGAGATCCGAGTACCTCACGGCACTACGAGAGTACCATAAAACTACGGGATCGAGGGAGGAGCTTATCCGCGTTGGAGACGTCGTGCAGATCCACGACGAGGGACCACGCTGCCGTTGGAGCCTAGCAGTAGTCGAGGAGCTGATCACTGGGAATGACGGATCAGTTCGTGCCGCGAAGATGAAGACGAAACAGGGATTCACTACACGACCAATTGTGAAACTCTACCCCATAGAGACTGTTGCTAGTGATTAATGATACTGAGCTACGGAGACTTTGAAGTATTGTGAATCAGTGAATACGCATAGACGTTATAGTTTTATCTCAAGCTTAAGTACTCATGGGAAGTGAGACGTTTTCATTCAGCTCAAGTTTGAAATTATAACTTAACATTTTCCTAACTATTTTTCATAACTTTCACAACTAGTTTCATAAGGTAGCATTTAGTAATTTTTCATGGTTCAAGTTCATATCACTTTTGTGGCCCCCCAGAATGTTGTGAATTTACGTTAAAGTAACGTCGATTTTACCGCCATATAACGGTCATGATCCAACGTCATTATGTTTTCTTGTGTATGTACGTAACGTTATTAGCTGAATAGAACCTGAATAGAACACAACGCTTCTTTGTTACTATTTTCCTCAAGTCTCATATACGATCTAGCCGACAGTTCCCAATTTCTGTTGTTGTTTTTTTAGCTTGATCTCCCTCCGGATGCCATTGGCGTTGGTATTCATCAGTGTTATCTTCTCAGCACTAAAAGGGAGAAAAACTCAATAAGCACATCGCTTCAGTTCTAATCCCATAGCTTGTACTGATATCTTACTTCTTTATGTATGTATATATGTATGTTAACTGAATAAGCTAAATAAATATGTTTAAACCAGCACTAATCTCAAATTGATACCTTGTGCAGGTTTTATCGCGACTTAAACTACAGCTTCCGGTTCCTGTTCTTCATCAGCAAAAGCGTCAATGTCATAGGCAAACTTCAGACTGATAATAGTTCTGCCACCTACGCTAATCTTTTTTTTATGTTCTTCAGAGCACCAGACATAATGCTTTCCGAAAAAATGTCAAAAAGGGCGTGTAAGAGAAGGCATCCTTGCTTAAATCTAAACGCTATTCTGAACCATTCTCTCGGGCTGCAATTCATCTGAACTCCACATGAAGCCTATTCAAAAGGGGGTTCAATGGCATCATCTAGATTTGTTTTGATATTTGATATTGTATTTCTCATGATGGTCCATAAAGCTGCATGCCGTACCCTGTCAAATGCTATTTTAATCTATAAAGGCATGGTGCAGATATTAGTGTTGAAGGTACTTTCCACACAGGGTCCTGAGGTTGAAGATCTATTCTGCTCCTTCCTGCTCTGAACTCAGGCTGTTTTTTTTTCTGAGATTTTCTCTTGAGCTTGGGATTTAAGCCCGTTCAAGAGAACTTTCTGCATGAATGATGAGACTGATGGTTCTGTAGTTCTGGCAGAGCTGTAGCTTGCCCTTTTAAGGGAGTGTAATAATCGGCGACGAAGTCCATGGGGTTGGTCATTCTCCTTTCTCCAGATTTAGATACAGACCTTTGTTTAAGAAATAGAGTCTTGCTTAAAGTGATGTGTT
Source organism: Ctena decussata (assembly GCA_963989385.1). Taxonomy (NCBI): domain Eukaryota; kingdom Metazoa; phylum Mollusca; class Bivalvia; order Lucinida; family Lucinidae; genus Ctena; species Ctena decussata. The sequence goes on from OZ022506.1 coordinate 22,541,047, forward strand.
GCCCAATATATTACTGGCTGGAGGTCAGGCGTTAAGTGGCTATATCATTAGCGCTTCGCAATTCACTTATGACTGACCGACAATCAGTGATATATTGGACAACAAATCACTTGTTTGCAAGAACCTGTTTCGATTCTAACCACTGATTCTAACACTAAAAAAAACAACGAAAACACAAATTTTCTTTCAGACTTTTCCAGTTTTCCACCATGTTTACATGAAGAAATCCCGCCAAAAACTTTTTCTGTAACAGAATCGTTTTCGTAAGTTTTTGCTGAGAGAAAACGACGTTACACCGTCCATCCTCATGGAAATGAAAACTGACGTCACCAAACGAATCAAAATGACGTCCAAATAACGCTAAATAACGTTATACTAGTCCGCCCAGTGATTTGACGCGCAATATATTACCAGACTTTACCATTGGCTATATAGTAGACCAGTGTTAGAATAAACACCAGTCATGGTTTGCTTGAACAAAGTTTGCTGGTATATTTTCTACACTGATGGACTTCTCATTTTATAGTTCTGTTCCAATCTTAGCTTCTTCGTGCATGATCGTATGTAGATCTTCTGTCGCTGACTGTGGCGGACTTCCTACTTCATATTCCTACTTTTGTATGTATTCTCTGCTTTTGAAGGAACTTTTTGAGATTTTAATTTTACTTCACTGCAGCTGGTGTTGTTCTGTGTGGTGGCCGTAAAACGTCTCTCCGTACATCATCAATAGCGCAGATTATATTTTATTTACATCCTTTGAGATCAGAGGATATACGAGGGGTGTTCGAAAAGATTTGCAAATGGCGTAATAACTTGATAACGACTATAAAGACAGAATTACTGAAGGCAAAAACACATCAAGCTATGTTATGCCTACAAAAGTTTGCAAACACGCCTATATTTTCTTAAAAGGACAAGTTTTAAACTTCTTTGAAAGAGGTATACCCTACAGGCACTGCAGAATTCTACTTTAGTGGGCCGTAATTCATATATGAACAGTCTTTGATTTTTTTTATGTTTGCTGCTTTAAGACAATGTCCATACAATATTGTCCTGTAAATATGGCGGAAATTATATTCAAACTAGGTTCTAGGTTTTTTAGATTTTAATTTTTATCAGTACTGTCCCGTAAATATGTATTATCCGTATTTCATGTTATAGCAAATTCTCCCTTTCTACTAAAGTGATTATGATTTTGTTATGAAAGTAAGTCTGTTAGTAATAGAAATCTTGTCAGCAAGAGCATTTGCATGGGTCAGCTAAAATCTGTCAATAAATTCAAATTAATGCAAAATATGAAACTGCTACAATCTTTCAAAAATGACGTTGACGTCAATTTTAATAGCGTCATAAGAACTGCGCATTGCGTTGCAAGGAATGACTCGATAAGAGTGCCACTCTTCTAACTTTTGTATGGATAATGTGGGCAACGATGGACATGCAGTTGATAAAGATATATTTTGTATTTATAACGATATTCGAATTAAGGGCCTAACACTGAAAAGATTTTACATGTAAAATTGACTCAGTGGTATGACTGGGGCCTAATAAAATGCAATATAAGTCAGTAAGAAAAAGTGCCTTTGTAATTTGTTTGGTATCATTGTAAAGACCAAATGTAGTGCTTTCAGTACATGTATAGCATTTGTAACCAGCATGCCCTTACACAAAGTTACGAGGCCATTTGCAAAACTTTCGAACGCCCCTCGTATTCTGAGAAATCTAAAATTTGAGATCGATTTAGACTATTATTCTAGATCATCGTCTTTTATATTATTTGGATCCTTTTGAAATTTATCAGTCTTTGAATCGAACGCCCAATTGAAATTAAGAAATTACAGTATGCTTTTTTCTGGTTTCGTCACCAGATATTGTCAGGGTCACTGACGAGGCTTTATTAGCCGAAACTACGTAGTCTGGCCCATGTTCCTACTTTTGTATGTATTCTCTGCTCTTGAAGGAACTTTTTAAGATTTTAATTCTCCCTTTTCAATGCTGATACTGCAAGATGCTGATTGCAGTCCAAGACTGTATTGTCGCATAAATCTCATGATTGTATAGCTCTGGCCAATATTCTGCCCATCTGCTGAGACTCTCTTGCTCGTCTGGTAGACAATTCCTAGATTTGTCTTAGATAGTTGTCTCTAAAGTCGGATTCTTCACCACTTGATATGCTTTCTTGTTGTTGTTTCTGTCAAGGCAACTTTCGATCTCCTCGTACTGAGTAAGAATCCAATCCTCCTTTGCTTTCTTCATAGCCTTCTGAACCCTCTTGGTTCTTCTTCTAATCTCTAATCTCATCACAGAGGTCGACGATTTGCATGCTGCAGCTCGCAAACTACAGCTTTTTTGATGCAAGGCTTCGTTGCTAGCTAACAAAGAACTCATGAAGCGCATTCTACTGAATAATTGCCACTAAACAATTGTCAAGGATTTTGTTACTCGTCGTATTCTCTCCTGCCGTCCCAAGATGAAATACTTTACCTTTTCTTAACTCACCTCAGTTTAACTCCGCTCACATCGCCTTACGTCATCAATTGCACTCATTTCGCCTCAACTCATCTGACCTTAATGCATATGCAAATTCAGTGTTGCAATTGGCGACAATTATGCTTGATATATAGTGATTAGACTCAGCTGAAATTTTGTGATCGAGCATCGGTTTGTAAGAATGATCGATGATCGTGTAAACATCAATTCATTGGACTGTTAGAAGCCTGTCTAGAATATTAGTTTTTGTCTAAGAGCTGTTCCAGTTCTATGTTCTATTGCATCTCGGCAAATAGTCGATAGAAAATGCTTAATCGAGGTTCCTAGCTTAACACTTAATGCGAAGTCATAGCTTCAAAGGGGCGTTAAATATGCAGTACAATGAAAACAAGCAATATCCCCCGCCGAAGTGGTCCTGATTCGTTTATGGTTTATTGTAAGTTTCATAAAATTTCGTTCACTGGTTACTTAGTTACGGCTGAAATTGTGGATTGTAAATCAAATCAAGGACTATCCCTCTGGCATAAGTGAGGCATAAGCTGAAGCTGTTCTTAAACACTTGCCTCAGCATCATTGCACTTAAGTCAGTTTCAAGAAATTTTGTTCAATCCAGAGCCTTAGTTATGGCTAATTTGTGGATTTTAAATCAATTCAAGCGCATTAAATCATGTATGCCAAAACTTAATGTGCACTGCTATGTCAAGACAATACATAATTATTTTAAGTTGCATGAAATTCCTTTCATTGTTTACTTAGTTGTGACTCAATTTGTTGAATTTAAACCAAGTCAAGGGCAATAACTCATTGCTTACTGAAGCAATATTGACAAAACTTATGATGCACCAATGTGTTGTGGTGATACCTATTTAGTTTCATAGAATTCTATGCATTGATTACTTAGTTATGGCTATTTGTCAAGTTTAAGTTGATTCAAGAAGGACAATAATTCACGCACTTCTGATGCCATTCTGATGAAACTTTTTATATGCATAACTGCATTAGGGTGTAAGTTTCATGAAGTTTCGGTAATTGGTTACTTAGTTATAGCTCATATCATTGATTTTAAGTCAATCAAAGGGCAATAAGTCATGCACTCCTGAAGCCAGTCTGATGAAACGTGACGAGCATCAGCGGGTTATAATGATATATTTACATTATCACTGCAAAGCTCTCTGTAAACCCAATTAGGTGATGCAGGAGTCAATGTTGTTTACAAGTCAATAATTACATTGTGCCACGTGGTTTTGAGTGACAGCTCATCTCACTAACTAGCACACGGAATCAACAACTTGCCATGTACTTAAATGGCTAGCAAACATTGAGTGACAGCTCGCTACGCCTACTTGCATGTGAAATCTACAGCAGGAGGTGGAATTAACTGGTAGGCAGTGACGATGCGGCTGTTCCAAACTATTGCAAAATTCGGCCGGCAATGTTTTTAAAACGATTCTTATATATGTATTTCTTATTTTTGTTTATCTTTTTATTGATCAAAAGCATCGTTTAATTATATAAATATAAGGAATTAACGTTATTTTTTAAACATTTACTGAAGTATAAACTACCTCGGGTCACGAGCAAAGTTTACGTAAACACCTTCGGGGTTCACTTACTTGGCTCATGACCTGATGTAGTTTTTACTTCAGTAAAGGTTTAAAAAATAACATTCTTTCCTTAAATATATTCACTTTTAGTTTCATGAAATTCCGTCAGGTGGTTACTTAGTTATGGCTCTGGATGGATGGACGGACGGACGGAAGGACAGACGGACCAAAGGATAGACGGATGGATGGACAGACAGATGGACAGATGGACATGGAGAAAACTATATCCCTGCAGCTTCGGTTTGGGGGGTGGGGGTGTGGGTAAAAAAACTGGGCAAATAGTATATACATGTACATATAAAATTCAAATCTTAAAGAGTTCCTTCATGAGCAGCAAACACATTCAAAAGAAGGAACATAGGTCATACTTCAAAGCTTCGGCTACTCAAGCCTCATAAATGACCCTGGCAATATGTGGTGACTAAAATCAAAAACAATCTAGATTTTGATAAGTCAGTCGAAACTAGAAAGTGTGTTTGTGAAACACTATGCCCCCAACCCTATGCTTGCCACTAAAGAAGTCAAACTTTAAAGGAGCCCATTTCTGTCACTTATTATGGTAATTACTCCTAGATTATCTACATAATGAATCACAATATAGGATTGTCGATATTTAAAAGATCATCTAGATATCTAGATGTAGAATTAAAAGCCTCAATAATTTCAAATTGTTTCTCATTAGAAAGAGAAGCCATGAAATCTCTTTCTTAGCAAAATAAAAACAAATCCGCTACAAAAGGAGAACAACAATTTGTCTTTATAACTTAGTACCAAATCTAATGTAAATATTATCTAAAATATATGTTAATGCGTTACACATATTTTGACATGACCAAAGTTTGTATCGGTTTTGGTGTTCAGAAGTAAAGATAAATTAAAATCTAAAAAAGTTCCTTCAAGAGCAGAGAATACATACAGAAGTAGGAACATGGGCCAGACTACGTAGTTTCGGCTAATAAAGCCTCGTCAGTGACCCTGACAATATCTGGTGACGAAACCAGAAAAAGCATACTGTAATTTCTTAATTTTAATTGGGCAGTCGATTCAAAGACTGATTGATTTCAAAAGGATCCAAATGGTGAGCTAAAAACGATGATCTAGAATAATAGTCTAAATCGATCTCAAAGTTTAGATTTCTCAGAATCTATCCTCTGATCTCAAAGGATGTAAATAAAATATAATCTGCACTATGGATGATGTACGGGGAGACTTTTTACGGCCGCCACACGGCACAACACCAGCTGCAGTGAGGTACAATTAAAATCTAAAAAAGTTCCTTCAAGAGCAGAGAATACATACAGAAGTAGGAACATGGGCCAGACTACGTAGTTTCGGCTAATAAAGCCTCGTCAGTTTCTTTCATTACAGGCAAGGAAAGGCGAACTTTCCCTTTGGAACGTCCACTCAATTAAATCTATAAGTTTTTCCTTGATCAAATTATGTGGTAAAGTAGTATAGAGTGTGGAGAAATCATAAGTTGACAAACCGTTCGCACGGAACCCTCTCATCTTCAATTTATTAAATACCTCACCAGAATTTAATTTTTTTTTTACCAGACTTTTTATAAACCCACCACTCGCCATCGGGAATTTTTTTATCGGTTATTTCCATTTATAGCTTTATTAACTGAGATCAGTTTTTCTTGATTGTTACTATATATTTCGACTTTTTAACCAAAACATCGCCAATTTTGTTTGACAATATTAAGAAATTCTTAATATATAATGAAACAAACGACTTTTTGTGAAAACAAGTCTCGTTCCAAAAATTGATATCCATTACGGCATTAAGCTACACCAAGATACCACAACATACTGAAACAAAAGGGAAACAGTACTTGCAGCGGGAGTCTGATGGGCTATGTCACGGTGGCAAGCCATAGCCAGATTTACCCTGTCCAACCCTGAAGCCGGCAAAACGGTCGAAACGCCGGTTAAACGTGTTTGTAACGCCGGTAAAGGGCAGATTCGCTCCAAATCTGCAATGGCGGCGCCCATACCCGGTAAGTAATTATTTGTTTCTTTGGTGTTATACAAATGATTGCAATAACGGAGATGGTGCCTTCGGTGGGAAATAAACTTATTTTACCAGATCTGTTTGCATGAAAAGCAATTTCTGTCTGATTTCTCCAAACATTAAATCCGAAATTGGTAAGGCAGATTTCATGAGACTTTCTGTCCACGTAACACTGGCACTCCTAATGCTAGTGTTACTTGGACAGAATAAAGCTAGCACAAGGTGTTACCAAACCTAGAAATCCATACCAATACAAGTTAAATAGTAGATAATGCTGCATATGTTTTTCTGTCAAAAACTTTTAGAATCGTCAATATATATATAGATTTCCCACTATTACATATTCAAAACTTAGTTGAAAGTATTCTGTCCAAGTAACACTAGCATAAGGAGATTTTTTGGACAGAAAACTTTGAATTAAAATTCATCATAGAACAAATTTGTCTTATAATTGAAAAATGGTCCAGGTAAGACTAACAGTGGTTAAATATATTCTAAGTTAAATAAAAGTGCCCATCAACGCTTTAGAACAGTTTTATTAACCTTTTCATATTTTGCTAGTGTTACGGAATTTTAAAGATTTTTTTCTGTCCAACTTTTGGCAACACTAGCAATGGAAAATTACAGTGGAAATTTACCAAAAAAATCACCTCACATGCTATAATAGCATATGCTTTTGGAGGAGTGTCTAAAATAGAACACAACTTGGGTTACACAGATGCAAAGTAGGAAATATTCCAATAAAAATCAAACGGATTTGAATTTGAATTCATTGCTAGTGTTACTAGTGTTACATATGGACAGAAATTAAGTAGATGCTTATTTTATGATATTGAAGCAAAGCATTTTTATTTTTATTCAATGGTTTTCTTGTATTTCAGACTATTTAGCATAAAAATAGACATAGAACATAATGTTTTATTGTTTCTGCTCATGTTTATCAGACTGCAAACCTAGTAACATATAGTAGGTGGGAGTTAATTCTGTCGACTTTTGGGCTTTTCTACTACATAAACAACATCACTCAAGGACACAAAAAGGACCGTTTCATTTTTTTATATTTAGTATTTTAGGCAAAGTATCATATTTTCTCAAAACAAATGTAAAAATTGGTACATGATGAAAAAATGCATTTTTATGCTTTCTGTCCATATAACACTAGCAATTTGTAAACTCGTGAAATCTGCCGTAAACAAGGTTCGGCCATAGGCTGTTCATCAGATGTGTACCCAAACGGTTCGTACTTTTGAAAATACGTAGAAAATATGAACATACGAGCTGCTTGCAATGACTTTTAGAGAACTATTTTGAACACTTTTATCGATTATTCTAAAAAGATAAATTAAAAGCGCGCGATAAGTTTTTTCTGGCAAAATTATCAAGTAACGCCGGTTAAAACGTGTTCAGAATTAGCCGAAATTAAGTTTCATTTTTATTTCAGCTGAATTAACTACGGGTTAGGTTGCTTATTTCTTGCCTACTTTAGTTCTTTTGTTGAACACTATTACAGTTTAATATAAAAAAAAAAAATTAAAACTTCCTGACCAAAACATTCGGTTCGACACGACAGGCTTTTTTTATCTATCAGAAGAGTGGCATTTATCAGTTGTTCTGTTTCAGTTTTCTTAACGAAGTGGCTCAGCGGTACGTAACCATAGTTGCGTACACCTGGCGCCGAGTGTCCGTCCGTTGGCATTTATCATGTTACAGCTAATGAATATAAGTGCAAGTTTATCAAATAGTAGTATACTATTTTCATAGTTGCGATTTCGAGACCCCTCCTAGGTAGTATCTTTTTTACTTTGATCGAATAAGGGCTTAGTAAACGAACACTTAACAATATGTTTTTAGTTCTTATGTAAGAAGAAACCATCCCGCTATGTGCCCTTTTTGCTGATGTATTATTTTACTACACTAGACGATTAATAATAATTATCTAATGCGGCTTGGGGAAAAACTATAATTTTCTTTTCCACCGCTGCCTGAACGCTGACAGCGCTGAGCACTGTCTCTAGTATACGTGGCAAAAGAGAGATATTTAGGTTATCTTATGTCTATAAACCCGTCTAAATTGATAATATAAAATTATTACACGAGGAAAGCCCAATCCAAATGCAATACAAAGATGAGATTCTTTAAGTGTAGTGTTTCATATGCCTGACTTATTCTCAATCAAACAGGGTAGGGGTCACCCGAAAATCCTCACAACTTTGTTTAAAATCAAAAATGTCAACTTTGAGTGATAACTCTATGTGTAATAAACTGCATAAGAGATATTGAAAATTTATGTTCAAGAAACGATTTTAGCAACGTTTTCAAACGAAAAAAAATGCAGAAAGCACAGAAAAACTTTAATCCATGTCAATACCAGTTGCAAGCAAACAGCACCGTTCATTGATACTGTAAAAATGTGTAGAAGTGGAATTTGTATCTGTGTTACTTAAGACGGGCCTAAAACGAACCAGGTTGTGGTAAAATTGGTTACACAACTTTACAAAGCCACTCTTAAAGTAGTAGGTGATTTCCACCTTCCAAGAATATTTTGCTGTTGGAATATCCATCACGCCTAGCTTGTTCTGATAAAATGTCACAAATTATACACGTCAAATTATGGTGGTTTTTAATCCTTTATGTTTCTACATTTTTCATTGATAATCCGGTGGTAGAGCTTTGGAGGTCATAAACTTCTGCTGTTGTGGATTTGTAAAGTTCTGTATTCGTTTTATCCAAAACATTGCCCGTTTGATGCATGTAAAAAGAATACGGATGCGTATTTCACTTCTTAACCCTTTTTCAGTGGGTTGTGCTGTCAGCTTTCTTCCGTTCCTTATAAAATAAAGTTCATTTAACTCCATTCACTCATGCACTTAAGACTTCAAAATCATTTATGCAGTTGGGTGAACATAAAGATTACACTCCAATGGGCATTTGTCAGTGTGTAAACATTTGTAAAGTTTTTGAGAGACTCCTACAGTGTTTGACATTTATTTTATTTTATTTATTTATTTATTTATTTTTTTTTGCAAACGAAACATCTTGCTTCTCAAAGTCGCTTCATTTATTGCAGTTTGAATGGAATTTCCTCGAATGATAATTTTACATGATAAGGTTTAAATGGTTCATTGCTATGCAGTATAAAAAATATTCCTAACTTTTTAAGTATATGTTCTTAGAGCCATTAGTAGGTTTAATCATCGCACCCTTCTATTAATCTATTGTGTTTTTTCTTGCAGATAAAAATAAGAGTGTGAAAAACATGAGGAAGAAGTTGCCAGTATCCTTTTACCTGTCAAAACCATGAAAAGGGAAAAGGAAATTTTCTTATCTATTGTCACACACTCCTAAAAGCCTGAATATCCCTCTCTCGACGAAGAAGAGAGTTTTTATCCCTTCAGAGAAATCTGTAGGAACTCCTAACAAACCAAGAAGCCCTTTCTCGGCGAAAAAAATAGTATTACTCAAGCAAAAGGCCGATAGGAACACCGTAAAAAATAAATAGCCCTTTCTCAATCAAAAAAGACCTGTGACTGAAAATGTTTTTCGTGTCTGAACTGTCTGAGATCACCGATCCTTACCGTTTTGTTTCGATACCTGTCCACGTATACTTCTACTATCATCCTTACTCCGTGTCTATCATATCCTATTCCTTTCTTTCCTACATTTTGCACTTGGGGATGAAGCTTATGTTCCCTCTACCCTATCCTATGGAGGTACCTGGTCATCGAACTGACGCATAAAAGTGATGGACTCATCACTGGGGCTGGTGGGAGTGGGGTTTTTGAAACTAAAATCTATTTTAATGCCAAAATAATGCATTTTTGAAGAGTTTGTTTGGCTTTTGGAGCTTATTCCTATGGTAAGTAAAATTCTAATTTACCCTGCCCTTCAAGTTTAATAGACTTTCATTAGGATACGGTTTACCTGGTATTTCATGCCAAGTAATCGAACTGCTGAGACCTACATGTAAGAGGCAGCAAAAGAAGAAATAGGCAAGAAATAAGCAACCTAACCCGAATCTTATTCAGCTGAAATAAAAATGAAACTTAATTTCAGCTAATTCTGAACACGATTTAACCGGCGTTACTTGATAATTTTGTCAGAAAAATTTTATCGCGCGTTTTTAATTTTTCTTTGTATAATAATCGATAAAAGTGTTCAAAAGTGTTCTCTAAGTCATTGCAAGCAGCTCGTATGTTAATATTTTCTACGTATTTTCGAACGAACCGTTTGGGGACACATCTGATGAACAGCCTATGGCCGAACCTTGTTTACCAATTTCGGATTTAATGTTTGGAGAAATCAGACAGAAATTGCTTTTCATGCAAACAGATCTGGTAAAATAAGTTTATTTTCCACCGAAGGCACCATCTCCTTTATTGCAATCATTTATATAACACCAAAGAACAAATAATTACTTACCGGGCGCGTAGCGCAATCGGTAGGGCACCTGACTCATAAGTCAGAGGTCCTGGGTTTGAAACCCGGTCTGGCCACATATTTTCGTTTCTCCTTCCGCTGATTCAAGAAGGGCAGTTGTCAGATACTGGCGAAAGTATGTGCACTTAGTACTGGTTAACCGCTTAGGAGGTCTAAGCCTGCCCAGGAATAGTGTGGTTAGGTTAACTGACCGTCCCGACATGACCATACTTGTTTACCGTGGACGTTAAGCAATAAATCAATCAATCAAAACCGGGTATTGGCGCCGCCATTGCAGATTTGGAGCGAATCTGCCCTTTACCGGCGTTACAAACACGTTTAACCGGCGTTTCGACCGTTTCGCCGGCTTCAGGGTTGGACAGGGTGAGATTGCCTTTAACGGCGCCTGCAGGACCAAGTAACGGCGCCTGAGTTGACTTTGCATTACACAAATTTGTAGTGGTGACTTTTGGGAGGTGTACACGAAAAAAGTAGGAAGGTAAGGTTGACAATAAGAAAAACACGGAATTCTGAAGGAATTTTAACGTTTATCTATAAGGTTTGCAATGTGTGTTGATATCTTTGCAGGCGCTCGCTTACAATCGGTAGGCATCTAGATGTAAAACAACCGTTCACACATAAAATGCAAACTAAATCATGTCTGCGGTCATTTAACCAGGTGTTTGCCATACAAATACAGACAAAATGATTACCAATGTGGTTTTATCTAGTTTTCATGACAATGGTTTGAAAATAAATGATCCGAATATTTTAACAAAAAAAACGGGACAACACGTGGAATACTGCTGAGAGATTTTGGGACCAAAGCCTAGGTGATTATTCTGATTTGCTGGTACATAAACCTAAGTGATTTGTCAGATAATGTGGAAATTAGAAAATAAATGTATTGACTTCCCCACCCTGGAAGCTGATTTATCACATATAAGAGACGTTCTCGGTTACGCTGGGTCATTCGCGGACAAAAATGGTCGTATATACAACCATGCCAGAATTCAAGAAAAATTCACGACCATAATGCTCATTATATCTACTTCAAAGCTTTAAAAGATTTTCAGATAATAGTTATAGATTATTGAATACCAACCATGTTTAGAGACATACCCTAACAATTAAAACGGCGTATTTTATGGCGTTATTTAGATACGTTGAAGAACGCTGTCGCATACAATTTCTTTGACTTGCGTAGCATTGCACATCTACTAATCTACTGACATTTGATTATTTTGGCTGGTTTCAATTTAAAATGTGTTTCTTTGCTTTTTGGAAGAAAGGGGGTTTCTATGAAGCGTTGCTTAATCAAAATGACGTCAACGCTTTCAAAACGTGGTCTCGGTGACGTTGTGACGTAGGTTACGTGTGACGTAGGTTACAGTACACACTTTTTAACGTTTTTTTACCATTTAATGTTTCAGTGCATGAAATCTAAGCACACCATCTCGTAGCTGTTACTAGGCAGGATTTTGCACATGAGTTTCAGAGCGATTGCTTTGCTCAGTTTTAAAAAAAACCCGTGACGTAAGGTTACATTCTTACAGAAAAATGCTGGGGTTATGTATTTTGAAGTCGAGTAAAATATACAAAATGGAGCAAATTTGCACAAATGATATAAACTATTGAGGAACACATATTTCTTCGTCTGATCTTGTAAGTTTTATGATGCTGGGCCATTTTAGTTAATACATGTATCATGAATTTACCGCTGTGACGTAGGTTACATAATATTTGCGACATTATTTCCCAGTCTCATTTCGTAGCAAAAACTACCCTTTAGATATTGTTTAGGCGGGGAAATAGGTAAGAAACCACCTGAATTTAATAATGGAATTCGATTTTAAGCAGTGATTTATCTTTTTTAGCCGTGCGGCGTTCATATCTATGCAACGGCAATGTTGCGACATTTAAAAACGTCGCCTTTTAAACCAGGGTATCATTATTCGAACCAGTGTTAAAAATGTCTAACAGTCTAACAAAACGCATGCATGTTTTGGTACTTTTATTTACTTCTTTAGACAGAGGGCTACTTGTCAGAGCGTTAACAGGACCGTTATTTTGTAATTTAAAGAAACGTAATACGAAGGACAAAAAATAATAGCTAATGTCCCAGCTTAACCGAGAACGTCTCATAAATTGCAGTTTCGATGTTTCAGGAATATTTTGGTGAATTGCTACGAATATTCTTCAACTTAATAGCCACTGGTATGGGTTAAGGTACCCTATCTACCCTATACCACATACATCCTACCTGCCCAAGCATATTTTTTATTCAATATTCAATTAAAAACCCCGCATACGGTGATGAAAAAGCATTTATTCTTCGTCAGAAATATGCCACGTAGAATTTCTGGGTGTTTAACTAAATAGAACCCGGAAAGTCTTGTTGGAGCACTTCTTGGAAGTCATGGTAAAATAATAACATTAACATGTCGACTTAAACTGTCCTGTTCCTCCATCGTCTGTCCGTCCGTCCGTTCATTCGTCCATCCGTCTATCTGTGTCTTGTTTGTCTGTGTTTTAGTGTGTATGTCAGGCAGTCTGTCACTCCATCCGTCTATGTCTGTCTGTGAGTATATCTGCCCGTCCATCTGTGACTGTCTATCTATTATTTAGCCACATGCGACCTTATGTTGGTGATTCACACCGTTTTAAGGAGACTACAGAATAAGGAAGCAGATGACGACCGGCCATATGTCTTGAAATCGGGTAAACAGTGAAAAATTGGCAACAAATGACACACGTGTGTTGCAAAAAAAAAATATCCTCGTGGCATAAAATTTAAGACCCAGAGAAGTTTTTGGTGTCTTAAATGGGATTTCATGGCTACTGATAATATGTCTGTTATCTCTAGAGTTCCGCAGGTAAATGATTTTATAAACTTACTCGTTTTTTTTTCGAAAGAAATCACCGTAAAATGGAGCGTCCATCACAAACTTAGCAAAAAAATCAACTCATGCGCATTTCTTGGTCCCACAGGCGGCGTTAAAGGCTATCTGGTCACTTTGGCTTCGTTATGGCTACCCACCGTGAGAGTGGAAACATTGACACCTTTATTTATTAGGGATATTTTATTGACTGGTGTTTTCATATTATTAATTGTTCAGTACCTAGAAAACTTTTATGAAGTGAAGCTACAACCTTTTTTCAACAGCAAAGTTTGCTCTCAATATGGTACAAAACCCTGACGAAGAGTACACATCTCACTGACCGTCTGACTCTCTCTGTCCCTCTTACTCGGACATAAAGAGTCCGTAAAAATAATGATACCTAGTGTCCGTTCATAATGTCCGTTTGGTCCCAAGTGCAAACGGGGTTTTGCTTATTTTCTCGAAAACGATGAAAGTTCCATCAAATGTTCCAATGTCCTAATGATTCCTATAACTATACATAACAGAATACGGAAAGTCCAAATTTTTGGATGCTTTTGTAAAGTATTTTCCATTTACCTTAATGCAAAAACTGAGCAGTTTCACTGAAGGGCGTCATATGGTTGTTAGAACAGCCAAAATATTGTTGATAGGCAACAGCGTAAGCTCGTTGTTTACTACAGGTGTGGGCGTATATGAATGAAATAGTAAAATGTATTCACCTGCCCGCACGCGTAACGCATGGTATCACTGGTCAGGTGGTACTATGTTTTAAATAAATAATGAACTATTATATTATTTTGCGAACAAAAATTGTATTTTTTAAAATTTGATAATATATGGGTTAAACAAAAAGTAGAAAAAATGGATTTTGAATAAAATTTCAATTAATTATGCAAATTTTGTTCTGGGGATAGCATACATTGGTCACATGCTCTAACACGTAAAACTAAACGGGAATTCCAACAGCCAACTTTTACTCCCTTGTAATTTAGAGGCGAAATTGACACATTTTAGGTCCTGTTTTTGTATAGAAACTTTTTTATGCAAAACCTCACATTTCTGCAAAATTATGATTTTGTTATGTATAGGATGAAAATTAAGAATGAGCGATTCGAAAATCTTTTACCTCTTACCAATTTTGAGAAAATATTGGGGATGCCGTTTGCATTTGGGAGCAAACGGACTATACAGTACATGAATTGACAGAACCTACACATTTTACACATGGAATACAATACGTTATTTACGTAATCATAAATTTTATGTTTAATTACTTACTTACTTACCTTGGCCTGACTGTGCTATATTCAAGATGTCTAAGGCATGATGAAAGCATAGAAAAATGCTGGTCGAGTAATGGAGGATGTGTGTGTGTGTGTGTGTGTGTGTGTGTGTGTCCTGTCTGGCAACATGATCAAATTATGAGGGAAGAGGGAGCTGAACGCTTTGCTGGCCGTCTACTTGCTACGTGTCAACGTTTGGTGGTTTCAAGCTTTACTATGCTTCTTATGGTGCATGAGGAGGGCTCAAACTCCTGGAGATCCCTTCATTGTTTTCTTTCATGGCTTCCTATGTTTGGAGCTCTCCAAATGCCAACAACCATATTATGAGCCGCAACACGAGAAAACCATGGAGGCAGCTTAGAACCTTTGCTACCCTTTAAACGCTTAGCGAATATTCTGATCAGACCGGGCAGATGCCCAGGCTGATCGAGTCTTCGCTGGTCGCACAACCACTTTGTTGGTTTTCTCGTGTCGCGGCTCATAGATGTTGTGTACCTCGCTTTTAGACACAATGTCAAGTAAACGTAGTACGTTTAGGCAAATATCTGAAAATATTGTGATGGTGGAAATTAAGTTAATTCGCTAAATAAATAGAGCTTAAAGTATGAATAAAAATGTTAAAAGCGAGTGGTGGGTTTCATAAACCTTGACAGGAATAATGTTGCTTTCTCATAATATGTATCAGAAAAAAATCTTTAACCAGTTTTGCATACATAATACATATATCTACAATAATAAATAATGAGAATAAAATCAGGACACCTCGCCCCAAAGACAACACGCCCCAAGACAACTCGCCCCACAAAAATCTCGCCCTAGACAACTCGCCCATTTTCAGAAGACAACTCGTCCCACTTTCAGAAGACAACTCGCCCCACATTCTCAGACACTCACCTTACTAGAATATCTACGTTCTTGTCCCAGTTCCAGAACACAGCTCGCCCCAATTTTGTAGTCTTCGTCCTGAAATTAAATTTGGACACTGGGAAGCCGACCTGCCACATTAGCCTATGAATAGGTTTATTTCTACACAATACGAGAATAAAACGCTGTTCATATACACACATCAGGCAGTTGTGCCTATATTTACAGCAGCTCCAGCCAAAGTTTCCAGCCGGTGCCGGTATTGCAGTTGGTCATTGAGAGATGTTTCGAGCAAGTGTAAACTTACCTGCTTAAACACACAAAAAGGTCCTTGTCAGGACCAACAACTACCATGAAAGAGAAACCTATTATGATGTTATTTGAGATAGATAGATAGATAGATAGATAGATAGATAGATAGATAGATAGATAGATAGGTAGGTAGGTAGGTAGATAGATAGATAGATAGATAGATAGATAGATAGATAGATAGATAGATAGATAGATAGATAGATAGATAGATAGATAGATAGATAGATAGATGTGGCCCTCCAAACTCATAATATTTAAAGTTAAACTGTTTATTGTTGAAAATGACTTGATCGTTTTTATGGTGATAATTACAATGTTATTTGAAGCGTTATAGTTATCAAACTGTGGCTATGTCTTTGGGGCGAATTGTCCGTAATTCCACCAAGGAAATCAATCTCAGTAAATTACGCAATAAATGGAAATAACCAGTTAACGTTTCCTATTGGCGAGTGGTGGGTTTCATACCTTCGAAATTGTGATTATAATTTAAACTGTGATAACACACTTGTATTCGTATGTGTACTTTTAGGTGCTAGGAGGTGCGGGCGCTCATATGCAGCGATTGAGCATGATACTTGAACCCAAACCAATTTGATTAGTGCATCTCATAGTGCTGATTGTTTTGAAAAACTTTGGGAACAAATTATTTTCCTGTTTTGCAAAAAGGGTCCTTGCCATTTGGCTTTGTATGGCCGGAAGGAGACTGCTGCTCATTGGACCTGTAGGCGCTGGCACAATCAGAGCCATGTGGGAGAAATGTTAGAGGAACTCCAATGGCCAGACCTGCAGGAAAGACGACAGCAGGCTTCTCTGTATCTATTCTACAATATTCACAATAATCTTGCTATTGTAGATTCTTCTATTCTTATCTTGCTATTGTAGATAAGAATAGGTACCTATCTGAGGTCGGTGGAGGGAGCAGGAGAACTAGGTCCCACCTATTTCAGTATCACCGGCCAAATGCTTATACGGACGGTTTTAAGAATTCATTCTTCCCCAGGACAATTGCATCTTGGAATGGCCTTACAACTGGAGCTGTCTCTTCGGAGACAGTTGATAGGTTTAAGGCCAAAATATTATACCCTAGGGTAGAGCAGGGGTTAGGCAGGGAATGCCTGCCCCTGATGACTTCTTGTAAATAGTTTTAACCTGCTGGAGGCTTTGTCACAAATTCATTTATTTATTTTTTGTGATAACATAGGCGTCACACCACAAACCTGCCATCATGGCCATAGTTTGACCGAGAGCAGTTCCGGTAGAAAGAAAGAAAGAAATCGTAAAGGTGGCCACAAATATTTCCAGTGGTGGGTTTGAGCTTGTAACTTGTAACTTGTAACTTGTACTAAGGAGTTCCACCTTGTTAGGGTCACCGTAGTTATACGTATTCTTCTGGAGTGAAGAGCTGGCTAAAACTTTTACAGTACGAGGCAGCATGCACCAGTCTGTATCTTTGAGCACGGATGCGGGTGCGGTTCCTTCGGGTTTTCGTCATACCATTTTCCGTAAATTTCCGTGCAGTTGAGAAATACACCATTTTGGCTGATGGGAAAATTTGAGATAAATAAATTTGCTTAATTTTCTGAAAGTAAAACAAAGTAGACCTTGATTCGGAATGAATATTTTGCTTTTTATTTCTTTGAAACAATAAAGCAAAACATTTTTTTCACTTTTCAAGAAGAACGAGATTTTTTGGTTGGTCCACCATCTTGGAATTCATCACCACGAGGTGACCCAACAAAACTTGCCTCAGCAAGTAGAGGCAGCATTATATTGAGACTTCAACCACAAAAATGCCAACAAGCAATCCATTACCCCCTAAGGAAAATGCTTTGTTCAAACGAATACTGGTGAGTGGCTGGGTAGATGGCATTGGTTTTGACGTGTGAGATATTTTGGGTTTTTCCATTTTTGGGCAGTGCAAAACTATGCAGACAACATTTCATTGCATTATACCTAAGCAACAACAACAAAAAAGAAATACAGTCTATTGTTTCTGTTATCGGTCAGAATCAATTGTAAAATCCATCGATGAAAGGGTTCCACCATTGTGAGAAGTGCAGTGGCTCAGTGGTTAGTGCACTTGTCAGACTCTTGAAGGCTTAAAGTAACTGTGATCAATGTAAAAGGTAAGACAGGCTTGAGCAAACAATGCAGACCCAGATCAGACTGCTCCTGGGGGAGCATTCTGATCTAGGTCCACACTGGTTGCCTTTCCACTAGCACAGCATGGGTACTCCGTTTGTGGGTACAGTAAGCGCAACGTGAAGACTTGATCTGACATGCTCTCGTGTGACACTTAAAATCGCGAAGAAGGGATTAAAATCCACGAGATTCTCGCAACTCTCACGCATTTCACACTTTCCTCGCGTGTTTGAAAATCCTCGCGTTCCACGCAAGAAAATTCCTTGCATCTGGCGTGAAATTCATAGAATGATGTATGTGAGAAACTTTTCTCGCACATGCGTGGAATTTTGTCCAGGTAGGTACAGTAAATGCAAGTTTCTATACACGTACCTTTACACACAATGCATATGATTCGCTATGCATTTTTTTTCGGTGCTGATAACGGTTCAATCAATACATTGTAAGCATGCGTGAATAAGCAAATTGATCGCATCCTCAACTCAAGTATTGTTTGACCGTACGGTATTTACACTTAAGTTTACGAATTAAGGATGGGTTAATAATCATGATCAGGGTAACTTTGTAGCAATTATGCAGCGACTTAATTAGAGAGGCTTATGTTTGAAAGGATATTGTTAATAGCTTAGTTAGTAGCAAACGGAGTTCTTTCAAATTCTAGAATGATGACACAGACAAAAAATTTCGCTCAGCGGCCACTGATAGTGCCCAATCCATGTCAAAACAGTCACAAAGATCAAAGCGTTTCGATCGGCTTTTGAACTCAAAGATATAGCCGCTAGTGGCACGAAAGGTTTACTTATTAACCAGTATAGGTGCTATTTCGAGCAGGTGTTGTACCTTACAGTCTATAAGGTAGACTCGGCTCAACCTGCCTCTTCTGCATAAATTTTCCGTCGAATGTGGGGTTACTTTAGACCATTTCAGGGTTCAATCTAACCTGCGTTTTTACACCAATGGCGCGCTTTGAATTGAAAGTCCTTGGCCCGTTTTTTAAAATTGGCGCGAAATCCAATGCATCGGCGCTTTTCCGATTTCGTTGTGCGCCGGCATAACTTATTTTGAACAGTATAGCTTTTAGCGAGTCGGGTGTTAGAAGACGCTTTCCGCAGTATAGAAATTTGACTGCAGAGCATTCCTACAACTCAGAGAGCATGACTGGTAACCGGATATCGATTTATTTACGGCGCATTTATGAATGCGAGGGAAACCAGCTATTCTAAACATGTTGGCAACCTCGCAAACACATAAATGAATCGGTGGTTTCTCTTCTGTCGACGCCGCTTGAATTCTGGCAGTAGGGGAGAACGAAGAAATCGGAAGACACCAATGATGAAAAACAATCAATGGAGAAAAGAGCTGAGAAATTCTATGCAAATTACCTCAAAATTAGTGGCTACAAAAGCCTCCGTTTCAAGGGCTTTGTCATGAGGATCGAAAAAATGACTTGCATTATATGTATAGAGCAAAACAAAAATACCGCTATTTACTGCTGTTCTATGGTAAGTTAGAAGTAATTGGGTGTTCAAAATGCCAAATCCTGGATATTTGGTCATAAAAAATGCTGGCCCCTCTGAAAAAACTGGTGGCCCCTTTTCAAAATACCGATGGGCCACTGGCCCATTCTGACAAATTTCGAGATTGAACCCTGCCATTTTTTTTCTGGTCAGACTGCGCAGAAGTTTTCCGGTATCAAGATATCAAGAGATGATCTGCGCATGTCGTGATCAACAGGAAGCTTTTTCTGCAGACAATTTGTACATGTCCTGTTTACTCATTTAGACTGTTCAGACCTTTACTGGAATCAAGTTCAACGCTATTCGAATGTGCATGTGCCTATAGGGCTGCCCAGTCGTAATCCGTTTAGCAACTCGCATATACACTAAGCCTCTCATTATTACCTTGTGATCTATCCAACAGTTTTTTCAAGCACAGATGAACAGCTGTTGCTCGATCAGACAGACGTTTTCTGGTAACAGGAACCGATGGGTGATCGGAACTGTTCTTTGTTTCGGTCAACATCAGTTTGGTAGTCTTTGAAAATTATTCTTCAGTGAACTAATTGCTCTTCTGAAGTCACCAAGATTTATTATAATGACATAATAAAGTACATGTATATAAATACGATGTCGAAACATTGTGTGACTGTATGCATTCAGGGCCTTCGCCATAATAAAGTGTAAAGACGGTAGCATTTGTTGAAATACGGCAGTACCTTAATAATTAGTAAGCATATTTGCGTAATTACCCAATTATCCAAAAATCAATTCAAGGCGATCCGAAAGCGTAACAAAACGCAAAAGAAATTGGCGATACGCAAAATGGAAAAATTCTGTGCGTACCGGTTTTTATCAGCACCACGCCGTCTGAGGTTCGGTGCAGCAAATCGAGCATGCACTATACTGGTTCCGCTCTTGTCACACGTTACAAGTATAGGAATAGCAAACCAATCTCAACTGGTTCTCAGCGCATTTTCAGCAATATTCTGCAGTGTTAGAAATAAGGCCCAGACAGCAACTTGCCCGGGGGGCAACCATTACATCCGGTTTCATTGAACAATACATATCACGTGTCCCCAGCTTACCGTTTTACAGTACTTTAGAAAGATTTTTACATATATTTCTTTGTCCTGATGAAGGTCACTTGGTGACCGAAACGCGTAGACTACGATCAAATAAAGTTATCCTTACCGTTGCTGATCATTTGGACTGTGTTTTACTCTTATGAATTAGATTATATGAGAAATTGTTACACATTCCTACAAGGTTATGAGGTAGACTGGAATAGAATGAAACTGGGTTTCGGAACTGATGGTCTGGAATATGAGACAATTTATCAGCCTTCTGCTGATCCATCCTTTTAACCCTTAAAGTAAAAAAAATGAAAACAATTGTTTTCCAAACAGCATAGATTCAGATGAGTTGGCTCATACAGAACCAGGTGAGCTTTTAGGATACCGTGATGTCCGTCGTACGTCCGTCAACTTTTGCTTGTGTACACTCTAGAGGGCACAGTTTCTATCCAATCTTCATGAAACTTTGTCAGAATGTTAGTCTTTATAAAATCTAGGACAAGTTCGAAACTGGGTCATGTCGGGTCAAAAACTAGGTCACTAGGTCAAATCTTAGAAAAACCTTGTGTATGCTCTAGAGGGCACAGTTCTCATCCAAAGTTCATGAAGCTTTGTCAGAATGTTTATCCTAATAATATCTAGGACAAGTTCGAAACTGGGTCAGGTCACTAGGTCAAATCATAGAAAAACCTTGTGTACGCTCTAGAGGACACAGTTTTGATCCAATCTTTATGAAACTTTGTCAGAATGTTTATCTCCATAAACTCTAGGCCAAGTTCGAAATTGGGTCATGTCGGGTCAAAAACTAGGTCACTAGGCCAAATCTTAGAAAAACCTTGTGTACGCTCTAGAAGGCACAGTTTTGATCCAAAGTTCATGAAACGTAATCAGAAAGTTTATCCTTATAATATCTAGGATAAGTTTGAAACTGGGTCACGTCGGGTCAAAAACGAGGTCACTAGGTCAAATCATAGAAAAAACCTTGTGTATGCTCTAGAGGACATAGTTTTGATCCAATCTTTATGAAACATTGTCAGAATGTTTATCTCTATAAACTCTAGGCCAAGTTCGAAACTGGGTCTTGTTGGGTCAAAAACTAGGTCACTAGGTCAAATCATAGAAAAAACTTGTGATAGCTCTAGAAGGCACAGTTTTGATCCAAAGTTCATGAAACTTTGTCAGAATGTTTATCCTTATAATATGTAGGACAAGTTTGAAACTGGGTCATGTCGGGTCGAAAACTAGGTCACTAGGTCAAATCGTAGAAAAAACCTTGTGTACACTCTAGAGGACACAGTTTTGATCTCATCTTTATGAAACTTTGTCAGAACGTTTACTTCCATAAACTCTCGGCCAAGTTTGAAAGTAGGTCCTGTCCGGTCAAAAACTAGGTCAGTAGGTCAAATCATAGAAAAACCTTGTGTTAGCTCTAGAAGGCACAGTTGTGATCCAAAGTTCATGAAACCTTGTCAGAATGATTATCCTCATAATATGTAGGATAAGTTTGAAACTGGGTCATGTCGGGTCAAAAACTTGGTCACTAGGTCAAGTCTTAGAAAAACCTTGTGTACGCTCCAGAAGGCACAGTTTTCATCCAAAGTTCATGAAACTTTGTCAGAATGTTTATCCATATAATATCTAGGACAAGTTTGAAACTGGGTCACGTCGGGTCAAAAACTAGGTCACTAGGTCAAATCATAGAAAAACCTTGTGTACGCTCTAGAGGACATATTTTTGATCCAATCTTTATGAAACATTGTCAGAATGTTTATTTCCATAAACTCTAGGCTAAGTTCGAAACTGGGTCATGTCGAGTCAAAAACTAGGTCACTAGGTCAAATCTTAGAAAAACCTTGTGTGCGCTCTAGAAGGCACAGTTTTGATTCAAAGTTCATGAAACTTTGTCAGAACGTTTATCCTCATAATATGTAGGACAAGTTTGAAACTGGGTCATGTCGGGTTGAAAACTAGGTCACTAGGTCAAATCATAGAAAGCCTTGTGTACGCTCTAGAGGACACAGTTTTGATCTAATCTTTATGAAACTTTGTCAGAATGTTTATCTTCATAAACTCTCGGCCAAGTTTGAAAGTAGGTCATGTCTGGTAAAAAACTAGGTCACTAGGTTAAATCTTAGAAAAACGTTGTGTAAGCACTAGAAGGCATAGTTTTGATCCAATGTTCATGAAACTATGTCAAAATGTTTATTGTCCATATATCTAAGACCACTATGAAACTGAGTCATGTCGGCTCAAGGTCAAATCTTTGAAAAACTTTGTGTACACCCTAGAGGGCACAGTTTTGATCCAATCTTCATGAAACTCAGTCAGAATGTTTATCTTAATGAAATCTAGGTAAAGTTTGAAACTGGGTCGTGTCGGGTCAAAAACTTGGTCACTAGGTCAAATATAAGAACGACCTTGTATACGCTCCAGAGGGCACAGTTTTGATCCAATCTCAATGAAACTGTGTCAGAATGTTTATTCTTACAATATCCAGGCTAAGTTTGAAACTGGGTCATGTCGGGTCAAAAACTAGGTCAAATATTAGTATGGTAAAAACTCTTATAAATCTTCACCAGAGCCAGTGAACTGATTAATGCTCAGGTGAGCGATTCAGGGCCACCATGGCCCTCTTGTTTTAATTTTGCAGGGTAAAATTTTGTTTTCTTTTTGTGGCACTTTAATGATTAAAAGCAGCAGTGCAGTCAAAAATACCTTGTTATCTGAAGTTGGTGTTTTGTAGATGAAAAGTCATGTCCAGAGTATAATGTTTCTTCTTTTATTGTTCTTTCAGAAATGCTATGAGCAGAAGCAGTACAGAAATGGGTTGAAGTTTTCCAAACAAATTCTATCTAATCCAAAATTCTCTGAACATGGAGGTAAGTAACTTTCACACCACATGTCAAAAGAACTACGCTGCAACTTCTGCCACCTTTGAGGCTTACTGAACAAGCCTTACAAGTTTACCCACTTTGTCCAGTTTGTTGGAAAGAGTAAGTTACTCTTTGCAACACACTGGGCACAGTAGGTAAACTTGTAAGGGACAACCAAATGTTATGCAAACAAAATTCTTACATGGTTTTCTGGTCATGACTTTACCAGATAGAAAAATGAAATGTAAACAAAGATGTATTTGCTGTCATTTGATTTTTGTGCCCCCACCACAGGGAGAGGGGGGCGGCATGGGGGACAGATTGTTTTTGGTTTTGATACTGTGGGGGTCGGCGTCTTGAGTCTGCATGCTTCTTGTCTGCACTCTGTCTCCTGAAGGGATTAATGTATCTTGACCAAACTTGCACAGATACATTACTAGGTAGGAGGAAAGAACAACAGATTTTGGTGACCTTGACCCTATTTTCAAGGTCATAGGAGCTCAAAGAGTTTTTAAAAATGCGTTGTCTGCACTGTACCTCCTGAAGGGATGGACAGATTTAAAGTAAACTTGCACAGATAGATCCTTTGGAGATGGAAAAGAACTGATTAGATTTTGGTGACCTTGACCCCATTTTCAGGTCAAAGGAGGTGAAAGAGACTGAGTTTTGAAAAATGCCTTGTCTCCACTCTTTCTCCAGAAGGGATGGGTGGATTTTAACCAAACTCATACAGATATATCACTGGGAGATGGAAAAGAATTGATGAGATTTTTGGTGACCTTGACCCTATTTTCAAGGTCACAGAAGGTCAGAGCCTTGAAAAATGCCTTGTCTGCACTTGATCTCCTGAATGGTTGGTGGATTTTCATCAAACTTATACAGCTATATCATTCGGAGATGAAAAAGAACTGAATAGATTTTAATGAGTTTGTTAAGCTAATGTCTAATGATGATACTTGAACAAGTGGCTTATGCTGTTCTCTTCCAGAAACCTTGGCCATGAAAGGCTTAACTCTGAACTGTCTGGGCAGAAAAGAAGAGGCTTATGACTTTGTTCGACGTGGCTTGAGGAATGATCTGAAGAGTCATGTTTGTTGGCATGTGTATGGTCTTCTCCAGCGGTCAGACAGAAAATATGACGAGGCCATCAAGTGTTACAGAAATGCCTTGAGATGGGACAAGGTGAGAAAAAGGAAAAGGATACTACAACACTGCCTGCTTTAGGGCTATTCCAGCAGGACCAGAACTTCTTTAAAGGGGTACCACCAAAAAATTTTTAAGTAATCTTACTCTGAGAAATGGTACTATTTTCTATCTTCTGGTAGGCTTGTCTGATGTTGGTCTTGGTCAGGAACAATATTAAATAAACAACAGATAAGCAGGGTAACAGGGATAATTTATAGGGGTGTAACAATACATTGGACTATCGATATATTGCAGTAGTGACAGTGGCAATAGTCACTATCGATAGGGAAAGCTGCAATGTCAATACTATCGGCAATAGTGTTTCCAATATCGCAATAGTTTCAATAGTTTCTAGACATGCATCTTTTTCTTGAAGGAAGTATGTT
Source organism: Ctena decussata (assembly GCA_963989385.1). Lineage (NCBI taxonomy): Eukaryota > Metazoa > Mollusca > Bivalvia > Lucinida > Lucinidae > Ctena > Ctena decussata. Next base: position 22,566,075 of record OZ022506.1, read on the forward strand.
TAACTAAAAGAATAATAGGAAAGGATGTGTTTTAGCTTGTAGTGGATTTCAAAGAATGGAAAATATAACATTTTCTTGTATTTTTAGCTCACCTGTCAAGGTGAGCTTATAGTATAGCCATGGTCCGTCGTCGGCGTCGTCGTCGTCCACACTTTTAAACACCAATATCTCCTAAACCAGCAGGCCAATCTGGATCAAATTTTATGTGTAGCATTGTTGGGGTGGGGGATTGACTGCATTAGGTTTAAGGGTAGATTGTGTTGGAACTCTGGTTGCCATGGCAACATATAGCTCCCATAGACTTATAATGGGAAAAACTTCAAAAATCTTCTTCTCTGAAACCATGAGGCCCAGAGCTTACATATTTAGTATGTACCAATGTCTAATGGTCCCCTACATAAATCCTGCCAACCATGCCCCTGGGGCCCAAATTGGTCACGCCCTGGGGGTCATTAGCTCCCATAGACTTACAATGGGAAAATCTTAAAAAATCTTCTTCTCTAAAACCATGAGGCCCATAGCTTATATATATAGCATGTATCAATGTCTAGTGATCCCCTACTAAAATCCTGCCACCCATGCCCCTGGGGCTCAAATTGGCCATGCCCCAGGGGGTCATTTGTTTATATATAGCTATATAGCTTAAGAACCTTCAAAAATCTTCTTCTCTGAAACCATGAGGCCCAGAGCTTACATATTTAGTATGTACCAATGTCTAGTGGTCCCCTACATAAATCCTGCCAACCATGCCCCTGGGGCCCAAATTGGCCACGCCCCGGGGGTCATTAGCTCCCATAGACTTACAATGGGAAAATCTTCTCTGAAACCATGAGGCCCATAGCTTATATATATAGCATGTATCAATGTCTAGTGATCCCCTACTAAAATCCTGCCACCCATGCCCCTGGGTCTCAAATTGGCCACGCCCCAGTGGGTTGTTTGTTTATATATAGCTATATAGCATAAGAACCTTCAAAAATCTTCTTCTTTGGAACCATGAGGCCCAGAGCCTATATATATATATAGTATGTAGCAATGTTTAGTGGTCCCCTACATAAATCCTCCCAACCAAGCCTCTGGGGTCCAAACTGGCCACTCCCCGGGGGTCATAAGCTCCAATAGACTTATAATGGGAAAGACTAAAAAATCTTCTTCTCTTAAACCATGAGGCCCAGGGCTTACATATTTAGTATGTACCAATGTCTAGTGGTCCCCTACATGAATCCTACCAACCATGCCCCTGAGGCCCAAATTGGCCACGCCCCGGGGGTCATTAGCCCCCATAGAATCTTAAAAATTCTTCTTCTCTGAAACCATGAGGCCCATAGCTTATAAATATAGAATGTTTCAATGTCTAGTGATCGCCTACTTAAATCCTGCCACCCATGCCCCTGGGGCTCAAATTGCCACGCCGCAGGGGGTCATTTGTATATATATAGCTATATAGCTTAAGAACCTCAAAAATCTTCTTCTCTGGAACCATGAGGCCCAGAGCTTATATATATAGCATGTAGCAATGTTTAGTGGTCCCCTACATAAATCCTCCCAACCAAGCCTCTGGGATCCAAACTGGCCACTCCTCAGGGGTCATAAGCTCCCATAGACTCATAATGGGAAAATCTTAAAAAATCTTCTTCTCTGAAACCATGAGGCCCACAGCTTATATATTTGGTATGTACCAATGTCTAGTGGTTCCCTACATGAATCCTGCCAACCATGCCCCTGGGGCCCAAATTGGCCACGCCCCAAGGGGTCATTAGCTCCCATAGACTTACAATGAGAAAATCTTAAAAAAATCTTCTCTGAAACCATGAGGCCCAGAGCTTATATGTGTAGCATGAAGCAATGTCTAGTGGTCCCATACATAAATCCTGCCAACCATGCCCCTGGGGTCCAAATTGGCCACGCCCTGGGAGTCATAAGCTCCCATAGACTTACAATGAGAAAATCTTGAAAAATCTTCTTCTTTGAAACCATGAGGCCCAGAGCATATATATGTAGCCTGTAGCAATGTCTAGTGGTCCTCTACATAAATCATACCAACCCTGACCCTGCAGTGCAAATTGGCCATGCCCAGGGGGTCATAAACTCCTTCAGACTTACAAAGGGAAAGTTTAAAAAAATCTTCTTCTCTTTAACCATGAGGACAAGAGTGTATATGTAGCAAGTAGCAATGTCTAGTGTTCCCCTACATAAATCCTGCCAACCTGAGGTCCAAACTGCCCACACCCCAGTGGGTTGTTTGTTTATATAGAGCTATATAGCTAAAGAACCTTCAAAATCTTCTTTTATGAAACCATAAGGCCAAGAGCTTATGTATTTAGTATGTAGCAGTGTATGGTTTGCCTCTACATAAATCCTGCCAATCAAGCCCCTGGGGTCCAAACTTGCCACACCCCATGGGGTCATCGAATCCTAGAGAATTGCAGCCTGTTTATTAGCTTACCTGAGCTAGAAGCCTACATTTTATAACTCAGGTGAGCGGTCGTTGCCCTTGGGCTACTTGTGTTGACATGTTGTGCACATTGTGAAATGACAGTCATTAAATAATGCTTTCTAGCCACAAACTTATGTGAACAAACAAGATTTTATACATAAAAGCAGAATTTCTGGATAAGAATGCTGTCTCCAATAGTTATTGCACAATGCATTGCAATAGTAACCTGCAATAGTAATAGTATTGCAATAGGGATTTCTGCAATAGTAATAGTATTGCAATAGTCATTTTGGCCTGCAATAGTCACCCCTAATAATTTAGCAATAATTTCCATATTTTCCAGTAAAACATATGCTGTGACCTCTCATTAGAACCATCTCACTGAGACGGTAACTGTTCTAATGAGGAGTCACAACTTAAGTTTTCATGCAAAAAAAAAAAAAGAAAAGAAAAATATTGTCCGAGAATTATCCCTGTTTTGTTATAAGGAGCACTGTCATTTGCACCATATAAAGAGATAATTTTGAAAAAGTCTTCTATTTTTCTTGAAAATGTACATTATGTTTTCTTCGAAGTGTACATTAAACGTTGCGGCTGCTCGGCAGGATTGTCACACAACATGTTGTGACATCACATTATAATTGCCTTGCTGAAGGGATTTTAATGCCACAGCATTGAGAGGAGGTAAAAAATTGTCATGCAATGACCATTGAATATGTCACCTATAGAGATTCATAAACATTTTGTCGTTTCAGGACAATCTACAAATTTTGAGAGATCTTTCTCTCCTACAGATTCAAATGAGAGACCTGGAGGGTTACAAGGTATGTACAGTATGTAAGGTTGTTAAGAAGCATTTGATAAACTTTGGAAGACATACGCCTGTGAGGGGTAGAAAAAAATTCCACTCTGTTTTAAGAGAATAAGATTATGCTTTCCTGGGTTCAGTTGCTCAGAGCACTGTTACAACAACAAGGTCATCAAGTATCCATTAAGTCTCCTCAATTTTTTGCAAAAATGGAGGTGTTTTTGTGTACAGTATGTTTGAAAACATATTGCTAACTAAAAATGTTAGTTGGGCCCTCATTGCTAAGTCTCTTCTTCATTGGGACTACCTTTAAAGAAAAGAATTTTATAGCTGTCTGAAATTTTTTTGTGACTGCAGAAAAATCATCTGCTATGAGATATTCTGGACTTTTAGTGTTTCCCTTTACTGTGAAAGCAGTTTGAGTAAGTCTAGATCAGCATAAAACAGTGAGTGCAAATGATGATTTCAAATGGATCCTTCAGACCTATTGGGAAGGGGCTTACTCACCCATAAAACTTGTCATATGGGTTGTAGATAATCTTTATCTTATGCCAAATTCTCTCAAGTTGCATAGTGCATAGGATAATAAACAATAGAATAAGAGAGATTGATATACTTGTAGCCCTTTGAAGTCTATTCTTGATAACATCTGGCTGGCCTGTTGTCTTGCATTTGAAACACCTTGTTCAATGGGGCAGTTCTTATGAGTGGAAATGACATGCGTTAATCTTAGAAGATGACCACCAATCTCTGTTTAAAACAGTTGAAACTTTCGGTTAACTAGTTGATTGACTACTGGTTGATTGACTCTGGTTACCAATTATTCATCATTTCATCCAGTTTTGATGAAGGTACTTGCATACAGTGAAGCTCTGCCATTATCATTTTGCCTGCCTTCTCAGGGCCAATTCTTTCCTTTAATAGTAGACCCCATTTAGAAAGGGCTAATCATCCAGAGGAAGCAAACAGTGAGTTACAAAAGTTGTTCCCTTTGTAAGATGGTCCCTGCCCAGTGGGGCCCGCTAAATAGAGGGCTGCCTGGTGCCTCTGCGGCAGATCTGCTAGTAGCTGTAGCAGGACCTGAGTGTCATTTATCTCAGGTTGGGTCAAGTCTTATTAATTCAGAGGCAAAGTCTCTACATGACTGAAATACAGTTTACTGGGACGTTAAACCAAAACTCAACTCCACTCAACCCCTTTGTAAGAATTGCAGAACATTTTATTTCCATTCCAAAATTATAAAGCAGATTCTCACTACACAGTTACATCTTTCTCCCATTCAATCAAATGCAGTGAACTGACCTTGTAGCGCAGTTTGCAAATGATGATTTTAAATGGATCCTTCATACCACTGGCAAGGGGCTTACTCACCCATAAAACTTGTCTGTTGGGCTGAAGATAAGTTTATTCTGATGCATAATGTCATTGGAGTTGTAATGTATGGTGGAGCAAATTCTTTCCTTTCAGAGTTGACCCCTACAGAAAAGGAAGGCAAAAAAATAGTAGATCTGCTTTCCCTGAAAGTATTCCTATTCCATTTAACAGTTTATGTGTGTATTTTGAAAGTGGCTGATTTACTAAATGTTACGCTCTAAATAATGCCCCCCCCCCCCCAAACTTGTGTAAAATGCAACACCTTGAGCATTTAATAGGATTTATGTGGGATTTTAGTTAGGGATGCGCAATAATACCGATATATCGGTATATCGCAATACGTTCAGAAAAAATACATATTGCGATACGGTCCGCCCGTATCGATACGCTGACGATATTTTAGCTCCTACATGAAATAAAAGCCATAACGTATTTTATTGTTATATAAACATTTTTCTTATTCCTTAAAACGTTACTGAAAAGATCGTTTCTGACCTAATGGCGGTGCTTTGATCAACCGGTTTAAACCAGTCACTGGAAAAAAATATATATAACGCTTGACCGCACGGCATGAAAAGATTAATAAAAATTGATTGGCTTAAAGACTTTGATAATTGCACAATCAGCGGTAATAAGCGTTAATTGGGTAGTTTAAGAACTCACATGGACAACGAGGTTTAGTGTGATTGGCTTCGCAAGATAAAGTAACTATCGGAAAAACAAAGATCAGCCTGCGCATGTTCTCTGTCTGGCCATAGACTTCCTTGTTCGCATATTATGAATCCTGGGGACTCTATCTAGTAAAAATTGATGACGCTGTTTGCCAAGCATAGTTGCGCAGGTTTGATGTATATTCTTTATACGCACATGGCATAGTTTTCGGTCTCTTATCGCCCAGACACATCCTAAATGGACTCTTCCGTCTTCGTTTAAAGATTTGTCAAATTAGCCGAATCCGGATTTGGCTTTACGAGAGCAATGTGTTACGAAAGGGAACTATCACGCATCAAATTCGGCATCAGGTTCGCAATATACCCGAATTTGTTTCACAAATTATACCGCAACCAGTCAGGGCTAAAAATAGATTGATTGACAGGAAGGGCGCGTGACTTGGTAAACTTTCGCAGTATTTGAAAAACGTGTTGAAAATGTATTTCTCTGTTTCTTAAGATGAAATTGACTTTGATAGTTGGATCAGCCGTACAAACATGCTTTGGCTGATAGGTATGATGCCTTATATGGGCTAGATATATCTAGATTGAACGTTGCAAGTTATCGTAAGATGAAAACACCAACTGGGCGTTTCAAACAGTGAATTTCTCCGAAATAATGTTCCCTCAAAAAACTTGTTATGCTGTATAAGCCGCGCCGCTGTTTCAGTCCTAAAATCTGAGGCATAATTCTGCGGGTAGTACATGCCTTTCTACCATTACTGAAAATGTTGCAGTGTGCCGCAAATGCGATATGGTTGTCAAACATTCATGAAAATAAACGGTATACTTACGTTAATAAGTAGATCTAACTACAAAACTCGAAGTCTTAGTTTTCCTGCTGATAAACAGCTACATTTAGGAAAATGCATAAAAAGCTAGATATAGGATTGCCCTTCTTTTTCAGACTAAGCCTTTAACCAAAATCTTAGCCAGACAGTTTATTTAGAGGAGTTCCACTAGTCATTCCCTTGTCCAGTTCAAGTCACACTTTATGAAGGATAAATGAAAACACCAAAGTTAAACATAATACATCTTTATTATCTTATATCTACTTCCATGCAAAGCCCTCCAGTGTACTTTACATGTAGAAAACAAATGTCACAATATATTGTGATACATATTGCAATACAGTGTGGGTGTATTGCAATATATCGCAATACGAAAATTCTGGCAATACCCATCCCTAATTTTAGTAAGGGGCACTGTTGAAAAAGGATTGGCATTAGAGTTTCCTATGAGAAAATGAAGTAAAGTACCTTTTTGTGCGATGCCATTCAAACTTTTAGCCCGCTGTGTGTGAATGTACAGGAAGAGATATTGCAATACCCGCAGCATCAGCGTTAGCAAAACACCTGTTTTATGATAAAGCTTTTATGTGATGGGCAAGGCCCTGTCAGGTGAGCTATCGTCCTGTATGCAAACAGGTCTTGTTTTTCTCTATGGAAAAAAAGAAGAAAAAAAAAGATATTTTTTTTTTATGAAGGAAAGAGAAAAATTGTATCCCAAGGCTAGTGCAAATTCATTCCTTGAATTTCGTTGAAACAAAGTTTAAGGCATATAAGGCCAGGCAACATTTTTCAAAGCCTATATGCAAATGATGATTTCAAATGGATCCTTCAGACCAATGGCAAGGGGCTTACTCACCCATAAAAACTTGTCATATGGAATGAAGATATTCAAGATCTGATGCAGTGCATAAAGCTGTAGTATTCTGAGGTTTAGAGATCATTGAAAAGATCGAATATGGTAAGGCTTCAGTTTGCGTGTAAGCCTAGACCATCTGGTAGTCGTAAAGACAAAGACTCTTATTTATTGTGGATCATACTCCTATTGTGAGACAGAGGAGTGAAACTGCTATTTCTTCAATGAAAATACTGCATTTCACATAGGTAATGACATCACAGAGTCACAAAACAGCTCTCAAGTTGGGGTGTGTTCTGTGTAGTAGAGCATAAATAGCCGTAACATAACAAAGCCAACAAAGTGGCATATGCGCCCGGGGAACAATCTGATCAGCCTGGGCATCCACCCAGTCTGATCTGAGTGTCCTGTGGGCTTAGCTCTAAAAGTCTAAGCTACCTCGATTGGTATAGGGAAGACTGTTCAGACTGGGCACACATGCTACATTGTTGGTTTTAACAAAGTGGCATGTGGGCCCAGCAAAGACTATGATCAGCCTGGGCAGCTGCCCAGCCTGAGAGATTGCACTCTGTGCTTAAATGGTAGCTAAAGGTCTGAGATACCAGCATGCGGACAGCAAAGACTGATCAGACTAGGCGGATGCTCAGGCTGATCTTTTGCCGGGCCACGTAGCGCAATCGGTAGGGCACCTGACTCATAAGTCAGAGGTCCTGGGTTCGATACCCAGTCTGGCCACATACTTTCGTTTCTCCTTCCGCTGATTCAAGAAGGACAGTTGTCAGTTACTGGCGAAAGTATGTGCACTTAGTACTGGTTAACCGCTTAGGAGGTCTAAGCCTGCCCAGGAATAGTGTGGTTAGGTTAACTGACCGTCCCGACATGACCATAGCTGTTTACCGTGGACGTAAAGCAATAAATCAATCAATAAGGCTGATCTGAGTCTTTGCTGGATGCACATGCTGCTTTGTTGGTTTATTTGTGTCATGGTTCAAATGTCTTTAAGGACATTAAGTGTTTCAAAGACCAGGCCCAGATACTGGCTTGCCCCTTTCATAGTTTTTGCGAAAAAGCTTTTGTACAAGCTTTTCTGGGTTTGTATACTTTGCATTAATCTTAAGACAAATTGTAGCAGCTCCTTCACCATTCTCCACAATATCATGCCTTTGTTAGTGCTTAATTATAGGGTTTGTATATTTACAGGAAACTCGTTATCAGTTATTGGTGCTACGGCCAGGGCAGAGGGCTTCATGGATAGGCTATGCCATGGCTTTCCACTTGTTGAAGGACTATGACATGGCATTGAAGATCTTGGAGGAGTTCAGAAAAACACAGATGGTTAGTCAGCTGTTTGTACTCACAATAAGCAGAGCTCTAGATAAGAGGGAGTACTTGGTGATAATTAGGGATAATTTTTGTTAAACTGCATAAAAACATATGTTGTGACCCCTCATCTGAACCGTCTCGACGAGACGGTTCAGATGAGGGGTCACAACATATGGTTTCGATGACAAATAAAAAAAATTATCCTTAATTATCATCAAATACTCCCTCTTATCTAGAGCTCTGAATTTGAAGAAACAGATAAGATGTGAGGCTTCGCCAAGCCGCTTAACATTTTCCTCTAGGATTTAAATAAATTCAGTTATACATGAGCTTGTATTTTAAGGTTCTGTTTATCAAATGAAACAAAAAAAAATGGGTTTGATAACTTTTTTGGAATCAGAACTTGGAAGATTTTGCTAGTAAACTTTACTTAGCTCCGTATTATATTTAGGCACACACTATAGTCGGGGAAAATACGGTAATTACTCCAGGAGTTTTATTAGAATTTTTATGGTATGTCCATATTTCAGCCTAAAGCTAAGGATTATGAACACAGTGAGCTACTGATGTATCAGAATATGATCCTCCGAGAAGCAGGAATGACGATGGAGGCTCTCAGACACCTCGACAAATACGAAGAACAAATTGTTGACAAAATGGCATTACAAGAAACTAGAGGTAAGAAGTTTCAAAACTCAAAAACTTTACTTCAGACCCCTCAAAAATGATTGCTCCAAAATCTAATTTCCTGCACAGAAACTCTGTCAAGTATTCCAAAAAATAAAGCAGGGTAATTTCTTGATAATAGAATAGCTCCAGGTAAGCTTATAACCAGACGAATATGGTTTGTTCACACCTTCCAACCATTTCGCTGTAGGTGTAATCATTATGCGGTAATGCGCAAAGAGCCCATTATGCTGAGACAGAAATATATTATGTTTTTCCTAAAGACAGTCAAAAAATATATCTGTTTAAACAAAAAAGAAGAAGACAAAATTGAAAGATATGGACAAACAGACGGAATAAAACAGCCACTTGGGCTTTATTTTTGCAGTTATTGTTTACCACACTGCCCCAGTAATTCGTTTGTTCAGAGATATCCCACATAAGACTTTCTATACTTTGAACTATGAATTGCTTCTTGTTTGTTTACATTAGCAAACTAATTTAATAACATCTAAAGAGGAATAATAAAAACAGAATAAACGGCCAACATTGGTGGAGTAGACTTCTTTTATTGATCAACTAGTTTCGGTAAATTATTGCCTTCTTCAGGATAGCATGATTGACAATTTTACTACTGAAGTACAATTTAGTGGATTTAGGGTGTCACATGACGTCGGCTAAAAATAGACTCTCTATTGTTGACGTTACCGATGACAACGATGTTACAGAAGTTAAGAGCATACAATACATTAGTTAGAAGATGGTAGCCTGAAGTAAAACTTATGGTGGATTATTCATAATATAGTAAAGATAATCAGGGTATGAACAGTCTAAATAGTTCCTATTCTAAATGAGGTGTCCATATTGAGTATGAAACAAGATGAGCTTAAATATTTGTAATCATGGAAGGAATGAGTTAACAGTTTACATCCAGTATAGTAGTCTGAACTGGTGAGCAGGGTCAGAAGACACATAAAATATGACAGTCTTGTCAGTTTGTGCCAAAGGTGGAGGAATTGATTCCCCTCTGGTATGTGGCTTGTTAATTGTTGTATCTCTGTGACTGTCTCCATCTGAAGTCTTTCTGACCAATAAATTGACCTGTACTGTTGATTTAATAACAGCAGTCGAATTGAGAATATGACATCATTCGGTCTTTTCTTTTTCTTCACAGTGAAGCTAAAATAGGTTTTTCTAGGAATCAACAGCTGTCTGGTTCTAAATGCTGTTGATTATTTTAAATGCGAGTGTCTTGCAAAATTTATAAGTGAACCAGACTGTGGATTTTCAGAAAATGGTTCTGAAAGTAAGTATACATTGATTGCTGGTTATCTGCGTCAGAATCGGAAATGTTTACTGGTTATGCATCATAAAACAGTCATTCACCTCACCAGGAAGCTGCTTCAGCTTTTTATCCCCCGACCGAAAGGTTCTGGGGATATAGCGATGAGCCTGGCGTCCGTCCGTCCGTAAACACTTTCTTGTCCGCTCAGTTATGTAGAACAGGTCATGACGATGTGTCGCGTACAAGAATGGTAACTCTTGCTATTGTACTTTTAGAATTATCTCCCCTTTGGTGATTTTTTGGCAGATTCGTGTCCGCTCTGTAACTTGAATACCCTTTGGAATATTTTCATAATACTTCACAGAAATGTAGAACAGGTCATGACGATGTGTCGCGAACAAGAATGACAACTCTTGCTTTCTTACTTTTTGAGTTATTTCCCCTTGATAGTTTTAGGTGTGATTTTTTGGCAGATTCGTGTCCGCTCTATAACTAGAGTACCCTTTGGAATATTCTCATGATACTTCACAGATATGTAGAACAGGTCATGACGGTGTGTCGCAAAAAAGAATGACAACTCTTGCTTTCTTTATGAGTTATTTCCCCTTGATCATTAGCTCGCCTGAACGAAAGTTCAGGAAGAGCTATTGTTGTCACCACGGCGTCGGCGTCCGCGTCCGCGTCAGCGTCGGCGTCCGGATTGGATGTTTTGGTTAAAGTTTTTTAAAGACCTATATCTCCTTAACCCATGGATGGATTCTTTTGATACTTGCACTGTAGTTAGATATTGGTCTAAGGTTTAACATGGTACCATCCCCACCCCACTCCGTGACCTTGATGTCAAGGTCATGGACTTAGAAAATTGGAATTTTTTTTGGACTGGATGTTTTGGTTAAAGTTTTATAAAGCCCAATATCTCCTTAACCCATGGATGGATTCCTTTGATACATGCACTAAAGTTAGATATTGGTCTAAAGTTTTCGAAGATACTACCCCCACCCCCCTCTGTGACCTTGATGTCAAGGTCATGGACTTAGAATATTGTCTTTTTATTGATTGGATGTTTTGGTTAAAGTTTTTTAAAGACACATATCTCCTGAACCCATCGATGAATTCTTTTTATATTTGCACTGTACTTAGATCTACAGAGTACTACCCCAACCCCGCTCAGTGATCTTGATGTCAAGGTCAGGGACTTAGGAAATTTTTGGCTTTTTTAAAGTTTTGTAATTGCAAACTGATTCATAATGCTTTGCAGAGATTTAGTTTATACTTGAACTGATGTTAGACTCTTTTTTGAGTTTTTTCAAAACACCTTATACTTACCCCACTGGATGACCTGGAAGTCAAGGTCATCCACTTAGAATTTTATCTTAAAGATTTTGGTTAAAGTTTTATATTTATGAAGACATAATTTCACAGTGCCATGATGATGGACTCAGTTGATACTAATACTTGGACTGATGTTAGATAATGGTTCAGGGTTTTGATACATTCTAGCCCCCCCCCTAGCCCCCCCCTCCCCCCCCTCCCCCCCCCCCCCCTCCCCCCCCCCCCCCCCCCCCCCCCCCCCCCCCCCCCCACCTGTCTTCATTTTTTTTATTTTAATTTTATTTTATGACTTATTTCTGAGATAGCTTTTGTTTATAAATGTGTTTTCATTATTATGGACATGCTTGCATGAAGTTTTATGCATAGCAGTCCACATAGCCCCCCCCCTCCGCCCTACCCGTCAGTTTTTTTTACCTCAAGCTCATGGACTTTGAAATTTCATTTCATTTATTTTATTTTAATTTTATTTTAAGACTTATTTCTGAGATAGCTTTTGTTTATAAATGTGCTTTCATTATGAACATGCTTGCATGAAGTTTTATGCATAGCAGTCCACACCACCATTCGGCTATGTGATGGGCAAGCACCAATTCAGGCGAGCTATGCTGTCAGGCGACAGCTCTTGTTTTAGGTATGATTTCGTGTCCGCTCTATAACTTGAATACCTTTTGGAATATTTTCATGATACTTCACAGATATGTAGAATAGGTCATGACGATGTGTCACGAACAAGATTGACAACTCCAGCTTTCTTACTTTTTGAGTTATTTCCCCTTGATGGTTTTAGGTCTGATTTCGTGTCCGCTCTATAACTTGAATACCTTTTGGAATATTTTCCTGATACTTCACAGATATGTAGAACAGGTCATGATGATGTGTCGCGAATAAGAATGACAACTCTTGCTTTCTTACTTTTGGAGTTATTTCCCTTTGATGATTTTAGGTGTCCGCTCCATGGCTTTAAAACCTTTTGAAATATTTTCATGATACTTCACAGATATGCAGAACAGTTCATGACAATATGTCTCATACATGAATGATAACTCTTGCTTTTAGACTCAGTGAATTTTTTCCCTTTGGTACTTTTAGCTGCTGTTTGAGTCTCTGCTCCATAACTGTATAACCCTGGCCAGCTCCAGAATTTGAATAACCGTGTACCTTTTAGAATATTGATGATCATGCTGTGAAATCTTATCAGTGTTCCTAACTCTCTCTTACCCCTCCACATTCCCGTGACCCCTCCCGCACCCCCCCCCCCCTCCCCCCAACCAAAAAAAAAAAAATTTTTTTTTCCAGATTTGGATTCTTTGTCCAAATTCACTTACTAGAGAGCTCAAAATTAGATTTGTAGGGCTTGTACTTTAGAAGTTATTCACACATTTTGAAAGTTGAATGTATCGTATGCTATACATTTGTGTATATGGTGGCTGTTTGAGATATTACCTCTTTTTAGCAGTCAAGCATACTGTTTTAGTCTGAGTGTTAGATAATCATGCATCTGTTAACAGTTAATGTCAATCAGAAGCATAAAAGAACAACAATTTATTACTAATATGTGTTTTGAAGTGCACCCTTTTTACCAAGGCTCATGGGGGTCTTCGGTCGGGGGATTTGCCATCTCCTCTGATGGCTATTTTTTGAAGCTATTTATGCAAATGAAACTGATGCAGAGGACCATTCTGAAAAAGAAATTGTTAAGGGACTACAAAGATTTTAACCCAAAACACAACAAAAACAATGATGAATATTTAAGTGAAATCGTTAGTAGATCAGAGAGGGGTAAAAGTTGTGCTAGATGCAAATGCTTGGAAGTGGACTGTGTGGAAACTGTGCAGTCAAAAATTACCTGTTATGTTTTTCATTACAATTCCATACATGTTTTTTTTGCTCAAATTACAGTGTTTTGTTCCAATGGGTAAGCAGGTATGTACATGTATAATGAATGAAAATGCTGTATATTCGTGTTCATCAACTGTAGGCTTATTGTTTCACAGGAGAAATACTGCTGACGATGGACAGGAGGGATGAGGCAGCTAATGTTTACTTAGATCTGATAAATAGAAATCCAGAGAATTGGGCCTACTATAAAGGGCTTGAAGACTCAGTCAGACCAGGTATGTAGTCCATATAGACTTTATTTTACCCAAGGCTTGTGCTGAGGGATATAATGTACATATTTGCATCAGTCCCATAATAAATGTTCCTTAGTGTGTGTATCATTTGACATCTGTGTTGAAGTTCTGTGCTAAGTTTGCATTATGTTTGCATCATTAGGTGATGGCAGTTTTCATTTTCTAGGTTCAGTTCACAGAAAGTGATTCAGAGATTAAATTAAGGAAACTTGTTACATTTCCAATTACTGCAACACTATCTATAAGCATATCAATTTACAAGCATGAAATTTCACTGACTAGTTCTAATCAAAAGTCTTGGAATATGGAGTCTGCAAGGTGTTGGCGTTTTTTTTTTTGTTTTTCTTTTCATTACATGTATTTGAAAAGTCCTGTAACATTCTAGTTTCTGTCTTTAATTTGAAAGTCAACATGCATCCAAACCATGGACTTGAAGTTTGTTGGCAAGACACTATTGGTATTTGAAGATGAGCTGCTTGATAATGGCACCTAGGATGTATTTGAGAGTCACTTTTAGATGATTTGGCTACAGGTATTTAGCTAGCTCAGAAATTAAGCAATAAACTTAACCCATTGCATTCTGGGTGTTTTTTGTCGTCTGCTGAAATTGTCGTCTGCATCAAAAATCAAGATTATTTTGACAATATTGGTCTAACCAACTCTTGTAGAAATGATGTATAGGCAGCAAACAGTTTGGATCTCAGATCAGGCCCCATGTTTGTGGGGCCTGATCTGGATCAAAACTGTTTGCCCAGATACCCCTAAAGGGGTATCCCGAATGGAATGGGTTAAAGACCTTCTTCACTGGTACTATTTACTCATCTCTATTGCTGTTTTACAGAGAACGAAGAGGCTCGATGGAAACTGTATACCGATACAGAGCAGTTATTCCCACGATCATCAGCACCTAAAAGACTTCCACTCACTTTTGCTACTGGTAGGTATCTATCAGATACAGAAATTACTAGCTGTTTTGTTTATAACAGTGGTGTCAGTTAAACAAAATTAGCATAAAACTGTTGTTGTACTACAATGACAGTCAAACTTGTCCTATAGGTAGCCTCTTTTAAGCTGAAACATGTCTGAAATACAAACAGACCTGTGTTAAGCAAGCACCTGTCATATATGCGAGCAAATTTTGCCTTTACCACTCCCAGGGGTGGTTCCTTACAGTGAATGCAGAGCTCTAGATAAGAGGGGTATTTGATGATAACTGAGGGATAATTTTCTTTATTTCTGATTGAAACCATATGTTGTGACCCCTCATCTGAACAGTCTCGTTGAGACGGTTCAGATGAGGGGTCACAACATATGTTTTCATCCAGAATTAAAAATTATCCCTAATTATCACCAAATACTCCCTCTTATCTAGGGCTCTGGTGTATGTGTACATTTCAGGGGGAGCAGTTCAGTCCTCCATTTTCCAAGTGAGGGTCAACTCTTAAAGGAAAGATGCAGCCCCTGTAGAAAAAAACTCTTTCCTTCAAGAGTAGACCCCCTTTTGGAACGGCTTCATCCTCCAGGGAAGCAAACAGAAAATCACGAAAGTTGTTAACTTTAGTAAAAATGGCAGAAAACATGGAGGTTTACACGTATGAGCTGTGACAAGAGAAAACCAACAAAGTGGTTGTGTGCCCAGCGCAGGCTCGGATCAGCCTGGGCATCCGCCCAGTCTGTTCAGAGTCTTCGCCGTCCGCAAAGAGCTAGCTTAGACTTTTAGCTACCATTTAAGCCCTTAGTGAAGATTGTTCAGACTGGGCGGATGTCCAGGCTGATCTGAGTCTACGCTGGGCGCACAACCACTTTGTTGGTTTTCTCGTGTCGCGGCTCATACATGTATATCTATAGTCAGGTTTAACAGTATCTATACAATGGTGCAAGTAAATGTTCCATGTTTTATCAACTTAGCGTTGCTCATGTTTTAGTACTTACAGAGTTGTAGCATCTATTTGCTATTCTGTATCTATTCTGTATTCAGAGTGATCATAGAAATTGAAGATAAACATCAGATTCTCATCAGTATGGCTTATACATGCACAGAGGTCAGAGTCATTATTTATACATGCTAACTTTCAACTGTTCGGATATCAGGTCCAAAGAAATATCAAATGTTATGGTGGTGTGTTGTTGATAATTCCGAGTCATTGTCTGCATTCACCATCAAAACACATTGTATCACCTCATTTGAGTTGCCTTTGTTGATTTGAAGGCTATTCAGACAAGGGCATAGCATCTTGATTTGGGAAAGCAAGAACAGTTATCCCAGATTTGTCCTGAAAGCCTCATTGCCTCTGATATTATGTTGTGTATTTCATGTCATACATTAAAAAAATTAAAATCTAGGCAAATGAGTAATAGTGCATGTTTTATTCCTCTAATTTCAGGTGATTTGTTTCGAAAGCTGATTGACCAGTACTTGCGGGTAGCCTTCCAGAAAGGAGTACCGCCTTTGTTTATAACTTTGAAGTCATTGTATTCAGATCCAAAGAAGGTATATTAGGGTCACATAGATTTTCATAAGCCAAAATATTGGGAATAATATCAGGAATTTTATTACCAATAATTTCAGTGCTCCAGATAAGAAGGAGTAACCAGGATAATTTAGGGATAGTTTTCCTTATTACTCTGTAAAAAATGTATGGTGTGACCCATCATTAGAACCATCTCAGTGAGACGGTTCTGATAAGGGGCTGCAACATTTGTTTTTATGAGAAATGCAACAAATTATCTCGCAATTCTCCTTAAAAAAAAAAAAAAAAAAAAAAAACATAAATAATGTAAAAAAAAAAAAAAACATAAATAATGTAATGAAAATAAAGAATCCATAATGTTCATCAAACTTTTGGGTTATCTGAGTATAAGGTTCAAAATTAGCAAGTTCTCATTGAAAGAATGAATCAGCCCATTAAAGTAGAAGTTGTATTTCAATAATTAGTGCTGGTTAACTGCTTAGGAGGTCTAAGCCTGCCCAGGAATAGTGTGGTTAGGTTAACTGACCGTCCCTACATGACCATAGCTGTTTACCATGGACGTAAAGCAACAAATCAATCAATAATTATAGTCCACATGGGCGACAGCAGGTAAAGGTTTTGTCTCACCTGGGACTGTCAGATGCAAGATATAGGTTTTACTTTTCCAGCAGCGTCAGCATCAGCTCTGCAAACTTTTGTTAAGTTTTCTGGTTTAGCATTTGCAGACGGGTGAAATATCATCTTCAATGGAAAACTTGTTAGGTATAAAAAATATTAGTTTGCTGGATTCATTTGTACTGATAAAAATTTCGCGGTTTAAAGAAAATGACACATATTGGCACATGTTAATTTTGGCGGTCACTATATACCATGGCTCCAGATTATAAAGAAAATTTGATGTAAATTTGTGACAATTTTTATTACTTTTCTGTTTAACTATACATTGTGTCATCCATTAGAATCGCCTCAATGAGGCGATTCTAATGGGATGCCAGAATGTATAGTTAAATTGAAAGGTATAACTAATCTAAAATACTCAACAAATTCCCTTTTTAGCTCACCTGAGCTGAAGGCTCACAGGTGAGCTTATAGTATAGGCAGGCATCCGTCGTCCGTCGTACGTCGTCCGTCCGTCAACATTTTCAAACGACATCTCCTCTGAAACTACAAGGCCCATTGTAACCAAATTTCATATATTGCATCTATAAGCAGGGGGAACCAAGAATACTGTTTTTTATCCAAATCGCCTCAGAACTTTTGTTACTATGGCAACTTAAAGTTTCCATTGACTTGTATGGGAAAAATTGAAAATTTGCATTTATTGCTATGTCTGTGCAGATATTTTGACAAAACTTTTACAGAAATGTTCCTGGAGTAGTCCTCTATCAACCACATGAAATTTATGTCAATTGCACAATTTGGCTGGTTGCCATGGCAACCAAATAAAAATAGGAAAAATATTCAAAAATCATCTCCTCAGAAACTATGCAACTAATAAAGCCCAAACTTCACAGAAAGGAGCTTAGTACTGGCTTCTATAAAAGTACTGTTTTTCTTGGCAATTGCTTTAACAGTTTGGTTGCTATGGGAACTTAAAGTTGCCATTGACTTATAATGGCAAAATAGAAAATTTGCATGTATTGCTCTGTCGGTGCAGATATTTTGACAAAACTTTTACAGAAATGTTCCTTGAGTAGTCCTCTATCAACCACATGAAATTTATGTCAATTGTACAATTTGGCTGGTTGCCATGGCAACCGAATGATTGAAAAAAAAGAAAAAATATTCAAAATTCATCTCTTCAGAAACTATGGAACCAAAAAGCCCAAACTTCACAGAAAGGATCTTAGTACAGGCTTCTATAAAATGACTGATTTTCTTGGTAATTGCTCTAGCAGTTTGGTTGCTATGGGAACTTAAAGTTGCCATTGACTCATAATGGCAAAATAGAAAGTTTGCATTTATTGCTCTGTAGGTGCAGATATTTTGACAAAATTTTCATAGAAATGTACCTTGAATACTGGTAGTCTTTATCCAGCATTGTTAAATTTTTGCAAATTGCGCAGTTTGGCTGGTTGCCATTGCAACCAAATAGTTAAAAATAGTAAAATATTAAAAAATCATCTCCGCAGAAACTGTGTGGCCAATAAAGCTCAATTTTTACAGAAAGAACCTTAGTACTAGCCTCTATAGAATTACTGCTTTTCATGGCAATTACTCCAGCAGTTTGGTTGCTATGGCAACTAAGAGTTTCCATTGACTTATAATGGGGAAAATGGAAATTGGCAATTTTTGCTGTCTCACTGCATTTATTTAGATTTTCTTGCTACAGAAATGTTTCTTGAATAGTCCTCTATGTTTCTAATGAATTTTCTCCAAATCGCTGAATTTGATTGGTTGCCATGGCAAAATGTAGGCTCAATTTTCTAAAAAAAAAAAAAAAAAAAAAAAAAAAAATGAAAAAATCTTCTGCTCAGAAGCCATATGGGGGGATGAAGCTGATATTGTGCGAACATGTTGATGACAGAAGCCTCTACATGAATTTTGTTTTTTCTTCCAACCCCATAAGAACTTTGGTTGCTATGGCAACTTACAGTTTCCATTGACTTATAATGGGAAAAGTGAAGCCATGAGGAGGATGAAGCTGATACTTTGCATACATATCAATTTAGCCTCTACCTAAAGTATGTTTCATATTATCATTGCCCATGTGAACTGGTTTTGCTATGGCAACATAAAGTTTCCATAGACTTACAATGGGGAAAGTGGACATTTTGGTATTTATTTCTGTGATACTGCAGATATTTTGACAAAAGCTTTACAGAAATGTTCCTAGAGTAGTCCTCTACCATCATATGAATTTTGCCCAAGGACCTGATTTTGATTCGTTGCCATTGCAACTGAAAGGCCAAATTTTCAATTTTTTTTCATTTTTTTTTTTTTTTTTTTGCCAAAGATCTTCTTCTCAGAAGCCATTAAGGGGGGCAAAAGCTTATTTTTTGCATAAATAAAATGTTTGTGATATTTTCCTCTACATAAATGGTGTGTTTTATTGCTGTTGTGCATGTTGTTTTGTTGCTGTGGCAACTTAGTTTTTCCAACATAACCTCAGTGCTCAGGTGAGCGATATAGGGCCATTGGCCCTCTGGTTTATCTGAGCCTCTGTTATGCTGTGCATATGTAAAATGTCTTAAATCTATGTAATATTGGCGGATTTATATTTAAGTGTCCTTTGTCTTAACCGCCAATATCGCCAAAATTCAGTAACCGCCAAAGATGAGTGTTTTACAGTACTAGAGGACTTACAACTTCGATAGGCTAACGATGATCTGAACAACCGGGCCCTGATCTAGAGCTTTGGTTTGGTTTTGCCTTTCAGGTGAAAATGGTGGAAGAGATGGTGTTGGGTTATGCTGAGAATCTTAAAGAAGTTGAACTCTTCAGTAAAACTGGTAGGCACAAAATTTACAATATTTGATTTGATCAACATGGATCAAGCAAGTGGTCTGAATAAAAGAGAAGTTTTCCCTAATGTTAGGGAGACTATTAGGGAGCCCATATTTCATTTTAACCTATATAGTCTCCACATATAAATATCTCCTGCAGCTCAGAACAGGGAGATGTTTCTGTAAGGAAACTACTTAGCCCTTGTCTTTCTGTAGCTCGATCCCTGAAGAGGTTACTCCTTGGGACTTGCATAATCCAGAAGTCAGGGGCCCAAGTTTGGCAGGGTCATACCCGATATGTTTGTAATACTTTTGACAGGGCTGTCAAACTTCATATTTTACAGGTATTAGTCCATTTGACAGCTCTAGTAGGATGTTACAATGTTACACAGTGCTGCAGATAAAGGAGGGATAATTTGTGGATTGTTTTCAGTATTTCTCCATAAAAGATACAGTAAGAACTGTAATGTGGAGACGGTTCTAATGAGGGGCCACAATATATGAGCCGCGACGCGAGAAAACCAACAATGTGGTCGTGCGCCCAGCGCAGACTCGGATCAGCCTAGGCATTCGGCCAGTCTCATCAGAGTTTTTGCTAAGCGCTTAAAAGGTAGCCAAGGGACTAAGCTACCTTCATACGGACAGAGAAGACTCTGATCAGACTGGGCGGATGCCCAGGCTGATCTGAGTCTGCGCTGGACGCACTACCACGTAGGTTTTCTCATGTCACGGCTCATATGTTTTCGTTGAGAAATAAGGCAACCTATCTCAGAATTATCCCTGTTTTCTCTTCTTTCCTGGAACACAGAATGTATGTGCAATTCCAGAATTCCATGTTATATAAATCCTTCGGCATCGAGGTTCGGCTTTGTCAAATGTAAAGGCTGCTTAAATGTCATTCTTGCTTTATTTTGCTGAGGAATGCTGAGAGCTGAAATATTTATAAAGAATGAGATTCGTCATTGCTCGAGTCCTTTCCACATAGAAAAATTATTTTGGGTATTCCAGAATTTTCATTTAAATCCAGGATAAGCGGTTTGCATTACAAACTGTCAAAAT
Source organism: Ctena decussata (assembly GCA_963989385.1). Lineage (NCBI taxonomy): Eukaryota > Metazoa > Mollusca > Bivalvia > Lucinida > Lucinidae > Ctena > Ctena decussata. The sequence goes on from OZ022506.1 coordinate 22,586,762, forward strand.
GCACAAAATAATCTTTCAAGGTGTATGATACACCGTCATGTTTTTTTGGGGGTTTTTCTGCCATTTTTACTAAGAAATAAATTCAGAGTACAGTAGAACTTCATTGGCCAGATCAGACTTGGGACCATGAAAATTAGTTCCAGCCAAGGGTAGTTCTAGCCATCCAGGGTTAGTTTCCATATAAAGTGACCTCTAGGGACCAAGAAAAGAGTTCTAACCAGGCGGGGTGAGCGAGCCATCAGGGTTCGAGCCATTGAAGTTCTACTGTAGTTAGATCCTTTGAAGCAAGGAATACACTTTAGAATTGAAAATAGCAGAATCAGTGTAAGTCTGTTCATGATCAGTAATGAAACGTGCAACACTGGCCAGGAGCTTGTTAAGGAGAACTTTATTTTCAGAATGACTAAACGAACCCAGTGATACCAAAAGACCAGGGGCCGTATTCATAAAGCCACTTAAGTCGTTGCTATGGTGTTACTAAGGCTGAATATCTATAAAGGAGTTTCCCTACAACTATGAAATTTGGTCTGGAGGAACAGTCTTTCTTTGTAAGACTGTTCCTCCAGAGCAAATTTCATAGTTGTAGGGAATCTCCTTCAAAGAAATTTAGCCTTAGCAACAGCATAGCAACCACTGAAGTCGTTTTATGAATACGGCCCTAGAAAATATAGTCTGCTATGGCTGCCACACAGTGCAACACCAGCTGCGTTTGCATTCTTGCACAATGAAGCCCTTCCAAAAGTAATACACTGAAAGGAAAGAATTTGCTCCTAGGGTAGCCAATTCTTTAAGAGTTGACCCCTTTTGAGAAGGAGGCAAAAGGGAATATGGCAGAGTTGCTGCCCTTGAAAGCATATGCATTTACCTATAAAAATTTGTATCTACATTTAAATACCAAATTTAGATGCATTTAACTTTTGCCTTTCAGATGACAACAGTATAAAAGAACCACCAACAACGTTATTGTGGGTGTACTATTTTCTTGCTCAACATTACGACTACATTGGTGATACAGCTAAAGCCTTAGATTATGTTGAAACTGCCATACAGCATACGCCATTGTTGATAGAACTTTATGTTCTAAAAGCAAAACTTTATAAGGTAAGATATGATATACCAGAAGTGCTCCAGATAAAAAGGGGTAACAGGAATAATGTAGTGATAATTTTTCATATTTCTCCATACAAACATTCATTGTGATTCTTCATTAGAATTGTCTCGCTATGATGGTTCTAATGAAAGGCCCCAATAGTATGTTTCGTCTTTTTATACCCCCGACATACGAAGTATGTCAAGGGGTATATAGTTTTCGTCTTTTCGTCCGTTCGTCCGTCTGTGTGTCCGTCCGTTCGTCCGTCCGTGTGTCCGTGCGTCCGTCCGTTAACATTTGCGTTAAAGTTTTGCGTTAAGTTTTTATTCTTTGCTTATATTTCCAATATCCTTTGATGAAACCTTTTGGTATGTGACTAGGTATACTTCTAGGTCCATGCAGAATAGTTGACATTATCTGGATGCTGCTGCTGACCTAAGGTCAAGGTCACAGACTTAAACATTTGCATTAAAGTTTTGTGTTAAGTTTATATTCTTCTTTTATATTTCCAATATCCTTTGATGGAACCTTTTGCTATTTGACTAGGGTTACTTTAAGGTTCATACAGAGTAGTTGACATCGTCTGGATGCTGCTGCTTGCCAAAGGTCAAGGTTACAGATTTGTATATATGTGTTAAATTTGCGTTAAAGTTTTGCGTTAAGTTTATATTCTTTGCTTATATTTCCAACATCCTTTGGTGAAAACTTTTGATATATGACTAGGTTTACTTCTATGTTCATGCACAATGATTGGCATCATTTTGATGCTGCTGCTGACCTAAGGTCAATGTCACAGACTTTAACATTTGCGTTAAAGTTTTGCGTTAAGTTTACATTCTTTGTTTATATTTCAAACATTCTTTGATGAAATCTTCTGATTTTTGACTAGGTTTACTTCTATGTGTTCATGCAGATTAGTTGACATCATCTGGATGCTGCTGCTATCCAAGGTCATGGAAACAGACTTATAGGTTTACATTAAAATTTTGTGCTTTAGTTGGTTTTCTTTACTGATATTTGTAATATACTTTGATGGAAGAATTTGATAGGTGATAAAGTTTACTTCTAGGTTCATACCATGTATAAGATTGGTTTCATTAGGGTGTGGTTTCATTAGGCGGTGGCGCTGGTCGGGGGTATACGTGAGCCCCTGCTCACTTGCTCTAGTTTCAAGATAAATTACTGGCCTAAATATTGATTTTCCTGTTTTGAAGTGAACATTTTGGAGAAAATAAGTTGAAGTTGTTGAAGTCTGAACAGCAGGCATTTTGGCAATAGTTCAGGAAGAAATCTTTGTAAAGTTTTCATAAAAAAATTATGTTGTAGCCCCTCACTGTGAAGGGCCATAGCATACATTCTTTTAAAGAAACAAAATTAAATAACCCAGAATATGGAACTCTATATTTATACCCCCAGCAAAACGTAGTTTTAGGGGGAGCATACTGTTTTCAGCATGTCTGTCCTTCCATCAACATATGAGCCGCGACACGACAAAACTAACAATGTGGTTGTGCGCCCAGTGCAGACTCAGATCAGCCTGGGCATCTGACCATCTTGACCAGACTCTTAGTTAAGTGCCCTAAGGGTAGCAAAGGGTCTATGCTACCGCCATGCGGACAGCGAAGACTCTGATCAGACTGGGCGGATGCGCTGGGCGCACAACCACATTGTTGGTTTTCTCGTGTCGCGGCTCATATGAGGTTTTTGCTACATAGCTTTTGTCATAAGTTGATCAAATTTTACTTGCAAATACACAATTCTGTTACAGCATGCGGGTGATATAGAAGAAGCTATGCGGTTGATGGACGAGGCTCAGTCACTGGACACGGCTGACAGATACATCAACTCTAAATGTGCCAAGTATATGCTGAGAGCTAATCTCATACAAGAGGCGGGTGATATGTGTTCCAAATTCACACGGGTAAGTGTCCATGAGCAATCATAGGTGGCATGTCTTCAGTGTGTTCAGTTAGCGTATGTTGAAAAGCTGCAGAGCCCTAGATAAGAGGGAGTATTTGGTGATAATTAATTTTTGTTATTTCTACATAGAAACATATGTTGTGACCCCTCACCTGAACCGCCTCGACGAGACCGTTCAGATGAGGGGTCACAACATATGGTTTTTTATGAGAAATAAAAAAAAATTCATCCCTCTATTATCATCAGATACCCCTCTTATCTAGAGCTCTGATTTTAAACTCTATGATTTCCCTTGGAATGTCATTTTACAGAAGCTCAGAGAACTTGTTAGAACCAAGACAAGGATTCCTGTATAGGTTTGAGCACTGAGAGCCCAGACTAGTCTGGTTTTTCATGTACAGGGGATATGCTGTTATGTGAATGACTTCCATAAATGTTCTTGGTTCATATAAGAGCAGCAAACACTCAGTGAGATAGGTATGTGCATTTGTAAAACAGATTGGGGCTTTCACCTTTTGCTTGTAGCAGAGGTCAAGATAAGAGAGTTAGTGGTGATAATGAGAGATAATTTTAGTTAAATTGCCATATAGACATATGTTGACCTGTCCTGACGTGACAGTTCTAATAAGGGGTCATAACGTGTGGATGAGAAATAAGAAAAATTGAGCCGCGACACGACAAAACCAACAATGTGGTTGTGCGCCCAGCGCAGACTCCGCCCAGTTTGATCAGAGTCTTTGCTGTCCGCATGGAGGTAGCTTAGAGCCTTAGCTACCCTTTGAGCACTTAACCAAGAGTCTGGTCAAACTGGGCAGATGACCAGGCTGATCTGAGTCAGCACTTGGCACACAACCACTTCAATTATCCAAAAGATTGTCGTCAAATACTCATATGAACTGGGGCTATAGCCTGTAGGTTTACATGGTCTATTCAGGAATTTAGTGATCAGCATAGGTTGTGTGAATACACAGGCTGGTCTTTGTTACTCTTCTTTTAGAAAGAAAACAGATTCTTGTCCACATTTGAACAGACTATATCACAAATATTTTCACTATTTTTTGCTGGCATTTATGCTGGTCTAAAAATCAGCATAGTTTCAACATTGATGCCTGTACTGCTGGAAATTCACAATATTCTTTAATACAGGTTTTAAGATGAACAAGAAGTACTTTTGGGGAAACAGCTCTTCCATTCTCATTTTTGTCTCCCATTTCAGTGCAGGTCAACTCTTACAGTAAATAATGTGTTGTTCTACGAGCAAGAAATTTGCTCGTAGAACAGCATATTATTTACTGTAAGAGTAGCCGCTGATTTTGAAGGGTATTGTCTCCGTAGGAAGCAAATAGGAAGTCACAAAAATTGTCTCTGCAGTGGTGGTGTACCTATCAACTTTAATTAACATGCAGCGAGTTATTTTTTGTTGACGATAAATTTGTATCATATTTTAGGAAGGTGTCTCAGCCGTGGATAATCTCAACGAGATGCAATGTATGTGGTTCCAAGTGGAGTGTGCTGCAGCATATCAGAGGCTAGGCAAGTGGGGAGAGGCTCTCAAAAAATGCCATGAAATAGACAGGGTAAGTGACACACTTACTGTAAGCATTCCAAGTATTTGGGACAGATAGGCAAACAGTGCACACCCAGATCAGACTCCTCCTAAAGGAGCTGTCACACAGTTGGATCATACGAAGTATGTTGAGGGGTATATAGTTTTAGTCTTTCCATCTGTTTGTCTGTCCTTTCATCCGTCTGTTAGTACGGGAAGTCTCAAATGCTGTTTATTTTAGAACTGAGCATGGGTGGAAAACAGAAATTCTAACACTGGTCGCCTATATAGCCAATGCCAAAATCTAGTGATATATTGCGTGACAAATTACTGGGCAGACTAACGTGACGTTATTTAGCGCCACACGGATGTCATTTTGATCCGTTTGGTGACGTCAAATTTCATTTCCATGAGGATAGACCGTGCAATGTCGTTTTCTTGATGAAAAAATTACGAACCTCAATTACAGTCAAAGTTGTTGGTGGGATTTTTTCATGTAATTATGGTGGAAAACTGGAAAAATCTGAAGAAAAAACACTTGTGTTTTCGGCGTTTCTTGTGTGTTAGAATCGAAACAGATTCTTGCTAACAGTGATTTGTTGCCCAATATATCACTGGTTGTCGGTCAGTTGTCAGTGAATATAACACTCGCGCGAAGCTTAATCACTGTAGAAGCGCGAGTGTTATATTCACTGACAACTGACCGACAACCAGTGATATATTGGGCAACAAATCACTGTAAGCAAGAATCTATTTCTTATATAATCTCAACAGTGCTCCAGATAAAAAGGGGAAACAGGAATAATTTTGGGATAATTTTCTGTACTTCTCCATAAAATCATACGTTACAACCCCTCATTAGGGTTCTAATAAAGGGCCACAACATGTTTTCATTGGGAAAGTAAGCTAAACTACCTTTAAGCTATTATCCTTTATATCCCCTCTTATCTGGAGCTCTGATATTACAGTAGAACTTCATTGGCTCAAACAGGCTTGGGACTATGAACATTAGTTCCACCAAGGGTAGTTCTAGCCATCCAGGGTTAGTTTCCATATAAAGTGATCTCTAGGGACCAAGAAAAGAGTTCTAGCCAGGCAGGGTGAACAAGCCATCGGGGTTCGCCATTGAAGTTCTACTGTATGTACCAGTATTATCTGGTAATAAGTATTAGCTGTTGGTCAGTAGCATTAAAACCAAATCAAGATGACTGTTAAGGCTTAAAGCGCCAAAAAATAAAAAACAGAATTTGCCAATGGAATAGATTCATCTGTATCTACACAGTTGGTATATAGCTTGGATTAAACATTGTATGATATTTTGCAGACTTAAGTTTTGTATTCCATTTTGACACTTAAAGGTTAAAATATCAGAGCTAATTTCATGACCTTATAGTGATCCGAATTAAGTCTAGTGTTTATGTGTTGTAGACAATTAAAAAAGCTTCGAAAATTCTGAAATTGCAGTCCCAAATGATCAAATGTTGATACCCATGATCATTGCCAAGACAAGTTTGATTTTTCAAAACACAGTTTGATTTGATATACATGCAGTTTGATTTGTATATTTCAGCATTTTACAGAAATAATAGAAGATCAGTTCGACTTCCACACCTACTGTATGAGAAAGATGACCTTAAGGTCATATGTAGGGTTGTTACGACTGGAAGATGTTCTTAGGCGGCATCCTTTCTACTTCAAAGCAGCAAAAATTGCAATAGAAGTAGGTAAACTTATATTCCTGCACCTGTTTCATTAAAAATCCTCATATGTTGAAGAAACAATTTTCATTCCCATAGTTTTCTTTACAGGTATAAATTAATAAATAAACAATGTCTAATGTTGGATAATACAGTATCTAAGGCATATGAAGTTAATGTTCGATCTAAAAAAGAAAAAAAGAAAAGAAAAGAAACAGACCATGCTCCCAAAATAAACTTAGTGATTTTCAAGAAGGAATAAATGACTTATTTTCGGAGTGAACACAAACGGCTTTGTAAATACATGTAAAACTGAAGCCTGACAAAAATTGTAGTAAGGTAGTATGTGTAATAGCTATCCTAAATATCACAATATCTTATGTTGATAATCTAAAATCTGTCTTTATTTCAAAAACTATCAGGAGCACAGATAGCTTGTTGGGTAAAAGGCAAGCCTGCTGAGCTAGCAGTCTGGATTTTAATCGTGCTGAGGCAGAATTCTTATCAACTGTAAAACATTCTGTCACATAGAGCCTTTCATTATCATCCTTCCTTTGGTTCCATATGACTGAAATAGTCACAACTACAAGGCATAGATCAATTTATCATAAATGACTGGAAAATGGCAGACAGTGCTGGTCCTGATCAGTTTGTAGTCTGATCTGGGTCTACGCCTTTTCCTCAATCACTGCCTTATGCTAATTCATATTCATCCAGATAAAGGTATTTTCTCTGTATTACAGATCTACCTGCATTTACATGATCATCCATTAACAGATAGTGATAAAGACAATTTACAAGATACAGGTAAACTTCCACTGTAATGTCTTTTCTCTTGCCTGTGACTAGCAGAAAGGGAAACATAATTGTTGCGTTATTGGCAGCCATGTTATCATCTTAAGCCTTGTTTGAGTTTCTTGGTGTAGCTCTGTTATTGTTGCAGTGTTTAGACAGGTGAGACATAGTACTATGTGCTATTAGGTGATAACAGCTTTGAAAATTGTCATTTGGGGAAGTAAATCATCGTTTTTATGGTCGGAAGTTTCTTTTTATGGCGACGCGCCAGCAGAGCCATAAAACACAATTTGCGACCATAAAACTGATGATTTACCTCCCCAAATGACAATTTTCAGTACAGTTATCCCCATTCTAATGCGCTTTTTCACATTTTCACCTTTAAACGTTTGCACTTTGCACCCATAGCAAACACTTTCAGCGATGTAAAACCAGACCTCAGCCAATGAGAAGCGACATTACCTAATGACATTGGGGTTCAGACAGTATGTCGCTGGATATACTGTTGCACATTTCTGAAATTATCCAATTAGTCGTCCCTTTACATTGGTAAGTGCATTAGAATTCTTGTTATCCAAAATGTCTATGGGTATTATGTTGTAATGATGGATTACAACATAGGTTTTTTGTGACATAAAATGTTTATCTCAGAATTTGTCATCAGATGTTGGAAGGATGGTTAACTGATTAGTTTCAATCAGCTTCCAAAATAAATATTTTGGGTAACCGCTGTCACTAAAAATTGAGTACACATACATGTAATTGTAAATTAAGAATACAAAAGGAACCATTTTACTGGGAGTTCATGCTAAGCTTAATCATGCGTAGATACTAGTTTGAGTTCAGCACCCTTTGGATTTTTACCGCATATGCAAAGAGCAAAGGCTTGGACCAGTTTGGGGCATCTATGCAGTTGGATTGTGCTTTTCCTTTTGTGCAATCATTTGTATGTACATGCATAAAAGCACACCGGATAGGTGGCAATCAAAAACGCTTGTGCAGTCGACAAAAGCGGATCAAAAAGACATTAGAAACGGTTTTGAATTGCAAATTGTCAAAAACTATTTGTAACAGCATTTTGATTACAAACTGTTGACTATTTGCAATCGAAAACTCTGTTTTTAATGGTTTTTGAACCGCGTTCGTCGACTGTACAAGCGTTTTTGATTGCCGCCTATCCGGTGTGGAAAGAAAGGCTGTAGCTAGATTTCACTGATTCAAAGTGGTTTGAGTCTGCCCTTTTCACGGATACATTAAGCAAGCTATTTTCTTGAATTAGCTCAATTATTGGTTGACTTCCAGAGAACTTGTCACCAAGTGAATTGAAGAAATTACGGAACAAACAGAGAAAAGCACAGAAGAAGTTAGAAAAAGAAAAAGAGAAACAAAAGCAAGAACAAGAGAAGAAAGAACACACGGGAGGGAAGAAACAACAAGAACAGGAGTTAGACGGTCCGAAGGAGGAAGATCTCATACCAGATAAACTAGCAAAAGTAAGAAATTAAGGTTACATATCCAGGGGAAGCAACTCTGCTATTATTATTGTTCCTTTTGTCAATTTATGGGTCAACTGTACAGGAAAGAATTTGCTCCTTTGGGCTTTTTGTTACTGGGGCAAGTGAACATGTTGGCACAAAAGTGGTTGCCCATTATAAAGATGGCAAAAAGATATTCCTGTGTACCCAGCACATCTTAATATGGGTTTGGCAAAGCTCCAGATAACAGTGGGCTTTGATGATAATTTAAGGATAATTTTCTTACTTTGTCCATAAATGTATATGTTGTGATTTTTTATTGGAACTTGTGACTGGTTCTAATTAGTGGTTACAATATAACAGAAAGTGCCACAATATTAATCTGGAAAAACTAAACAAAACCTTATTTGCATATTGGATGGGGTTGAGTGGTGAGAAAGGGAGGGGTAGCAAGAAGAATAAAATGGTTTGAAGATCTCATACCAAGTAAACTGACAAAGGTAATAATGGTATGGATTGGGGTGGACGAGGTGTATCTGTGAAGAAACTTAAGACACCAGGAATGAAGAAGCGACTGGGTGCTTTAGATAATACATATGAGCCGCGACACGAGAAAACCAACAATGTGGTCGTGCGTCCAGGGCAGGCTCAGATCAGCCTGGGCATCCGCCCAGTCTGATCAGAGTCTTCGCTGTCCGCATGGAGGTAGCTTAGTCCCTTGGCTACCCTTTAAGCGTGTAGCAAAGAGTCTGATCAGACTAGGCAAATGCCCAGGCTGATCTGAGTCTGCGCTGGGCACACAACCACATTGTTGGTTTTCTCGTGTCGCGGCACATATAAATTTAGAAAGGCATACTGATGATGGAGAAAGGACAAGAAGAAAATGCTTTGGAATAATAAACATTTGAGCCGCGACACGAGAAAACCAACAATGTGGTAGTGCGCCCAGCGCAGACTCATATCAGACTTGGCATTCACCCAGTCTGATCAAAGTTTTCACTCTGCGCTTAAATGGTAGCTGAGGGTCTAAGCTACCTTCATGCAGACAGCAAAGAATCTGATCAGACTGGGCGGATCCCAGGCTGATCTGAGTCTGCGCTGGGTGCACTACCACATTGTTGGTTTTGTCGTGTCGCGGCTCATTTTCATGTGCTTTTCTTTTCAACTTAAGATGGAAGTAAAATTGTCTGGCACACATTTCAGAGTTGGATAACAGTATTGTATTTTGACCTTTCTAGGTAGAAGATCCATTAGAACAAGCAATAAAATTCCTCAAACCTTTACAGTTACTAGCTCCAGATACAATAGAAACACATATATGTGCTTATGAAATCTACTCTAGAAAAGGTAAACAATTTTAGTTAATAATCAGTCTTGTTTCAGAATATCTTATAATAGAGCTTTGAATTAGAGGGAAATACAAAGCTTAGTTTGTGATACTGTTCTTCTATATAAAAATACTTGTAATAATATTTGGGACAGTTAAGTTTCAAGAAACATTGCAGAACCAGATCAGACTGCTCCCAAAGGAGCAGTCTGATCAGGGCCTTCAATGTTGTCCATTCCATGATGTGTACATCCTCTTAGAGAAAAATAACCTAAAATTTATGCCTAACTGAGAATCAGACCAGATGTTTTCGCCATCCCCTAATTATCTGGACACTGCAGGTATCAGCTAAACATGCTCTGTGAACTACTTTTGCCATTATCTCTGGTTCCCGGTTAATAATACAGGTAATTCAAGCATATAGTATTTTATCAGCGGTGCTACTGAAACCTGATTCACGGTATTAGTGCGCCGATTAAAGAAAGCTCTTATAAAATACTCTAGAAAATCGCATATTAAATGATAAAGTTTTGTCTACTTTTATTCTAAATACAGTCAGTGTGTTTACAGACATATTTTTGAAGTACACACGGAAATAAGTTTGCAATACAACTGGAACTATTTTTTATAAAGGCTGCAAAACAGGGAATACTGTTTCGCTGGTTCCCGTGCCATTACAAAATTGTTATATTACAAAACGCTTAAATTTTAACGTAGAAATCCGTTCAAAACGCCTAAACAACATAACTTTTAACGAGGATTTCGATTTTCTAGTTTATATCAAGATTAGGATGCGGGATATTTATGTTTTACTTTTAATTAGAGAAAATCGGTTAACAGCGTTATCTTCATCACCTGGGGCACTGCTGCGAAGTTGCATAATTCTGTATCATTTATTGGTATACCGGAGGATTATACGACCAGTTTCATTAGAAACACATGTGAAATCGATACCCCGAGTAACCCGAGTTTATATAGCAGTAAATCGGGTCGGTCGGGGTCAATTCTCTAAGAGCATGTACACGGCATGCATCTGCATCTTTCGGACACATTACATCGCATTGTAAAATCAACCTGTTCCAGTTTAAGGACAGTAATGGTAAAGAATTCAAGTGTCCAAATTTTTGTCGCACCTGCTTTAGAAGGATGCGATATAGGTGTCCGGTTTTTCCATTCAAAAGACTTATTCTCTTGAACCACTGTATCCATGGTTCTAAAATTTCTCATGCAGCATGATCAGACTGCAGGGCTTCAGAATGGTAAAATTCAGGCTGGTCGAAAAGCCGCCATTACTAAAAATAGCAAAACCAATAAAATCAACTTTTTCTTCAGAACCACTTGGTATATTTAGCTGAAATTTTTCATGAAGCATTAGTGGGACCTTGGTGTGCAGAATTATCAAACTGAAGAAAATCTGTAGCAGAATTAGGTCACAGTGACCTTATGTCGACCCAGCATAATTTACGTCGACCCTAGCATTTAAGTCCATTCAAATGACTTCCTCTCTGAAACCACTGCACCAATGGTTCTCAAATTTCACATGCAGCATGATCAGACTGCAGGGCTTCAGGATGCTAAAAGTCAGCTGGGTCGAGAATCCAAGATGGCCGCTGCTACTAAAAAATAGTAAAATGAATAAAATCAACTTTTTCTCCAAAACCACTTGGTATAAAAGGTCGAAATTTTGCATGGAGCATTTAAAGGACCTTCGTTGTCAGAATTTTCAAAATGAAAATAATGTGCAGTGGAATTAGGTCACAGTGACCTACTGTCTGTTTATGAGCCAAGTTTTGCTAAAATGCAAATAATTCAAGAAACACTCAGCTGATTTTAGTCGAATTCAATCAGAATGATGGGCAAAAGGAGTTCTTTCGAATTCATGTTACTTGGCGATCCAAGATAGCCGTCTGAATGAATTTGAACCAACTTTGTGTCAGAATGGTCCATGCATGAAGCTATTTTAATTATTTGCAAATTGACCATCCACAATGGCTGCCTTTCACTGTTACTAAAAATTGAAAAAAGTATGAAACACACAATATCTATGAACTACCAAATGGATTTTGACCAGATATGTCAAACTGATGCTTTCATTGATTTCTTTATATGAAGACACAAAGCAGGTGTGACATAGTGTTCTGTGGAGCCCTTGTTAGAAATTAGACATTACATGGAGTATACTGATATGTTTTTGATTTTTGTATGCAGTACAGTATAATCTCATCTAATGCAAAAACTTTGGAACTCTGAGAGGAGATATGTCTGAGCATAGTGATTCAGGTACTTGAAAAAGCAGCATGTTCTTTGAGTGCTATGGTTTTTGTTTGGCCTTCAACTAGCAGAAGCAGTACTTAGGTATTAATTATCTCGTGGCATCGTAATGGGCAAAGATGCTGCCGCTGTTAACTTTTATCCTGTTTTATGATAATGAGCGGGCAAGCAAGACATCATTTTCTGTAATGTGGAATTTTTGTTGGGCTATACGGCTGGAAATGAGTCTGTTGGAAGGATGTATCAGTGCTTTAAAATTTATTCTTTTATATTTCAGATAAATTACTATTAATGTTACAATCTCTAAAGAGAGGATGTCAGATAGACAGAGACAACCCTCAGCTACATGTGTTTTATCTCAGGTTCTTAAAATTAGGTAAGTTTTCATAAAGAAATTGACGCCACAACATACATAAAGTGTCTATGGTGCATTTATGACACTGAAAACAAAAGCCAGTATATGTATTCTTGCAGTGGAGCTGGAGGCTTCATTTGAGCCGCGACACGAGAAAACCAACAAAGTGGTTGTGCACCCAGCGCAGACTCAGATCAGCAGACACTTCGCTTAGTGCTCAAAGGGTATCTAAGGATCTAAGTTACCTTCATGCGGACAGTGAAGACTCTGATCAGATTGGGCAGATGCCCAGGCTGATCTTAGTCTGCACTGGTCGCACAACCACTTTGTTATACGCCCGTTTTGAAAAAACGGACGTATAATGGCATGGCGCTGTCCGTCCGTCCGTCCGTCTGTCCGTCCGTCAACATTCTTGTGCGCACCATATCTCAGAAACCGTTTGAGATACTTTCATGAAATTTTGTAGGCATATATATTAGGATGGGGCAAAGTGTCGCGTATAGTAATGGTTGCTCCCCCTTTCTTAGTTTAAAAGTTATGCCCCTTTGATTATTTTTTACCCTACTAGTCTTGTGCGCGCCATAACTCGATAACCGTTTGGGATATCTTGATGAAACTTCATAGCAATATGTATGAGGGTGTGATGATGTGTCGCGTATAACAATGGTTGCTCTCCCCTTCTTCATTTTGGAGTTGCATCCCTTTGATTAGATTTTTAGGGTATTTTTGTGTATTCTAATCTTGTGCATTCAATAACTAAGTAACCATTTGGTATATCTTAATGAAACTTGATAGCAATGTGCATGATCACAAGATGGTGTGTCACATATAAGAATGGTTGTTTCCCCTTACTTAATTTTGAAGTAACCTCCCTTTGATTAGTTTTTTTAGGCTAACACATTCCCCCATAACTCCTTAACCCTTTGAAATATTTCAATGAAACTTTGTAGGAATGTGTATAATAATGGGGTAATGTATCGTGCGCATGAACCACAACTCTGGCTTACTTCCTGAATTATCTGCCCTTGCATCAATTTCCGTTTTACTCTGTATCTCCTTAACCATTGGAAATATTTTAACAAAACTTTATGGTGATATGTATATTGTCAATGGAAAGTATTGCGACTAAGAATTTATGAATTATCTCCCTTGTTTGACTTTGGCGTTTCACAACTTATGGGCTGCTTCACCCTGGAACCTGATTTTTGGTTTACTCGAGTTGTTTCCCCTGTTTTGTCTGCCTGTCCATCCTTCTATAAACAATCTTGTTCATTCCATAACTCCTTCATGACACTGAAACGGGTGTATTATGCGCCGCTTGCGAAGCCCTTGTTGGTGTTGTCGTGTTGCTCAATTCTGTTTTGTGTAAGAATAACAAAGGATTTGACCAGACAAATCAGAGGCCAAGGTAAGGTGAGGGGAAGTAATTTTAGGATAATTTAGTTAATTCTTCACATATACATATGTTGTTACCCCTCGTTAGGACTGTCTCATTGACTGATATTTCAAACATTTGTAGAGCACAAAACCATAAACCTATTGCAAGTTATTTTGGAGTTATTTTTCTTCTTATTTTTTTCTCATTCATTTGCTTATCCAGAGCATATCTCTATAAGTATCAAAGGGAACTCAATGAAATTTCACATATTAATAGAAGGCATTTGAAGAAGTGCATGAGTACTAGAACCATAATGTTATCTGAAGTAGAAGTTTACAAAGAAAGTCACTCCTACACCAGGCCTCGAGTTTATAAAGCTTTTTTCATGCTCAACTCAGCTGAGCATGAAATTTTACCTGGTAATAAATAGCAAATTACTGATAAGTGCAGTTGTTTTCTTGCTCAGTTGAGCTGAGTATTAAATTTTCTCTGCTTATGAATATGAAAATGCCAACAATAGTTGGCATTTTCATATTTATCAGCAGAGAAAATTTCATGCTCAGCTGAGTTGAGCACGAAAAAAGTTTTATAGCCTTGGGGCCAGGATACCCATTTCACTATTACACACCTTAGGGGAGCATCCAACGGTTCCACCGATTCTCTTGTCAGGATTGTTTTGAAAGATGGATGACTTGCAATTTTACGTCCCTTTTAAAAGTATATCAGTCATATCAGGACAATGGGTGGGTGATAATGAAAGGCTGTGTGCAATGGGACCCCATTTACGATTGAAAAGTGTCCTGCCTATAGTAGGGCTCGAACTCGGACTTACATCTTACAACAAAGAAATACGTTATGACTTTGCTGTATTACATTGCAGTCAAACAGAAGCGGAGTTCACTATCAGAAACAGTGGTTAGTGTATTAGAGGAGGAGACAGAGAAATTATTCTGCGGCAAAGATTCCAACACTCTGAACAATGACTTCCTCGACAGAAATAGTAATTCAGTATTACACAGAGCTGCTGGTGAGTTTGGGAATTACCGTAATTTGCGTATATATTGGGACACCTAAAAATAATGAATTTTCCATTTGGTACAAATGGAAAAGTTATTATTCTAGGTGTCCCAATACTTCAGCACATTAGTGTATGTTATGAGAGGCGACAAAAGAAAACCAGCAAAGTGGTTGTGCCCCTATTGAAGACTCAGATCAGCCTGGGCATCCTTCCAGCAGGGATGAGAATCTTCAGCTTTTTGGCAAGTTTCAGCTTTTTTTGTCAAGTTTAAAGTTTCCAAAACATTGCAGATTCAGCCTGATCTGTTCAGATCTGGTGTTTTTCGAAGTGGGTGTAGGGGGTTTCAGCTTTTTTCACTAAATATGATTCTCATCCCTGTCCCAGTCTGATCAGACTCTTCGCTAGCGCTTAAAGGATAGCTAAGGGTCTAAGCTACCATCGTGCAGACAGTGAAGACTGATCAGACTGGAAGGATGCCCAGGCTGATCCGAGTATGCGATGGGCGCACAGCCATTTTGTTGGTTTTGTTGTGTCATGGCTCAGTTATACTGGGAATATTTGGTAGACTTAAATGACCCATCCATCTAAGATTTGGTAGGTTGTTTTGGGTTAAAAGGCCTCGGAGACAGTTTTTCAGTCTGTATCGAGCTGTCTTCCAGAGGGAGAAAGAAGATAGACATGATAGGCGAGACAAAACAATACAAACAATCGCCACCTGCTTTTACTGCAAGCACAGAAGGCCTTTGCTCTGCTATTATCCAAATAAATAGGACACTCGGGCAGCATCATCCCCGAACATGACTGTCCCCATCCATCTTTTGTTGGAGCAAACTGCAAATCCAGATCAGATTTGCTCTTCAGGAGCAGTCTGATCAGGGTCTACACTGTTCCTGCAATTCCATTTGCATCATTTGGATGTATAACTGCGCTGTAAACTCAAACTTTCCATTTTTAGGACAATTGTGGTAATTATTTGAGGTATCCCAAATCTAGAAAATTTGTGGTAGTATTTGTTTGTAAAGTCTCCCATTTGGCTCTTTTTTTGTCGCAGAGGCAACAAAGAAGTAGTTTTTCTGTCCATCCTTCAGCATTTGTGACTGTCCTGGCATTTAAGTACATTCCTTTCAAACTATGATACCATCAGTCATCAGACCAGGCATAAATACAGCAGGGATTGTTATGTTTACTTCTACACTAGACCTAGTAAATTCACGCTCTGCTGACGAAGTGGACTTGTCTGAACAGTTTTAAGTCCATTTTGCTGTAGGCATAGTGTCTGCACTCATCAAACCCGCACAAAGTTCCATCTTAGGATGGTCTCCAGACATGTTGCACTTATTTTTGTACATGTACTTACCAGATTTTGCATACAGGTGTGACTTAGCATTCCATTAAGTTCATGTTCATATACTGTGCCTATGATACTGGGTGTAGAGCAGATATTTTCTTGGAGTTAATATTGTTTAACCGACCCAAATGTCCTGCAGCCACAAGGCTACCTGGAAAGAACCATTTACTAAAATGGGATCAGAGCTCTAGTTAAGAGGGAGTATTTGGTGATAATTAGAGATAATTTTTGTTTATTCCCCATAAAAACATATGTTGTGACCCCTCATCTGAACCGTCTCGATGAGACGGTTCAGATGAGGGGTCACAACATATGGTTTTGATGAGAGATAAAAAAAATTATCATCAGATACTGCCTCTTATCTAGAGCTCTGGGGATGTCACTTTATATTTTTTCAGCTGCCCGTATGATGTATGAGCTGAATTCTCAACCAAGCATACAGAGTAAAGCTTTAGAACTGGCAACAAAAATCAGCACAGAAATGAATGGTGTTAGTCCAAAGGTAAATATAAATGAGCCACGACGCGAGAAAGCCAACAAAGTGGTTGTGCGCCCAGCGCAGACTCAGATCAGCCTGGGCATCCGCCCAGTCTGATTAGAGTCTTCGCCGTCCGCATGGAGGTAGCTTAGTTCCTTAGCTATCCTTTAAGCGTGTAGCGAAGAGTCTGGTCGGACTGGGCGGATGCTCAGGCTGATCTGAGTCCGCGTTTGGTGCATAACCACTGTGTTGGTTTTCTCGTGCCGCGGCTCAAATACAATAAAACTGCATAAGTTTTTGGGGACAGAAATGTTTGAGCAAACAGGAGCACTTACTGGCTGTTTAGTGGCACTGCGTCATAGAACTTTCTGTGGATGTCTTATGCTAGAACCACCTCCTCTATTATTGTCTATGCCCATGGGCATAGACTATCTAGTAACTGCTTTCAGCATGGAAGTACAGCCATTGATTACCCACAACGAGCTTGACCTTTATGCAAGTTAGTGCTTTTAGCATAGATGTCATGAGCGGGCATAAACTATTTGCATCTATGCCGTGAGCTCTATTCCCATAGATGTCGTGAGAGGTCATAATTGCATATGTATCACAAGTTAGCAGAATGTATTGCAAGGTACAGATTATTGAATGACTTGTGATTTTAAGGCCGTTGCAACCATGGAATGGTGTGAAATCACCAATGGAGATTTTAGAGTCGGACTTTTGAGATACTTTTGAGATACTAAAAAAAGTTTTATTTTAGATTTTTGTGGTTGCAATGGTTTATTTGATAAGCATAAAATATTAATGGTTGCTATGCATAGACCAAGCTTTTTTTTGTGAAAACTATACTCGTCTGGTTCTATTGAATGGCCAAAACATACAGTTGTAGAGAAACAAGAATATTCCCCCCCAAAAATCACATTTATGAAATTATGATATTGGTTGTTTCAGAATTGCATTGAAGTGTTGGAGTCCATGTGTCGAGGAGATTTCGGGAAATGTGAGCAAGCGGCACAATCATATCAGGGACAATGCCACAAACTGTTTCCATACGTACCGTCTTTCATAATACCCAGCAGTCAGTCAGAACAAATTGTAACCAATGGCAACGCATCTTAAGAATTGGCTCTCCAGATAAGCCAAATTTTGGGGTGACAAATTTTATAAATTTTTATTTGCTGCCAGAACATATGTTCGGAAACATTATTAGAATCACCTCAGTGAGGTGATTCTAATAAGATTTCATAACATATGTTTTAAAGAAAAACAGTTGAAAATCCTTTGTCATTGCCAGAATTTTGGTTTATCTGTCGCCCGGAGGATGCGTAACAACAGACAGAATGGTTGATTGGTGTGATTTTCTAAAAACAAAAAGTGATATCAACCTGCAGGCTTATATGTTGGCCGACAGACTTCTAAATCCAGATGTAGGCCTTGCTGTTAGCCTGCATACAGACTGTACTGCTAAGACGCAGGGTTGACTTGATTGTCAGCCAGCTAAGCTAGGAAGAGGACAAGCTCAAGAGTCAAGTTAGATACAATGTGAACCTGGTGATCAGTTGGCTATGGTACAATGCAGGCCTGGAAGTTAACATACATATGAAGTAGTGTACTAGGATATGATGTTAGCTTGGTTGTCAGTCAGCAAAGATACAAGGTGGTTAATTGCTATGATACAATGTAGGCCCGGCTGTCAGCCTATGTATAGAGTTTTCTGCTAATGTACAGTGCCAACTCGGCTCTCAGCTGAGACAAGCACGCTAAGTGGTCAGTTCACTTTGATGCAGTGTAGGGTTGGTTAACAGCATGCTTACAGAGTATGCTTGTCTGTCAGTTTTGATAAAAAGTGGGCAAGGTGATCAGTGCATGTATAATACAATGTGGACCAGGTTGCCAGGTTTCTGAGATGGCATGCTGGCCAGGGTGAGCAGAGTACAAAATGAGCGGGGCTTGTTGGTTGCAGGCCCTCAGAGACATCATGTGATACAATGCAGGCAGAGATGTGCCATTATAGATTTTGGAAAAAGATGAACAATTGAAGAAGAAAGTCATCATGCAGTCCTACAGTCTTCTGTTAGAACTGCAAATAAAGAGATTCAGAGACACTGTAAAGATGAAAAAAACACCTAAAATAATATATGATATCGCAGTTGGTCTAGAAATGGAACAAATTGGTTGTCTATCACAGTAATTGCAGATGCAATAGCAGACAGTGTAGACCCTGATCAGACTGCTCCCAAAGAGCAGTCTGGTCTGATTCTGCACTGTTTGCTCAGGCCTATCTATCTCAGTAGTTGGTATTCTAACAGTAATCGTTATTTCTCTATGAAATGCCTGTTGCTGTCTTTCATCAGAATTACCTGTCCTAACTTGTTCTTTACTCCTCAATAAAACTTCTTTGTGGCTGCCTCAGATAGGAAGGGAAAACAGGGAATATTTAGAGGTAATTTTCCATGTTTATGTGTAAAAATGTATGTTGTGAACCTCATTAAAATGGGGACACAAAATAACATTTGATATAAAACGTGGCAATTATCAGATTATCCTTTCTCATTTATATAGAGTAATAGAGCCCTCGGTGTTAGCTCTATGGCTTGGGTCACTCCCATTGATGGCTGTGTGACAAGCAAAAGCTCTGATCTGACTGCACTGACATGCAGACTGCACTTACATGCAGTCTGATCAGAGCCTTTGCTTGTCACCAATGCCACATTGTTGGAAATCACATGATGTGGCTCTGTTTTTTTATGCCCCCAACTTCGGAGAAGTTGAGGGGGCATATTGGTTTGGGCCTGTCCGTCTGTCCGTCCGTCTGTCCGTCCGTAACACTTTTAAGCAGCTTGGAAACTCAAGAACCCCTAATGCTAGGATCTTGAAATTTTATATGTGGCATCTACATGAAAAATAAGCGGACACATTTTTTTTCTTTTTTTCCACTGGTCATGTATTTCTAGAGTTATGCCCCTTTTTTGACTTAGTGCATTGTAAGCCTATGGAAGCTTGTTAGCAAAATATTTCAAGAACCCCTTATGCTAGGATCAAGACTTTATGCAAGGGAACCTTGTTAACAAAATATCTTGAGAACCCCTGATGCTAGGATCATGATTTTTTGCAGGAAGACATTGTCCAAGGTGTAGATGACCTGATCAACTGTTGAAAAAATTTTGTTAATTTTTGACCGAGTTAAGCCCCTTTTTCGACTTAGTGCATTGAAGCCTATGGTATAAAAGTACCTGTACATACGGTCAAGAACTGTTAGAGATAGGGAATTGAAATTTTATTTGTGGCATTTACATGAAAAATAAGAGAGCTTGTGAACAAAACATCCAAAGACCTGCTCAAGCTTTGTTCCTTGTATTTGGCATACAGTTACAGACTAAGATGTAGATGAACTGGTTAATACACCTTTCTGACTTATAAATTATGGGATGAACCCCCTTAGAGGCAAGCATAAGGTTGGGGGCATAGTGTTTCATAAACACATTTTCTAGTTATGTTAGAAAATTATCTCAGAATTAACCTTTAAGAACTCCACCTTATCTGGAGCACTGCCCCTCTCCCTTCCCATACTTTAGAACCACCTCTGTGAGGTATAGTTTAAAAGGTGCATAGCATAAGAGCTAAGTCCCTGTTTTGGGTTGTGGAGGATGCCAGACCATTGAATACTCTTATCATATGCGAATCAGGTGCTTGTACAGAGGACAAATGGGATGTGTGAAGTCTGAGAAAAAATATGGGACTACATATGAGACTTAATGGAATGAAGACAGAAGTGTTGAAATGAGTGTACAAATCGTAGTTCACCCAGGGCCGTATTCATAAAGCCACTTAAGTCGTTGCTATGCTGTTGCTAAGGCTAAATATCTATAAGGGAGATTCACTACAACTATGAAATTTGCTCTGGAGGAACAGTCTTTGTAAGACTGTAAGCAACAGCATAGCAACCACTTAAGTGGCTTTATGAATACGGCCCCAGGACAAAGTTACTGAGTTGTGGAAGAAAAAGGGTGCAGATAGAATGAAGAATGCGATGGATTCAGTTACATGATCAGTGCTCCAGATAAGAAGGGGTAACAGGGATAATTTAGGGATAATTTTACTTACTTTTCAACAAAAACATACTTTGTGACCCCTCGTTAGAACCGTCTCGGTGAGACGGTGAGACGGTTCTAATGAGGGGTCACAATGTATGTTTTAGTTGAGAAATAAGAAAAATTATCTTTGAATTATCTCTGTTACCCCTTCTTATCTGGAGCACTGATGATGAAAACCATACAATTTCTCCTACGGAATTTTGATCTAGTAATGAAAAGTGAACTTTCAGAGCAACAGGATCAGAAATTTGATAAGCCTGATTTTATGCCCATCATACAAGTTCTTGCAGAGGAAAGTTCTTTTGACTTGATACAGCTCTCTGAATATCTAATGGAGAAGCAGAGCTCAGTTCAAGAATGTATTTTATTGACAGGTGTATTGATAATAGTCAGCTCTCTATATCTCAAACACTTCTGTCTCATAGTACCTTCTTAAAACAAAAAAATATAGTTTGGACACATTTCCATTGTGTATTTAAATTTCAGCTCCTTTATCTCAAATTACTGGTATCTCAAAGTAAATTTTCTGGGACCAGAAAATTTACTTTGGGATATCAGTAATTTGTGATGAATTTCGAGTGAGAGATCTCAAGGTTGACTGTATATGGTTTACGTATCTATAGATTCACACATTAGATCTACTTCAGTCAGGTGGTTTTAATGAGGGGCAAAAGTATGTGTGTTTATGGAGAAGTAAGTTGAGTATTTCAGACTGTGTCTGAGAGAGAAATGGTTAGAATAAATGAGCCGCGACGTGACAAAACCAACAATGTGGTTGTGCGCCTAGCGCAGACTCAGATCAGCCTGGGCATCCGCCCAGTCTGATCAGTCTTCCCAGTCCGCATGGAGGTAGCTTAGACCCTCAGCTACCCTTTAAGCGCTTAGCAAAGAGTCTGAGCAGACTGAGTGGATGCCTGGGCTGATCTGAGTCTGCGCTGGGCGCACAACCACATTGTTGGTTTTCACGTGTCGCGGCTCAAATATCCATACACAAAAGCATCATCCCCTGTCCTACATCTGCTGTGATAAAAACAGCTCCTGCCCTTCCATGGTCTAAGTAAGCTCAGTAGGTGGTGCCACAATGCTGAGTGCAGCATTTCCCATCAACCTAACTGACCACATGGATAATAAAAATATCCAGGAACTAGTATAAAGATGAATGGAAACACTTTCAGGGGAAGCAACTCTACCATTTTTGGTTACCTTCTTTCTTAGGGAGTTTGGGAAGAGCCTCATCCTCTAGATAGGGACATATAAAATCACAAAAGTTGTTCCTCATTATAAAAAGGGCTGAAAAACACAAAGGTATGCCCATACACCATATCAGCTGCCTTCAGCATATTTTTGATGCTCTGCAAAGTTGCCTGTAAGTCCTCATTCGGGCAGTAAATATGCTGGAATCTCTTAGTGTGTTCCACCGATTACTTTTTGGGGGCAATTTTGTGCTACCCAGTTCAAAAGTACTGTTGTCAGCCTGGTAGCAGTAGCGGCATCCACATTGGATGTTTAGATTATAGCTCTTCATCTGATGGTGGGAGCCAGTCTGTCCAGTGATAGGTCTTGTCTTTTGTGGAAGTGTTCTTTTTTTCAGTAGACTCTAACAGGCATCAGGTGGGTGAATGTACTGAACAAATTTGAATATGTTACTGCGTATTGCTTAAGTTGGACCTTTCAGGCTAACAGAATTTAGATGTGTTAGCTATATCTTTGGATCAGTTTTGAATTCCTACTTTCTACAGTAAATGAAAACATTCTAACAATAATGCATGCATCTAAGAGGACCAGTTCTGAAAATTTGAATCTACATCATTTTGCAAATTCGTTTTGGGAGACAGTTGGGACAAAAAAAGAAAGAAAAAAAGGCCCCATTTAAACCTGAAATGGGCACAAACTTCAGTTACATCAAATATCGGTAAACTATTTAGCAGTATAAAAATGGCATGTCAGTACTGTACGACTTTTATTGCATTATCTGTTATTCATTTCAGAAAGTTTTGCTTAGAATCCATTTGGCAGAACTTATTTTTAGCTCACCTGTACAAAAGTACAGAGAGCTATTGTTGTCACTTGGACGTCAGCATTGGCGTGGGCGTCATATTTTAAAGTTTTACGTTAAAGTTTTTTATGTGATGGGCAAGGCACTGCAGGCAAGCTATCCTGTACACAGACAGGTCTTGTTTGAGTAATTTTCTCAGAAAACAATCCATTTTGTTTTCAGTCAGTGGAGCTTTTTCCATATTAAAGTGTTAATTGGGTGAAATGCTGGAATGCAAAATTATATCATTTTACAAATATACAAGTTTTGCAGTACATGGATATTTAAATCAAGCTTGATCATCATGTTCCATTATGTTTTTCTGAGGAATTACAGGGGACTTGTAATTCAAAAGTCATGGCTTCATATCCACCTTTACTATGACTGTAACATTCTACTCGAGGTCTGGTCATATTGTCAGAGGGAATGATGCTCTGGACTTGTAAGATCCCTCTTATTTAAGTAGCAAACAGTAAGACTGATCACAGTGCACAAAGATGTGCAGGCTGGTCCCTTTCATTGCTGTTCTCACAAGGAAAAGGTACCTTATTTATTCTTATTAGAAAGGGGTGGGGAGTCCCTCCAAAGCGAACCCAAATACATGTATTAGAACTGTCTCATAACACTAATCATTGCCCGGTTGTTCAAAGCATCGGTAGCTTAACAACGTCTTTAGCACCTATAATTTTATGTATCACTGACTAATGATTTTGCTCAAAATATGAGAGATGCTTTTGCACTGCAAAAGCTTCTCACATTTTTATGGCAAAAAATGGCAGTGCTTTTTGGTGCAATTCATTTGAAAATGTATTGTCTGGTTAGCTAACAAAATTGTTAGTTTTGAACAGCCAGGTCCTGGATTTTGAGGGGTATTGTAAAAGAAAGTGCCATCCTACAGCAGGATTACACAAGATCCATATTTGGGGTCCATTCTTTACTAGAGTAACGCTGTCTTAGAGTGGAATAAATCTGGTACCTTTTTTCATGTCATGGTTCAAATATTGAATGTGTACTCTGTCTGTGCTTATTTTAGCCGTGACACAACAGAACAAAAATGTGTCATGTGCCCAGCAAAGACTCAGATAAGCCTGGCTGGGCATCTATCCAAGTTGATTAGAGTCTTCTCTGTAGAAATGGAGGTAGCTTAGACCCTTAGCTACCCTCTAAGACAAGCCAAGACTCTGATCAGACTGATCTGCCTTCGCTGGGTGCATATGCCACTTTGTTGGTTTTGTAGTGTCACGGCTTATTTCTTGATTTATGCGTGTTGAATTGAGCTCCAGGCAAGGTGGGGTTTTGAAGATAATTCTAAGATAATATTTCTCATTTCTCAACAAAAAACGTGACCACTCATTAGAACTGGTTGATAAGACAGTTATAATGAAGGGTCACAGCATATGTTTTAAAAATCATATGTGGTTACCCATCATTAGAACTGTCTCATTGAGATGGTTCTAATGAAAGATCACAACATATATTTTTATGCAGAAATATGGAAATTATATTTTTATGCAGAAATATGGAAATTTATCCTTAAATTATCCCTGCTACCGTTTATTTGGAGCTCTGTAATGAATGAATAATAAATTTGAGCCGCGACAAGACAAAACCAACAATGTGGTTGTGTGCCCAGCGCAGAGTCAGATCAGCCTGGGCATCCGCCCAATTTGATCAGACTCTTCGTTAAGTGCTCAAAAGGTAGCTAAGGGTCTAAGCTACCTTCATGCAGACAGCGAAGACTGATCAGACTGGGCGCATGCCCAGGCTGATCTGAGTCCGCGCTGGGCGCACAACCACATTGTTGGTTTTGTCGTGTCGCGGCTCAATTTTATTTGTTATAAGAATCATGTGAAAGTTGTCAGAAATTGTCCATTGTTTTTAACTCCAGTTTTATCTTACAAGTAATGCTTTTCTGTATGTGCTGTCAAATATATATATTAGCAACATCATGTGAAAAGGTACTTTGTAGCAGGTACCAACAGCCAAGACTGAGCAGAGAGTGGATCTGTACATTCTGATCCTTGCCTTCACTGTATATGTTCCCTAGGGTCTATAATATGTTCAAGCAGATTGGGAAAAGTGATCAGACTACACCGGTTGATCGGAGTGGTTATAAATCTGAGAAGCTGTGGTTTGACTTGCTGTTAAGGTGTCTGGGTACACTTCCATGTTTTACAGCCATTTTTCCAAAGGGAGCCAATTTTCATGACTTCCTGTTTACTTAGCAGGACCACCTAAACCTTCCCAAAATAGGGCTACTTTTAAAGGAAAGAATTATCTCCTAAAGGAGCAAATTCTTCCTTTAAAAGTTAACTTCTTCTGAGAAGAGAGGGGAGAAAAAAAAAGAAAAATGGCAGAGTTGCTTCCCCGGAAATTATACCCAATCACCTAAAGTACCTTTTGACATGGCACTGCTTGTATTTCTATCAGAATGCAATTTCTACAAGAGCCTGGTCGAATAAAGGGAACCCTGTAAAGTGGGAATCATCAGTAGAAGCTGAAATCTGTGTGCGAAAATTACCGTAAAAATTCTAAAAAAATTGGAACACCAAAAATAATTACCATAATTGTTCGTAAAATGGAACAGCTTTATTTTACGGTGCAGATATCCAAAGGATGCAACTGGAAACCTACACGGCTTACCAAACAGTGCAGAACCAGATCAGACTGCTCAGGAGCAGTCTGATCTGAGTCTGCAATGGTTGCGTAGACCTGTACATCCCGATACTTAGGATATTTATGGTAGGATAATTTTCCAATATTGTCCCATTTTATAGGTTTCCCCATTTTTGATGCAGGTCATTTCCATCAAAACCAAGTTTGGCATGTTATATATTTATTACATTGATAATAAAATGAAATAAAAACAAAATAATTTTGCAATATATGTAGTGTACTTTTTCCTGGCCAGTGAACCTTACAAGACCTAAATAGTACCCCCAGCATATGAAGTTTGGCAGGAGTTATTATCCTGCACCTAAGTCAGTCTGTCCCTGCATCCACAGCTTTGAAGAGCCATAATTAAGAATTCATTGAAACGAATTTCATGAAACTGGGGGATGGGGTGAGGGTCAGGGGTGCTGAGAAGAATAGGGTGAGCACTGGAAGACGAAGGCATCGGTGGTATTGCGCATTATTGCCCATGATAGATGCCATGAGCCGTAACTTAACATTCATTTATCAAACTAAATGAGTCGCCTTAATGTGGTGATGCATGTCAAATTTTGCTGGAATGGCTTCTGTTATAAGAGTTACTGCGTTTTAATCAATTTAAAATTCACAAGTCATCACAAAGAAACCAGTGAATGAAAGTACATGAAACCCTTAAGTATGTATCACCATTAGGTCGCTTTTACACGAGAAAGTTTCTATGACAAAGTAGGTTTGTCACAGAAAAAATTGCTCGTGTAAATGCCAAAATATGACAATGTTTCTTTTACAAATATATATAGTAAAGTTACTTCAATAAATTTGTCCGTGTAAACGGAGAACTTTGCTAAAGTTTATGTAACAAAGAACTTTGCTATAAGCATGGAAAATGGGACAAAGATATTGTTTCATTGCTGCAGGTAACTTTGACGAATAATATTTGGTCGTGTAAACACTGCAGCAAATATTTCATTGCCAAAGTTTATGTAACAAAGATTCTATGGCACATTTTCTTTAACAAATAATTTGCTCTGTGTAAACTCAAATGTTTGTCATATTTTCTTTGTTAAAGTTTCTGTGACATAGAAACTTTGCTCGTGTAAACGTGGCCTTACATGGAGGTGCACAGTAATGGCATCAGTAATGTACAGGTTGTGGCCCTTGAATCCATCAAACCTCTACCGTAAGGGCGCGTTTACACGAGCAAAGTTTCTATGTCACAGAAACTTTAACAAAGAAAGTATGACAAACATTTTGCGTTTACACGGAGCAAATTATTTGTTAAAGAAAATGTGCCATAGAATCTTTGTCACATAAACTTTGGCAATGAAATATTTGCTGCAGTGTTCACACGACCAAATATTATTCGTCAAAGTTACCTGCAGCGATGAAACAAAATCTTTGTCACATTTTCCACGCTTGTAGCAATGTTCTTTGTTACATAATCTTTAGCAAAGTTCTCCGTTTACAGGGACAAATTTAATTTATTGAAGTAACTTTACCATATATATTTGTCAAAGAAAAATTGTCATATTTTGGCATTTACAAGAGCAAATTTTTCTGTGACAAACCTACTTTGTCATAGAA
The DNA here is from genome assembly GCA_963989385.1 of Ctena decussata. NCBI lineage: Eukaryota > Metazoa > Mollusca > Bivalvia > Lucinida > Lucinidae > Ctena > Ctena decussata. The sequence goes on from OZ022506.1 coordinate 22,613,825, forward strand.
ACTTTGGTCGTGTAAACGCGCCCTAACTGAGTAACAAAACTTCATTTTGTCAAGTTTTGTTGGAACCTTAATTAGTTTCCTTTAACCAATTTAAAATCAACTGAGCCATAACCGACCAATGAACCTTGAAATATAAATACGTATCACCATAATAGAGCAGTGCACGAGCGTTACCTTTATGTGCCTTTGGTGCCTGGTAACGTTAAAAAACCAATGGACAGCAGTGCACATCAAGTTTAGTCAGAATGGTATCAGTAATGCATGAGTTATTGCCCTACAACTGCTTCAAAATAACAGTGAAGCTGTATGTTTCCAATGAAGGAAATTACTAATATAAATTGAATATAAATATGTAACGGAGAAATTCCTCGTCTTGCTGTCAAATTAATAGTAGTTACCGGTACTTAAAGCCTGCAGCCTGACTATACCTTGATCCAAAAGAAATGTCAGGGCGGGGCTATCTTTATACCTTCCACTAGACTTTTCCATTGTACAAAAAGGAGCACGGGACATACACGCTGCTCACTCACCGGTAACAAAAATTGCTCCGCTGTAACAAAACGTACTATTCTAATGTAACGTTATGCAACACCTGGACATGCCGTATAGAAGCACGTGGCTAGCCATATTATCTGTCCAAGTACAACATCAGTCAAAAAGGGAAGACTGATCGGATGCGCAGGCTGATCTGACTATTTCCTTTTCGCGCATTAATTATGTCCCCCACCATGGGGGGGGACATATTGTTTTTGGTGTGGATCCTCGGCGTCGGCGTAGCTTCTTGTCTGCACTCTATCTCCTGCATGGATTTTGACCAAACTGGCACAGATACATTACTGGGAGGGGGGAAAACTGATTAGATTTTGGTGACCTTGACCTTATTTTCAAGGTCACAGGAGGTCAAAGAAGGGTGAAAAATAGCTTGTCTGCACCATAACTCCTGAAGAAATTGATGGATTTTTACCAAACTGGCACAGATATATCACTGGGAGATGGCAAAGAACTGATCAGATTTTGGTGACCTTGACCCTATTTTCAAAGTCACAGGAGGTCAAAGAGTGTTGAAAAATGCCTTGTCTGCGCCATAACTCCTGAAGGAATTAATGGATTTTTACAAAACTGGCACAGATATATGACTGGGAGATGGCAAAGAACTGGTTAGATTTTGGTGACCATGACCCCTTTTTCAAGGTCACAGGAGGTCAAAGCGTGTTGAAAAAAACCTTGTCTGCACCATATCTCCTGAATTGATGGATTTTTACAACAAATTGGCACAGATATATCACTGGGAGATGGCAAAGAACTGATTAGATTTTGGTGACCTTGACCTCATTTTCAAGGTCGCAGGAGGTCAAAGAGTGTTGAAAAATGCCTTGTCCGCACAATATCTCATGAATGGATAGATGGATTTGAATCAAACTGCCATAGATTCATCACTGGGAGATGGCAAAGAACTGATTAGATTTTGGTGACCTTGACCCCATTTTCAAGGTCACAGGAGGTCAAAGAGTGTTGAAAATACCTTGTCTGCACAATATCTCCTGAATGGATAGATGGATTTGAACCAAACTTGCATAGATATATCACTGGGAGATGGCAAAGAACTGATTAGATTTTGGTGACCTTGACCCCATTTTCAATGTCACAGGAGGTCAAAGAGTGTTGAAAAATACCTTGTCTGCACAGTATCTCCTGAATGGACTGATGGATTTGAAACAAACTTGCATAGATATATCACTGGGAGATGGCAAAAAAGTGATTAAATTTTTGTGACCTTGACCTCATTTTCAAGGTCACAGGCGGTCAAAGAATATGTCTGTACCATATCTCCTGAATGGATGGATGGATTTGAATCAAACTGTCACAGATACATCACTGGGAGATGGAAAAGAAGTGATTAAAATTTTGGTGACCTTGACCCCATTTTCAAGGTCACAGGAGGTCTTAACTTGACAGCGTTTAGGGAAAATGATACTGCTGGGAAAGCGCAGGTGGGGGGGAGGGGGCATCTGTTTTTGTCAAAAAACATTTCTAGTCAAGGCATCTTTTCACGCCACACCTATCATGTACTTTTATAGGCTACCAGATCAGCTGCGAGGATGCGCAGACTGGCCTGAGTCTTGTTTGTTCACACCTTTCATTAGTTACCTTTTTTCGGTAACGAAATACGGGCAAACCTGCTTATGTGGTCACCTCTATTAAGGGTCACCTGCCTTTAGAAGCCACCTTTTTGGGGGTCTACAATGCAAACGAACATGCGTGTAAGGGGTCATACGAAGCAACCATTTTTAGTTCCCTTAGATGAGACCTTCAGACAGGTTTGAATGAAATTTGAAAAAAAAAAATGCAAAACGTTGCTATAGACTGCGAAACCCAATATGGCTGATTCGAATGCACATGCTATACGTGCCTTTTTTTCTTGGTACGTGCACATCCCGGACTCCTGATCATGACCATACGGACTGTGTGGCCAAATTCACTATTCGTCGTGATCCAAAACTTGTCTATGTGAACGGCGACGACTCGTCCCATGATCCATTGAGTTTCTATTTGAACATACATGGCATTAGGTACACTTTTCCAAGAGACAAAGCTCATAGAATGTGATATGCATGAATTCATCCCCTACATAACAAAAAAGAAGCTGATTATTATACTGGGAGGATGTGCAGGCTTATCTGAGTCTTCACTGTTACACTGATCAATGATTTGGTTAACGCCATTGTTTTCAGATTAATGCCTAGACGTTAATAAGACGTTTTTCAACCTGGCTCTTGGCAGTTTACACTCTAAGAATTTAGCTTAGTTTCAATATGAATTCGCGAAATGACTCATTTTGCGAGCCAACAGAGATTCGCGAATATAAGCAAAAATAAATTGTCGTGTGTATTTACTAGTAGCGTGTGCCCGACTTTTGCACTATGCTGACTCTTATTGTAAGGTTTTGATTACATGATGTTCTAACTGGGCCTTGGCGGAGCAGTCCGCTAAGACATGGCTCTTCGAGTTCAAATCCCGCTACCGTAAATGGTACTCCAGTGCACGCACTTTAAGAAATTCACCGCCTTTCTTATATTGCTTGTATTAACATAGATAGTCTCTCAAATATGACAGTAAATGTGGTGACATGAGATAAAATACCAATGAGTTATGATTAGTGAACTTGAACAAGCGTGCAAAACTTATTCCACCGAATCTTCTGGTGGGCTGATCGAATTTGACAGATATTGGCAGCGCATATTTGTCACCGCCCTGACATTTCTTTTGGATCAAGGTATACAAGGGCGGCATTCATCTCGAATCCGGATACACCAGCGTGTGTGGTATGCAATATAAGAGTGATATATAGAGAATACCATGTTAGTGTTTTTTGATATCAAGTTTATCAGGCGAGACCAGAAACAGCGTAGGAATGGCGAGGCTTGCCGAGCCAGTCCGACGTGTTTCTGGTCGAGCCTGATAAACTTGATATCAGAAGACACTTACATGGTTTTCTATTTATCATGCATCATTACAATATTTTCAGTTGTAAAGAGCGTCAAACAAACGACAAGTAAATGCAATCTTGTTTGCACTTTTTGACGTCGCGAATGCGTTATGACGTAAGTCGGTGACGTCATTTGACCAATCGAACGTTGTTATCACGGCCAACGTCAGTTTGTAGCCAATCGTCTTCTGAGATCGCTTCTGTAGGCATCGCCTGATAACATTCGCGCAAGCGCAGTTCTGCAGTGACATGATATCACATGTTATCATACCCCTGTAATCAGGTGAATTTTACAGCATATGCATGATAAATTGCGGCATTTCCTGCTTGATTGTACCTCTTTTGATCCTGTTAGAAGCAGATTGCGCAGTTGTGTCGACACAGTAATATAGACCGATTCGGTTAGAAACTTTTCTGACTCAGTTCTAGCAGTTGTTGGACGCAATAATATAGACTAACTCTAAAGACATTTTGCTATCGCCTATCGCTTGAGAAGACATTTTGAAATCGCCAACTGCTTTTGAAGCGGTACCTAATATCATGTACAATATCTAGAGAAGAAATGTTACTCTCTCCTTTCCGAAAGTTACAAAAGATTACTCTGTTCCCAAGATGGATAATTTTCTGCAGGTTGTTGGTCGGTTGTCTTGGGTTTAATGACCCTTTGAGACAGTATTTCAGTCTATATCGGGCCGTCTCCCAATGAAAGGGAGAAAGAAGAGAGAACTGATAGACGAGAGAAAAAATGTCCAAACAACCCCCACCCGCACCTACTGCAAGCACAGTAGGTCCTTGCCCTACTACGTGGGGTGATCATTAAGTAATGGAAACACCTTTGTAGATTAGTTGATTTTATACAGAAATAGGCATCCTTCATGTAACACCAAAGAGTGTCTTTTAAGCTTTCGAATCCATGTTTGAGATCAAAATTTTAACGTGTTACCATAGCAACACATGACGTCACGTTCATGCCGGGTACCATTTGTGAATTTTTTCGACGTCATTTTGGTAAGGAGGTGTTTTTATTATGCTCTTTATGTGCAATATGTAAAGAGATATTGAAAATTTAGGAACACCTTCCGTTAAAGTTAGGTTTTGGCTTTAAGTATCACACATAATGATTGTAAATGAAAATGTTCTGAAATCTGGCATGACTTAAAGCTAAAGCAGGGGTTGAAATAATTGATTTTTAGGGAGTTCGACATTTTATTCCGTAAATTCCAGTATTACGCTAAAGTTAATTGATCAGTTATCAAGTACAGGATATTTTTGGTTCTTTCTGCTATACAATTATCCCAGGACATTGCTTGTCAAAATGCAATGACGTCACAATTCTGGTCCCTATGGCTTAAAATCGGCGAAAAACGTCAAATTTTGCTCAATCTGAAGTCTTTCACGGTCTGTATTTCGGCCGTGTTTGAGTGCAAGGTTTGAATACTTATATATTTCTTTAAGTATCTGAGACTTGCATCAAGCCATTACACAATCACAAACATTTATCCATTCTTTGTTACTTATCAACAGTAAATATACATGAAAATATGCAAAAATTTAGCCTAGACTAAACCCTCAGAAGTTTAAGGCATCGTTGCCATGGCAACGATAGTTCTAAAAAGTACTTTAGAACTTAATTATATGTCATATGTTTGCTTCTTAGGTCTTATATATCTGGAGTACTGTTTTTATACATAGCTAATGAAATAAATGCTAGTTTCCATTATTTAATGATCACCCCTCGTAATATCCAAGCCAGTAGGACGCCCCGGCACTGGAAGTTATAACCAGCACCATCGCACCACCCAACGACCCTTTAATTTTCTGCAGAGACAAAGTCCCAGGGACTTTACACTGACTTACATGACAGTGAAAAGCTTGTCTGCAGGCTAGAAGCTACATTTTCAAGGCCTTTTGCTGAAACTTTATTAAGACCCTATGCACCTGATTCTCCCAGTATCAAATTAATGATCTTTTTCCAGTTCCGATTAAATTTAAATTTGCCAGTTAACTAACTTTAATGCAACTTGACACTACGAGGGTAGGTCAAAAAGCTCACAGAACGAGGTATATATTGCGGAAGCAGAATATACATTGTACTATTACTTTTCAATATAGTCCCCATTTACCTCAATGCACCTAGCCCACTTCCTTCAGACTGTCTAGGCCCCGCCCATCGGGGCCTGCGAAATAGATGGATTACCAAGTGCTTCTGCGGCAGATCTGCTAGTTGCTGTAGAAGACCAAAGTGTCTTATCTCAGGTCGGGTAAAAGTCAAACAAATTTGGAGGCAACGTCTCGATATGACTGACCTATTGTTTATTGGACACAACAACAACAAAATCAGACCGTTGAATGGACTTCCGTAGCCTAACGGAGAAGAGCACTTACTCTTGAGCATCAGGTATCTCACCGCTGTGCTCCAGCCTCGGACGCGCAAAATTCTGCTTGCGGAAGATCAGGTGGTCCCACGTAAGCTCCGGTTTCGCCTACCTGTACTGTTCACGAAAAATACTGTAAAACTCTTATATACGGCGGCAGCAAAATTTTTCCCGTTGAACTGCACTGCGTGAATACAAGCCAACTCAAAATGCTTCTCTTGTTTGTAAATTTACAATGGAAATTAACCGAAAACAGACGCAGATATTCAAAACTTTCTCTTTTTTTTCAGTGTAGATCTACTTTCGATTTCTACGTATAGGTTAGTGTTTGCCCCAGATAATGAACCAATCAGATCACCCGAATTTTCAAATTTTCAATAGAGTTTTTGGTGTAGACTCATCACTTATCCATGAAGAGAGTCTTCACCAATAAATCTACTGAAGACTTGAAAATTCAAGTGATCAGAAATGTACAGTCTTCTGTGGCTTGTCACGTCTAAAAATAGCTTTCAACATGACAGGTCAAATTGATTAGAAGTCGATGTAGATTTCTCGAATGAGCGTTTTTTTCTCATTACAGAGGAAGAGATGGAGGGAGTATTTGGCAGTATTCTCCATAAAAAGTATTTTATGGTTACTCGTTAGAACCACCTCGACGAGGCGGTTCTATGGCTATCCATAACATTATTTTTAAAATAAACACATATTGTAAAAACATGTGGATACTTATTAGAATCGCCTCGATGAGGCAGTTCTATGGGTACCCACAGCATTGTTTTAAAGATATTTGTTAGAGTTGCCTCGAAAAGGCAGTTCTAATGAATATCCACAACATACGTTTTTCATGGAGAAATAAAGATTCACAAAATACTCCTCTTATATGTTCCTCTGTAATAAGATGCATCTCGTAACACAAATCAAATAACTGATTTGTGTAATGAGAAGAAAATAATCCTCATTCAACAAAGAAAATTCAAAGTGACCAGCCATGTTTGAGCTCCAAAAACTGAATGAATGGGAATGTGCAAAGTCATCTGAACACAAATAATTATAAATGACAACATGACAATCACTCTAGAAGCGGTATTCTAATTATGCTCCTCCTCTCCAAGCTAAATGACAGCATGACAAAAACTTTAAAAACAGTATTCTAATTAAGCCCCTCCTCTCCAAGCTATTTTGGGACTGTCATGATATTGCATCATGTTTTGACATTGCATCATTACTATACTCGCTACGCTCGCTTCAGGTTCTTAATTGCGAAGATTTCTCTTCATAGCCTCTAACCGGCTTAGTGTTTGCCCCAGATAATTAACTGATCCTGGTCTGCCCTGTTTTCCAACATCTTTCAGAAAATCCTTGTTTGAGAGATATTTTGTTTAAAAACAAATAAAAATAAAGAAATAGTAATGATAAATGAAAAAAAAAAAAAACACCAAAAATGACCACTCTCCAATGTACTTTGATTATAGTAATGATGCAATGTCAAAACATGATGCAATATCATGACAGTCCCAAAATAGCTTGGAGAGGAGGGGCTTAATTAGAATACTGTTTTTAAAGTTTTTGTCATGCTGTCATTTAGCTTGGAGAGGAGGAGCATAATTAGAATACCGCTTCTAGAGTGATTGTCATGTTGTCATTTATAATTATTTGTGTTCAGATGACTTTGCACATTCCCATTCATTCAGTTTTTGGAGCTCAAACATGGCTGGTCACTTTGAATTTTCTTTGTTGAATGAGGATTATTTTCTTCTCATTACACAAATCAGTTATTTGATTTGTGTTACGAGATGCATCTTATTACAGAGGAACATATAAGAGGAGTATTTTGTGAATCTTTATTTCTCCATGAAAAACGTATGTTGTGGATATTCATTAGAACTGCCTTTTCGAGGCAACTCTAACAAATATCTTTAAAACAATGCTGTGGGTACCCATAGAACTGCCTCATCGAGGCGATTCTAATAAGTATCCACATGTTTTTACAATATGTGTTTATTTTAAAAATAATGTTATGGATAGCCATAGAACCGCCTCGTCGAGGTGGTTCTAACGAGTAACCATAAAATACTTTTTATGGAGAATACTGCCAAATACTCCCTCCATCTGTTCCTCTGTAATGAGAAAAAAACGCTCATTCGAGAAATCTACATCGACTTCTAATCAATTTGACCTGTCATGTTGAAAGCTATTTTTAGACGTGACAAGCCACAGAAGACTGTACATTTCTGATCACTTGAATTTTCAAGTCTTCAGTAGATTTATTGGTGAAGACTCTCTTCATGGATAAGTGATGAGTCTACACCAAAAACTCTATTGAAAATTTGAAAATTCGGGTGATCTGATTGGTTCATTATCTGGGGCAAACACTAATTGCGGTTTAATACACACAAACAAACATTGGATCATGTTGGTAACTGTTTTGGAATCAGGTCAATCTCAAGACTGACCGCGGTCCATTTTGGAATTCCAAATTGGACAGCTCAATCTTGAGATAGGTCAAAATTACGGTTGCGGGTGCCTACTGACTTAGCTCATTTGGGTCATAATCATGATGGTTATTGTCAACTCTTCACAAAGAGACATATTACAAAACACACTTCCATTTAGTCCGCGCCGATTATCTTTTTTTATAAAGATCTTTCTTGTTTAATTTTTTTTTACACATGTGAAACTCTTGTATCTTGTTGAAAACTCAATTAGGGCCCAGCCAGACGAAGTCTGAGGAGTTTTATTGTAATCACATTGTCCGTCCGTCTGTTCGTCTGTCCGTCCGTCATGGTTTCATGTCCGCTCCATAACCCTGAAACCATTTGAGATATTTTCACGAAACTTGGTACAAATGTAAACGATCATCAGACGATGTGCAGAGAATAAAAACGTAACTCTATCTTCATTTTTACTGAATTATCATTATGCCCCTTTGTAATTGTACATACAGAACTCGTGTCCGCTCCATAACTCTGAAACGGTTTGAGATATTTGCATGAAACTTGTAACAATGTAAAACATAATCAGACAATGTGAAGAAAGCAAGGACCGTAATACCACCTACATTTTTAACGGAATTATTCCCCTTTGTAATTTTCAGTACAGAAATCTAGTCCGCTCTATAACTTTAAAGTTCTCAGAGATATTGTAATGAAAGTTTGTACAAACATAAAGCATTCTCAGACAATGTGCAGAGAATAAGAACCATAACTTGATTTACATTTTTCCGGATTAATTTAAGTATAGAAATCATGTCTGCTCTACAGTATAGCTTTTATTTTCATGAAATTTTGTACAAATATAAAGCACTGTCATAAGATGTGCAAAGAATAAGAACTGTAACGTCGTCTACATTTTATACAGAATTATGCCCCTTTGTACTTTTCAGAAATGAAATCGTGTCCAATCTATAATTTTAAATGTGCAAAAATGGTAACTCCAGTTTCCTGCTTCACAGAGTTGTTGCCCTTGTTTTAACAAGTCAAGATTTTGTATTTGCACATATCTTAATGAATCTATAAGAGGCTTTCTTCCAAACAACATATTAAATATGAAGGAACAACATGATACTAGAAAGCTGTTATTATTTTATTATTATTTCCGGTTGAGTAACTAGGACTTAAATGCCGTCAACAGTCCCATAAAGGCGGGACCTATTAGTTACCATGTATCTAGTTTATTCTGTGACTATATAGTATGACGTTGTGACTAGTTTATATTTGTGATTACCATTTATCTTATTAAATCACCCAACTTCTCACTTTCATCAGTGTAGTTTCATCTTGTACTTAGATTGATTGATTGTTTTGTTGCTTAACGTCCACGTTAAAGAGCTATGGTCATGTCGGGACGGTCAGTTAACATAACCACACTATTCCTGGGCAAGCTTAGACCTCCTAAGCGGTTAACCAGTACTAAGTGCACATACTTTCGCCAGTAACAGACAACTACCCTCCTTGTACTTAGAAGTATGTACAAAGAAACATTTATTTCAATTTACCCAATGCACGTACGGTTCATTTCTTTCATCTACATTTTCCATTGCAGTTTGTATGTTATTTCAGAAGATGCATCCCACTTATATATGATGTAAAATGTTGATTGTTTAGGAGATGTCATTGATAAAATAAACTTTCTGTCAAACCACACCTTATCACTGTGTAACGTTTCTGTTTTGATGCTTATATAATATAAATATTATTTAAACCAAAATGATTTTTTATTTCACTTAAATATGAAAATATGTCTTCTGCAAGCTCAGAGAGATAAGCATACTGTAAACTGTCATTGATACAATATTTTAGTCCTGCCATAGAATAATATGTGCCTTATGACACGTGGAATTAGCGATGCTTAAGATCAGTCTGCGCAACCACACGGTATGACCAGACTCATCAATATTTGGCTCAAGAACGATAAGACCTTAAATAAGACTAAAGCGTCCTGCAAATAATCGGATGTCCAGATTGATCTAACACGCGCTCTTTTATGGTGAATGGGTATACTTTCAAGGGAAGCGACTCGATCATTTTTTGCCTCCCTTAGTAATGGGATCAACTCTGAAAGGTAAGACTTTGGTCCCTTAAGAACAAAGGTTTAAGGGAGCAAAGTATTTCCTTTAAGAGCAGACCCCATTCCGGATTGATTTCTCTGTCCAGGGAAGTGAACAGGAAGTCATAGAAGCTGTTTCCCTTCATGAAAATGGCGGAAAACATGGGAGTGTAACCATACACCTTAGCCTAAGCACAGGCGCTTGAAGTTCTATGCTCATAAAAAATCCCTCAAAGCCCTTTGACCTTGACGCAGTCTATAGGTAAGAAATGACTCATACCTGGATGATTAGCGGCAGCATTGAGCATAAAACTTCAAGCGCGTGTGGCCTAAGTAAGTCTTAGGAAAAGAAAATGTGAAGTTGTCACTCGAACAGAGAAGGCGGAGATCAGTTTGTGTGGGAGCGCAGTTAAGATGACCTCTGCTACCTATGTACTTTCTATAACGGAAACATACATAATATATGGAGGCAAAAAGCAGAGCCACTCGGATCAGAATGCGAAGATCTATATGAAGCTGGTACTGTCTCTGAGCTCTTTAGCCTTGGCTTCGTATGTTTTCTCATGCTTTTTTTTGGTTTAAAAAAACCTGTCAATTAAGTCTGCAAAGGATTCTTTGCGATAAGGCCATGCATATAACAAATTTGATTATTTGGTTAAGAGCGCACACAGTCGCTCCTCCTGCAATTGCAGAATTAAGAATGAGCACGTTCGGCATAGTTACTTGGGTACACCAGAACAATACCCAGCTATTCCTCTGGCTACTCGGAAATATGTATAATACATATATCTTCGTGTAGCGCGAGGAATACCTGTATTTTGCTCGGGTTTGCCCAACGTGCCCAGTGAGCCAAAGCCGGCGTTACGTGTACAAGTAACTTGAGTGTCTAGATTTTATTTCCATTACATCAGCTGCATATTTATACTAAGTTGTTGTACAATAGAAGAGAGTCCCGGTAGCTCACTAGGTTAAACGCTGGCCTACTGGCCTAGCGATTCCGGGATCGATTTCCCTGGAGGTGGAAATCATTTCAACCGTAAACGGAGTTCATTATCACCTTTCCATCGTGCTTATATGACGGAAATACTAAAGCGACGTAAACTAGTAAGTCATCCATCCATCCATTGTACAACAGGACTGCAGAAGTTCGGCAAAATTAATGAATGGCTTTTAATTACTTTTCATCACAGACACATGTAGCGCTTTCACGGGAAACCATTACTCTTTATCTTTATAATTTGCGTCACTGACTCATGCTGAAAACCGTATTCTTTCATACAAGTAGGTTCCGTTAGAATCCATTCATGACAGCAAACAGGAACAGCACTGCATAGTAGATTCAGGCATAATTTCTATTTTCGCATTTAGTATTCCGTTCAGTAATCCAGAATACAGTGAATGATTATTTGAAAATTAAACTGACGTAACGTTTTTAAACATGCGTCATGCAGAGCATAATAACCGTGATGGCCGCCACTGGTTCAGTACGTGCGTGTTCTGCTGCTTGGTAGTGACCTATTTCGAGGACCTGTCACAGGCACATGTAAAACTGCAATTAAAAAATAGCGACATTTACCTCTAGTCCGTTAGAAAGTGCCGAAGTAAATGATTTCTTATATAATTTTGATCCAATCTTTATGAAACTTGAATGTTAGTCTTTATAAAATCTAGGCCAAGTTTGAAACTGTGTCATGTGGGGTCAAAAACTAGGTCACTAGATAAAATATTAGAAAAAACTTGTGTATGCTCTAGAGGTCAGAGTTTTGATTTAATCTTCATCAGACTTTGTCAGAATGTTTATCCTCACAATATTTAGGCGAAGTTTGAAACTGGGTTATGTCCCATCAAAAACCAAGTCACCATGTCAAATCTTAGAAAAACCCTGTGTACACCCTAGAGGGCACATTTTTTATCCAATCTTTTTGAAACTTTGTCAGAATGTTTATCGTTACAATAGCTAGACCAAATTTGAAAGTTGGTCATGTCCGGTTAAAAACTAGGTCACTAGGTCAAATAATAGAAAGACCTTGTGTAAGCTCTAGAGGGCACATTTTTGATCCAATCTAAATGAAACTTTGTCAGAATGTTTATCCTAACAATATCTAGGCCAAGTTTGAAAGTGGGTCATGTCGGGTCAGAAATAAGGTCACAGGGTCAAATCTTAGAAAAACCTTGTGTACACTCTAGAGGGCACAGTTTTGATCCAATCTTAATGAAACTTTATCAGATGTTTATCCTCACAATATCTAGGCGAAACTCACAATATCTAGGCCAAATTTGAAAGTGGGTCATGTCTGGTCAAAAACCAGGTCACTAGGTCAAATCTTAGGAAAATCTTGTGTACGCTCTAGAGGGCACTGTTTTGATCCAATCTAAATGAAACTTTGTCAGAATGTTCATCCTCACAAAATCTAGGCCAAAGTTGAAAGCGGATCAAGTCGGGTCAAAATCAGATCTCTAAGTCAAATATTAGAAAAAAACTTGTGTACGCTCTAGAGATCACAGTTTTGATCCAATCTTTATGAAACTTAGTCAGAATGTTTATCCTCAGAATGTTTATCCTCACAATATTTAGGCGAAGTTTGAAACTGGGCTATGTCCCATCAAAAACAGGTCACCAGGTCAAATCTAAGAAAAACCTTGTGTACACCCTAGAGGGCACAGTTTTGATCCAATCTTTTTGAAACTTTGTCAAAATTTTTATCGTTACAATATCTAGACCAAGTTTGAAAGTGGGTCATGTCCGTCCAAAAACTAGGTCAGTAGGTCAAATAATAGAAAGACCTTGTGTAAGCTCTAGAGGGCACAGTTTTGATCCAATCTAAATGAAACTTTCAGAATGTTTATCCTAACAATATCTAGGCCAAGATCGAAACGTCGTCATATCGGGTCAAAAATAAGGTCACAGGGTCAAATCTTAGAAAAACCTTGTGTACTCTCTAGAGGGCACAGCTTTGATCCAAGCATAATGAAACTTTGTCAGAATGTTTATCCTCACAATATCTAGGCCAAGATTAAGATTGGGTCATGTTGGATCAAAAACCGGGTCACTAGGTAAAATCTTGGAAATCTTTTTGAAACTTTGTCAGAATGTTTATCGTTACAATATCTAGGCCAAGTTTAAACGTTGGTTATGTCGGGTAAAAAACTAGGTCACTAGGTCAAATATTAGAAAAACCGTGTGTAAGCTCTAGAGGACACAGTTTTGATCAAATATTAATGAAACTTTGTCAGAATATTTACCAACATAATATCTAGGATAAGGTTGGAACTGGGTCATGTCGGGTCAAAAATAAGGTCACAGGGTCAAATCTTAGAAAAACCTTGTGTACACTCTAGAGGTCACAGTTTTAATCCAATCTTCATGAAACTTAGTCAGAATGTTTATCCTTACAATATCTAGGCTAAGTTTGAACGTGGGTCATGTTGGATTAAAAACCAGGTCATTAGGTCAAGTCTTAGAAAAACCTTGGGTACCCTCTTGAAGTCACTGTTTTGATCCAATTTTTTTTGAAACTTTGTCAGAATGTTTATCCTCACAATATCTAGGCCAAGTTTGAAAGTGGGTCATGTCGGATCAAGAACAAGATCACTAGGTCAAATATTAGAAAAACCTTGTGTACGCTCTTGAGGTCAAAGTTTTGATCCAATCTTCTTGAAACTGTCAGAATGATTACAGTCACAACATCTAGGCCAAATTTGAAACTGGGTCATGTCGGGTGAAAAACTAGGTCAATAGGTCAAATCTTAGAAAAACCTTGTGAGCACCCTGGAGGCCACAGTTTTGTTGCTGAGCCCGCTTGTGGTGAGCGAGACATAGTTGTTACAACTTCAGTTCGATGTTAGTGCGTGCATCTGTGCGTTAGTGCGTCCGTCCGGATTGCATTTGTCCGGGCCATAACTTCTGCATTTGTAGATGGTTTCAAAATAAAATGACACAATTGTTCTTCTTGATGAGTAGAAGTGCCATTTGAAACATTTATTCAGGTAGGTCCAAGGTCAGGGTCACACTTGAAGGTCAAATGATATAATGGTCATGTGCGTCCGTCCAGACTGGATTTGTCCGGGCCATAACTTCTGCATTTGCAGATGGATTCCAAAATAATTTGGCACAATTGTTCTCCTTGATGAGTAGAAGTGCCATTTGAAACATTTATTAAGGTAGGTCCAAGGTCAAGGTCACACTTGAAGGTCTAATGATGAAATGGCCATAAATTGAGCTTGTCCGAGCCATTACTTCTACATTTATGCATGGATTTCCTTGATGAGTAGGAGTGCCATTTGAAACATCTATTCGGGTAGGTCTAAGGTCAAGGTCACACTTGAAGGTCAAATGATAAAATGGCCATAAATTGAGCTTGTCCGAGCCATTCTACATTTATGCATGGATTTCAAAATAATTTGGCACAATTGTTCTCCTTGATGAGTGGAAATGCTATTTGAAACATTTGTTCAGGTAGGTCCAATGTCAAGGTCACACTTGAAGGTCAAATGATAAAAGGGCCATAAATTGAGCTTGTCCGAGTCATTACTTCTACATTTATGCACGGATTTCCACATTATTTGACAGAATTGTTCTCCTTGTTGAGTCAAAGTAACATTTGAAACATTTGTTCAGGTAGGTCCAAGGTCAAGGTCACTCTTGAAGGTCAAATGATAAACTGGTCATAAATTGAGCTAGTCTGAGCCATTACCTCTACATTCATGCATGGATTTCAAAAAAGTTTTGTACAATTGTTCTCCTTGATGAGTAGAAGTGCCATTTGAAACATTTAATTAGGAAGGTCAAGGTCGCACTTGAAGGTCAAATGATAAAATTGTCATAAGCTGAGCTTGGCTCAGCCATTATTCTACATTTACGCATGGAATTCAAAATAATTTTGCACAATTGTTCTTCTTGATAGTGGAAGTGTCAAGTGATGTATTTGTTATCACGATCACACTTGAAGGTCAGAAAATATAATTTTCATAAATAGAGCTTGTCTAGGTCTTCACTTCTACCTATTTGTGAAAATGTAAAAAAAGAAGAAATATGCTGTCTAAACAATCCGTTGTTTGGCTTCTTTCTAGAGTGAAATAGTAACTTAGTTTTTACATAAATATAGGTCACTATCGCAAACAGCGGGCTCGACAAGTTGTCTCTGGACAACCTTCTAGTTGCAATCTTCATGAAACTTTGTGAGAATGTTTATATTTATAGCATCTAGGTCAGATTTGAAACTGGGCCATGTCGGGTCAAAAATAAGGTCACGGGGTCAAATCTTAGAAAAACCTTGTGTACACTCTAGAGGTCACAGTTTTAATCCAAATTTCATGAAAGTTTGCTAGAATGTTCATCTCCATAAAAACTAGGATAAGATTGAAAATGGATATTGTCTGATAAAAAACTAGGTCACTAGGTCAAATCTTAGAAAGACCTTGTGTACACTCTACATAGCACAGTTTTTATTCAATCTTCATGAAACTTTGCCAGAATGTTTATCGTCATAATATCTCAAATAGATTTGAAACTGGGTCATGTCGGATCAAAAAGTTGGTCACTAGGTCAAATCTTAGAACAAACCCTTTTGTACACTTTGTCAGAATGTTTATCTCAATTACATCTAGGTTAACTTTGAAACGGAGTCATGTCAGGTCAAAAAAAAGATCACAGGGTCAAATCTTAGGAAAACCTAACATACATTCTAGAGGGCACAGTTTTGATCCAGTCTTCATGAAACTTTGGCAGAATGTTTTTCATCATAAAATCTAGGCCATGATTGAAACTAAGTATTGTCTGGTCAAAAACTAGGTCACTAGGTCAAAACTTAGGAAAACCTTGTGTACACTCTAGAGGGCACAGTTTTGATCCAATCTTCATGAAACTTTGTCAGAATGTTTATCTCATTGAAATCTAGATCAAGAGTGCACTTGGGTTATGTCGATAAGGTCACTATTTCATATCTGAGGAAAACCTTACGTACATTCCATAGGACACAGTTTTGATTCAATCTTCATGAAACTTTATCAGAATGTTTTTCTCACTGAAATTCAGGTAAAGATTGAAATCGGGTCATTTTGGGTTAAAAACAAGATCACTAGGTCAAGTCTTAGAAAACCCTTGTTTACGCAATAGAGGCTTCATTTTCCATTGAAACTTCGTCGGAATGTTTATTTGAATAATATCCAGCTTATGTTTGAATATGGGTTATATTGGTTCAAAAACTAGGTCACTAGGTCGATTGGCCAACTGCAATGAAACTTGGTATATGGCATTGGGGACTCGGTCCCATCATAGTTTCTTCATATTATGAGTGAGTGAGTTAACTCATGTTTTAACGTCCAACCAACAACTAGGTCATACGGAGACAGGACCGCAGTTTAAAGTCTCATCCAAAGGACCGCAGATGAGGGCGATCCATCTTGGTCATCCAGCGTGTTATCCACTACACTACCACGGCTCCTTTCAAATTATGACACTGGGTTGACCATGACCTATTTCATGCCAAGGTCAGTAAGATAACTCTAATATTCTTGGTGCACATGATACTCAGGTGAGCCATTCGGGGCCACCATGGCCCTCTTGTTTTCTTTTCCATCTTTAGGAAGTCAGATGAATATCTTGTTAACAAAATATCTCAAAAAGTATTTGAGCTATGGCATTGATATTTGGTATACTTGTTGGCTATGAAGACTAACAGATGAACTCATCGGAAAATTCCGTAAAATTTTGATGGAGTTATAGCCCTTTGTTTTTATATTTGGCATTTTTAAGTGCACCTTGCGAGTGCAAAGGAGGTTTTACGCTATACCCCCGGCGTCGTAGTCCAAGTATGCGATAGTGTTAGCGTTGGCGTTAGTGTTATGATAACATTGATGTTTAACTTAATGTTTAGAGCTGCAGGGTCTGTAACTTTCAATATTTTATTTCTAGAATTAATGTTTCTAATTTTCAAGAATACAATAATATAGCTTTGACTGGGATAAAATTTCACTAGGCTCGTAAACCTTAACAAATTATCACAACCAAAATAACAGCATTTAGGTAAACAATCATCTGTTTAGAACTTCTGGAGGGATAGTAAATAATTACCAGCAAGTTAAAAACACCTGTTTTTGTAAAGATTTTTCACTTCAACTTTATTTTGCTTTTACAAATGATGTAAGATAAACTAAAATTTTCAAAAAAAAATAAATGGTCATACTTTGCAGACTCAGTCACTTTAACTCTGTATATTACAAACTAAAGAAGCTACAATCATCATACTTGGTACATATATATACTGAACATTAAAAGAAACGCCTACAAGTTTAGGTTCAGTTTTCTTCTGTCAGCTGATTTATGGTTTTAAATCACATATAGCAGAAAATACTACCGGCGCCTGCCAACAATATAAACTTAGCTTCTTGCAAAATTATTCCTTGATTAAAGAGTTATCTCCATTTATCGTGAAACGTTCAAAGTTGTTGTAAGAGTTGTCTTTCCTTTGGCAGTATAACAAACTGTTTCCAAAACGCAACTCTAATGTGTGTTTAAGAAAAAAAACGTCGGTTTTATTACCACGGTATTCTTCTTAGGAACATCACAGCAGGTTGAAGTTGAACACTTGTCAAATTACCCCCCTTGCAATTAAATAGCAAATTGGGAAGTCCAAAAACATCAAAAGTTCTGCAGCGCTACGAAAAAGGTCTTTGCAATCTTTTTATTTTTCTCTTATTGATTCATTTAACCTCTTTGTATGAATGATTTCTGTTCTTTTCAAGAAATACAGGCTGTTAAAGGGAATGAGTGAACTCGGGTTTAACGTCCCACCTACAGCGAGGTCATACGGAGACGGGACCTCGGTTTAAAGTCTCATCCGAAAGACCGGAGAAGCGAGGATCGATCTTGCGACCCCTGGATTGGTTAGTCTGGAGTGTTATCCACTACGCTACAGCCGCTCCTTACAGGATGTTAAAAGGTCTATGGGAAATCCAATGGTAAGCCAGTGTTACTGTTTCTATTGCCAACTTTCACCTGATTGTTCGATTGCTATGATTTTTTCGCTGTTTCTTACCCTTGCTGCGGACATTATGTCTGGAGAAAATAATTGGCTGAGCATTTTACGGAATTAAAAATTCAGCTTCTGAAAGTATGGTGACTTTAAGTTTAACCCATCACAAAAGCAATCGTTCTCACACCGGGTAGGCGGCAATCCTGAACACTCGCGGCAATCACGAACGCAGGTCAAAAATTTACGCGACTGTTTAGGATCAGTCGACAAAACTTTTTTTTTCAGCAGGAATAATCAGTTAACAAATAAAGGTAACTATGTCACGACTTTTAGATACGTTCAAAGATATGCCTCACAAATTTTAGTTGTTGAATTCTTATTAAGTTGCCTGTATTTTAGGCGTAAACGCAAAATCTGCGACTTTTAAGCCCCCAAAACAACAAAATAGACCAAAATGTTCAAGTTTGCTACACATTTTGATCATTTCCATGACATACAGATAAAATTTAATGTTTTCTAGTGCTAGACTGTGCGTATTTATTTGACTCTGTCTTGTACAAAAACGAAGTTACATCGATTTGAAAACAATAGGGTAGACAACGGCGGCAATCGAAAACGGTGATCATGGCAATCGCCTAACGTCAAACAAATGTTTGAAAGGCAATCGATGAACATTTATAGCTTCTGCCGATTTTTAATTCAGATTTAGCCAAGATCCTGTAGAATGTTCTTTTTTATTAATCTATTTAGTACTACAAATGGCGCCAGGCATTTAACGTGCAACACATGTACACTTGGGATAAATCTTACTATTGTGGAGCATGTTCTTTCCAAAACTGATTAACTTCTGGAATCAACAGAATAAAACAAACTTATTCTACCATCGATATTTTGACTCATTTCGCTAATACTCTTGTTATATGATAAATGTCCTTTGTAAGAACGTTCTCTTGAAACATAAACTGGTGCTCATTATAATTGCCCCATTGAGACAATTTAATGAGAACCAACCATATATGCTTTAAGCAGAACTTATGGAAACCAATGTTCAGTCTTACAAACCTCTACTTTCTATATACGTTATAGGAAGAAAAACGAGGGGTAGTCAATAATGTAATGTACTGTTTGTTTCAAGTTTGAAATTCAAACTTAAGAGAGGTGTATCAGGCACCAGTAGAGACGCTGTGATTCAGCCACCGGTTGTCGTTTCTGAATATGTCCAAACTGAAAAACGTTGCTGTTTCCTGTCCACTGTACTGCGACAGAAATTTGTACATCTGCAGGAGCATGTACATATGCTGTTTTTCCATATTTCTCACTCTCTGCTGTGTGCTGTTCACTGTCTACTTTCTACTGCATCCTGTCTACTGTTTACCTTCTTCCCACAACCACATAAATTTTGTGCATGTGATGTACATTACTAGTACGGAAATACATCCATAGCTTTTGCCTATGTTCATGCATATATCTATGCACAAAATGATCGATCTTGCAGTAGACGTAAAATAGACAGGAAGCAGTGACAGTAGACAGTAAGACAATAAAAATGGCATAAAAAAGTATGGACTACCTGTGGTGTATGTTGACGAGCGTGTGTGCATGCACGCATGTTTGAGTGCTTGATATTGGATAGCATAAGATTCGTCATTAATTTCTGAAGAATATCTTGAAATTGCATTTGAATTTCATGTACGGTATTGCCCAGTATGGTACTGGCTATTATTTGCTTTGCCATTTGGCGAATCCTGTGCATGGTAAACGATTCCTACGCATGTAATTGCCAAGCATGAGCTTGTAATTCTACAAATCCCATGCATGATATTTAAACTTCAATTTTGGTATTGCCAAGCATTGTTTTGGCAAGCATGGGATTATTTTAAATTTGCGAATCCCATGCACGGTATTGACCAGTATCGCATTTGGGTTTTTGACAATTTCCATGCCTGATACTGGCCAGTATCGTATTGGCTAGCACAAGTTTGCCATTCGACGAATCCCATGCATGGTATCTAATTACGTAGCACTCTCCCTAAGAATCAGGCAGGTCCTATAGAAGAGGTGATAAGTGACCTTTTCAGAATACCAAAAATGTTTAGTGCATTTGTTTCTTTATGTCAAAAAAGTCACAAAGGGAAAGTGTGAATATCACATCGTTGCCATGGCAACGGCCGATGGTAGTTTTTGCCTCCAGAAGCAGGAATTTTTTTTTTTTTTGGAAACATGAAAAATTATAATTTTTGAAGACTACGAATCAGACCAATTTCAAATAGTCATATAAATAAATCTATTTGATGAAATTAAGTCATGAATGAGCTTTTATAAGCATGCATCAAAAAGTGAATACAAACACACAGAATGTGTTTCTATGGTAACCAACAGGAACAGTGTCAAGCAAGTTTTCTGCTGGCTGAAAACGAGTAATTTCCGTTTCAATTATCTTGCAACAGCAAAGCTGGGATGCAGAGTGAGTATATGATGCATACACTAGGATCTTGTGTTGGTAACGCAAAAAAATAAAAGTTTTACAATGTTTCATTTTCCTGGTTTCCATGGCGACCAAAGTGGTCCCTGTTCATTAAAATTACAAATATGTCATAAATTGAAGAAGAAAATCTCGCAACAGAAAAGCTAGAGTGCAAGGAGTGTGTATATGATGCATACCCTAGGGTTTTGTGTTAGTAGTATTATAAACAAAGAGTAATACAATGCTTGAAAGTTACGTTACAATAGGTAACCGAAATATCAAACTATCATCATCATTACATTCAAACAACATTTTAAAGCACATTAATTCTGTTAATTAAAGTGTTATTTGCAATTCCTATTCAGTTTAAATCACTTACATTTTGTACACATACCAGAAAATAGAGGTTATGGGATGTTGCAAATTTACGTTACCATTGCAATCCAAACAGCAAGCTGTCACCAATTTTGAGTAAAAACGACGTATTTTAAGCATATTATTTCTCTTCAGCAAAGATGTATATATAAATTTCCAATGTAGTTTAAATAAATTTTTTCAGACCAAAAGTAAAAAATTATACATTGTTCCAAATTCGCATTACCATAGCAAGCAAAATGTTAAAACTATCACCAATGTTACATAAAAGGAGCACAATAAAACCATATTTTCTTCTTTTTAGCAAAGGTGTTAATATGAATTTTCTATGAAATTTAAATATAAGACGTTTCTTCTTCTCTTATCAAAAATCAAAAATGAATATACAATGCTCCAAATTTACGTTATCATAGCAACCAAAATGTTAACTTATTTACCAATTTTATATAAAAACAAGGATATTATATCTCTTCAGCAAATGTGTCTCTGATGGCCAAATCATATAAAAATTAAGTAACATTTTTTTCATTCATACCTATGACAAAAAGTTATGCACGGTACTAAATTTTCGTAACCATGGCAACCCATATGTTAACTGTCTTTAATCTTATATAAACAGCATTTTCAAACACCGTAATTCTTTTTAGAAGAGGTCATCTGATGTGCAGTTCTAAAAACAATTGAAATAATACGCAGTAGTAACATTGTAAAACTTTTAATTTTCAATATGAGAAAAGAAAATGTGTGGTTTCTAGATTTTGTAGTAAAAGCTTATATACACCTTTGCTAAAGAGAAATAATACATATTTAGTTTGCTGTTTTTTATGTATGATTGTTGACAGTTTGACATCTGGGTTGCCATGGTAATGCCGATTTGTAACACAGTTTATCATTGGTAAAGCAAATATTGTATCTACCTTTGCTGAAGGTAGATAATTTGTTTTTAAAATGAAATTTTTACGTAAATTCGCTGACTGTTCGATGTTTCTGTTGTCATGGTAACATAAAGTAGGAATTTTGTAAAAAAAAAAATAAAAAAAAATCAATATATGAAAATCAAATTTGTGTTATTTAGATTATGTGGGAATAGTTTTTTGTTATCTAGAATTTATATGAATTGTTAGAATGCATATTTGCTGAAGGTAGATAACTTGTTTTGAAAAATGGGGTCTTTAAGTTAATTCACTGATGGTTTTATGTTTCTGTTTCCATGGTAACGTAAATTAGGAACATTGTCAAACTTTTTATTTCCAATATGAGAAAAGCAAATATGAGTTATTTTGATTCTGTAGGAATACTGGTATACACCTCTGCTAAAGAGAAATAATACACTACTAAAATGCTATATTTATGTACGATTGCTTACAGTTTGACATTTTGCTTGCCATGGTAACGTATATTTGGAACAAAGTATTACTTTTTGTTTTAAGCATTGGTAGACCAGATATGGGTTATCTATAATTTGTATGGATTGTTAGTATGCACCTTTGCTGAAGGTAGATAATTTGCTTTGAAAATGATGTTTTTAGACAAATTCACTGACTGTTCGATGTTTCTATTACTATGGCAATGTCGATTTGGAACATTGTTAAACTTTTTATTTCTTATATTAGTAAAACAGATGTTGATTAGCTGAACCTTGTATGAATTGTTTCTGCACACCATCAACAAATTTGCTATCATCAAATGTCAAAAAGCAAACGATCAACCCAATGCCATGCTGTGCTTTCAAATTCCATGCAAGGATTTTATCGAATGACGAATCTAAAGCTAGCCAATACCTTGCTGAGTAATAGCATGCATGTGATTTGAATACTGGTGTGCATGAGGTTTATCGACTAGCAAACCCCATATTAGCCAATAACATACTAAGCAAAATACCATGCAGGGGGATTCGTCGAATGGTGAACTCCATGTATCCAATACCATGCTGGGCAATACTATGTACATGAATTTCGAATACATAAATAATGAACCCCACGCTAGTCGACATCATGCTGTGCAATTTCATGAATGGGATTTGAATACCATTCATGGTATCCATCGAATGGCAAATCCAATATGCCACACAATACCATGGTGAGCAACATAATGCATAAGATTCAGATACCATGTATGAAATTTGTCGAATGGCGAACCTTAGGGTACATGTACCCATTACCAAGCTGGACAAAACCATGCATCGGATTCGAACACCTGCCAAGGTATTCGTCGATAAATGGCAAATCTCATGCTAGCAAATTGATTCATGGAATTCGTATATTGATCTACGTTGAGCCTGACAACAGCAATAACAATAATCACAACAGCAACCATATATAGTTGACACTGTGTTATATCGGGGAACGATGGATATTTAGAGCAATAATATATGTACTGCGCTTCGTTGTGTTTTCGAGAGTCTGATTTAGAAAATGATCTGAAACAACGACAACAATAATTACAACATTCTCAACAACAAATCAATAGCAAGAACAACAATTTCAGCAACAAAAACAAGCAAAAGGCTTTTACCCCTATAAAATATATTTGAACGTTTCCAGGCATAACTCTTCTTCAAGACATACATGGATTTCAGTGCAATCTCATGTCTGTTAACAGAAACACTCAATCTTGAAGGCGCATGTCATTAAATGAAAAAAAAAATGCAGCATAGCTTTATCTAGAAACAGTTTGTTGTACAGCTTCTTCGTCATCGATTGCCATGCCCTGCGTTAGTCGATTGCAACCGATTTTAGAAAACAGCGTTTTCGATTGCCAGAAATTTTTACCCTTGCATTTTCATCCTCCTCCAAGTACGGTGAAAATTAAACGTAGAACCTAGAACTTTTACAGGTGTTTAGGGAAGACATTCAAGTTTATCAGAAGACTATGCTTTATTTAATTTGGCCTTGAATAATTTGGAATATAAGCTAGAAATCTGAATTTGCCAGTCTAAAATTTCATGGTCAAAATGTAAGTAGGCAGTGCAACATTTGGTAAAGACTTTGTGAAGAAAGTTCTTCTTCAGGGAAATTTTCAGACATGCTGCTTCAGACCAGTAATAAATGTTTTACCCCAAACCGTTCGATTAAATGAAATAAAACATGTTAAACTGAGTCACCCTAGCTCGCCGTGTAAATATTTGATCCGCGTTCTGGATTGCCGCGAGTGTTCAGGATTGCCGCCTACCCGGTGTGGTTCTGGTCTCTAAAGTTTATGGAATATCGCTGCGTTAAGGTGCTCAGTCTGTCGGAATATCATAAACAAAGTAACTTAAATGTCTAAATAAGAGCATACACCTATACTTTCAATTAAAGTGGGCGTATACATTGTATGCGTTTCTTTTTATGTTCAGTATACATCCATATGACTACAGCAGCTGCATCACACAATTATGTGTCCTTGACCTATATGTTCCGGTAAATTGACTTTGATGTTTGGCACTATTTTCAAGACAAAATTTTAGTTTTGATAACGCCTTTGAGATGGGAGATTAAACACCTATAGGTCGGTCGCGCTAAAGTGGCGATGTTTTGTTTACATTTTAATGTCAACAGTACCTGTACTATCATTACGGTGCAGTTCATGTAACTTCTTGATCTATGGTCATGATAGAACATTACGGTTAACTGGCAGTTTTAATTTATCTGAATGACACTTTTTGAAAGCTGAAAGACAGGAACTGCCTCTGGTTTCAGAAGTATCATAGATAACAAAATTGATAGTAACAAAATTATTCAAGTTCCTTTGAGTTGGATAAGCTGAACTCTGCTATATAGTCAGTCAGTCACATAATCAAAATAAACACAAAACAATAACATTGCCAACTTATCGCGTCCGGACTACAGGTGAGGCAGCATATCACTATTAGTGCAGCAACTGGAACGCATCCATATAGACTCCTGTGTCGTTGACCTTTATTCATGGTTGAATATTTCCCAACAGTGTTCAATGGATTAGCATCAGAAATGACATTGTGGTTCAGTCTGACACTGTAAATAATCTCATACTATTTATAGGTCACTGTGATCTACATTACATGGTTCAGTGATTTTAAAACATCTTGAGCACTATTCAATAGATATCCATCATACCTGGTATAATGGTTCAGTCTGACACTGTAAGTTACCTTATTGTACCATTTTTAGGTTACTGTGACCTACATGTATATTTCATGGCCCAGTGATTTTGTCCAATATTTCCAACACTGGTAAAAGGTTTTAGAGATGTAAAAATGGCACAATGGATCAGTTTGACACTGTGAATGACCTAATAGTATATGAGGGCATTCTGACCTACAATTCCAGGTTTAGTAATTTGGCTTTTTGTTTTGAGCACTATTCATCAGTCCTGGGATAATGATTCAATCTGACAATGCAGGTGACCCCATATACGTGTAGGTCTTTATAACCATGTGAAACAGGCACCCATTAAGCGCGCTCCATTTTCTGCTGACAACTCTTGTTCAACTTCTGAGCTGCTAAACAATTTATACGCCCGTTTTAGTCTTATTATGTCTTGGCGCTGTCCGTCCGTCAATATTCTTGTGCGCACTAGTATATAACTCAGTAACCATTTGAGATAGCTTCATAAAATTTTGTAGAAATATGTATTAGATCAGGGCAACATGTAGTGCACAACAATGGTTACTCTCCCTTTCTTAATTTCCAAGTTATGTCCTTTTGATTATTTTTTCCCGACTAGTCTTGTGCGTGCCGTAACTAAACCATTTTGGATAACTAGATGAAAATTCATAGAAATGTGTATGAAGGTCCGGCGATGTGTCGCATATAGCACTGGTTGCTTTCCCTTACTTTGTTTTGGAGTTACATTTCTTTGATTAGATTTTTCAGTTTTTATTTACTAATCTTGTGCATATCATAAGTTGGTAACCGTTTGGAATATCTTAATAAAACTTTATAGCAATGTGCATGATGACAAGACACTTTGAAACATTTTAACGAATTTTCAAGGGAATGCATTAGGACCAAGATTGGTAACTCTAATTTACTTAGTTTACTTAATTAATGAATTATCGCCCTAACTTGACTTTTGCATTTTTGAACTTAAATTTTGGGAAAACCGTTGGAGATAGGATGCTCATATTTAGCAAACTGCCAAAGGGCTAAAGTGTAGATCATCGAATTAATTGATGTGCTAATTTCATAAAAAATGAAGGGGTCGTCAGGCGGTTGTGTTTAGCAGTTTTCAGTGCTGGGGAATCCTCCTTATTTGGATAATAGTAGGGCAAGGGCCTACTCTGCTTGCAGTAGGTGTTCCTTTTTCTCGTGAGCCAGTTGGTGGATTTTTGCCAAACTTGCCTAAATACAAAATTGGGTAAAGCTGTCATTAGAAACACATTCGCAGGACGGCTCAACGAGGGATCGCAACCCATGCCACTGGGAAGAAATCATTTTAATATTTTGCATTGTATAAGAATGAAAATGTACTACTAGTATCTAGAATAAAAAATGAATAGGATAAAATGCTGCTTACGAAGCAAGAAACCCCGTTAGCAAGGTCAGACTCTAAATCACAGTTCATTCTGATCAGATCGTGCACACAGATCTAACGCACCGCTGGGTAGTAAAATTGATTCGTTCAGTTTTATGATAATTGCAGGATTAGCAGGATGTCCAAATCTCTATCCATTTACTTGGTGTAGTTGCTGGTTGCTTTTGTGCTCCTCCGATTCGTAAGCAGCATTTTATCCTATTCATTTTTATTCTAGATACTAGTAGTACATTTTCATTCTTATACAATGCAAAACAAGTAGGTCATGATTATACATGTATTTGTTTTACGCCGACATGGGTACATTTGCCCTCTGTCAAAAGTCACCGTTTGCGCTGATCCCAACATGGATAACTTTCCACGCCACTGTTTAAAAATCGATAATCGATATTCGCGAATCGAGCTGGTAATGAAATACACTACGAGATATGGGCAAGTCATCTTTTTCTTCTTATTTTATTTTTCCTTATATTCAAATCCATTTTTCCGTGTTCATTTCGAAAACCGCATTAATTTGCGAACAGCCTGATATAATTTTTGAAAAGATTGCATAAGAAATACCGCGGTCATTTTTTAGTTTAAGTTGACTACCCTCAAAATGTATAGAATATATAGTAAATCATGACATTTTTACTGCGTTGATCAAAGTTTTTACCCGCATATGTCTCTTTTTTTCATAAAATGAAAATTTTCCGTGTTCATTCCGAAAACTACAATTATTCAGCATTTCACTGATATATTTCTTATTGAAATAGGAAGTAAAACAGTGCGGTCATTTTTACATTTTCGATCAGCACCCTTATTTTCTATGCTGGCGCAAATATCCAACAGAATTCACACATTACTCCAGGTGGCGTAGAAAGTTGCGGACGCTAAAGGCGTTCTACAAGGGGAATATTCCAGTGCTCACTGTTTTATATGACCCGACTGCTCTTGTAAGGGGAGGAGAATTGGGGGGGGGGGGGGGGGGGGGAGGCTGTCAATAACTTGATGAACGCAAAGTTCGTAAAAAGTGTCCTCC
This sequence comes from Ctena decussata, assembly GCA_963989385.1. NCBI lineage: Eukaryota > Metazoa > Mollusca > Bivalvia > Lucinida > Lucinidae > Ctena > Ctena decussata. The sequence goes on from OZ022506.1 coordinate 22,641,561, forward strand.
CTGGATTTTTCAAATAAATAGTACTATAAGATAAGATGAACAGGACATATGTTATGTCATTAGTCTTCCTGTTTTCTTCAGAAAAAATGCGTTTTTCTACCAAATTGTCTGCTTGGCAACGTTTGTTTTCCGCTGAAATGCATTAACTTCGTCCGACATATAAGTTCGGCAAAAACAATGTTTGGCTTCTGAGACCAGAGTTGTTAGCTCTAAGGTTTGACAAGCTGATTACCATATTAATTCGGCCATAAGACGGATGTTCATTTCCCCCAACACACAAACAGAATGACCCCAAATATCTGAAACCTACAGTAATTGTGCCGTAAGACGGGATTTCTCTTACGGTCGAAGAAAGCTCAAGATCCATCTTGAAAGTTGGACCTAGAATTTTGTCTTCTTCTTTGGAGGAAATCCCGTCTTATAACTGAATAAAAAGTTTCATCATGTACAAACAGAGAAGATTCAGTTCCAACATTTATCAGCAAGTTGTTCTGTAATGTGAGTTATTAGCTCTTGGATTGGGTAACCTGACTGCCAGATTAATTCGGCTACAAGACGGGGCTTCCCTCCTCCTCATCCCCCCCCCCCCCATTAAAAAAAAACCACACAACAACCTCCAATGCGTTTAATAGTAATTTTGCTATAAAACCGGTTAATCTTGTACAGTCTAAAGTCTACATCCATCTTAAAAGATGGAACTAGAATTTTGTCTACTTCCTTGGAGGGAAATACGCGTCTTATTACCGAATAAAGACATATATCATGTGCTATTAGCAAAGACTATGATCCGACTCATATGTACAGTCTGTTCTGTGATGTACGGTTTGTATATTCCAAAGCGCATGCACAAATCAAAATTAAACATTTCAGGCGCGCCATGAAAAATGTATACTCATACATAGGATAAACGCACGAATTACGCTTGTCCGAACCAGCCTGTACATGGTACTGCAGTCTGATCAGACCTGCACAGTTCCCTTTCAAAATTGTGCATGCCTAGATATTTTCTTTGCGAAGATCTCACGCTAAATCAGTATATTTTGTATGTGTGCAGGTTGGCAGTGTTTGTATATGCAGACGGTAGTTTTTGCAGGATGCGGACAATAACACCTTTTAATATACAAAGTGATAATTAATGTTACGCTCGATTAACCCGCTAAATATCTGGGCCCAGTTGTTCAAAGCATCGTTAGCCTAACGAGCTCGTTAAGGGGTCAACTCGTTAAGTGTTTTGCATCTTTGTAACCAAATACGCTGGTATTTTTTGTTGAAAAAATGTAAGAAGCTTTTGCAATACGCTGGTATTTTTTGCTGAAAAAATGTAAGAAGCTTTTGCACCGCTGGTATTTTTTGTTGAAAAAATGTAAGAAGCTTTTGCACTGCAAAAGCTTCTTACATTTCTTCAACAAAAAATACCAGCGTATTGCAAAAGCTTCTTATATTTTTTCAACAAAAAATACCAGCGTATTTGAGATATTAACGTTTAAAATTTTAACGAAACGTTAACTAACGACGTCATAAGTTTTGAACAACCGGGCCCAGAAAAATATTTGGTAAGGTCGTGGGTTCGAATCCCAGTTGATACCTATTTTTTTTTTTTTTTTTTTTTTTTTTTTTGTCTTTCCTGCAATAAATTGAAGTATCTGCAAACAACTTTATATATCATATTTAACAAAATCGATCATTTTTGGCAACTTAATACATGGAAAACAGCTTTGAGAATAAGGACCTTACCATGGATAACTTTCCACGCCACTGTTTAAAAATCGATAATCGATATTCGCGAATCGAGCTGGTAATGAAATACACTACGAGATATGGGCAAGTCATCTTTTTCTTCTTATTTTATTTTTCCTTATATTCAAATCCATTTTTCCGTGTTCATTTCGAAAACCGCATTAATTTGCGAACAGCCTGATATAATTTTTGAAAAGATTGCATAAGAAATACCGCGGTCATTTTTTAGTTTAAGTTGACTACCCTCAAAATGTATAGAATATATAGTAAATCATGACATTTTTACTGCGTTGATCAAAGTTTTTACCCGCATATGTCTCTTTTTTTCATAAAATGAAAATTTTCCGTGTTCATTCCGAAAACTACAATTATTCAGCATTTCACTGATATATTTTTTATTGAAATAGGAAGTAAAACAGTGCGGTCATTTTTACATTTTCGATCAGCACCCTTATTTTCTATGCTGGCGCAAATATCCAACAGAATTCACACATTACTCCAGGTGGCGTAGAAAGTTGCGGACGCTAAAGGCGTTCTACAAGGGGAATATTCCAGTGCTCACTGTTTTATATGACCCGACTGCTCTTGTAAGGGGAGGAGAATTGGGGGGGGGGGGGGGGGGGGAGGCTGTCAATAACTTGATGAACGCAAAGTTCGTAAAAAGTGTCCTCCCTGGATTTTTCAAATAAATAGTACTATAAGATAAGATGAACAGGACATATGTTATGTCATTAGTCTTCCTGTTTTCTTCAGAAAAAATGCGTTTTTCTACCAAATTGTCTGCTTGGCAACGTTTGTTTTCCGCTGAAATGCATTAACTTCGTCCGACATATAAGTTCGGCAAAAACAATGTTTGGCTTCTGAGACCAGAGTTGTTAGCTCTAAGGTTTGACAAGCTGATTACCATATTAATTCGGCCATAAGACGGATGTTCATTTCCCCCAACACACAAACAGAATGACCCCAAATATCTGAAACCTACAGTAATTGTGCCGTAAGACGGGATTTCTCTTACGGTCGAAGAAAGCTCAAGATCCATCTTGAAAGTTGGACCTAGAATTTTGTCTTCTTCTTTGGAGGAAATCCCGTCTTATAACTGAATAAAAAGTTTCATCATGTACAAACAGAGAAGATTCAGTTCCAACATTTATCAGCAAGTTGTTCTGTAATGTGAGTTATTAGCTCTTGGATTGGGTAACCTGACTGCCAGATTAATTCGGCTACAAGACGGGGCTTCCCTCCTCCTCATCCCCCCCCCCCCCATTAAAAAAAAACCACACAACAACCTCCAATGCGTTTAATAGTAATTTTGCTATAAAACCGGTTAATCTTGTACAGTCTAAAGTCTACATCCATCTTAAAAGATGGAACTAGAATTTTGTCTACTTCCTTGGAGGGAAATACGCGTCTTATTACCGAATAAAGACATATATCATGTGCTATTAGCAAAGACTATGATCCGACTCATATGTACAGTCTGTTCTGTGATGTACGGTTTGTATATTCCAAAGCGCATGCACAAATCAAAATTAAACATTTCAGGCGCGCCATGAAAAATGTATACTCATACATAGGATAAACGCACGAATTACGCTTGTCCGAACCAGCCTGTACATGGTACTGCAGTCTGATCAGACCTGCACAGTTCCCTTTCAAAATTGTGCATGCCTAGATATTTTCTTTGCGAAGATCTCACGCTAAATCAGTATATTTTGTATGTGTGCAGGTTGGCAGTGTTTGTATATGCAGACGGTAGTTTTTGCAGGATGCGGACAATAACACCTTTTAATATACAAAGTGATAATTAATGTTACGCTCGATTAACCCGCTAAATATCTGGGCCCAGTTGTTCAAAGCATCGTTAGCCTAACGAGCTCGTTAAGGGGTCAACTCGTTAAGTGTTTTGCATCTTTGTAACCAAATACGCTGGTATTTTTTGTTGAAAAAATGTAAGAAGCTTTTGCAATACGCTGGTATTTTTTGCTGAAAAAATGTAAGAAGCTTTTGCACCGCTGGTATTTTTTGTTGAAAAAATGTAAGAAGCTTTTGCACTGCAAAAGCTTCTTACATTTCTTCAACAAAAAATACCAGCGTATTGCAAAAGCTTCTTATATTTTTTCAACAAAAAATACCAGCGTATTTGAGATATTAACGTTTAAAATTTTAACGAAACGTTAACTAACGACGTCATAAGTTTTGAACAACCGGGCCCAGAAAAATATTTGGTAAGGTCGTGGGTTCGAATCCCAGTTGATACCTATTTTTTTTTTTTTTTTTTTTTTTTTTTTTGTCTTTCCTGCAATAAATTGAAGTATCTGCAAACAACTTTATATATCATATTTAACAAAATCGATCATTTTTGGCAACTTAATACATGGAAAACAGCTTTGAGAATAAGGACCTTACCATGGATAACTTTCCACGCCACTGTTTAAAAATCGATAATCGATATTCGCGAATCGAGCTGGTAATGAAATACACTACGAGATATGGGCAAGTCATCTTTTTCTTCTTATTTTATTTTTCCTTATATTCAAATCCATTTTTCCGTGTTCATTTCGAAAACCGCATTAATTTGCGAACAGCCTGATATAATTTTTGAAAAGATTGCATAAGAAATACCGCGGTCATTTTTTAGTTTAAGTTGACTACCCTCAAAATGTATAGAATATATAGTAAATCATGACATTTTTACTGCGTTGATCAAAGTTTTTACCCGCATATGTCTCTTTTTTTCATAAAATGAAAATTTTCCGTGTTCATTCCGAAAACTACAATTATTCAGCATTTCACTGATATATTTTTTATTGAAATAGGAAGTAAAACAGTGCGGTCATTTTTACATTTTCGATCAGCACCCTTATTTTCTATGCTGGCGCAAATATCCAACAGAATTCACACATTACTCCAGGTGGCGTAGAAAGTTGCGGACGCTAAAGGCGTTCTACAAGGGGAATATTCCAGTGCTCACTGTTTTATATGACCCGACTGCTCTTGTAAGGGGAGGAGAATTGGGGGGGGGGGGGGGGGGGGGGAGGCTGTCAATAACTTGATGAACGCAAAGTTCGTAAAAAGTGTCCTCCCTGGATTTTTCAAATAAATAGTACTATAAGATAAGATGAACAGGACATATGTTATGTCATTAGTCTTCCTGTTTTCTTCAGAAAAAATGCGTTTTTCTACCAAATTGTCTGCTTGGCAACGTTTGTTTTCCGCTGAAATGCATTAACTTCGTCCGACATATAAGTTCGGCAAAAACAATGTTTGGCTTCTGAGACCAGAGTTGTTAGCTCTAAGGTTTGACAAGCTGATTACCATATTAATTCGGCCATAAGACGGATGTTCATTTCCCCCAACACACAAACAGAATGACCCCAAATATCTGAAACCTACAGTAATTGTGCCGTAAGACGGGATTTCTCTTACGGTCGAAGAAAGCTCAAGATCCATCTTGAAAGTTGGACCTAGAATTTTGTCTTCTTCTTTGGAGGAAATCCCGTCTTATAACTGAATAAAAAGTTTCATCATGTACAAACAGAGAAGATTCAGTTCCAACATTTATCAGCAAGTTGTTCTGTAATGTGAGTTATTAGCTCTTGGATTGGGTAACCTGACTGCCAGATTAATTCGGCTACAAGACGGGGCTTCCCTCCTCCTCATCCCCCCCCCCATTAAAAAAAAACCACACAACAACCTCCAATGCGTTTAATAGTAATTTTGCTATAAAACCGGTTAATCTTGTACAGTCTAAAGTCTACATCCATCTTAAAAGATGGAACTAGAATTTTGTCTACTTCCTTGGAGGGAAATACGCGTCTTATTACCGAATAAAGACATATATCATGTGCTATTAGCAAAGACTATGATCCGACTCATATGTACAGTCTGTTCTGTGATGTACGGTTTGTATATTCCAAAGCGCATGCACAAATCAAAATTAAACATTTCAGGCGCGCCATGAAAAATGTATACTCATACATAGGATAAACGCACGAATTACGCTTGTCCGAACCAGCCTCTACATGGTACTGCAGTCTGATCAGACCTGCACAGTTCCCTTTCAAAATTGTGCATGCCTAGATATTTTCTTTGCGAAGATCTCACGCTAAATCAGTATATTTTGTATGTGTGCAGGTTGGCAGTGTTTGTATATGCAGACGGTAGTTTTTGCAGGATGCGGACAATAACACCTTTTAATATACAAAGTGATAATTAATGTTACGCTCGATTAACCCGCTAAATATCTGGGCCCAGTTGTTCAAAGCATCGTTAGCCTAACGAGCTCGTTAAGGGGTCAACTCGTTAAGTGTTTTGCATCTTTGTAACCAAATACGCTGGTATTTTTTGTTGAAAAAATGTAAGAAGCTTTTGCAATACGCTGGTATTTTTTGCTGAAAAAATGTAAGAAGCTTTTGCACCGCTGGTATTTTTTGTTGAAAAAATGTAAGAAGCTTTTGCACTGCAAAAGCTTCTTACATTTCTTCAACAAAAAATACCAGCGTATTGCAAAAGCTTCTTATATTTTTTCAACAAAAAATACCAGCGTATTTGAGATATTAACGTTTAAAATTTTAACGAAACGTTAACTAACGACGTCATAAGTTTTGAACAACCGGGCCCAGAAAAATATTTGGTAAGGTCGTGGGTTCGAATCCCAGTTGATACCTATTTTTTTTTTTTTTTTTTTTTTTTTTTTTGTCTTTCCTGCAATAAATTGAAGTATCTGCAAACAACTTTATATATCATATTTAACAAAATCGATCATTTTTGGCAACTTAATACATGGAAAACAGCTTTGAGAATAAGGACCTTACCATGGATAACTTTCCACGCCACTGTTTAAAAATCGATAATCGATATTCGCGAATCGAGCTGGTAATGAAATACACTACGAGATATGGGCAAGTCATCTTTTTCTTCTTATTTTATTTTTCCTTATATTCAAATCCATTTTTCCGTGTTCATTTCGAAAACCGCATTAATTTGCGAACAGCCTGATATAATTTTTGAAAAGATTGCATAAGAAATACCGCGGTCATTTTTTAGTTTAAGTTGACTACCCTCAAAATGTATAGAATATATAGTAAATCATGACATTTTTACTGCGTTGATCAAAGTTTTTACCCGCATATGTCTCTTTTTTTCATAAAATGAAAATTTTCCGTGTTCATTCCGAAAACTACAATTATTCAGCATTTCACTGATATATTTTTTATTGAAATAGGAAGTAAAACAGTGCGGTCATTTTTACATTTTCGATCAGCACCCTTATTTTCTATGCTGGCGCAAATATCCAACAGAATTCACACATTACTCCAGGTGGCGTAGAAAGTTGCGGACGAATAATGATATAGAGGATCTCACATGGGTGTTCATGTATTATTGAATTAATTAAACGAGTTGGGGGAAAAAGATAAGATTCGAGGCTATGCCGAGCATCTTATCGATTTTCCCCAACGAGTATAATAAATTCAATAATACAGGAGCACGAATGCAAGATTCTATTTATCATATGACGCTAAAATCACATTTTATTAGCGAATTTTGCACTAGAACGTCATGATTTGCTCATTAAAAAAGCGACGTTTTTTATGGACGTCAACGCGTAACGCTACGACGTAATTTGCATATTTAATTCACTAGGGTCAATTAAGGTAAACCCGGACAGAAGGAAAACCCGGACACCTACTGCTTTTCACGAATAAAGAGCTTAAATAACATGTTTTCAGTGATTTCTTTTTCTTTCCAGTTTTCCCCTTTACTTCTCGAATTAATGTTTTTTATTGTTAGATTATATGAACACTTATTATTTTTCTGCAGCCCCTGAATCTAGCCATTTTCAAGTCTGTATAAGTTTTCAGGGCAACAAATTCAAAAATAGCTGCAAGCGATGGTGAACCAGGTCCCTGCATAATTACGGCAAACGCAAAACGTTACTTTAAAATTATATAGAGTTTTGTTTCTAACTAGTGCAGGTAAAATATAAGAATCAAGATCTATGTTCATTTATTGAATAAAATAATTATTGAACGATATTTTATCAAAAATGTGACATGTCCGGGTTTACCTTCCGCCAATTTGCAGTGTGAGGTAAACCCGGACATCAGCTACTTTGGGGATTTATATGATTCAAAGAAATTAAATATAAAACGTTTTCAGGGGTTTGAAATTAGAAATACAATATTTGTGCATTCTACTTTGAAGTTAAAATTTGACACTTATTTATACAACGATGATAAGTTGTACATACTATAGTCTGTATGGTGACCCCTAGCAGACTGAGAGAACTTACCACCCATAACTTTTTAATTGACGATTTAACATTAATAAATTAAAGTTATGTCTTATACTTTTTTAGTCCCACCATAAAAATATATTAGCAATTACTAAGTTTAGTGTATTTGCGTGCTACACATCTATAGAGGCGATATATTTAAAAAAAATCAGCTGTCCGGGTTTACCTTCTCCATGTCCGGGTTTGCCTTTCTCAACGGTTTGGCTCTTTAAACGACCTTTTTGACATTAAAATGTTATTAACCAATCAAAAGTTGACAGAAAATAGTACATTTGGGATGCCTCTGGCCTTACGGAATGCCGAAACGGTAATTCATGGTCAAATAAAGCATTGGCAATACGAATCGTGGCGACTCTGCAAAAACTGTCCGGGTTTACCTTAAATGACCCTACTGGCGTGCGACCAGTGGTGGCCGCGTACCAGTGGTGGCCGTTTGCATTTTGCAAGCGCAATTACGCATTTGATCCGTCTCAAATTTGGCCATTTTGTAAAAGGAAACAAAAGAAACTCCAACAAAAAGACTGGTTAAATTATCTCCCCGGAAGGCAAAAGGTTAACATTTTCCCAAAGCTGCCCTCATACCAACATTATTGCCTTGCCGGGGATCACAACCCTTGATACACACATAATCAAATACAGAAATAAATATGAACAAATTGCTTTATAAATGATTACCTATGACGAAAAAGGTATAACTTGCAACCAGCCTGCAAAAAAGCATATAAATTCTTGTAAATGACAGCACACGTGTAACCATTATTTATGTTTGTTTTCGACGTAATGTAGCGTGCGCCTACGAAATGACTACGTCAGAGTTTTAAAGTCCGTTTCTGATTGTTGCTTATATTCCATCTGTGCTGAACGCGCTAAAACTATTAAACTCTGACAAAGACCACAGACTTACAATGACATATCATCAAAGTTTAAATCCACAACATGGTTTCGAAAAATGCATCATTCAACGCATGACATTCGTGGCGGCCATCACTGGTACGCCACGCTCGTATTTAAATGCGTTTTGGTGACCTACTTTGAGGATCTGTCACAGGCACAAGTTATAGTATATTTCAAAAAATAAATCAGTATTATAACGACAATTACCCCTAGTTTATTAAACCAAAATATAGAATCACTAATCACTATATGTCCGTTACAAGATAAAAAGAGTAAAAAAAACGGCCACCACTGGTCGCCAGCCAGTAGTGGATTATCGATTTTAATGCATAGCTTTATTTCACCCTCAGATGCGACGTCATATGATAAAAAATATTAAATGAATATCATCCCCCTGCTCATATTTCGTATCCTGAAATCGCTTTTCCCTGAAAATAGTCATTAACGCCAAGAATGTTGGCTTAAAATTGCATGGTGGAAAAATGGGTTTTGTATGGTCAAAAAATATGTTGAGTATGTAAGCAAAAAATAACAAACAAACAAACAAAAAAAAAAAAAAAAATAAATAAATAAAAATAAAATAAAAATGACATATTTAAGCAAGGACAACAAATCTGGCTATTTTGAGTTTGAGTTTTTTTTGTACTTGAACTGGCTGAAAAGATAGCTGCCTTGAAAATTTACGTTTATTCGTACAATATCATAATAAAACTTCAGATATCTGAAAAGACTGAAAAATTATGGTAGGTTTGTTGTTTTGGGTTTAACGGCCCTTTGAAACAGTATTTTAGTCTATATCGAGCCGTCTCTCAAAGAGAGGGAGAAAAGAGAGAACTGACAGACAAGAGAAAAAAATTCCACACCATTCCCACCCGCACCTACTGTAATCACAGTAAGCCCTTGTCCTACTATTTTCCAGATTAGTAGGACGTCCCTGCAAAGGAAGTTACACCTCTTCAACGAAAAAAAAAACGAAAACAAAACGATATCTCTTGAACGAGTTTGTAGGTTTCCACTTAACTTGCATGGATGCATTATTAGGTTTTGGCAAACTTTTCAATTTCAAATTTTGCCTTTCCAGTGAGCCAGTTGGTGACTATTTACCAAACTTGCATAAATATATGGTTGGGCTGCTGGTTGCTTTTGTGCTCCTGCGATCTCTAGTATTTCTAGCAGCGTGTCATCCAAATCACTTTTTATTCTAGATACAAGTAGTTCATTTATATTCCTATACAATACAAAGCAAAAACAAATAACAGGTACAGCCGAGTGTCAAAAGTCTTTCCCCAAAAATAAATTTTCCATAGACTTCCATGTATTTTCAAGTGCGCGGGGAATTCGCTGTGGCAATACTGCTTATCATATGATATTAAATTTTGTATGATTAGAAAGAGCAATAATTTTGACAACATCTGATATTTTTTATTTGAACTCGAATTAATTTTTCTTTTAGAAATATGCTTTTATAGGCAACACCAGTACTTTTTCGGCAAATTTTGGACAACGTCACCATAGACGTCAATGGAAAACTGCATTTTCTGAAAATTTCATTGGAGTTCAAATACCTGTAGTTTAATTGTGAGTAGGTTTAGGGCAAACTAAAAATTATTTTATATTTCAGAAATCTTTTAGGTTTTTAAGCATACAAAAATTATTTTGAACATTTGAACACAAGTCTCACAGTAAAATTTCTTGCACACTTGCAAATGCGCTAAAGTCAATGGAATAAATATTTTGGGGAAAGACTTTTGATACTTGGCTGTAGGTTCTGAATATACATGTATTTGTTTTACGCCGACATGGGTACATTTGCCCTCTGCCAAAAGTCACCATTCGCCCTGTCATAAAAATAATAAAAATGAATAAATAAAATAATTAAATAAATATTATCCCTCTTTTTTTTGATCCTTAAATCGCTTTTCTCTGAAAATAGTCGTAAACGCCAAGAGTGTTCGCTTAGAAATTGCATGGTGGAAAAGGTATGTTTTGCATGGTCACAAAAAGTATGTTGAGTATGGAAAAAAAAGAAACATGACTTATTTAAGCAAGAACCGCAAATCTGGCTATTCTGGTTTAACGGCCTTTTGAGACAATAGTTCACTCTATATCGAGCCGTCTCCCAAAGAGAGGGAGAAAAGAGAGAACTGATAGACGAGAGAAAAAAATACAAACTACCCCCACCCGCACTGACTGTAAGCAGAGTAGGCCCTTGCCCTACTATATTCCAGATCAGTAGGACGCACCGGGACTGGAAGTTATACCCAGCGCGATCGCACCACCCAACCACCCCCTAGAAAATTATAAAATGACCAAAGCCACTACTCTGACTTTCCTAACTTCTAACCTTTACCGACGTTTGTGCGGATCCTTCTTTATATATATCCACTATGGAAAATGAAGGTTGAAAATACACACAAACAACACAGTAATAAGGCATAGCGTTATATTTTCGTATTAATTATGCAGAAATTTGTATGCAAATGAGCTAACAAGACACTAAGCCTAACGCAATCAAAACGCTAAAAAACCCCTGAAAACATCTAACGATATCTCATAAACGAGTTTGTGGATTTCCACTTAACTTGCATGTATGCATTATTAAGTTTTGGCAACCGTGTTCCATTTTCAAAATCACAGGACTAAGAATGTCTTATTCTCCTTTTTCTGGTGAGGCAGCTGGTGACTTTTTACCAAACTTGCATACATACATAATTGGGACAAGCTATCATTGGAAACGCCTTGGCAGGACGGCTCAACGAGGGGTCGCAACCCATGCCTCAGGAAGAAAATAATCCTTTCATGTAGGTCATCCTGCAAGAAACCGTATTACCCAGATCAGACTATCAATTACAATTTATTCTAACGAGATCGAGCTCTATTTTTCATTCCGTCACACATATATAACGCATCGCTGGGTAGAAAAATTGGAGGGACACAAGGCGCCAAGTGCGTGCAACTATGGTTACGTACCGCTTAGCCACTAGGGGACGTCGTTAGGAGAACTGAACTGAACAGAACTGAACTAAAATTTGTTCGTTCAGTTTCATGATAATTGCAGGATTAGAAGGATGTCCAAATATGCACAGCGGCTCTCTTAACATTTGCCTGGTGTACTTGCAGGTTGCTTTTGCGCTCCTCCGATCCCTAAAAAACTATTTCTAGCAGCGATTTATCCAAATCACTTTTTATTCTTGATACTATTTATCCAATTGTATTCTTATACAAAACAAAATGAAAGCAAATAATAGGCCAGATTATGATTATACATGTATTTACGCCGACATGGGTACATTTGACCTCTACCAAAAGTCATCACTGGCCCTTCTAGTTAAAAAAAAATTAAGGTACGAGTGACCCTATTAAAATAAAAAGAAAACAAAAATAAATAAAAGTTTTCCTTTTCTTATATTTTCATATTCTGTAATCTTTTTCCCATGTCAATAAAGGTTGCACACCACAAAGAGATGTCCTTGGTCTGTGTTAACCGAGTGTTTGAACGCTTGTTTAGTCAGAGGAAAAGGGCTAGTATAATTTTCTTTTTAAACCTTCTTAAAAAATTTAAAAAATCTATGCAATTGCTGATATTTTCAACACATTTGATGCAATATATTTGGTATTCACCTAAAAAAGTAAATATCCTCTATTTATCACACCTAACAAGTATAGTAAATCAGGTTACTTCCTATTTCCATATAAAGGAGCCCGAACCAGTACTTCGATTATATAATTCTTATCTCAAACAAAAAATCCTAAATGAGTTCAAGAAAGAAAGTGGATCAAACTACGTTGTTTCGGCTAATAAAGCATCATCCCGGCAACAAAAACCAACCAAGCTCTTTTTGAGCTCCAGTAGCTCCGTGGGTTAAGCGCTGGCCTGCTAAGCTACCGTTCCGGGTCTGAGCGTTTCATTTGGAATCCTGCGGTCCGTCGGCAGGGTTCCTTTGCACAGTCTTTCATTACCATTTTTCTTTCGGCTTGATATGAAAAGACCCGCAAGTCATTAATCCATCCATACCATTTTTAATTCTATTCCATGGCTGTATATTTCATCTAAATTTGAGCCGCGACACGAGAAAACCAACAATGTGGTTGTGCGCCCAGCGCAGACTCAGATCAGCCTGGGCATCCGCCCAGTCTGATCAGAGTCTTCCCTGTCCGCATGAAGCTAGTTTAGACCCTTTGCTACCATTTAAGCACTTAAGAAATACTCTGCTCAGACTAGGCGGATGCCCAGGCTAATCTGAGTCTGCGAAGGGCGCACAACCACATTGTTGGTTTTCTCGTGTCGCGGCTCATTTCTATTCAAATTTAAAACGGCGCCTCATTGCGCTTCATAACCATTCCAATCGTCCTGATATTGAAAATATGATTCGTATCATCGGACCTGCTTGGACGGTTCAGTGACTTTAAGTCAGCCATATATTATTTCAAAACATTTATCGGACTCACATATCAAGTAAAACGCTGATTATTCAGCAGATGGCATTTATAAACGAAGTTTTCTGCCAAATCCTGTTCCCTATCACTATAAATAAATGTGACCCGTCGCGCGAAAAGGGACGAGTTGGGTGGATGACGTTGTTTCAAGAAATTACGTTTCAACGTTGACGTCACGACTTATTAATTTCAGTTGCGCGATAAACAGGTGCCCGCGTTTTTTTGTCAATCGTTTCGGGCTTTATTTTTGGGGGCTTTTATTCCCGCCAGCCAGTCAAATATTTGACGTAAATAAAGTTGCGTCCCTTGGAAGAGTATTGAAGTTTTGATGCCGCGAAAATATGAGTCGAACAACAACTTTAGTCAAATTTCCTTTCCGATACTTGTTTCCTAAGCTTAGAAGATGGTGATAAAGAGACCCTAGATTTAGTTAATGATGGGGGAAAGAGGAAGAGAAAATTAGCATAAAAAGGAAAGATGTACAATGTGTTCGTAGCTATATGTTTTAATTTTCTGCACATTGTGTCATGTGGTAAGGTAGCCGAGCGGTTTCGTCCGCTGAGTTGTTGACATAAGAGTTGTCCCGTGTAAGTTCGAATCTCATTTTCTTTCATTCTTTTTTTTTCTTCAAACTATTAGAGATCCTAATCATGTATCAGCTAATTTGTATATTTATATGGCCCGAACAACTTTATTTGTACGAGTTTAATGCTGCATAGGATGGCCATAATATATTGTGCGTCTGTTTACTGCCATCACTTAAGCCTGTTTCACATCAGCCGTGCGATTTTTTGTTTGTACGATTTTGGAGGCCATGGGTGCCGTAGACAGATCGCAGACAAATTCGCAGTGTATCTGGGCGGGTCAACCGTGGTCTCGGAGATTGCAAGGCAGCCGTACGATGTTTGTACGTCTGCCTCACGGGTCGCACGATTTTGCAGCTTAAAAGTAGGAAAAATAAACATTTCATACGGCTGCCGCAAGATGGCCGTGCAGCTGCCGTAAGACTGTCGCAAGACTGCCGTGAGACGGTCGTAAGAATTTGTCAAAAATCTTGCGGGCATCGTACGACGAACAAGAATTCGCAAGGCTGTCTCACGAATGTCTTACAATGACCGTACGTTCATCGTACGAAATCGCCTCGAATGACGAATAAAATGCAAGAGCACCACCCGCAACCCTCATAGTGTCACCGTCGATTGCCGCCACCACATTGGAATCTGATGGCTATCCCACAGCAGCGTATTGTCCTTCTACGTGTAAGAAGAAGGCTCCGTGATGAAGAAGAGCGTCATGCCGCCATCCGGGCGCTGCTCATCCGAGCACAGCAAGGTAGAAGAGGACGGGCGAGGCCTTGGTGGGGAAAACCCTGGATCTGTTTCGCTGGGGGCATGCTTCTTCTCTGGAGTTAGACTATGAGTACCGATCTACTTTTAAGGGAGACGCAAGTGGCGCAACAATCGTAGGACTGTCGTGCGCCGGCCGTGCGGCTGTCATGCAGCTGCCGTGCGACTTTCGCGATTGTCTAACGATTCTCAACATTCTTGCGATAGCATTCTGTCAGGACGCACGACTGTCGTAAGATGCTCGTGCGGCTGTCTTGCGACCGTAGGAAGACAAACGCAAGAAATGATTGACAGCAGCCCCGCCTGCAAACTTGCGAACTCCTGCAAAATCGTGAGTCAATCGTGCGATTGTCTAAAGACTGTTGTGCGGCAGCCTTGCGGCGTCCACAGATTGCCAAAAAATCGCAGAAATAATGTGCATGTTGAGAATTCAGTTTGCGACGTTGCGACGACGTTGCGAAGTCTAAAATTCGTGCGGCGATCTTGCGGCTGCCGCACGAAACCCAGCGATTTTTGCCAGAAATGTGATCGCTGAGGGCCGTGCGGCTGCCGTAAGGCTGATGTGAAACAGGCTTTAGTCTAGAACTTGGTTTACTTCATGTAAAGGGAAACAGCTTTTGCGGTTCCCCCATTCATGGCTTCCTGTTAGTTTACCGTGGTGGCGATGCCTGGTCTACTCGGATGTCCTCTTGGAAGGAGGAACAATGTACAGAACTGAAATTAATAGTACGTTACTACAATTAACAGCTTACTATACGGCATTGTGATGCACTGCACTGTCCGCCTAAAGTAGAGTAAAGAAGAGTAGAGCAGAGAAAAGTAGAGTATAGAAGTGAGTCTAACTTCCGAAGGTGGAGATTAGATACCTACACACATCGCCTACCCTATTCAAACCGATCTACCAAACCCTGGTTACCACGGCACCTGCCAACCAAGCCTCACCTCGCCCAAGAAACATATATAATGACTCAAAAGGGACAAACACCAACCAATATTTCACACTCCCCTCAATCATAACCTATCCATTTAAGAACATCAGATCCCCTTAATCATAAAATTCAACAAAATGCCCATTTCCTTGGCAACGAATAGTAACGAAATATAGTTCGGTCGGTAAAGAACATTAACATTAAAGCCCTTTTAAAGTTATGGTGATGGATGGAATCATTTACGCTGGACAACTTCAGGAATATGTTTCCAATTTGTTCGCATTGCGTCAAAATGGCATAATATTGACTACCCTTGCTCCAGGACAAAACGGATTTCTGCTGTTAAACATAGAATCTGGTTTCAAATTCGATTCACATGAATACAGGGTTGCGTTCATGACATTCCCCGATTTTTGACACTTGACATGGGAAAAGAATAAATCTCGGTTCAACTGGTTCACTATCCTTTGTGTCATCCCAATTTCTAGTCCCCTTCGGCGCAACTAGACATCCCCTCAGTATTTTCTATTCACAACACGCTATTGTGCTTCAGGAGATAATAAGCAGGCGTGAACTGGTCCATTTTTTTCTTTTTTTTCTTTCCATTTTTTTTGACGTCATGCTACTCATTTTCCTTAAAAACAGTCATTTCTGTAATTTCCCAGTCATTGAAATTTGGACTGATTTCATGTAAAAAAAGGAAGAAAATAATGCGAGCACCATGTTGAAAATGATGTGTAATGAACACCATTGAAAACCCAACTTTGTAGAGGGAAAAGTGGAGCATTGTTCGAGTTCGCAAAAAACGTTTTAGAATTCAGAGTCTAACCAAAACTGGTAAATGATGTTGTGCGCGTGAAATTTTAGAATATGTTTGCCGAGGATGTTTACTAGACTCTGTCAGACTGTCCTACATTTTTCGTGAACATGGCATTATTTTACTTATTCGGTCTCAAAACATAGATGGTTACTACTCGTTAAAACCGCTTAATCCCTGAATGAGGCGATTCTATCAAGCAATTGCATTCGTTTTGGACAAAAACAAGGAAAATACCATCAGTTACCATTACCTTGTAAAAATCCGAAGATTTTACGGTAGAATAACTGGAAACCAGCTGCCAGTCCATTTCCCGTTATTTTTACGGGCGCCCGTAAAATTGCAGAAACCATCACGCATAGTTGGATAGAAAAATAACAAAGTGGCATGTGTGCCCAGCGAAGACTCAGATCAGCCTAGGCTAACGCCTAGACTGATCATTCTTCGCCGACGAATGCAACGGCGTGAAAGTAGCTTAGCCCCTTTGCCATCCTTTACGCGTACAGCGAAGCTTCTGATCAGACTTGGCGGATGTCCAGGCTGACCTGAGTCTTCGTGTGGCTCAAATACCACCGTCTTGGTTTTGTCGCGTCGCGGCTCATATATGTGCATGTTACTTGATAATACATCAAAATGCTTATTTGTTTAATTTGATGCCAGTGTGTGATCTCTTTGTCATACCTGCAGGAAGAAGTCCCCGAGAAGCATGATTCGGAATATTTATTCAGCAAACAAAGCTTCCAAGGACGGCACACAAAACAAACATTTACTTTATCTATCAGTTACAAGTTCTGAACGATTTTACTTTGCGACGTCACCACAACGTCATCAAACATTTGTGACGATTCATGACGGTACCTATGTTCTGCAGACAATTTGAGCCCCAAAATGGCCAACAGCCGCCAAAATTTTTATATTTTCCGAATCCTCTTAGATTTGCTTATTCACTGAGACATAAAACTAAATTTCGCTATAGGACACCCAACTCGTCCCTTTTTGCGCGACGGGTCACAAATGTATTCGTTAAGATTTCTGATATCAATTAATTATGGAATATGTTTACGTAAAATTAAAACGAAGGATATCTTATATTTACTGAACCTGCATAAAGTTGATTTCAGCTGCATTCTGTACTCAGTTATGAGTCTTGTTGGGAGTAAACATACATTTTGGCTCGCGCAACAACAATGACGTGTTTGCACTGACTATATATATTGACCCTACGAATTGCACAGACTTTGATAAGACGGTTTCGCGCTGACACTGTACTGGCCATGTGAAATGCAAATAACTTGATGAGAAGCGTGGGTGTACATATTGACAAGAGTCTTTGATGTTTGCTTATACCAGAGGGCACGTTTTCTTTTTTAAATCAGGCTGAGCATAAGAAAAGGTCAAACTGGCACATTTTGAGAAGACTGAGATTACCTGGCTGGATGCATGGTCATAATGCTCGTGTCATATCCTCCATGTATTTTCTATAAGAATGAGTTGAAGAAAGGCTCTGGGCAGACTGCACAGATGTTCGAGGTGATCCTGGCACTATGTTTCCCAGTGTCCTATTGGTGAGCGGTTAGTTCTCTTTTGCCTTTATATTTTGGAATAAGGCAGTACAAATAACAAATTTTATTATTTGGTTTCAGGCGCGCACGTGCATTTCTGAAAGTGGACGCGTACGTGGACAAGAGTGAAGTTAGCTTAAAGTGTACTAGTAAGTCTCTATGGTTCATGCGATCATATAAGTTATCTATATGGCGATGTTTATGTACAACAGGCCTGACAGATCAAGTTTAATTCATTGTCATGTCAATATTTTTAATATCGATAGGTGGAGAACAGCTCGTCGCGGAAAAATTCGGCTCTTTCCGCCTCATTCGTAACACCATCATAGGCCTATCTATAATACTAAATAAACGAAGTAACGCATAAACTGCAAAATTGGTGGCATTTTCAAGCGCAATTTCTACACTGGTTCTTTCGCATATTGCTATCATTGATAATTTCGGTTAGCGTGTGTTTTAGTTTCACGTAGATTTAAAGAATTTGGGAATTAAATTCGCCTTTCATTTTAACTTCTCCCAAGTATTTTTTCTACAACTTCAACTATTGGTCGAATTTTTTTTGTCAACAATGGGTGCGTTCGAGTGAAATTATCGTGTACTCGAATACACGCGGTCCTACTAAAAACAGAAAAGGACTTACCCCACCGAAAAGAGCTTTCGGGCACCGAAAAGGACTTTTATTTGCCGTTAAAATGTCATATAAAACATATGTTTTAGAAATTTTGATATCATCATGATAGTAATCAGCGCTTGAAAATAAGTTTGTGAATTGTAGTATCTTCATCCTAAAATTTTACAACAAAACAACAGCACCGAAAAAGACTCCACTTCTGGTCAGTGAAGAGACGCCATGTACCGAAAAGGACATCGCAAATGCCGAATTTCGGGCACCGAAAAGGGCATTTTTCACTTAATGTTCTAGAAAATTATGTTTAGAAATAAAATATTTTACCCTTTATAGATTTCAAACGTTTTTATAGCATAAAATGGCATTTAAAAAAGTCCTTTTCGGTGGCCGAAAGTTCTTTTCGGTCCTTTTCGGTGGCAAAAGTCCTTTTCTGTCTTTAGTAGGACCCGAATACACGTTTTAAATTAATCCGGTCGTTTCGGTTCTGCGTCGTTATATCGGCGCGCTAGCGCTTAGCAAGTCCAAATTTAGCAGGTTCTAATGCAAAAATCCGACTCATGAACGTACTTCATTCCCCATAAATAACGATTTATTTTTGTATTTTTGCTCATATGTCTAAACGGATGAAGAAGTAAATGGTCATAGTCCCGACGGCCCTGGCTCGAAACGACCCATTTTCTTCCAGAACGATAGTCAATACGAGTAGCCAATCGAACTCGCCCATTGAAGAATAAAGCTCAACGCACATGGTCTTTCGAAAAGTTGGACGGACACACGGCGCCAAGTGTGTGCGGCTATGGTTACGTACCGCTGAGCGACTTGGGTAACGTCGTTTGGTTAATTCAAACTGAACTGATCTTTCGAAAAGACAAAAATTAAAAATGTCTAAGGTTAACACACATGCGCCAGGTAAGAATGGGCATTTTTTCCAGCGAAGCAGACAAATCAATTTCAATGATTCAGCCTTTAGTCTTCAGAAGGCTTGAATATTTTCCCCCAAAACGTTCCAGGACCCAATTTTTTCAGAAAAAAAAATACCCAGGACAGGTCACATAACCAAGATGGCAAACATATATTATGGTAAAAAAATTCAAAAATTTTCTCCCCCAGAACCACGCCGGGCCGCATAGCGCAATCGGTAGGGCACCTGACATAAGTCAGAGGTCCTGGGTTCGAAACCCGGTCTGGCCACATACTTTCTTTTCTCCTTCCGCTGATTCAAGAAGGGCAGTTGTCAGTTACTGGCGAAAGTATGTGCACTTAGTACTGGTTAACCGCTTAGGAGGTCTAAGCCTGCCCAGGAATAGTGTGGTTAGGTTAACTGACCGTCCCGACATGACCTTAGCTGTTTACCGTGGACGTTAAGCATCAAATCAACCAATTCTCCCCCAGAACCACAAATCCTATGATCTTGAAACTTAGCATGTCGCATCAAGGACTCAAAAGCTCAACAAAATTTATATAAATGATGACTCTGGGATGACTTTGATCTGTTTGCGGCAAGGTCAACTTTTGAGTCACTTAGGTTTTTCTAGAGGAAAAAGTGAAAAAAGTTGATTTTTTTTAGAAACAATGCAGTCTGCTACCTGAAAGTTTGTAGATGCAGACAACTAATTAGGTAAATGAAGCTTTAGTGAATATTCATGGTAAAGGTCATATCTTCACCTGGGCCTAAAGCAATTTACATTGAAAAATTAAAAGTCACTTTTTTATATAAACTTGACCATCATGAAATATTTCCGCGCTTGCGCGGGCTCTTTTCTAGTATTAATAAAATAAGTGTTATTTAGAATTCAGTGTAGTCCAGTGGTTTAGCTGACAGTATCAACAGAGTAAATTTCGTAGGTCAGTGGTTCGAACTTCTCGTATTTTCTCCCTATCTTCTGATTTGTTTGTTTGCGTTATTGGTAGGTATTATGTTCCTCTTCTTGTGTAATGATAGTTTTGAAAATAAGAATACATCATGTACACACTGCAGCTGAAGAATATATGAAACAGACTTATTGAAAGTAGGGGTCTCTTGTGTTAAAATGAGTATCCTCAGCTGGAACACAACACACATATGTGAAAGTAAGTATGTCTCCGGTCTAGTTTGGGAATCATCAGCAATACAGAAAAGTCCACAAGTTGTCATTCTGAAAATGTAAAACTCTCCAGCTCTATACGGAAGACAAGCTCTGACTCCAACATGTATATAGGTTCAACATAAAATCGACTGATCTGTCTGTCTCTCTCTCTCTCTCTCTCTCTCTTATTTTATGCAAACAATGAATAAACGACGAAGGATGAAAACACAGCTAAATATAAAATATAGCGAAGATGCGCTGTGACCCATTTGAAGTTAAAAAGGTGACCCAACGATACACTTATGTTTCCACCAAAACAAATGTAGTGATCATCACTTTACTAATCATGTCACAGCGGACAGTGCAAGATTTGTGTTATTACTCAGAAATTATACCGTGCACTATGCTGACGGATGATGACAATTTGCAGTCGTGTATATTACGGAAAAGAGCGAACGGTTTTGCTGAAGGTGTAGTTTCGAGGTTCAGGTGGAATGGGCGCCTTCAGACACGACAGGTTTTCACCTAGTTTACACTCAGTTTAGGACTATAACAATATGCCATGGACAACTTTTTTCCTCAGCCCCGTTTAATCTACCTGTAAACGACGATATCGCGTTAAGCTTGAAATAGCATTAAATTATATAGGACATAGAAACTTTTTCTCTTTTATTGTCTTCCTTGAATAAAAAATGAAAAATGTTGTGTTAGGTCCATATAGTGCACTTTTTAGCTCCACTTAAATATTTTGCAAACTTTTAAGTCTACATTTAATGAGGTCATTTCTGCTCTGATTTACATGACAATCATTTTCTAATAGTATAGGGAAAATAGAGAAAAAGAGCGAAAAGTTACTTAGTTTTCTTCGTTTGTCTTAAAACGCAAGTCAAAAATGTTGTGTTATTCTAGTATTCTACACTATTTTACAAATCTTTTGATATAATTTGTAGGAAAATCAAAGAAATATTAGTGCGGTCATTTTTACAATCTTTATACTACCGTACATCTAAAAACTGAATTTTCAGTACCGTGCGTGGCTATATCGAGGTGAGGAAAATTGTTGGGGACGATAAACATGTTGTATTTAGATACTGATGGCGTCACTATATACAAGGCATGCAAAAACTCTACTATTTTTTGCCGAAAAAAATGTAAAAAGCTTATGCAATGCAATGCAAAAGTTCTCTGAATTTTCCAGCGAAAAATATTAGTACACTTGGATTTTTTTGGTACTAGAAGACTTAAGGAATCCATGACTAACGACTTCCATAAGCTAGTGATACTTTGAACAAATGGGCCCAGACGTATACCTTTCAAGTTAAAAATCTTAATCCCTATAATTATTATGCCTGGCCGTTGGCATGCAGACTATCTGTGAACAAGGATCGCATGCGCAAGCTTGGTATGGAGAAGTATTTAGTTATTATGTTTATGGGAAAATAGCATTACTCAAAGAAAGAACATTGCGTGGCCTTAGGTGTGGAACGTTCATACTAATAACTGGGATAATCTTCATTTCTGTTTTCTTTCAAGACAAGTTTAGAGTGTTAATAATATTATTTCTACGTTCATTGCATGGGAAATAGATTAGGGCAGTCATGTTCAGTCACAAATCCTGCTTGTTACTTGTCCTCGGCATCTGCATTGTAGTCGCCAGAAGTAATTTGGAAACAAAGCGGCGATCTGAAAACAATAATGGAATGAAATATTATTTTACAACCAAGGGAGTCGGAACTGCAAAAGGAGTTAATTCGCACTCAGCTGAAAAGAAAAGCCAAACTGATTTCTCTGAACATGATACACTTATTAGATCAATGGAACACATAAGACTAAACGTAAGAACTCGTCGAGAGGTCAGAACTTTGGTTGAAGCTCTGAAAACGAACGCTGAGAAACTGGAGAATCTGACACATGGAATGGATATTCTTGTAAAGTCAGTGATGCAGCAAACAGATGAACAGTCCAACATTACAACTAGGCTTGAACACATGAATCCATTGTTTGTTTCTATGTTTGTGATGCTTGCGGACGTAGCTTTCTCGTCTTCGCCAAGAATTGCTAAACATCAAGAGGACACTCTTAATTTGTCGATGTACTTCCGAGAAAACATCATGACGAACAAGGATGTTATGATGTTCGATGAAAAAATGGCATCAGTAGTTAACTGGTATGCGAATTCTAAAATGCTTAACATGACTTCGTGCGCAGATCTTCGCAATTCCGGTTTAGACAAAAGCGGAGTGTACAGGATACGGATTCCAAACTCGGAAAAAGTGATCAATGTGTATTGTGACCAAGACACGGATGGCGGTGGTTGGCTTGTAATTCAGCGTCGACAGGACGGATCCGAGGACTTCTTTAGGTCCTGGTCCGACTATCAACACGGCTTTGGTAATATCGAAGGTGAATTCTGGCTGGGGAACGAAAATCTTTACCAGATAACTCGTACCAGCCAGGAGTTGCGTGTTGATCTTATGGATTTCGACGGCAATACTGTTTATGCTAAGTACTCGTCATTTGCTGTCGGTTCGTCGGCCGATGCTTTTACATTATCAGTCAGTGGATATAGCGGTACTGCGGGTGATGATCTGAACTATCACAGTGAAAGCAAGTTTTCCACGAAGGATGATGACAATGACAATAGCAGCAATTCATGTGCAATGCGATACAAAGGTGCTTGGTGGTATAAGAAATGCTACAGTGCTAACTTAAATGGTCTCTACTTCAACACATCCACAACAGATGATACCAGTTTAAACTGGTATAAATGGAAGAATAAACACGAAGCTTTAAAGAAATCGGAAATGAAAATACGACCCAAGACATAAATTTGCAATTTACAGCCATGTGTTGATATTGGCTAGCTTGACCAACGAGACGGTATATTCATAGCTATGTGGGAAAAGCGAAGAATCAGCTCAGCGCAGGCTGACCAGAGTCTTCCCTGTTCACAGCAACACTGTATTATACCTCCATATCTGTAAAGAGAAACGGGAAGTCTGCGCATATGTGCTTGATGAATGCCGTTTTTGCTGTTGAAAACGGTACGAATTCTTAAAATTGGACACCCAAAATATTTACCACGATTGTTCAAAAAATGGAAAAGTTAAACTCACAAGGCAGTAATGCGTATTAAAGATGAAAATGGAACGATAAACAATGTAAATCCTGATCAGATTGTTCCTTAAGGAGCAGGCTGATCTGAGTCAGTACTGTTTGCTTAAACCTACTTGTCCTAATATATAGAGTTTTTAACGATACGTACGATTCGTCGCAACATGTTTAAGTTCAGACACTGAGGCATGTGATTGAAATTATATACTTGGGGATATCGTGGGGCTCTGAGGTCCATAACCGATAAGAAGCTCGGCATAGCCTCTCGCATCTTATCATTTTCCCCAACCCCAATACATTAGCACTCATGTAAGATCATCTATTTAAACGGCGCTTCACTGCATAGAGCCTTTTATAATCATGGCACCGCCGTCGTCCTGATATGGCTGAAATACCCCTGAAAATGACGCAAAAGCGCGCAGAGGCGTAGCTAGGGGCGATAACATGATACGCACAGGCAGACTTTAGGCGGCTTGACATGAAATATAAGGGTTAAGCCCCCAAGATATTTCATATTGTCATTTCAGTTGCCAGCTAGTATTGACATCCAGCCATTTTGCAACATTTCAGAATGCAAATACGCAGGTGCGTATTGAAATTTTGTCAAAATATTTGCGTAAAGGCAATTACGTCCTTTGTGCAAGCTCATCTATCTATTTCAGTTCTATTGCTGTATGCACATTTTATTTCATAAGATGTATCGCACTAACATAATGATGTTAAAATGCTGATTACTCAGGAGATGGCATTAATAAATGATGATTTTTGCCAAATCCTGTTCCCTATCATTACATAATGTATCTGCTAAGATGTCGATTTGATCTGGAATATGTTAAAACAAACACAACGAATAAATCAAAACGTTTAATGCATGAAGTTGATATCCGCTGCATACAGTAGTTAATCTTGAGTCTTCTGAGAAATAAAGGCACAATTGGTTCGGCTACAGCGAAGACGTTCGCACGGACAATATATATTTAAAGAGTCCGAACTGACAATATATTTAACCGTTCGAAATTCAAAGAGCGGGTGTTCAGTTTGGTCCGAGTCTTTGATGTTTGCTTATTCCACAGGACAAGTTTTCTCTAAGGTAGATAAGGCTCAGCATAAGAAAAGGACAAACCGGTATATTCTAACAGAAGATTAGAACTAACTTGCGGATGCACGGTCATTAAGCTCTTGCCATATGCTCCGTGTAATTTCTATAAGAATGCTTAAAGACACTGGCCAGATGCACAGCTGTGAGAGTTGATCTTGTTGCTATGTTTTCAGTATCAAGCGGTGACCAGTAAGTGTATTTTAAGCTGCTTTTATATTTCAAAATAAGGCCTTACAAATAACGAATTTTATTATTTGGTTGAGAACGCGCACATGCATTTCTAGAGGTAAACGCGCATGTTTACATGCCGAAACGAGACTGAAGTCGGCCCTAAGTGTACTAGTAAGGTGAGTCTCTTTGGTCCATGTGATCAATATACATGTAAGTTATGTCTATGAGGAAGTTTGTACTACAGACTGCTTTTTATACCCCGTCACACTTTAGTGACGTCCGTCCGTCCGCACTTTGTTTCCGTGCGATAACAAGTAATTATCAACAGATTTCATTCAAATTTTTCACATGCTCGGGATTGTTATTGGAATTTCAAACAGACTACTGGCACTTGTCAATGTATAAAAAATCGTTTTTGGCCTCTAGTTCCTTTACTATTTGGAGTATCGTGATGAAACTTCACAGAAATGATCAAAGCATCAAACGTTTTTTAAAAATAGCTGTAGAAATTTTGTCCTCATGGGTTATCTACCCCTGCCCTGGAGCTGTTTAGATGTGTAAAGTCATGAAAAATAATAAAAAAAAAATCAGTAAAAATTCTAAGTTCAAAGCAGTTCTTCTGAAACCTTATAGAAAATTATCAGCATAAAAAAGCTTCCCATGATGCTCAAAATTTACCCCTTTCCTAGCAAACATAAATTTCATGAAAAAATCTGTATAGAATCATAGTTCAATGCAGCATGTCTAAAACTTTCAGCAAATGTTCATAATAGTTTCATGTGTTGCATCAAATTGACCCCATATGGATTATTTGCCCCTGCCCTTGGGCTACATGTATGCTTAAAATATTGATAGAATCTACATAAAATTATATGTTAAACAGATTTTTCTGAAACCTACAGCTGCCTTCGGATTATACAGTGAAATGTGTCTATAAGACACGAATGATGCTCCCGTGCAGCGCCTGTCACAGGACAATGTACCTTCCTAAAGCATCTTTTAAGCATAAACACTATCTACAAAGCATCAGTTGACAATAAGAGTATCTCTATATTCTGTAATACAGAAAACGACCCAAAATTATTAAGCTCAAAAGGCTGTAATTCTGTCAAAATTATTTTTATCTTCATCAGAAAGCCACATCCACATCTTCATTATGTCCCCAACATGTGTAAATAGTTTGAAAGAACCCATTCAAAACTGTAGGGGGAGTTGATTATACAAACTCCATACCCTATAGTGCAAAATGCTGCCCAAAACGACTAAGTTTAAAAGGCAGTAATTCCATCAAAATTAATATTTTCGCCATCAAAAACCCACATGAACATCTTCATTATGTCCAAATCAAGTCTACAAAGGTTTGGAAAAGGTCCATTCAAAACTATTGGAGTAGCTGATTACACAAACTCCATACACTGTAATAGAAAAAGATACACTATAATAGAAAAAGATACCCAAAAGGACTAAGTTTAAAAAGCGTTAATTCTGTTAAAACAATTTTTATCTCCTTTAAAACTACACATGCAGATTTTCATTATTTTATTCCTCTTCTTGTAGTGGTATGTCTTTGCGAAAAAAAGAAAAGACAAGCCAATTGTTTTGCCACAACATGTATTGGTTCAACATAGAATCGCAAGATATCTTTTTTCTCTCTCCTTTATCACCTAGGCCTAAGATTCCGTACAATTTCTTAATATTTTTCTAATATAAACGAGGACTAAAAACACAGCTCGATAACATACATTGCTAAACTTCACTGTGGTCCACAAGAAGTTAAAATGTGTATCATCATGCTATTTCTGAAAAAATAAAGGTGTCCCAACCGGTGTTCCATGCCTCCAGCACAAAAATGATTC
This sequence comes from Ctena decussata, assembly GCA_963989385.1. NCBI lineage: Eukaryota > Metazoa > Mollusca > Bivalvia > Lucinida > Lucinidae > Ctena > Ctena decussata. Next base: position 22,668,512 of record OZ022506.1, read on the forward strand.
TAGACTGACATGTATTGCTCATCGCTTTATTCACTACACGCCACGGCAGATATTCCGTGCGCTACAGTGAATGATAATGAAAATTGCTTTCGCTTAGGGCAAACGGTTTTGCTGAAAGTATATTAGCGGTTACCTTATTTCGAGGGTCAAGTGGAATGGCCGACCTTTGGACACGGCAGGCTGGAAATTCTGTCTATACAGAAGTTAGGTACTGTCACTGAAAGGCTTTCAGTTACTGCATGACGAAGAAGCGAAGTTGCATATGAGTCATTGTACAAAAGATGAGGAATTCCTGTCCCTCACCTAAATACTTGTCTACTTTTTTTCGATTTCAAGTATCTTGCCTTTGGTAGTATGTTTTAATTAAAGTGACCAAACATCTAACATTTACGATAGTGACTGGGCTAGTTTATGCAGTTGTTCATATTTCTTTCTAAAGAAATTAAGAGTTACCCCCCTTATATTTGCTTGTCCCACAGCAAAATAGTAAAAGTTGGCTTCAGTTTGACAAAAAGTGCTAATATAAACAAAACAGAGACATGATGAAAGTCTGTGACAGAAACCTACCAATGACAGAAGCGTCGTGTACCCATTGGTTTTGATTTGAAGCCGTGTCAAGTTTGTTTTGGTGTGTCCCGCAGTTCGTGTCATACTCTGTTACCGCAGTTGCAGTTGTAGTTTAGACAGAGTTACTACCCATGAAAATGACCTTGAACTGGACTTTTGTGAGGTAAGGAGCGCCAATTTTATAAAAACATTAAATTATTTTATGCAAAGTTTGCTTAAAGGTAAATATGAAACAATTATCTGAATTAAGTGGTGAGTAAGACAGGTAGTCTGTCATCCCTGTTACCCACCTTTCTATAAAAAATAAAAAGCTGCAAATAAAACAAAATACAAACACTGAAAAAGTATGATAGACATCAATATTGTTGTGTAAACATTTTCAAGTTTTTGCCTCCAGAAAGCAAAATAAGTGTGAGTTTGCATACTTTTTGTCATTCCTGTTACTGTCATCCCTGTTACTGTCATCTCTGTTACCCACCAAAAGTAACAGGAATGACACTTTAAATTTAATTAAATATGTAAAATATGAAAGATGTTTGTGTTTGACATTTAAAGTTCTTTCAACTAGACTAATTTGAATATGCCGTGTCTTTTACAGAACATTATAAGCGGCATGTAATAGCCTGTTGTTGGCCGCGGTAACAGGGATGACACATGTCCACAGAATAAGTAACAGGGATGACATATTCATAGTACACTTTTATCAGGTTGAATCACGTTTTACATAAAGAAGGCATCTGCTAATGTTTGGGAAGATCTGTTGAATTTTCAGCATTTTATGCGAATTTTTGTCTTTGCCTCAAATCAGTGATTATCACCACCTTAAAGGTGAACTGAACAGTCACTCTGAGCCTTTAAGAGCTCATTTTATCTAAAACATATTCACCAGATTTCTACTTCACAGTTAGTCAGATTACAAGTTACTTTTGGTATTTTAACATCGTTCAGTTAAGCTGTCATTCTTGATACTGAATATCATTCATATTGTCATTTATTTTACTGCTGAAAATTATTGTTGTCATTCCTGTTACCAAATGTCATTCCTGTTACCAGTCAACTTTTGCTCAATATATAAATTGATCCAATGTTCTGCTGTTGCATTTATTTACCAGTTTGAAAGTCGATGCCTGCAGCTACCTTTTGCAGAAAATGAAGATACTCATCCTACAAATTCTCAGAATAGATTTGATGGCATTTGTCTTAAAACGTTTTGTTTCAGTAAAATAATAAGTTATTGATTATATTATAAGTATCAAATAATTTTTCCTCTGAACAAGTTTGTAAATTTGGAGGTCTAAACAGGAACTTTTTAACACGAAAGAAGAAAATAACTACAATAATTATTTCATTTAGGAAATAAGGTTTCTTGTTGTGGTAACAGGAATGACATTTTAAAACCAGGGCAGCAATCAAAATAAGCCAACATGTATTTTTAAGTAAATTCTTTTGTCTAAAAATGGTTTATTGTTGTTAAATATTCAGAGTTGAGATTAAAATAAAACAAATCAAAATCAGTTGTATTATTTTTTGCAAAACAAAAAAGCCCAAATTCCTTCATTTTTGTAGACAATAGACAAACAGAACCGCGTTAGCCAATGCTATAAGCATATTTGGCGGTTACTGATGGCGTATTCATCTAGATGCACTACAATAACTTCTGAAGTGAAGGAGCTCCTCTGGAAGCATGAAAACATCAAAGAAATATAAACAGCAGACTCAGTTTTATTGAGCGTTCACGTGCAGCAATGTAATATTGTGACTCTGCCCACGCCCAACCTTTAGTTATAAAATCTTAATCTCTATTATTTCTTGCTGTCTACGAGCAAATATATATTTACTTACAAATATATATGTGTGTGTTTGCATGTGAGAAAGTATTAATCGTGTTAATTTAAGGAAGGAATTTCATTTTTCTGAGGTTTATCGAAATGTAAACTACATGGGTCGCGTGCAAAGTGAATTCGGACTTCATGTAGACTTTGCTTGGACCTAATGTAGTTTACACTTCGATAAACATCAGAAAAATGAAATTCATTGTTTATATTTACATTCGTTTCAACCAAAACTTTGATGAAAAATCTTATAAAAGCGGTAAAATTGAAGTTGTATTACATTTGCGTTTAGTTTTTCTGCTAATACAGGCACAACATCAATGACGTCATGATGTCGCCAACGACCAGTCAGATTGTAGAGAGCCAGGGTTAATTTTGACGTCATTTAGTCATGTGACGTCGCATGGCTCAATGTAGGCTAATTATTGGAAGGTAGACTACACTACGTTCCAATGGTTTACTATATATGGTTTTTCAGTATGTAATATTACTCAAAGAAAAAAATTGCTTGGCCTTTAGTGTGGCATGTTCATATCCAGGATTCTAGTTCTATATTCAGTCTGTTTTCTTTCACGACAAGTTTGGAGTGTAAATAATATTTTTACGTTCATTGCACGGAGAATAGACTAGGGCAGTCATGTTTAGTCATAAATCTTGTTTGTTGCTTGTCCTGGGTATCTGCGTTGTGGTCGCCAGGAATAATTTGGAAACAAAGCGGCGACTTGAAACCAGTGCTGGAACGCAATACTATTCTACAACCAAGAGAGTCGGGACTGCAAAAGGAATTAATTCGCGCTCAGGTGAAAAGACAAGCCAAACTGATTTTCCAAAGCACCATACACCTGTTAGATCAACGGAACAAATAAGACTAAACTTAAGAACTCGTCGAGAGGTCAGAACTTTGGTTGAAGCTGTTAAAACGAACACCGAGAAACTGGAGAATCTGACACATGGAATGGATATTCTTGTAAAGTCAGTGATGCAGGAGACGAATGAACAGCAGGAGACAAATGAACAGCAGCAGACGAATGATCAGTCAAACATTACAACTAGGCTTGAACACATGAATCCATTGTTTGTGTCTATGTTTGTTTTGCTTGCGGACGTAGCTTTCTCGACTTCGCCAAGAATTGCTAAACATCAAGAAACCGTGCTGAATGTGTCGAGGTACTTCCGAGAAAACATTCTGACAAACAAGGATGTACTGATGTTCGATGAGAAAATGGCATCGGTAATTAAGTGGTACATGCATGAGGGTTCTACAACACTAGACATGACTTCGTGCGTAGATCTTCGCGATTCCGGTTCAGGAACAAGCGGAGTGTACAGAATACGGATTCCAAACTCGGATAAAATGATAAATGTGTATTGTGACCAAGACACCGATGGCGGTGGTTGGCTTGTAATCCAGCGCCGACAGGACGGATCCGAGGACTTCTTTAGATCCTGGTCCGACTATCAACATGGCCTTGGTAACATACAGGCTGAATTCTGGTTGGGAAATGACAATCTTTATCAGCTAACAAGTACCGCCCAGGAATTACGTGTTGATTTAATGGATTTCGACGGCAATACAGCTTATGCTAAGTACTCGTCATTTGCTGTCGGTTCGTCGGCCGATGCTTTTACTTTATCAATAAGTGGATATAGCGGTACAGCGGGTGATGCTTTGGACTACCACAATGGAACACTACCTACAATGTGTTATTACAGGATTCTGCATGCGCATGCTAACGTTACGATTTTCTACGGCTTTTGATGAAGATTTCTAATGTGAACGGCCGTTTAGCAGACGATTTTAACAAAATAAACATATATTTTCATATTTTAATGCGAATCGAGCCTTTTATTCTGTGCTGAAGAATTCCAACTCATATTGGCATCCCATTGCACGTAAAAAGTTTCGGTTTTCGGCAGGTTTATCGAAATAGGCTTGGCGAGAATCCAAGTCATCATAAGCAGGTTTTTTACTGGCTCTATTTACTCCTGTATTTGTCCATGCAGAGGAATATTGCACTCAATTGTAGATGTACACCGATATTTACTGCAGCACGCACGAAAATATGAAAAAATATAAATTTTAGAAAAAAGGTTTTATAGTTTTCTACGGCTAATCCAAACCTTATGCAATGGTTTTCGAATGTTATGCTAACGTATTCTACGGTGAACGTTTATGTTTCCTACGGTGAATATTGTGACGTGAAAAGCAAAAGTAGTAAAATAGAGATGATGAACCTATTTGTGCAAGGCGATTTTAGCAAATGTTTTAAGAACCACCTGTCCTGATCGAAATAAGAACCCAAGATCTCCGAAAATATCATAAGAACCTTAGTGATCATAACTTCAAAGCAAAGTTTTATGACTGTAAAACATCATAGAAAGACTGGCTGATCTGAGACTTAGCCGGTGTATGTATATAAATTATTAACTTGTTCTTTAACACTGAGGACCCTATTCGGAAACTAAACTCAAACTCAACGGTTGTCTCAAGGTAAGGTCGAGTCGTATTCACAGACATAAGTGCAGCTGGAGTAAACTCCAATTAGTAAGGTTTGGTCGAGGAATAGTGAAGCTCCCACGACGGTGACTGGAGATAAGTTTTATCAATATTTCAGCGATTTCCTGGCTATGATATAACAATGCGAAGAGCACGACTATCAGAAGTTGTTGTTATAAGCAAGATGGCTTCTATGTTATATACATGTGTGTGTGTGTGTGTGTGTGTGTGTGTGTGTGTCGAAAACAGTATACCCCTACCCCAAACTCCTTTTGCGATATAGGTGGTAGTGGTGTGATTGTATATTCGAACGAACAAAAATCTTTGAAAGTACTAAGCTCAATATACACCTTTTCTTTTTTCTTTTTTTTTTTAATTCTCATTTTTGTACAATATTAATAGAGGTGTTCATCATAAATGTTTTACATTGACCTTAGCTACATAACCCTAGCTGACCTTAAATCAAGTACTGCTACATATCATTAGTTTCAAACACACACAAGAAAATAAATAATAATGATAAAAAACAAAAAACAACAACAAACTAGAAAATTGTGTCTGTAAGACACTAATGATGCCCCCGTGCAGTTCCTGTCACAGGACATGTGTACATCCCTAAAGCACCTTTCAAGCAAAAATGCTATTTACAAAGAATCTACTGAAAAGCATTACACAAACTTTATACCCTACAGTGCAAAATGCAGCCCAAAATGATTAAGTTTAAAAGGCCATAATTCCTTCAGAATTATTTTTTTCCTATCAAAACCAACATGCACATCTTCATTATGTCCACAACAAGTTTCCAATGTCTGAAAACAGCCAATGAAATTTGTGGGAGGAGTTGATTACACAAAGTACTTACCCTGCAATGCAAACATATGCCTAAAATGACTAAGTTCAAAAGGCTATAATTCTGTCAAAATTAAATCTATCTCCAACAAAATCCCACATGCACATTTCATATATATCCGTAACATGTATGCAAAGTTTGGAAAAGATCGATATAAAACTGAGGGAGGAGTTTATTACACAAACTCCACACCCTACAAATGTAAAAAATTGCCTAAAATGACTAAGTTCAAAAGGCCGTATTTCTGTCAAAATTAATTTTAGCTCCAACAAAAACCCACATGCACATTTTCAATATGTCCACAACATGTATGCAAGGTTTGAAAAAGATCCACTGAAAACTATGGGAGGAGTTGATTACACAAACTACATACCCTACAATGCAAAAATTTGCCTAAAATGACTAAGTTCAAAAGGGCGTAATTTTGTCAAAATTAATTCCACAACATGTATGCGAAGTTTGAAAAAGATCCACTTAAAACAGTTTACTATGGGAGATGTTGATTACACAAACTCTATACCGTAAAGTGTGACGAACGGACGGACAGACAGACAGACAGACGGATAGACAGGAGCAAATCTTAATGCCCCCTAACTATCGTCACGGGGGCATAAAAACATTTGAATACAAAATATTACTGTCTTAAAATGGCTATTTTCTTCTCTCTTTTTTTATTCTCTAGTCCTCTCAGGATCAAAGTCAGTTGTATGCAAGTTTGGTAGACCTAATATTAGAAAAATTCACATATGGTTACTGACATTTAAGCGATTAAAAAGTATGGAATCAAAGACTTGTCGACAGACAGATGGATGAACGAACAGACGGACGGACCCCAATAGCATACATCGTATATTGGGATGGGATGAGGTGAGGAGGGGGGTGTGGAGGGGTACAATGATATAGAAACAATCCCATAGGAATTAATTTTAGTATTATCGAAGTTATGCATTGCATGCAACAACGTCATATACTACAAGGGTTGATCCAAAAGTAATGTCACTGTGTCCACTGCGCGCTTATTCATCGTAGCATTTTATCAAAAATATATCAAGCTACATTATAATTCAATTCTGATTTACACAATGAATATAAAGCTGGAATCTTTTTCCGTTCCAATTATATAGACGTTTAAAGTATGCCACCGACGCCATCGCGCCGCACGTTATAATAACGTTAATTACATGAACACAAATTTCAAAGACAACCACAAATCAAAATCAAACTAACGCGCCAAATCAGATGAAAATTTGGTACGAAGGCGAAATATATTTCTGCCGCCCGCTGTTGAAATTTTAATATCGTCACTGCAGTTTGAAGTTCGCTAGCTATTGCTAATGTCTGTTACTGCCACGAGTAAAAATGTTGAGTTCTGACAAACGCGCGACAGTGGATGTATGCGCTTTTTGCCTCAAATTTGGAATACCACCATTAGAGACTCTGGAGTTGTTTAGTTAGACATGTATATAACAATTATTATGAGGCTTGTGTAAAGGTGTAATCAGCGCGCCATGGGTGCAGATGAGCCGCTAGAGGTTAGTCCGAAAACCGGAAGACCGTTATGTACAATGTCAAACAATAACGTCACTCTTGTTCGGATCCCATATATGAAGATCGATGTTCTGCAATTCGAATATTGTGTAAATTCTTCAACTTGAGCTGCGGGGCTGTTCAAGTAATATTAAAAGATGAGATAAACATGGGTGAACAGACATTAGAGCTTTGCTGGAACAACGAATATGCTACTTTGGACATGAAACAATATCGAAACTTCGGCTGGTTCGTCAACGACGTCATTGACGGAGGTTTTTACATAGCGCTCCAAAGAGTGCAGTAGTTGTCTTTAACGAGAAAAAATCTGATTATTTGAAAACTGAACGATCTTGGAAACTAGGTAATGAATTTATACCAGAAAAGGAACAGTACAAACACTTAGGTATTTTGTGTGACAAATATATGGCATTTGATAAAGTTACAACAGAAGCATGTAGGAAAATCAAAGGAACATTTTTGAGTATTGTTAACTGTGGCTTACATGAAAATGGGCTTAACCCAATAACGTCATTGCGTATATACAACTCTGTGGTGCTACCGAAGGCACTGTATGGCTGTGAATTATGGTCTCGTCTTTTGCCAAATGAAATATTGTCTTTAGAAAGGGCGCATCGTTTCTGTATAAAATTTATGCAGTGCCTTCCGCGTGGTACTAGTACTGATGTAGCCTTGGCGTTGCTGGGCAGTAGACCCATTGAAGTAGAAATAGACCGTCGTAAACTTATATTTCTTGAGCAGTTGTGCAATTTGCCTTCTCATTTACGTGTAAAAAATTTTTTTCATTCATAGAATGGTTACTTTTGAAAAAAAATCAGGATCTCAGTTAGGGTTTATACCAGATATATATCGTTTATTAGGAAAATAATACTCGTTAACTTCTACAATACACGCATTTTTAGATAATGGATCTTTTATGTCAAAAAATGCATGGAAACGCCTTTTGCGCGAAAAATTCTTAAACGTTGGTACGGTTGCATTATTACCAAGAGTTGTTAATTCAGAGTCTTTGAGTCGGTTTATGGATATTCATAGTTTTGACAAACCGTATATCTTATATGATATCAGCAAAGAAACTCAAAAATATTTAAAAAATACACAGTTAGCTGTTCGTCTCTTGGGTTTAATGTTCAGTGGTAAAAATATATGATTTGTCGTTCCTGTGGTGAGTTAAGCCTGACCCTTACAGAGCATATATTCTTGTTCTGCACAGCGAGCGAAGATTTCCGGAATAAATTATGGGAAACTATGATATCTAGATTTGGAATTAATTTTTTTAATTCTTTTATAGCCTTATCACCAGCTAAACAGGTTGATAATCTTTTTTCTGGCTGCCATAACATATTGCAAACCGAAAATGAAATTAAAGAGTGTTTAAAGATATTTCTAGTATCAATAACAAAAATTAGCAATACTATTTTATATCCAGTTATAGTATAGAAATCGTGTACTTTAATATTTGTAATAGTTACAACTTCTCTGCTTCTTTCTTATACTATTCTATCCTGTTTATAGGATAGTTTAGGATAGAACATGACACGTTTTGCCAATTGACTTGGTTCATTTACTAAAGAGTCATTCCTCATCTTTCGTCTCTTGAATTTCGTTTCGGCAAGAGCATCATTATATGAGGAGTAAAGGCTCTTTCATGAATGGTTTAACAGTGTAAATTAGTGCCTGCGGGCGCATGAGGCTAAGGTGATGTCGTACTGACGCCAGTGTGACGTCATGACGTCACACTGACGTCGGTGCGGCGTCTTGCGACGTTATGTACGTACTGCGAATGCTGCTTCAGATACCTTATATTTCCCTAGGGCTGTGCACCTTTGTGCGCCGTTATTCTCACTTTTTATTTTACGTAGTACAGAATTGCATTTCAAAATGTGTATTTTGATCATTTTTTTTTCTTCGTCTTGTGTGTTTGTGTTACTTTTCTATTGTCTTTGTGAATATTGTATTATATGTTTATGTGCTCTCCTACTTTGGAGGAAAATAAAATATCTATCTAAAATATCTATCTATCTATCTATCTGTTCGGATCCCATATATGAAGATCGATGTTCTGCAATTCGAATATTGTGTAAATTCTTCAACTTGAGCTGCGGGGCTGTTCAAGTAATATTAAAAGATGAGATAAACATGGGTGAACAGACATTAGAGCTTTGCTGGAACAACGAATATGCTACTTTGGACATGAAACAATATCGAAACTTCGGCTGGTTCGTCAACGACGTCATTGACGTGCGGCGCATTTCGTTACAATGCCTTCTGTCTATCTCGACATCTCAATTACTGAATTTTTATGACATTTTCAGACCATAATGCAAATAGATTAAGGTACTTGGATGCGAAATTTTATTGCTCACTCTTTATTCTACATGATTTTATAGCTGCAGTGACATTACTTCTGGATAAACCCTCGTAGTATATGCCTAGTTTGGATAAAATCCGTGGTATAAAAGCTGTTCACGAAACAGATAAAGAAAGCGCATACGACGTGTGAAGGTAGAAAGGGGGTAGGGTGGTTTAAGGGGAGGGGCGGGTTAGGCTCGCAGAAACTACATGGTATTACCATGCAGGAGGCATGATTAAACAAAAATAAATACAATTATACGAGAATAGGAAAATCGATTAAAGTTTCAGCCAACTTGCATACTGGAGAAGGACGGGATCGAATTCATGACCGATGTTTAACAGGCAGGTAGCTCAACCACTACACCTAGAACGCATCTGCAGACACAGCAACGTAAACCGGACGGACGCTCAGACGTCAAGCAGAAAAGCATAGTTCCCGCGATATATTTATAATTTTGCGAATTTTACAGTTATTTTGATCTAGTTCTACACTGTTCAGTCAACCATGTCTCAAAATTTAGAATCATTACAGTTTATATGTTTTAGGAGGTCTGATCTGGGTCCACAATGTCCTTTGCATGATGTGAGTCGAACTGGAGTGTAGCTAGAGTCTCCTCCACGCACTCAAAGTGAATACCAAAACTGTATACTTGAACTTCACGCACTCAAGGCTTACTCGAGCGTCACTTCAACCGACCTTACTGAAGTATGAGTCGAGTATGAGTTTGGGTTGTGTTTGTGAATATGGGCCTGAGTGGTTTATTTTTGTGCATAATGATTACAACTTTGTGATTTATGACATCTTCAAAGGTTGATTTGTCTCTGAAACAATGGTAGCAATAAAATGTTCTTCTGAAAATATGAAGAAGCATTTATTTTTTACTTAAAGGGGTGAATTAAATGGATTTAGTCATGACTATTACAATTAAGATAGGAAGGAAAAAGTCATACCAATTTAATCCCCTATCTTAGGCCAGCAAAGAAGTTTGTATGAAGTTTCTTTCATTTATATTGTCATTTCTTGAAATCTGACTCACAAAATTCATAATGTTTTCCAGAAGGTGAGAATGAATACCTGACTGACTGCTTGCTTTACGTCCACGGTAAATAACTATGGTCATGTCAGGGCGGTCAGTTAACCTAACCACACTATTCCTGGGCAGGCTTAGACCTCCTAAGCGGTTAACCAGTACTAAGTGCACATACTTTCGCCAGACTGCCCTTCTTGAATCAGCGGAAGGAGAAACGAAACGAAAGTATGTCGCCAGACCGGGTATCGAACCGAGGACCTCTTACTTATGAGTCAGGTGACCTACCGATTGCGCTACGCGGCCCGGCGAGAATGAATAACCGTATAATACTGTATCATAGTTACGAATTTAACCGTAGAATGATATATCTTAGCCGAAAGAAACCATAACATCTACTGACGAATACTATAACAAGAAATGATGAAAAAGGCAAATAACAGCACAAAAGTGACTTTCAGGAAAGAGATTGAAGGTTGGCGGACAACATTATTATGTTTAAGAACCTGATTGAGGATTATATTCTACAAATATACGATGAAATGTCTACTTTCACTTTCTTCTCTATAAAAGCTGATTTCAGGAAGAATAAAGCACTAATCAGCCCGGAATATATGTATTGTTATGGTAAAACCTATTACATGCAAATTTTCATGTGAATAAAGACATATATACCTTAATTATCAAATTTTACTCCAGTTTTATAATTTGTTTACACGGTTTCTAATGACGCTTTCCCACAATTCTTTGTAAAACCGGTGAAAACCATAACGTTAACATACGCATACAGAATACCGCAATAACACATTGTAGGTAGTGTGGAATAAAGTTTTCCACGAAGGACAATGACAATGACAATAGAGGCGATTCATGTGCGACAATGAAAAAAGGTGGTTGGTGGTATAATAATTGTTATTATTCTAACTTAAATGGCCTGTACTTCAACAAATCAGTAATAGATGATACCAGTTTAAACTGGTTTACGTGGAAGAAGCATGAAGCTTTAAAGAAATCGGAAATGAAAATACGACCTAGAAGATAAATTTACCATTTTGAAAGGTGTTTCAATAAAGGATGGAAGAAAGTGCTCTATAGTACTTCTTACGGCCATTGGTATTTTGCGGAAAGGAATGGAATGGAGCAGAGACATTTCACGGTATAAATCGCATAGTTAATGAATAAGATTGACAAGGGAGGTAATCAATGCCATTTATTCCGTAAATTATACGCAAATTTAGCAGCCAAAGGTATTGTATAATAAGCAATAATTACCAATTCAAGAAACCAGAACGATACATAGTTGAGTAATGTGGACGAGGTGTCCATCTAAATGTACGAATAACAATGATTCAGATCAGCCTATACGGGATGTCTGCGCAGATGCTCATTTTGAACACCAAATCCGAGCCTTCTCTGACTAACAAAAGCCCTTTGAAATGTTTGATTCGCAGTTATAAATACAGTCAGAGGACATAAGCGTCGAAAAAACCGAAATTTGCCGCTACCGCACTGTTGCAGCATTTATTTCATTAAAAAAAAACAAACACATATCTTCCCCCGTGAAAGCAACATTTCTTCTTATCTGCTTCACGTCCTAATAAATTTATTTACGTGTATAAGCCAAAATATCAACAAATATTAACTTCAAATACTGGATTCGTAATCGGTTAATATTAGTCCAGTCCCCAAATTTTGCAATTATGTTGCAGTTAGAAGTTTCGCTTACCATTAGAAAAAAATTTTCCACTGAAGATTAGTTAACAAATAACAAATGTTGGGGTTATTTCAGTATGTCAGCAGCCAGGTAGAATTGTTATGCCCCTGTTAAAATAAAGTTGTTATCCAAAGCAAAACAAATAATTAAGGAATGAATTTCATTTTTTCTGAGGTTTATCGAAGTGTAAACTACATTGGGTCACGTGCAAAGTTAATGAACCCCGAAGGGGTTCATGTAAACTTTGCTAGTGACCCAGTGTAGTTTACACTTCGATAAACAACAGGAAAATTAAGTTCATTGCTTATATTTACATTCGTTTCAATCAAATCGTTTATGAAAAATCTTATATAAGCGCTAAAATTAAAGCAGTAAGTTATGTACACGAAGTTTTCCTGCTAACAGTAGAACAGCATGCATGACGTCATGACGTTGCTGACGTCCAATCGGATTGTAGATAGCCATTGTTTATTTTGACGTCATTGACGTCGCGTGTCTCAATGTAATTATTGAAATGTAAACTGCATTACGTTCCAATGGTTTACTTTAGGGATTTTCAGTAAATACACCAAGAATGTAAATATTAGCACACCAACAGAGGCAGAAATGCGAACACTTTTCTATGCATACGTCCTCTGACGCAAAAGAGCCGCCTATCAAAAATTATGAAAGGCTTTTGTCAGTCAGAGAAGGCTCGGATTATTTAAACATCATATTTTGCTGTTATCGTTATCATATAATTATTTGAAATTACGGTTTCACATCGAAACATTAGTCATGGATAACTTTCCACGCCACTGTTTAAAAATCGATAATCGATATTCGCGAATCGAGCTGGTAATGAAATACACTACGAGATATGGGCAAGTCATCTTTTTCTTCTTATTTTATTTTTCCTTATATTCAAATCCATTTTTCCGTGTTCATTTCGAAAACCGCATTAATTTGCGAACAGCCTGATATAATTTTTGAAAAGATTGCATAAGAAATACCGCGGTCATTTTTTAGTTTAAGTTGACTACCCTCAAAATGTATAGAATATATAGTAAATCATGACATTTTTACTGCGTTGATCAAAGTTTTTACCCGCATATGTCTCTTTTTTTCATAAAATGAAAATTTTCCGTGTTCATTCCGAAAACTACAATTATTCAGCATTTCACTGATATATTTTTTATTGAAATAGGAAGTAAAACAGTGCGGTCATTTTTACATTTTCGATCAGCACCCTTATTTTCTATGCTGGCGCAAATATCCAACAGAATTCACACATTACTCCAGGTGGCGTAGAAAGTTGCGGACGCTAAAGGCGTTCTACAAGGGGAATATTCCAGTGCTCACTGTTTTATATGACCCGACTGCTCTTGTAAGGGGAGGAGAATTGGGGGTGGGGACGGGGGGGGGGGGGGGGGGGCGGAGGGCTGTCAATAACTTGATGAACGCAAAGTTCGTAAAAAGTGTCCTCCCTGGATTTTTCAAATAAATAGTACTATAAGATAAGATGAACAGGACATATGTAATGTCATTAATCTTACTGTTTTCTTCAGAAAAAATGCGTTTTTCTACCAAATTGTCTGCTTGGCAACGTTTGTTTTCCGCTGAAATGCATTAATTTCGTCCGACATATAAGTTCGGCAAAACCAATGTTTGGCTTCTGAGACCAGAGTTGTTAGCTCTAAGGTTTGACAAGCTGATTACCATATTAATTCGGCCATAAGACGGAGGTTCTTTTCCCCCCACACACAAACAGAATGACCCCAAATATCTGAAACCTACAGTAATTGTGCTGTAAGACGGGATTTCTCTTACGGTCTAAGAAAGCTCAAGATCCATCTTAAAAGTTGGACCTAGAATTTTGTCTTCTTCTTTGGAGGAAATCCCGTCTTATAACTGAATAAAAAGTTTGATCATGTACAAACAGAGAAGATTCAGTTCCAACATTTATCAGCAAGTTGTTCTGTAATGTGAGTTATTAGCTCTTGGATTGGGTAACCTGACTGCCAGATTAATTCGGCTACAAGACGGGGCTTCCCTCCTCCTCCTCCCCCCCCCCCCCCCCCCCCATTAAAAAAACCCACACAACAACCTCCAATGCGTTTAATAGTAATTTTGCTATAAAACCGGTTAATCTTGTACAGTCTAAAGTCTACATCTATCTTAAAAGATGGAACTAGAATTTTGTCTACTTCCTTGGAGGGAAATACGCGTCTTATTACCGAATAAAGACATATATCATGTGCTATTAGCAAAGACTATGATCCGACTCATATGTACAGTCTGTTCTGTGATGTACGGTTTGTATATTCCAAAGCGCATGCACAAATCAAAATTAAACATTTCAGGCGCGCCATGAAAAATGTATACTCATACATAGGATAAACGCACGAATTACGCTTGTCCGAACCAGCCTGTACATGGTACTGCACAGTCTGATCAGACCTGCACAGTTCCCTTTCAAAATTGTGCATGCCTAGATATTTTCTTTGCGAAGATCTCACGCTAAATCAGTATATTTTGTATGTGTGCAGGTTGGCAGTGTTTGTATATGCAGACGGTAGTTTTTGCAGGATGCGGACAATAACACCTTTTAATATACATGTTACGCTCGATTGACCCGCTAAATATCTGGGCCCAGTTGTTCAAAGCATCGTTAGCCTAACGAGCTCGTTAAGGGGTCAACTCGTTAAGTGTTTTGCATCTTTGTAACCAAATACGCTGGTATTTTTTGTTGAAAGAATGTAAGAAGCTTTTGCAATACGCTGGTATTTTTTTTGAAAAAATGTAAGAAGCTTTTGCAGTTACATTTTTCAACAAAAAATACCAGCGGTGCAAAAGCTTCTTACATTTTTTCAACAGCTGGTATTTTTTGTTGAAAAAATGTAAGAAGCTTTTGCAGTTACATTTTTCAACAAAAAATACCAGCGGTGCAAAAGCTTCTTACATTTTTCAACAGCTGGTATTTTTTGTTGAAAAAATGTAAGAAGCTTTTGCAGTTACATTTTTCAACAAAAATACCAGCGGTGCAAAAGCTTCTTACATTTTTTCAACAAAAAATACCAGCGTATTTGAGATATTAACGTTTAAAATTTTAACGAAACGTTAACTAACGACGTCATAAGTTTTGAACAACCGGGCCCAGAAAAATATTTGGTAAGGTCGTGGGTTCGAATCCCAGTTGTTACCTATTTTTTTTTTTTTTTTTTTTTTTTTGTCTTTCCTGCAATAAATTGAAGTATCTGCAAACAACTTTATATATCATATTTAACAAAATCGATCAGTTTTGGCAACTTAATACATGGAAAACAGCTTTGAGAATAAGGACCTTACCATGGATAACTTTCCACGCCACTGTTTAAAAATCGATAATCGATATTCGCGAATCGAGCTGGTAATGAAATACACTACGAGATATGGGCAAGTCATCTTTTTCTTCTTATTTTATTTTTCCTTATATTCAAATCCATTTTTCCGTGTTCATTTCGAAAACCGCATTAATTTGCAAAAAGCCTGATATAATTTTTGAAAAGATTGCATAAGAAATACCGCGGTCATTTTTTAGTTTAAGTTGACTACCCTCAAAATGTATAGAATATATAGTAAATCATGACATTTTTACTGCGTTGATCAAAGTTTTTACCCGCATATGTCTCTTTTTTTCATAAAATGAAAATTTTCCGTGTTCATTCCGAAAACTACAATTATTCAGCATTTCACTGATATATTTTTTATTGAAATAGGAAGTAAAACAGTGCGGTCATTTTTACATTTTCGATCAGCACCCTTATTTTCTATGCTGGCGCAAATATCCAACAGAATTCACACATTACTCCAGGTGGCGTAGAAAGTTGCGGACGGTTACCTAAATGTGTTTGATGTGCTGTGAATATATATTACTCACAATAAGTATGCACACCTAAATCGGTTCGAAAAAAAAAGTTAGAATGCCGGTTTCTGAATGATTTTTAAAATTTAGCTACAAGTACCCTTACCCTTAAAAACATTTTAAACTCTTTTGTTCCAGCATGTTTTTACCTTAGGTGTATGAACACACCTGCATATTGATTGACCATTTTACAAAGGGGAACAACGTTTGTGACTTCCTGTTTGCTTTCCTAGGGCCATATTTATAAAACGACTTAAGTCGTTGCTGTGTTGTTGCTAAGACTAAATTTCTATGAAGGAGATTCCCTACAACTATGAAATTTGCTCTGGAGGAACAGTCTTTTTCAGACTGTTCCTCCAGAGCAAATTTCGTAGTTGTAAGGAATCTCCTTCTAGAAATTCGGCCTTAGCAACAGCATAGCAACCACTTGAGTCGTTTTTATAAATATGGCCCCAGGGAAGCAAACAGGAAGTCACAAATGTTGTTCCCCTTATGTTTGTAAAATGGTCAATAAATATACAGGCACGTGCTTATATCCCCGAGGCAGGGACAGATAGCCCATGCGCACAAATGGTTGACCGCAACCGAAAGAGCTTACTTCACTTCGACCATTTCTGTATTTTCAATCAGAAATTTTAGATAGTAAAAGAGCTACAGGCGACATTGAAAATTGCCCTAACTCCGTCAGAAATTATCAAAATTTTCCCATTACCAATGCCCACAAAGGTATTGCCAAAACCAATCCACATACTACGTTCGAGAAAAATTCGACTCGTGTAATCCCCATCCAGTTATTCCCAACACTTATCCAAACACTAGGTGAAGATAAACCGTCACGTTATTGAGTCGGAAACAAGTGCGGACGGATGGACAGATGGACCGGCGGACACACGGACAACCAAGGGTTTAACATATTTTTGCCGCTATCGTGTAGCGAGGTATGAAATACCAGCTCAGTAGCAGTTGTAAGTCATAAAAAATGCTAGTTCAGTTCTCACTGCGGCTTTGAAGAAAAATACCCGCTCAGTTAATATTTTAACTCGTTGAAGAATTAAAAACTCAGTGTTTTTTTTTTATTAAAGATGGATGCTTCTAATATGCATATTCAGTGGCTGCACTAGAAAGATCAGTTAATATATTATAGTCGAGGACGTGCGACACCTCTAAAATAGCCAGCGCAAACATCATACTCATCCGTGCAATCTGATCAGAGATTCACAGTTCGCCCACAGTCCGGGCAGACCTTTTACTGTTTGAATATGCTTTCACTGAGCCGCGGAACGATAAAACCCACAAAGTGGCATTTGCTCCCAGCGAAGACTCAGATCAGCCATGGCAGCCGCCCAGCTGATCAAAGTCTGTGCGCTGATGGGTCGGTAAGGGTCTAAACTAGCTCCATGTGAACAGCGAAGACTCTGATCAAACTGGGCGAAGCCCAGGCCGGTCTGAGTCTTCGCTGGGCGCACATTCAACTTTCGGTTGGTTTTTTTCGTGTCGCGGCTCAGTCCATCAAGCTATGGGCTTGACTAATGGCTCATTGTCCTCGAGGTCATATTCGTTGGATTTCAGCCCTTTTACGTAAAAAAATGTTGCCAGTAAATATGAGGAAAAAGGCGTGAACAGTCGTGGGGACTAATGGTTTTCCATCACGCACTTTTGTGATCGTCAGCCATAACCCATACGTATGTCAATCTTACAAATGCAATTAGATACATCGGCAATATTCAGTATGACTTATCTACGTGTAATAAAATTGAGGTTTGAACAAGTCCACAACTACTCATAGTATACACTCCTGGTTAACTATGTATATACAAGGGCTGTTACGAAACCAAAAAGAGGTGTTACGAAACCAAAAAAGAGTCATAGTGACCAAACGACCTGATCATCGGATCGTTTGGTGACTATGACTCCTTCTCGTTTCGTAACAGCTCTTTTTCGTTTCGTAACATCCTTGTTAACATAGTTAACCAGGTGTGGTATAAAGAGTATACTTTGGTAATACTTACACAAATATGGCCAAAAATAAGGTGAGTATTACTCTTTATAGGACTGGTCTTATTTCCAAGAAAGATACACTTTTTTATTAATTCTTTTTGTTATAAACGGTTACAATCAAAAGTGTCTACCATACCTGCTCTTAGTAATAGATACTCAATTTTATGAGCTCCTCAAGACTTCTATTATTTATACAGTAGAAAAGTACTGGCGGAATTTTGCCATCGTTATAGTTGATCAGACCAGAAGTATAGCGAACAATATTTCCATCAAGCTTCATCGTTCGGACATGTGGTGACATCTTGTGGTAAACATTTAAGTACGTTATGGTTCACCATCACGTTAATTCGTTTGAAGTGCATGGTTAGCCAGCACAAAGAGCATGACGGATAGCCATAATGTTCTCTGCCTGATGAACAGAGCTATTATCTAGTTATCGCCTGTATTTTTTCGATAATAAACTGTTTGGTCAACGGACGGACCAACTCTGAGTTTCTTTCAGTTGGTCTTCTGTGCTAATCACAAGACAGGTAGTTCCTTGAAATAATTATCGCGTCAGTTTCTTCTGTACTTTTATAGAAGTCAGCTAATGGAAATACCGCGAAATTTCGAAAAAATTGGGACGTCTAAAATAATTACTCTAACTATTTTAAAATTGAATAAATTGATTTTTTTTCAGAACAGTAAAGCGACTAAAAGATGCAGATAGAATAGCAAACAGTGTAAACCCAGATCAGACTGCTCTTGAAAGAGCAGTCTGATCTGTGTTTACCCTGTTTGCTCAGACCTGTCTGCCCCAATGTTTTGAATTTTTACTGTATCACAGAACAATAAGTGTAAGGTGGTAGGTAAGCATATTTTTGCGTTAATGGATATATATCAGTTTTACCACCCCGAGAATGAAAATTGCAATCCTTCACCCGACCGGTGTGTGGCTTTAACCCTTTTTAGACCGGATACCCGTTTTGGGGACATTATGCAAACAGTGCAGACCCAGTTCAGACGCCGCAAAACGCGGCGTCTGATCAGGGTCTACATTGTTTGCTTACAGGGATTTCTATACAAAGTACAATAAAAGTGGAAATATTCACCAGAAACCCCTAAAACTAGAAATGGGATTATCTGAATGATAAGAATGGACAAGTCCACTGGTCAAAAAAGGGTTTAAAAACAAGACTACTCTGCGCCTTATAGCATCTACAAGCAACAACTCCGATCAGCTTGTTTATCTTTACCTTCTGATCAGTCTTTCACCGTTTGAATCAGCAATTGTTATTTTATGGGTATTAAAAAACCTATATAGCGAATACTGGTCTGAGCAGGTCTCAAAGCTGATACTCGTGTACCCCACATGGACAGACTCAGTTCAACTGAGTCTGCTATTTTCTTTTGTCTTTTGCGTTCCTTGTTTCCAGTTGATCTTCCTTTGGCAGCCGTAAAAATCACTGTACTTCTTCATGCTGCAGATTATAATGGAGCCGCGACATGAGAAAACCAATAAAATGGTTGTGTGCCCAGCGCAGACTCAGATCAACCTGGTCATCTGCCTAGTCTAATCAGACTGTTCGCTTAACGCTTAAAGGGTAGCTAAGGGCCTAAGCTCTACATCCATGCGGACAGCGAAGACTCTGATCAGACTTGGCGGATGCCCAGGCTGATCTGAGTCTGCGCTTGGCGCACAACCACTATATTGGTTTAGTCGTGTCGCGGCTCAATTATATTTTCTGGTCTTTTTGGATTCATTTGAGCAAATTCCGGGTCAGACTGAAAACAGTTTGTGATAGGGGGCGTGGTTACCTTTGCAATAGTACACTAGTGCACATTAACAGACTTAATTAAACCATGTCTGCTATTTTCCTTTCTCTGGTGTGTTCTTTGCTTCAAGAGTACCTTTCTTTCTGAAAGGGTCCCGCTCATCGGGACCCGCAAAATAGATGAACCGTCGGGGGCCGTATTCATAAAACGACTTAAGTGGTTGCTATGCAGTTGCTAAGGCTGAATTTCTTTGAAGGAGATTCCCTACAACTATGAAATTTGCTCTGGAGGAACAGTCTTACAAAGAAGGGAATCTCCTTCATAGACATTGAGCCTTAGCAACAGCATAGCAACGACTTAAGTCGTTTCATGAATACGGCCCCAGGTGCCTGAGTGTCATTGATCTCAGGTCGGGTAAAAGTCACATAAATTCAGAGGCAACGTCTCGACATGATTAAATATTGTTTACTGGGTTGTTAAACCACCACCACAAAAAATCCTTGCAGAAGTTATTCTCGCTGTTTGCAATTTAGTCTATATTAATAAAATAGCTGGTCCGGCAAAGGGCTTGATGGTACAGCATTGTCAATCCCTGTGAGATAATATTTGAAGTAAATAACAAATCACAGGGAAAACTCCATATGCTCATTATCCAACTATGAAGGTACATGTATATGTACCCATGTTTTCAGCAATTTTTACAAAGGGCAATAACTTGTGTTACTTTCTGTTTGCTTCTCTGGAGAAAGAATCCCTTCTAAAGAGTTGACCTGAACTGAGAAGCGAGGCAAAAATGAAAAAAATAGAGTTTTTTGGTTGATCATGTATCCATTCCCCGAAAATACAAAAAGAAACAGAAACAGACCAGGTTGTGTAATTTTGAGCTTCCATTGACGGACCAAGTCAGCAGTACGTCGATGTAAACGTTTGACATCTGTGTTTGGAATAACAAGTACGATCAGCCTCACAAGACTTGAGTAACCTCATTGTTCAATTTAAATGATAATTAAGTAATGGAGCATCCGGTCAGATTCCAAGTTCATACTTTAGACTGAATTAACAAGAACTGTGATAAACCTGACCATACACAGCCCCGGATCCAGGGGGTGGGCTTTGGGGCTTCAGCCCCGCCATCTGGGCCTCTTTGTTATGCCATGTAGGCCTCCAGCTAACAAGGAGTATCTGATGACAGTTTGAAACAAGATATCCACGTGACTAGATTAAAATATATGTTGTGACATCTCATTAGAATCGCCTCGGCGAGGCGATTCTAATGAGATATCGCAACATATATTTCAAGGCAAAAAAGACACCATAAAAAAATCTCATCAAATAGATCCCTAATTTTAAATTCCCATCCCTCTCCCACATACACATATATCTCGGCACCTCCCAGCCCGCCCAGCTATCCAGAGCCCCACCAGTACGTGGTGGTCTGGATACGGGCCTGATACAAATATTGCCTATTTCTCATGACTTCGGTCTGGCCACATACTTTCGTTTCTCCTTCCGCTGATTCAAGAAGGGCAGTTGTCAGTTACTGGCGAAAGTATGTGCACTTAGTACTGGTTAACCGCTTAGGAGGTCTAAGCCTGCCCAGGAATAGTGTGGTTAGGTTAACTGACCGTCCCGACATGACCTTAGTTGTTTACCGTGGACGTTAAGCATCAAATCAACCAACCAACCAATTCTCATGACTTGTTATGTAAAATTTTGTAACCTTTTTCGTGCGTAGGAAGAGGCTTCAAAGTTTCTATCCGACACAATTTCCGTTCATACCAAGCTGCTTTTATATGATTACTTGTAGTACCATTGTTTTGTGTTAGCTGTTAGTATTTTGCGGAACTGCGGAATGGAATAGCCATTAATTCCTATGGCCAATGGACACAACTCCATGCTTTTCGCCATATCTACAAAAGGTAAAAAAACTTTTGTGGTTTCCTGTTTGTTTCTGTAAACAAAGAACCCCTTCTAAATTGGGGCAAACTCTAAAAGAAAGAATTAGCTCATGGAGAAGCAAATTCTTTCCTTTAAAGAGTTGAACCCCGTTTTAGAAGGTGAGCATAAAAATTATAGTTGCTTCCCCTGATGCTGTGCCCATTCACCTGAAGTTGGAATTTGTCACACCCAGCCCCGGGTCCAGGGGAGCACCTGATGATAATTTGAGAGGATATTCAATTAGGTTAGATTGAAATATATATTGTGACATCTCATTGGAATCGCCTCATCGAGGCGATTCCAATGAGATGCCAGAACATATATTTGAATGTAAGCATGATATTGTCTTGATTTTACATCAAATACTCTATTTTATATTGAATCCTGATTATCACCCCTTTCTTTGGGTCCTAAGCTCCACCAGCTGTCAAGAGAGAGCCCCGCCAGCTGGTTGTAGTCTAGATCAGGGTTTGACACATACACCATATGTTGCTTAAAGAGTTTTGGATTGACGCACTGAATCCATTCCATTCGGGATAGCCCTTTAGGGGTATATGGGCAAACAGTTTGGATCCAGATCCAAACTGTTTGCTGCCTAGACATCATTTCTACAAGAGTTAAAATATTCTTGATATTTGATGCAGACGACAATTTCAGCAGACGATCAAAATACCCAGAATGCAATGGGTTAAGTCTACCGAGTCATTGTTGCTAATATACTGGCTAGATAAGTGGTAATAAACTCAATAAAAGTTTCCCTTGTCACAATGTCCAGAAAAATCTCAACAGCTATGTGCAGCGTTTCATTTTCAACACCTTGCTGGAACTGACTGTCTGCAGCTGATATTTCAGCAACGACGTCTGCTGCAAGAGTTCTGACCATCTCCATGGTAACAACACCACCATCTTCTTCAAGTGAGGTTTGGTGATGTAGCCATTGCCACACCTGAAATAATTTTTAAGTATTTTACCAACATTTCTTCCGCGATGGTAAATTGATTCTAAAAATAAATAATATGAGATATAAAACTTTGATTTAAGCGGACACCCATCTTGAAGACAAATATCTTTCTTGTTTATTGGTCACCTCAAGCCAAGTGAAACGGCTATTTTCTTTCACAAAAAGTCCATGGTTTCACATAGATAATAAAACAAGGCGGCAAATGAGTTTTAGATGTAAAGAAAGTTGAAAATGCATCGAGGCCATACAGCAAAATAGTCCAATACTATTATATACATCTGCCATTCTACTATAAAAGATATCTAGTAGCATGAAACACGTTTTAACGGACACCGTTTATGACAGACAATATGATCAGAAAAGACTTGTAAGAAATTTTATGTTTAGAAACCTGTGATCTGGATATTTCAGCAGTGGCGGAGTCTTCCACGGCGCCATCTATGAGGAAATGACCTTGACCTCTGAGCCATGCTTCAACAAATAATATTCCAACCTTTATGTTATGCTTTAATCCTGTCACTGTCACGCTGCCCTAAGAAAATTAAAGCAAATATAGAGAAACATACCGCGTATAGGACGGAGAATCATGTAGATTTTTGGTTTGATACGCTGTACGAAAAAATGTGAGAGAATTTTTGTTTATGCCAAGGTAAATAACTTATCATTTATTTTTCTTTAAACACTTTGGGATATGTGCCACTTTTCAGCCCACTTCTTCCCGATGGTAACGACATTTTGATGGAACCGCATAGATTCAAATGCCTCTGTCACAAAATTTCAAAACTTAAATGGCGGCGTAATCTGCACGGATGTCATCTGATACTTTGTGACAGAGTCCTTGCTCAAAGTGCGAATCTTTGTGGTTCAGTCAAAGTCTCGCTATAACCGAAAATGTAGACTGAAAAGTGGTGCATAGCTCAACAAGTGTAAGTATTCCAAGGAGCAAAATAAGCTGACATAAACCAAGATTCACAGCATCGCCATTGCTCTATATAGCGTACCCCATGATCCAAGTTGGATATATGCATTTTCAACAAGGTCAGATTTTTATCAGTCATAAATGCCACCCTTTTTATCTGCCATATTTCTATTTTTATACAGTGACCAAAAAACAACAACAACATTTTTCTACCTAACGAATAATTGCTGTTTATCTTATATCTGATTGCGTGAGCATTCTATGACCACTAGGCAATCTTCTTATACCGCGTTCCCACTACAGATTTTATACCGGTATGGTTAACCCGGGATAAATATACCGGATCAACGTTGTGTTCATATTTACATAACAATTTCAGGGGTTTCCAGCGTTGATGGCTCCTGTAGAGGTGCGTAAATGACGTCATTTATATGCTGGCGTCACTTTAAACTAAAGCTGACGTCACCCTGACGTCTCGTGTGAGTTACACCATGGCAATTATCCCTTATCTACGCTCACACTTAAAACCGGGATAGTTAATTAATCCGGTTCGCAGCCACCTATTAAAGCGGGCTAGTTAAACCGGTTTCGATTCTGTTGAAATGTGTGATCTCATCAGGAAAAAAATAATCCGGATTAAGTAAACCTGGCCCAGAGTTATAAAACTCGAGTACATTCTCAAACTCAAAATAAAGCACACTGATTGGTGAAAATAAAGCACACCGATTGGTTGCTTCCGAGCATATGCTCGGAAGCAACCAATCAGTGTGCTTTATTTTGAGTTTGAGAATGTACTCGCTCGGAAGCAGCCAATCTGTGTGCTTTATTTTGAGTTTGAGAATATGCTCGGAAGCAGCCAATCAGTGTGCTTTATTTTGACTTGAGATTATTCTCAAGTTTTATAACCTCGAACCCAGTTTCGATTCGGTGAACAGCTCTGGTGGGAGCGCGGTATCAGTGGACAAGAAATCTCGGAGAGCACACTGATCTGATTCGTTGTTGTAAGGCACCGTCCCTCGTGGCATGGCCCATTTTAACAAAATTTATAACTTAGATTTTTCCCAACGAGCGCATAACGTCTAAATGACGTCGTATGTGCCTGCTGGGACAGCGGTTATTGATATGTATCTGTTCACTGGTCAAACATGTTATAAGTTCTGAAAACTTAGATAAGGCTAGTGGACACACAACGTTGGAAAAACATTGAATTCACATCTATTCATCATGATGGCGTTGAATCAACGTTGATTCAATGTTTTTCAGCGTTGTGACGCAGAATCAGCTTTGATCCAATATTTAATATTGTTTCAATATAATAAATTATCTTTATTTCAATATCATCTTTATTTCAATATTATCTTTATTTCTTTTTATCCAAATCAATATTACTCAAGCCCCTGTGATTCAGTGTTGTTTTCACATTATGAGCCTGCTCATGGCAATACTCAAATATTAGATGCCACGTACCCTCGGCATTTGAAGAAGATCGGCTGAGTCGACAGTCAGTTCGTCTCTGGTCACGTGGAGCTGGTTTACCCCTAAAGTTCTTGCTTCAAACAGCTGAAAGGACTCAGACTTAGGACTTTCACAAAAAAATGAGCCTAAAGTCGGTATGATATTATTTTATGTGGCCTTTTGGATGTATCACTAGACCAATGAACCGAGCATTTCGACTCTTTCAACAGTATTTCAGTCATATCGAATGGAGGCAAACTACGGCTGGAAAAATACGCCGCCGGCGGAATTCAAGACAAATAGTACCAGCTGACGGCTCTACCAATGCTCCTAAGGAACCCTCAGAGTGCGTAGTGTATACTCACCTTTACTTAAAGTGGCTGAAAACTTGTTGAAAGGGACGTTAACCGCAAAACACGGACCCACACAACCGCCCATCCTTCAGGCATATGAAAACTGTTAATTTCCATACCAGCCACGTTAAATTCACAAAGCAAATATATTATATAGTGGCTGTCTCTTCACGTTGTATCTATAAGATTGAAGAATTTCTTAAATGGTTAAAACAGAGGAAAAGGCACAAACATATTAAAATAACTTTTTGCTATGTTGACAAAAGACGGTGATTTGTAAATTTGTTGCTAAGACAAAATAAACTTATAGAATAACTGCAAACAGCGCAACCAGATGGTTGTTCTTTTAACCAAAACTGATGCCGTTATCCCCGTGCCCTATTCCCACCCCCTCCACCTCCACTTTCCGATATTTCCAACAAACCGGTACCTATATCTCCAGCTGTGCATATTCAAATTTGGTAACATCATCCAATAAGGGCATATATAGGTCAAACTGAAAGGGGATTAACGATTCGTGTTCTCTGCACATCCATCCATTAAGTTTCATCAAAAATGAAAACAAAATGACTATTCTTATTCTCAGTACATTGTATGATGACGCTCCACATTTGTACTTCTTCAAGGAAAGGAAACGCTTTTTGTATTAAACATACCAATTGGCATAATTCCGTAAAAATGAAAATGGAGTTAGGATTCTCGTTCTCCGTCTATTTATAACCAAGTTTCCTGAAAATACCTTCAGCCGTTGTTAAACTAAAGAACAGAAAAGATTAGTGATGGACAGACAGACAGACGGACGCAAATGTCAGAGAGACAAATATCCATGAGGAGGACAATCCACTGCCAGAGAGACGGAGGAGGACATAATTAGCCTAACTATATGGCACATGGACGAAATTCAGAAAATGCCCGTGAGTAGAGAAGTTAAGGTGCATGGCTATACCTCCAGGCATTCCGCCATTTTTTACCAAGCTTAACACCATTGTCGCCAACAGACGGCATTTACCATACCTGTCTGTCGCCTATGAGGGATGGACTACTTTCAATGTTGTGGAAGAAAGAAAAATAATCAGTAGAAAACAAATATTTTCTTCTAATATTGTGAATCAAAACATATTTATCATCTTATACGTACAGTACTAGTAAAGTTGATTTTTCTATCTTTAACCTGAAAATTCACAAAATCAACAGAGTGAATATACGCCTACTTGCCAGCGATGCAGGCTCTGTTCAGAAAGCTCCTCAGGAACAAATAGATGAAAAAAAGACAAACAAACAGAAAAACAAACAAGAAAAAAACGTGAGAGAAATCTGATTTTCGCTGTCAAATCTGTATCCCAGATATGACCAGTAGACCTTGAACAGTTGCTGTGAAGTCTATAACAAAAATTTCATTATCAAAAGCAGAATAAAAACAAGCAAATTCGACGAATTTATGTCCCCCGCCTTGGAAACTAGGTCTCCACTGTATATACACTTAAGTGTTTGAGCTGGAAAAGCGGCTAAGTTAAAAATGTGAAAAAAGTAATAAAAAATAATGTGAGGATTATATCCAAACCACATGCATATCTTCAGACCATGATAAAAACGCCTGTGAAGTTTCAAAGGAATTGGCATAAAACTGTAGGAGGAGTTGCACACACAAGGTACCAACTATCTATTCACTTTGATAGTAAAAATGTATGAAAAATGGCTAAGTTCAATTTGCGAAAAAAGTAATAAAAAATAATTTCAGGATTATATCCAAACCACATGCATATCTTCAGACAATGATCAAAACACCTGTGAAGTTTCAAAGGAATCGGCATAAAACTGTATGAGGAGTTGCGCACACAAGGTACCCACTGTCTAGTCACTATGATAGTAAAAACGCCTAAAAAATTACTAAGTTCAACTTGTGGAAAAAGTGACAAAAAAAAATCTCAGGATTATATCCAAACCACATGCTTATCTTCAGACCATGACCAAAACACCTGTGAAGTTTCAAAGGCATCAGCATAAAACTGTTGGAGGAGTTGCGCACACAAGGTACCCACTATCTAGTCACTTTGATAGTAAAATGCCTAAAAAATTACTAAGTTCAACTTGTGGAAAAAGTGACAAAAAATAACCTCAGGATTATATCCAAACCACATGCGTATCTTCAGACCATGACAAAAACACCTGTAAAGTTTCGAAAGAATCGGCATAAAACTGTAGGAGGAGTTGCGCACACAAGGTACCTACTACATTAGGGGGACGGAAGGACGGAAACAAGGACGGAAGGACGGAAGGACGGACGGACGGACGGACGGAAGGACGGAATGCCGAAAACTATGTCCCTCCGCTTTTCTTCGAAAAGGCGGGGGACAATAAACAAATAAAGAAAGTACAGGTAGAAAATGTCCGATTGTCCAACATGCAACATCAAAAAGTTTGCCAAATAGTAAACGAAAATTTTCAGTTTTTGTAAAATCAATTGCAAATCAGGTGCAAATCATTGTGGAGGGGAATCACGGATACCCCGACCCACCTCCTCACTGTTTCTTTCCAAAACAGGGGTATTAATATGAAAGTTTCGCATAGGCTACTCTTGGCTTTATCGAATTCTGATGTTGTTAGTAGAAGATAAAATTACTTGCTGCATGGGCTCAACCAGCCCTAGGTCGTAAACAAGAAACCCATCTGCTCCTGCGTCGATCTCCTTTTCTTTACCACTGCAAAATAATAAACTTCATGCACCCATTAACATGACTGTATATATCAATTTTTAGGACTAGATTTTCAAAACTTCCCATGAAATCTTATGTTCTAGCATTTTTCCATATTTGATCTTGTCGTAAAAAAGGTCAAGATCAACCCAAGGTCATCATTTGAAGAACCTTGATGGTACTCAAATACCCGATGCTACATACCAAGTTTCAAGGCCATCAGCCAATGGGTTCTGGAGAAGAAAAATTTTAAAGATTTTTTCCATATCTGGGCGGGGTGGCCATGTTGTTCATGTGACCCAGACCTTTTGAACAAAATTTCATTCCCTCAATCCCTGGAGGGTCCTTAGGAAATTTGGTTACAATTGGCCCAGTGGCTTTTGAGGATATTTTACCTTGCCGTAAAAAAAGGTCAAGGTCAACTCAAATTCATCATTTGAACAATCTTGATAGTACTCAGGTACCCAATGCTACAAACCAAGTTTCCAGGCCATCGGTCAATTGGTTCTGGAGAAGAAGATTTTTAAAGGTTTTTACCATATATGGGCGTGGCGGCTATATTGGTCATGTGACTCAGGCCATTTTAACAAACTTCCATTCCCCATCCCCTGAAAGGTTTATATGAAACTTGGTTACAACTGACCCTGTGGCTTTTGAGGAGATTGTTTGAAACTGTCGAAATATGAGCGACCTCGGTCAAAGGTCAAAGAATGGCCTTGACCTCTTGTACTCACAAATCTTTATGTACTCATTAAGATGACTGTATTTACCAATTTCTAGACCAAAACCCTCAGCAGTTTCCAAGAAATCTTATGTTCTAGCATTTTCCAATATTTGACCTTGCTCTACAAAAGGTCAAGGTCAACCCAAGGTCATCATTTGAACAATCTTGATAGTACTCGAGTACTCAATGCTTCACACCAAGTTTAAAAGCCATCGGTCGATTGGTTCTGGAGAAGACTTTTAAAAGTTTTTAATATATATAGGCGTCGCGGCCATATTGGTCATGTGACCCAGACCATTTTAACAAATTTTTATTCCCACAATCTCTGAAAGTCCTACATTGTACGTATATGAAATTTAGTTACAACTGACCAAGTGGCTTTTGAGGAGAATGTTTGAAATTGTCAAAATATGAGAGACCTGGGTCAAAGGTCAAATAATGACCTTGACCTCTTGTACTCACAAATCTTCATGAACTCATCAAGATGACTGTATTTACCAATTTTTAGGCCAAAATCTTCAACAGTTCCACGAAATCTTATCTTCTAGCATTTTCCCATATAAAAGCACCAAAGACCAAATTTGACCTTGCCGTAAAATAGGTCATGGTCAACCCAAGGTCATAATTTGAATAATCTTGGTAGTACTTACGTACCCAATGCTACATACCAGGTTTCGAGGCCATCGGCCTATTGATTTTGGAGAAAAAGATTTTTTAAGGTTTTTACCATAGATTATTAGATTAAACATATTTTATTGCAAAAAGACAAAGGGATTGGACACAAGTTATACACACCATTATATAGTCCTCTCCCTAAATGTGACAAGTAATCTACAAATGGTACAATGGTAAATATGATACTTTTTTGAATGGAAATACATTTTTATTATTATTACTCCGTAACATTCAACAATGCTCTGTTCCACATAAAAGCTACTTTCTTTGAACTAACAGGTAACATGGAATTTGATACGGATGAGATTAGGATATCAGCTATTACCATATATGGGCATGGCGGCGAAATTGGTCATGTGACCAGGACCATTTGAACAACATTTTGTTCCCATGACCCTAGAGGCGTGACATATGCAATTTGGTTACAAGTGGCCCAGTAGTCTCAGGGGAGAAATTGTTTGAATTTGTTGACGGTTGCTATCTCACTGACGGAAGAGTGAGCCAGCTGGTTATTTTATGCTTACCTTCTGACTTTTTCTAGTATTTCCCGATACTGAGTTCCTTGTCGATCGGAGGGTAACAGAACAGCCGCCATTCCTCCAGTAGCATGTGCTCCCCGTTTGTGGCAGGTCTTGATCAACAGGTCCCTGTAACTTTTGAGAAAATGTCGCTCCATTGAGACATACTTGTTTCTGTCCGGTAGCACAAACTCCTTTCTTTTCCCTGTCGTATAGCGAAGACAAGTAAATAAGTCTCTAGTTGTCTAAGGAACTCCAGTAGCTCAGTGCGCTGGCCTGCTGATCTGGTGGTCCCGGGTTCGAGACCCAATGGGGGCGGAAATCTTTCCAACCGTAAATGGGGTTCCATTGCACACAGCCTTTCATCATCACCTTCCAATCGTCCTGATACGACTGAAATACTGTTGAAAAGACCGTAAAATTCGCAAATTATCCACCATCATCTTCTAAGTCGGATGTGTGTGTGTGTGTGTGTGTGTGTGTGTGTGTGTGTGTGTGTGTGTGTGAGAGAGAGAGAGAGAGAGAGAGAGAGAGAGAGAGAGAGAGAGAGAGATAGTACTTTGTAACCAATAATAAAAAAATAAAAATAAAAGGAAAATATTTGCAATGTACGGAGTATAAAATCAATACTTTCAGGAGCACTTTCTTTTTGACACAAAAGCATTCAGGGGCTAGTATGTCACCGACAGCTTCTAATTGTTTGCTTGTACCAACGTATGGTTTTACACTGATCCTAGGGGCCCGCTAGCTCAGAGGGTAAAGCTTCGGCCTGCCAACCTAGCGCTTCCGCGTTCGATTCCAGTTGGCAGAAATCTTTTCACTCGTTAACGGAGCTCCATTGCACACAGCCTTTCATTATCATCCTTCCGTGGTCCTGATATGACTGAAATACTGTTGAAAAGGACGTAAATGGAAAACCATCCATTCATCCAAGGCTAAGCATAAAGATAAAAACGGCCTATATTGCGAGCAAACCTATCCAAATAAGCGAAAAGCTCTGATCAGACTGCGCATACGTGCAGGCTGGTCTAGCTGTGCACAGTTCATTTAGTTCAAATAGTACCAAATTTGTTGATAAAAGATGCCGAGTAGTCCCAGAGCCCACAATTAAGCCCAATCGAGCGACCTTTGACCTCAAAGAGTATTTCCTCCATCTGAAAGGCAGCCAATACGTTCTCAATCAGAACACAGACCTTTATACAGTTTTCAGGCAAACCCAGCTGCAAAGAAAATAATTCTTTGAAAAGGGAAAATGAAAAACAAAAAAAAAGTGTATAAACAAAATAACAAATAAAATATGAAAGACCGAAAAATGATGATAATAATAATAACAAAAAATAATAATAATAATAATAAACAGAAAAAACGTACATGCTAAACAGACAGCATAAACAACTGGGAAAGTCCATATCAAATTATTTTTTTCTTTAACTTCAGAAAAAAAAAAGGAGAAAAAAATCGAATTTATCCGAGATTTCTTTCACCTTTCCATCTTATTTTGATGACAGCCACAAAACAAAAATATCAAAACATGTAAACATGTTTGTAGTCAGAGAAGGGTCGGATGAAAGTTAAGTTTGTTTACAAAGACTGCAGGAAATAAAACCACACCTAGACCACTAAAATAGTCATCTCTCAACAACTGCTACCACCCTATAAAAACGCCATTTTCCTTGTTCAAACTGGTATATTTTTGATTTACCGTTC
This sequence comes from Ctena decussata, assembly GCA_963989385.1. Taxonomy (NCBI): domain Eukaryota; kingdom Metazoa; phylum Mollusca; class Bivalvia; order Lucinida; family Lucinidae; genus Ctena; species Ctena decussata. Next base: position 22,700,482 of record OZ022506.1, read on the forward strand.
CATGTGTGTGGGTCCCATCCCTATGATAACCGCATCTGTGCTGCCTGTTCGGAGCATCCGCTCTTTGCACATATGAATAATGGCCCTTGCGGAGTAATGTACAGAAAAGTTAAATCTCTGATCAGATTTACTTTGTTGGTACCTTGCTCATTAAACATTACACGAGAAAACCAACAAAGTGGTTGTGCACCCAGCGCAGACTCAGATCAGCCTGGGCATCCGCCCAGTCTGATCAGAGTCTTCGCAGCCCGCATGGAGGTAGCTTAGACCCTAGCTACCCTTTAAGCACTTAACAAGGAGTCTGATCAAACTGGGTGGATGCCCAGACTGATCTGAGTCTGCGCTGGGCGCACATGCCACTTTGTTGGTTTTCTCGTGTCGCGGCTCATTTACCTTTTCTTCTGTCCAGCAAAATACTCGATTCCAAAAGTTGACTTCATTACTTCCTTCTATCTGTAAAACACAAAAGTATCATGGCAATATTTTAAGTTCGATTTATTTTGATAGCAAAATGAAGAATGTTCTAAAATATAACAAGCAAATTCGGTGAATTTATATCCCCCGCCGAAGTGGCCCTGATTCGTTTATTATGGTTTATTTTAAGTTTCATATAATTTCGTAGGACTGTAAATCAAATCAAGGACTATTACTCTGGCTAAAGTGAGGCATAAGCTGAAGCTGTTCTTAAACACTTGCCTCAGCATCACTGCACTATGATGATACACTTTTATTCAGCTTCAAGAAATTTTGTTCAGTCAAGCATCTAAGTTATGGCTAATACATGTATGTGGAGTTTAAATCAATTCAAGGGCATTAAATCATGCACTACTGATGTAATTAAGATCAAACTTAATGTGCATTGCTCTGTCAAGACAATACATAATTATTTGAAGTTTCATGAAATTCCATTCATTGGTTACTTAATTATGGCTCAATTTGTTGATTTTAAACCAAGTCAAGGGCAATAACTCATTGCTAACTAAAGAAATTTCGACAAAACTTAAGATGCACCAATGTGTTATGGTGATGGTAAAAGCTTCATAGAATTCTATTCATTGATTACTTAGTTATGGCTAAATGTGTCAACTTTAAATTCATTCAAGGGCAATAACTCATGAATTTCTGATGCCATTCTGATGAAACTTTATGTGCATAACCGCCTTATGGTGATACATATTAAGTTTTAGTTTCATGAAGTTTTGATAATTGGTTACTTAGTAACGGCTCATTTTATTATATTAAGTCAGTTAAAGGGCAATAACTCATGCATTCCTGAAGCCAGTCTGATGAAACGTGACATACATCAGCGGAATATAGTGATACATATTTGTTATAAGTTTCATGAAATTCCGTCCAGTGGTTACTTAGTTATGGCTGATTTTATTGATTTTAAAACAATTCAAGGGCAACAACTCATGCATTACTGAAGCCAGTCTGATGAAACTTGACGTGCATCAGCGGGTTATAGATATATATATTTAGTTTAAGTTTCATGAAATTCCGTCCAGTGGTTACTTAGTTATGGCTCCGGACGGACAGACGGACGGAAGGACGGACGGACAGACGGACATGGAGAAACCTATATCCCTCCGCCTTCGGCGGGGGATAATCAGTCTGTGTTTATGCTCAGGGTGAGTTGTGTATTCACTGTTTGATCATGTCATTTCTTGGCATATGGACCATATTTTTGTTTATTGTAAAAAACGAAATAGTTTTAATGAGATGATTCTTCCATTTGCCATAACATCGCAGAGAGAGAGAGAGAGAGAGAGAGAGAGAAAGAAAGAGAGAGAGAGAGAAAGAAAGAGAGAGAGAGAGAACGCAGTACCTTTGAGAGATAGAAGAAGGGTCCACTTTCACATTCCAGTAGAGTTTTACCGCAGTGAAACATCAACATACCAAAGTCAAATAGTGGGCCTGGTACTTCTTTGTCGTTCACCTGGGGGTAAAGGTTCTACATTTACAATCTGCAAGAGCATGGTTCTTTCACATGTATGGAACATAATCCTAGTGATTATTACAAAAATTTGAGCCGCGACACAACAAAACTAACAAAGTGGCATGTGCGCTCAGCAGAGACTCAGATCAGCCTGGGCATCCGCCCAGTCTGATCAGAGTCTTTGCTGTGCGCTTTAAGGGTAGCTAAAGTGGTCTAAGCTACCATCATACGAACAGCGAAGACTCTAATCAGGCTAGGCGGATGGCCAGACTGATATGAGTCTTCGCTGGGCGCACATGCCATTTTGTTGGTTTTTGTCGTGTCGTGGCTCAATTTTACTAAAGGTCTAGACTTTTTTTATTTTTCTATCATGCGGCAAAAGTAATCATTGCCCATGAATTACAATACATCAAAGTATAATGCATAGGTCCATGAGTAATAACTGAAGACATGCTATGGTAAAAGTTATATTTCATTTCGAAGTAAACTACACTGAACATCAAAAGAAACGCCGACAAGTTAAAGCTCAAATTTCTTCTGTCCGCTGAAATACAGTTAATGTTTTAAATCGCATATAGCAGAAAATACTGCTGACGTCTGCCAACAATGTAAACTTAGCTTCCCGCAAATTTAAACACTGATAAAAGTGTTATCTCAATTTATGGTGAAACATTCAACGTTGTTGTAAGAGTTGTCTTTCCATTTGCAGTATAACAAAAACGTGGCTCTAGCGTGTGGTTACGGAAAAAACCGTCGGGATTATTGCCATAGTGTTCTTCTCAGGAACATGACAACATTTTAAAGTTAAACACTCGTCAAGTTATCTCCCTCGCAATTAAACAAAGAGCAAATTGGGAAGTCCAATGACATCAAACGTTCTGCAGTGCAGCAAAAGATTTCTAGACCTTTTTATTTTACTCTTGTTAATTCATATGCACTCTTCGTATGAACTATTTCTTTTCTTTTCAAGAAATACAGGAAGTTAAAAGGTCTATGGGAAATCCAATGGCAAGCAAGTATTACTGTGTCTCTGTTCACTTTCACCCGGTTATTTCTCTGAAAAGAAAGGCACGATTGCTTTTATTTTTTCGCATTTTCTTACCCTTGCTGTGGACATTATGTCGAGAGAAAATTATTGGTCGAACATTTTATGAAATTGAAAATTCAGCTTCTGAAATGGTAATAAACTCAACCCCTTCATAAAAGCAAGCGTTGTGGTGACTATAGTTGATGGAATATCATTGCGCCACGGCGCTCATTCTGTCGGAATAGGATAAACAAAGTAACTTAAAATGTTGAAATAAAAGCATATAACAATTCTTTCAAATAAATTGGACGTATACAATGTGGACGTTTCTTTTGATGTTCAGTGTACTAGCAACCCGTGCAGCTATAGCAATTTGTGTAAAATGGAACATTCTACCAGACCTTAGAGAAAACATTAACATAACACGGCAAAGTAAAAATATTTAGTAAATAGTAAAATGATGTTGAGGCTAAATTTACCCTAATCATGGAAGTGCGGCCATGGATTTGTTCTGAGCTGAGCCTCTTGGAGATCCCAGATCATTAAGGCATGTCGCTTGCAACATGCCTTCCTCTTCAAGTTACCTTTGCAACATGCCTTAATTTAATTTCCAATGAAAATTTATAACAATGCTATTATTTTCATTTCTTAGCCAGTAAAGTTGTTTTGAATGCATTGAAGATCATCAATGAATTATCTATAGTGTAAATTCAGGCTAATTTTGACAAAACATTGCTATATTAGTCAAAATCTGATTTTTGTGTTAAAAGCGACATGCCTTCTGAAATTTCTGGGGAGAACACTGAGCACCGTTTCGAGAATTAAAACAACAATAATTAATCTTAATCGAATTATTACCAGCTCAGATTCAAGTATTGAATCTCTAAGTTAAATGGATGCATGTCCACGACTCCCTCTTACTGGGGGCAACTTTAAAATGAAAGAATTGGCTCCAATAGGGAACTATTCCCTAAAAGAAAAGAAATCACTTTAGGTAAGGTAGCCTCCGTTTGAGAAGGGATGGCAGATTACTCCTCCTGGAGTTGGGTTTTGGAAAGGGATAGAAAATTACTTACGTAGAGTGTTCTTAAAAACAACAACAACAGCAGCAGCAGTAACAACAACAACAACAAAAACATGAAAAATAACAACAATAATGATAATGATACTACCGTCATGTTATACTCCACCATATTCCACGCTCTTGGTCTTAGCATCAAAACAGAACATTGGCTGATATCTGGTGCCCCTTGAAAATATAAGCAAAACTGTGTCTGGCGAACATATGCGATATAATCCCTTATACCACTCTTACCAGAAAATGCCAGCTTTAGTACGAAATATTTCGCAATGAGAAAGGTCTACACTGGTAAGGTTGGTATAAAATAGTTATACCATGGTTTGTCCGCCTGTACGGGAGATAATCCACTCGCTAAAGCTCGTGGGTTATCTCCTCGCACAGGCGGACAAACCATGGTTTAACTATATATTACGTTACAGCCTCGTCATATGCATTTTTTTCACAAACGAACCTGTATTCCAGGTCAATAGGTACATTATCTTTTTAGGCTTTTAAAAAACAACAACACACAAACAAAAAAAAAAAAAAAAAAAAAAAAAAAAAAAAAAACAACAACACCAGGAAACGACTTTTGTGACTTTCTGTTTGTTTCCTTAGACGAACAGTTTCACTCTAAATCAGTCCTCTTGGAGTTGATCCTTACTGAGAAAGGAGGCAAAATAAAAACCGAAAAATGGTAGAGTTGCTTCCCCTGCAGGTGTACCCAATCATGGTTAAGTAAAATTAAGGTTTCACAATAAAACAGGCCACCCTCAACCGAATTACTGCATTATCTAAAGGTCTATGGATACATATTCATGTTCTCCTGCCAATTTTGTAAAGGGATACAATTCATGTAACTTCCTGTTTGCTCCCGTGAAAAATGAATACCTTCCAAAAGGCGGTCTACTCTTAAAGAGTACTACACGAGAAAACCAACAAAACGGTTGTGCGCCCTGTGCAGACTCGGATCAGCCTGGGCATCTGCCAAGTCTGATCAGATCAGATTCTTCGCTAAGCGCTTAAAGGGAAGCTAAGGGTCTAAGCGAAGACTCTGATCAGACTGGGCGGATGCCTAGGCTGATCTGAGTCTGTGCTGGGCGTACTACCACTTTGTTGGTTTTCTCATGTCGCGGCTCAAATTCTTTCTTTTAAGGCTGATTCCCACTAAGAAGCGGTGCAAAAATGAAATTGGCAGAGTTGCTTCCCCTGAAAGAATACGCAGTCCCCTAAAGAGATGTATACAGGAACCACGGAACATTCGGACACGTCCTTAGAGACGTAAAATTCCAGTGTAGTCATCAAAATCCTAACGTTGTGTTCCTTTTTGCCATACTAGGTGTGATTAAGAAATGGTAGGGGCTTCGAATTGTCAATGTTTTGGGTCGAATTGCAGCTAGCAAAGCTGAAGTTGCAGTCACCACATATGGCGAATGGATGCCCTTTAAGGGACAGGATCCTAAGCTGCACTATGATGAAGTATTGGGAAAGCCCCAACGTCCCTCCACATTGCACTCAGCACAACTTAGGTATACAATCAGTAAGTAATTCATTTTTATCTGTCATTTTCGCTGTGAAAATCAGCCATACCTTCAAGATTGTTGTTGGCGGCGGAACTGACGTTGTATAAACCAAGAAGTTGATTGGACCAGGTTGGACAATGCCCATCGTCGAAGTCGACCTGAAAATATACCATACGCTTCCGGTAAACGCGCAATTGCAATTCCACCGGGAAATTAAAAATGTATCCTTCTGCAAAAAGTTAGTCAACATTTGCAACAGGTTAGCTAGAATATAACGATGTTATTCGACCTGTATATATCAAAGGATATTTATGCATTTTCGATGCTTTCAAATAAAAGAACTATTGGAGTACACAAAACTCCTGAAAGTGGCCAAACCAAAATTTTGCTGTGGACACTTTCACAGGGTATAATCGATTCCGCCAATTTTCGCTTCCTGCAGAGACTGTACATCATATTTGGCTTCCGCCGAGACTGTCCGCGATCTCTTGCTTCCTGCCGAGACTTCTGTACATGATGAATGGCATCCTGCAGAGACTGTCCGCGTGATTCTGCTTCCTGCCGAGCTTCTCGGCAGGAAGCAGAATCACGCGGACAGTCTCGGCAGGAAGCCATTTTTCGAGGACAGTAGTCTCTGCAGGAAGCAGAATCACGCGGACAGTCTCGGCGGAAGCAAAATATGATGTACAGTCTCTGCAGGAAGCGAAAATGGAATCGATTATACCCTGTGACTTTACACTTCCAAATGTTTTGTGATAACTCCACCAGTTATATTGCTTACCTTAACTCTTTCGGCGCCAAATTTTTCAGACGACAAATTTTCGTCTGCTCAAATCATCAGACGACAGATTTGTAATTGGAAATTTTAACAATCTAAAGACATTTTTCATAAAATCAGGCTTTTTAAGTTCATATTTGAATGGCAAACAGTGTAGATCCTGATCAGACGGCTCTTTTAAGAGCCGGCTGATCTGGATATACGCTGTTCGCAAAGTCGCATTATTGCGACTTTGGCGCCGAAAGAGTTAACTAATATGGTTTGCAATCGAATGCCATGTAGTCCATTTGTAGAAGGTTGACTTCCTAATTTCTAGGTGGAATGGACTTGTGCTTTTACTAGGCGGGGTGTCATAGCAACCTGGCCTAAAAAGTGGGACAGAAGTACCTGAACAAATTAACGGTGTAGGCCTTGACCAGAGTGCCTAGGAGCAGTCTTATCTGAGTTTTGAATGTTTCCATTACGCTAGCTGGTTTTGAGACATGGTAGACTAAAAATTTCGAAAAATAACTAATTTGTAATTTGTCCAACTACTGTATGGTCCGAACTGTATCGTAGGGAATGGACTTGGACAGGGATATCCAGACATATCAGCGACTTTGTCTTATTTAAGGTGCATGGATACACTTCCAGGGCAATCAACTCTGCCGTTTTCATTTTTGCTTTTACTTTTCAATAGAGATCAACTCTTACAAAGGAAAGAATTTGCTCCTCTAGGAGCAAATTCTTTCCTTTAAAAGTTGATCCCATTTAGTCAAGTCTTCATCGCCCAGGGAAGCAAACAGGAAGTTACAAAGGTTATTACCTGTGTAAAAATGGCAGAAAAACATGTAGGTGTGCCTTTATACCGTGAAGGCCTTCTCAGGGGCCAAAGATTACTGATGCAAGCAGAGATGCGAGATGACTTATCATGCTGCGCGAGTACACTTGCTGATCTTAGTATTTGAAAAGGAATAGTTAACAGGACTGATGATCTTCATAATCGACCTCCCCCCCCCCGCCCCCCCCGCACCCCCCGCTTCTCCGGTCTTTCGGACGAGACTTTAAACTGACGGGTCCAGTCTCCGTATGACGTATCATTCACTCACTCATCCCCATAGTCACCACATCGTAAATGTGAAAATTCATGAATATCCATCGGAGAACGTAATTCAACCAACCGAATATTACATTAACCTTCCATGCAGTTATGATAACCATTCTAATTTTCGAGGAAAATTTTTTTCGTAAGCAGACCACACAATCACCACAATTTACGAAGAACTTGAAAACTGACCAAATCATGCCAATGTGATTTGAAATTTAACCTAAAAACATGTAGTTCCATTAACGTAAAACAGGTTGACTGATAGTCAATTTGGCATTTAGGGACACAAATATCTTGCTTGACATGGTACCCAGCGGCACATGACGTCGAAATGGAGTGTACTGAAATGGATGCAACGTCATTACGTCACATCGGCGTGAATATGACGTCATTACGACGTCATGTGCCTTCTTGGTGGAGACAAACAGATACCTGTGTTTGACAACAAACAAGTATAGTTTATTGCATAACCTTGCAAGATCGATGGAGAACGACGAGGTCCGTTTCAGTTGCCCTGATTGTGCTGGGAAAGTCCATCCCTCTCCAATCTTTCATTCTGTCATCTCATCTCGTATTCGACCTTTCTTTTCACTGCTCCCTGGCAAGCCAGAAGATCTTGGGATGTTGCCAAACCAACTAAGTTTTCGTTTCTGGGTCTGTTGATCATAGCTGTTTGGATTTTGCTTCGAACAACCTCATTGGTTGTGTCATGGTCTTCGTCGAGGTGGTCAGTATCCTTCAGTAGCCTCTGACTTCGAAGGTCGGCTCTTTTTTTTACTCTGCTGTCAAGATCCACGTTTGACAGGCATACAGAAAGATTGGAATGACAAGGAAGCGCGTCAGTTTCACCTTGGAGGAAAGGGATATGCTGCTACCTTTCCAAATAGGCTTCAGATTTGGCGTATGCCAATGGCGCTGTTTGTCTTTTGTACATGTATGGTCTTTTCAGTGTCTATCTCCCTTATGCCGAGACATGCCAAACAGCTCCTTCCCATCGGACACCTGACGTCGAAATGACGTCGCACTGGGTTCGATGCGGCGTCATAATGTCGCATCTACGACATTACGACGTCGTTTCGACGCCATGTGCCTGTTGGGCATTCCAAGCAAGAATACCGATGCTATTGGCGAAATGAAGACTGGTATTAGTCCTGCCGTCTAAAGTAACCTTTCCAGCATGTTCTAACAGAGCACTTTAGAAGATGGGGAAGAGGACTGGAGAGAGAATGAATCCTTGCCTTACTCCAGCTGTTGTTCTGAACCATACTTTCGTATAAGACTACACTTCTGGGGCCGTATTCATAAAGCCACTTAAGTCGTTGCTATGCTGTTGCTAAGGCTAAATATCTATAAAGGAGATTCCCTACAACTATGAAATTTGGTCTGGAGGAACAGTCTTTGTAAGACTGTTCCTCCAGAGCAAATTTCATAGTTGTAGGGAATCTCCACCAAAGAAATTTAGCCTTAGCAACAGCATAGCAACGACTTAAGTCGTTTTATGAATACGGCCCCTGGCCTTGTCGTGGAGTTGGTTAGTTGCACGGATGATGTAGCACTACTGCATGATGGACCGTGACAGTAACATCCAAATCACGAGCTGCCGCTGCTAGCCTCAGCAGCAGCTGCTGATAGCCTCGCAGCAGCTGCTGATAGCCTCGCAGCAGCTGATGACGTTTTACCCCAGTAAGTTTGGTTTTAGCCCACTTTCTAGGAACGATCGGCTCGATATAGGTAAGTGTTCTTGTAAGGGCTGTAAAGCCCAAAATAATAATGACAAATGATGTTAATAATAATAATAATAATAACGTTTGTGTTTAAAATGAATAACTGTAGTTGCAGTTATACAATAATAGGATTTATCTTTCGCAGGCTTCTCCCTTGTGCCTATATATAGTTTACAGACATGTTAACTTATTTCCTTTGCGAGAATAATATATACTAGAATGGAATAGCTACAAAAATAAATTAAAAAAAAATAAATACAAAAAAATAAATAAATCTATTTCCTTGGCAAAGATTAAAACATGGTACATATAAGAGACTGAATTGGAATAGTTACATACCAACAAAATATAATAAGCTTCTAAATTATAAATAAAAAAAAATAAAGGTGTACCGTATACTTTCCGTAGACATTCTTCCTAATAAACGTACATTTCAAAGAATTAGTATATATAGAAATAAACTGAATCATTAGAGAAAAGCTGCATATAGTCATGCAGGATGGAGATGCTTTGTACGTGAAAACTGTAAGATTTTATAGTGTTTTCAGCACTTGTAACAAGCAATCAAAGGGATAAACCAGTAAAAATATGTGCGCTAAAAATCATATGCCTCAGAACTTCCCATGATCTGCGCTTATTGGGTCACGTGCGCTAATAGGGTCGATTACAAAATATAAATTTGGACGGCTGTGTGCAACTATAGTCGTAGTTACGTATCGCTGACCACATGGGGAACGTCGTTAGGAGAAGAGAACAGAACAAAACAATATACATAGGACTTGGACGAACACTCGGCGCCAGGGGTGTGCAACTATAGTTACGTACGCACTTGGCGAACGTCGTTAGGAGAACTGAAACAGAACAGTACATAAAATCCAATGTCGTTACGAGAATTGAAATACACATACAATAAAATCCAACAGATGGAAACCGCTGAGCCACTTCGGGAACATCGTTACGAGAGATGAAAAAAAATCAGCAGTGCGAATGCAGGTTGGGGTGGGGAAGGAGACATTTTCAGCACTCTTTTATTTGGTTGATACATGTAAAAAATGCTGAAAAATAAAGTTTATCATATATCTCAGCCCTGTCTCGTAGATCACACCTGTAATCTCTTTCATCGGAAATTTGTGTTACAACAATAATTCTGGAGAAGCAAGAAATTTTGCTGGTCAAATGAAAGTATTTGCTTTCCCAGTGCGCAGTGAGCAAGTAGAAAATTGTTACATTTGTCAGGACTTGGTCAGCCCATTTATTGATATCACTTATTCAAAGAATGGATATCACAACTTCGAATTATGGATGTCAAATATCCGATTTTATGGATATCACCAATTCGAATTATGATATCACTAATTCGATTTATGGATAGCCATAATTAGAGTTATTGATAGCTATGAGCAGCATTATGGAAATACATATGAGCCGCGACACGAGAAAACCAACAATGTGGTTGTGCACCCAGTGCAGATTCAGATCAGCCTGGGCATTCGCCAAGTTTGATCAGACTCTTCGTTTAGTGCCCAAAGGGTAGCTAAGGGTCTTAGCTACCTCCATGCGGACAGCGAAGACTCTGATCAGACTGGGCGGATGCCCAGGCTGATCTGAGTCTGCGTGCGCTGGGTGCACAACCAGATTGTTGGTTTTCCCGTGTCGCGGCTCATATATGTAATTCGAAGTAGGGATATCCATATTTTAAATAAGTTATATCAAGAAATCGGGCTGAATAATTGATATCCATAATTTGAATAGTAAATATCCATAAATAATCGCAGAGCAGTCGTTATTTAAACTTATTATTTGTAACGAAGAATATATGATATCCATAGTTCTAATTACTGTTATACATAAACGGGCCCAAATATTGATATCCGTAACCCGAATTATGGATTTTACTTAATATTTGAATTATGGATATCTAATAATCTTAATGATTAATGGATATCACTAATTCGACATTGGTATCACCTATTTGATTTATTGATATCTCATCATTTTTAAATTTTCCTACAGATCTTGGCCACTCTTTTCTCTTTTTCCCTCTCTTCTTATTTGCCTTTTTATTGCTCATTTATCCCCTGTTTTTAGTTTGGCTCTACTTGTTTAAGACCATCCATAAATCAAATTATGAATATCCAAAAATCGGATTTGTGATATCCATGATACAAATTATATCTATTAATAATTATGATTTTCGGATATCCTGAGTTCGAATTATGGATATCGATAATTCGAATTATGGATATCTATAAAAATATTGATGTTCATAATTCGAATTATCACTAGGATACGTGTACAGTGTTTGAGAGTCCGCGTATTATTTAATGTTATTAATTATAATAAATGAAATAAACTCAGAGTTAAATATGACCATTAACATCTTAAACAGCGTTGAATTTCGGAGTTAAAGTACTTATTACAGAAAACGTATCTTAAAAAAAACATGATAAAGTTGTCTCACAATATATCGCAAATCCGTTTTCGCTCAGCTTGCAAGTTCATTTAAGGTAGGTCAATAGTACCTCTGGCATCAACTATCAACTGCAGCTGTACAGAAAGAAACAACTGCTGCTGCCTCTGAGACAACACCAGGTCCGCAACTTCAGCTGAGACTCCCGCAGAAGATACTATAATTAGCTATTCAACTTGACATTTATTTTTTCTCATCGTTTTTAAATTTTCCTACAGATCTTGGCCACTCTTTTCTCTTTTTCCCTCTGTTCTTATTTGCCTTTTTATTGCTCATTTATCCCCTGTTTTTAGTTTGGCTCTACTTGTTTAAGATCAGCAAGATGTTTGAAAAAAAAAGACAAGGTCAAAGTTAATTTTCAGAAGTTAATTTTTCAAGTTTATTTATTTAATTACAATTATTTTTTCCTGCATTTAGGGCTTCTAGTGTCATCTCAATGTATGTGTTTGAGGACTAATACTAAGAGCATGCAAGACCATGGTACTGGTATAAACAGAGAAATAAAAACAACAGAATCCTTGAATATGCAAGGTCGTTAGGGTTGTCCAGAAAGCCATTGTCAGCATCAACGAAAAAAAATATATAGCAGCTGATGTCCCTCTGCTGCCATATATTTACGTAAGGTTTATTTTCTTTTTTTTCCTTCAAATATGTGTTTTCAGTGTAGACACAAAACTGTTTTGTTTGTTTAGGTACTCAAACCGGTGTTTGCTTTTTCACATAGCCACTTTGGGTGTTTTGCATGACAGATATGCGTTATATGTAGTTTAGGGCTCGCAATGAATTAAGTTACCTTTCAAATATCCCTTCGGGCACATGGGGTTTGATCAGCTTTGAGCCAACGTCGATTCGACGTCATGATATCGAATCGGCGTTGGTTCAATGCTGGCTAAGCATAGTGCCCGAAGGGATATTACAAGAAGAAGCGTCACACAGTTCTCTTCAATTTGCATAACAGATGTGCCTTATATGTAGTTTAGGGCTCGCAACGAGTTAAGTTACCTAACAAATATCCCGTCGGGCACATGGGGGTTTGATCAGCTTTGAACCAGCGTCGGTTCGACGTCATGATATCGAATCGACGTTGGTTCAATGCTGGCTAAACATAGTGCCCGAAGGGATATTACAAGAAGAGTCACACAGTTCTCTCCATTTTGCATAAGAGATGTGCGTTATATGTAGTTTAGGGCGCGCAACGAATTAAGTTACCTTACAAATATCCCGTCGGGCACATGGGGTTTGATCAAGTTTGGACCAGCGTCGGTTCGACGTCATGATATCGAATCGACGTTGGTCCGATGCTGGCTAAGCATAGTGCTCGAAGGGATATTACAAGAAGCGTCACACATTTCTCTCCAATTCGCATGACAGATGTGCCTTATATGTAGTTTAGGGGTCGCAACGAATTAAGTTACCTTACAAATAACCCGTCGGGCACATGGGGTTTGATCAGCTTTGAACCGAAGACGATTCGACGTCATGATGTCGGATCGACGTTGGTTCAATGCAGGTTAGGCATAGTGCCCGAAGGGATATTACAAGAAGAGTCACACAGTTTTCACCAAGCAAAGATAAGGTCTAAGTGGGATAGGTTAGGATATAGCTCAGAGGAAAGAAATTAATAGCTTTAAGCATTAATGATTCTTGACTCACATATTATTCTGTATTTATTAAGGTGATATTATGCACTTATTGTACTACCTGTCACACCGTTTATATTTGTATTGCATGTACATGTATGTACATGTATATGCTCAAGGGCTACATAACCTATATAGCACTTGAATAAACATTCTTCTTCATATATATATATATATAAATGCTACGGGTGTGAAAAGAATTTGTGATGCAACATTTGGTGGTGAGAGAGACACTTCCTGACACTCTTTTTATTGCAAGACTGACATCTTTTGATATTTTGTGCTGGGGCCTAATATTTGTTGTTTCTAGTTGTTGATAGAGAGTGTTGCAACTTTTTCTACTTTGTTGCTGTTACACTGCTGCTTCTGTTCGTGGTATGATAGTGACAACTGATGCTGATGTTTTCAATATTCTTTTCTTTTTTTAAGATTGATATATGCTGCCTGTGATAATGGTGTTATTAAAAGTGTCAGCCACTGTTTATAGTAAGGATTTAGGCTTATATTACTGTTTTTGCCGTGTGTAGTATTTGCAGACACTAATGTTGGTGGTTTGACAGGAGTAACATCTGCTGCTCCGCCAGTTTTCATAAGCAGATGCTGATGTTTGTACCAGAGACCACATCTTCTGTCGATATTGAAGATCAGAGGGACATCAGGCGCTGCCATTAGTACTGAGAATAACTTTTGCTGCTGCTGTAAGTAAAAGCAATAGCTGCTGATGGAGAAGTCAGTTCCTGATGCTGGTGTCATAAGCAGCTGCTAGTGTTTTTTTATAGTTACATCACCATCTGCCGATATCGGAGAACAGAAGGACATCAGCTGCTGCCATAATGTATTCAGGATAACTTTTGCTGCTGTTGTTGATGAAATTTTCAGCTGCTGATAATGTAGTCAGTTGCTGATGGTGGTGTCATAAGCAGCTCCTGATGTTGTTTATTAGTGATAGTGACACCACCATCTTTTGATATTGGAGAACAGCGGGACATTAGCTGCTGCCATAAGTATTTAGAATAACTACTGCTGTTGATGAAAGCATCAGCTGCTGATGTAGATGTCAGTTGCAAATGGTGGAGTCAGAATGAGCTGCTGTTGTTATTATTAGTGACAGTGACCCTACCATCTGCCGATATCGAAGAACAGAGGGATATCAGCTACTGTCATTAGTATTGAGAATAACCATTACGGATGCTGTTGATAAAGTATTAGCTGCTAATGGTGATGTCAGTTGCTGATGGTGGTGTCATAAGCAGCCGCTGCTTTTAGTAAATGACACTATCATCTGCCTATATCGGAGATCAGAGGGATGTCAGCTGTTGCCACTAGTGTTTAGAGTACATTTTGCTGCTGCTGTAAGTAAAAGCATAGGCTGCTGATGGTGGTGTCAGTTACTGATGGTGGTATCATAAGCAGCTGCTGGTGTTGTTTTTAGTGACACCACCATCTGTCGAAAGCATTAGCTGTTGATGGTGGTTTTTAATTGGTACAATTGCTAATGCCGCAGTTGCAGTTAGTACGGCTTATCGCTTTTGTCTTATTCTTTTTTGATGATAGAAGTAGCAGATTTTATGGGGTTTTTTAATTCACACACTGCTGCAGCTGGTTGTAATAGAGCCGCATCCTGCAACCTATGTGGAGAGTAAGATTTGCTGTTGTTGTCTAAGGGGAAGAATGAAATAACTTCTACTGCTGTTAATTTGAAGATACAACAGCTGCTGCTGTTGTCACAGCAAATATCACAGAAACCATCAGCATCAGTTTTCACTCGTTGATAAACAACAGCACAATATATCACTCTAGTCACGTACACCACAAGAAGTACTAACTCTCACTAAAACTTACCGCAGATATCACTCCGTCCACTGTCAGCAGCAGCTATCACCCTCGTAACAGAAGGCAGCAGCAAAGGTTAGTTTCGTCTCCAGAAGCAGCTCCTGGTATCATGAGTATAACCACCAACAGATGGTAGAAAAAAGATATAATTCAAGCAGCAGCAACTGAAGTCACTCTCACTACTTTCATTTAACAGCAGGCAGTCCATAAACAGATGACATATACAGTTATTTAATCCGGCAGAAGCAACACCTGCCATTCTCACTACCTATCTTCAACAGCAGGCAGTTCATCAACAGATGGCAGATACAGATATTTAATCCAGCATCAGCAACAGCTGTCACTCTCACTACCCTTCTTCAAAAGCAGGTAGTCCACAAACAGATGGCAGATACAGATAATTTGTCCAGCAGCAGCAACAGCTGTAACTCAATACCTATCTTCAAAACGGGCAGTGCACAAACAGATGGCAGATACAAATATTTAATCCAGCAGCAGCAACAGCTGTCACTCTCATTACATATCTTCAACAGCAGGCAGTCCACCAACAGAAGGTAGATACTGATATTTAGTCCAGCAGCAGCAACAGCTGTCACTTTCACTACCTATCTTCAACAGCAGGCAGTCCACCTACAGATGGTAGATACAGATATTTAATCCAGCAGCAGCAACAGCTGTCACTCTCACTACCTATCTTCAACAGCAGGCAGTCCACCTACAGATGGTAGATACAGATATTTAATCTAGCAGCAGCAACAGCTGTCGCTCTCACTACCTTTCTTGAACAGCAGGCAGTCCACCAACAGATGGCAGATACAGATATTTAATACAGCAGGAGCAACAGCTGTAACTCTGACCACCTGTCTTCAACAGCAGGCAGTCCATAAACAGAAGGCAGATACAGATATCTAGTACAGCAGCAGCAACAGCTGTCACCCTCACTACCTATCGTCAACAGCAAGCAGATGGCAGATATAGAAATTTAATCCAGCAGCAGCAACAGCTGTCACTCTCACTATCTATCTTCAACAGCAGGCAGTCCACCAACAGATTGCATGAACAAATATTTAATCCAGCAGCAGCAACAGCTGTCACTCTCACCATCTAGTTTCAACAGCAGGCAGTCCACCAACTGCTTGTAGATACAGATATTCAATCCAGCAGCAGCAACAGCTGTCACCCTCACTACCCTTCTTCAACAGCAGGCAGTCCACAAACAGATGGCAGATACAGATATTTAATGCAGCAGCGGCAACAGCTGTCACTGTCACCACCTATCTTCAACAGCAGGCAATCCACAAGTTGCTTGCTGATACAGATATTCAATCAAGCAGCAGCAACAGCTGACACTCTCACTACCTATCTTCAACAGCAGGCATTCCACCAACAGATGGTAGATACAGATATTAAATCCAACAGCAGCAACAGCTGACACTCAGCTGCTGCTATTAGTAGTAAGAATAGCTTCTGCAGATGCGTTTGATAAAAGCATCAGCTGCTGATGGTGGTTTAGCAGTTGCTGATGGTTGTGTCGTATGCAGGTGCTCATTTTCGTATTAATGACAACATCATTTGGCGATATTGGAGAACAATGGGATATCAGCTGCTGCAATCATGAGAAGAATAGCTTTTGCTGCTTTTTTTATGAAAACATCAGCAGCTACTGTTGGTGGTTTGGCAGCTGTTGGTGGTGATGTGGTGGTGATGTGATAAGCAGCTGCTGATGTTAATATCTGCGACCACATCATTTGCCGATATGAAAGAACAAAAGGACACTTGCTACCTATTAGAAGTAAAAATAGCTTTTGCTGCATCTTTTGACGAAAGCATCAGCTGCTGATGGTTCTTTGGCAGCTGATGATGGCGGTAACATAAGCAGCTGCTGATGTTACTGTTAATTACACCATCATCTGCTGATATCGGAGAACAAAGGGACATAAGCTGCTGCCATCAGTAGTAAGAAAAATCTTTTGATGCTGCTTATGATGAAAGCATCAGCTGCTGATGGTGGTTTGGCAGCTGCTGATGGTAGTGTCATAAGCAGCTGCTGATGTTAATATAAGTGACCACATCGTCTGCCGATGTCGAAGAACAGAGGGATAGCAGCTGCTGCCATTAGAAGTTAGAATATCTTTTGACGCTTCTGCTGATGGAAACATCAGCTGCTGCTGATGGTTTGGCAGCTGCTGATATTGGTGTACAAAGCAACTGCTGATGATAGTTTTATTGACAACATCATCTGCCGTAATCAGAGAACAGAGGGACATCACCTGCTGCCATCATGAGTAAGAATCGTTGTTTCTGCTGCTTTTGATGAAATCATCAGCTGCTGATGGTGGTTTGGCAGCTGCTGATGTTGGTGGCATAAGCAGCTGCTGCTGTTATCATCAGTGACCACATCATCTGCCGATATGAAAGAACAGAGGGGCATCAACTGCTGCAATTAGTAGTTAGAATAGCTTCTGCAGCTGCGTTTGATAAAAACATCAGCTGCTGATGGTGGTTTGGCAGCTGCTGATGGTGGTGGCATAATCAGCTGCTGTTGTTATCATCAGTAACCACATCATCTGCCGATAAGGAAGAACAGAGGGGCATCAGCTGCTACTATAAATATAAAGAATAGTTTTTGCTGCACCTTTAGTTGAACGCAACAGCTGCTAATGGTTCTTTGGCAGCTACTGATGGAAGTATCATAAGCAGCTGCTGATGCTACTGTTAATGACACCATATATCGGAGGACAAAACAAACATAAGCTGCTGTCATCAGAAGTAGGAAAAACTTTTGATGCTGCTTTTGATGAAAGCACCAGCTTCTGCAGCTGCGTCTGATAAAAGCATCAGCTGCTGATGGTGGTTTAGTAGTTGCTGATGGTGGTTGGCAGCTGCTGATGGTGGTGGCATAAGCTGCTGCTGCTGTTATTATCAGCGACCACATCATCTGCTGATATGAAAGAACAGAGGGGCATCAACTGCTTCTATAAGTAGTAAGACTTTCTTTTGTTGCACCTTTTGATGAAAACAACAGCTGTTAATGTTTTTTTTTTGGCAGCTGCTGATGGTGGTAACGTAAGCAGCTGCTGATGTTACTGTTAATGACACCATCATCTGCCGATATCTGAGAACAAAAGGAGCATAAGCTGCTGCCATCAGTAGTAGGAAAAAACTTTTGATGCTGCTTTGAGGAAAGCATCACCTGCTGATGGCGGTATGGCAGCTGCTGCTGCAGCCTCATCTGATAAAAGCATCAGCTGCTGATGGTGGTTTAGCAGCTGCTGTATGGTGGTTTGGCAGCTGCTGATGGTGGTGGCATAAGCAACTGCTGCTGTTATCATCAGTGACTACAACATCTGCCGATATGGAAGAACAGAGGGGCATCATCGGCTACTATAAGTAGTAAAAATAGTTTTTGCTGCATCGTTTGATGAAAGCAACAGCTGCTAATGGTTCTTGGCAGCTGCTGATAGTGGTAACGTAAGCAGCTGCTGATGTGACTGTAAATGTCACCATCATCTGCCGATATCGGAGAACAAAATGGACATAAGCTGCTGACATCAGTAGTAGGAAAAACTTTTGATGCTGCTTTGAGGAAAGCATCACCTGCTGATGGCGGTATGGCAGCAACTGCTGCAGCTGCTTTTGAAAAATGCATCAGCTGCTGATGGTGGTTGAGCAGCTGCAGATGGTAGTTTGGCAGCTGCTGATGCTGGTGGCATAAGCAGGTGCTGCTGTTATTATCAGTGGTACAATTAGCAGCTTCTGATGTTACTGTTAATCAGCATCAGCTGCTGATGGCGGTATGGCTGCTGCTGCAGCTGCGTCCGATAAAAGCATCAGCTGCTGATGTTGGTTAAGCAGCTGCTGATGGTGGTTTGGCAGGAGCTGATTGAGTTGGCTCTTTGGCAGCTGCTGCTGTTACTTTTAATGACACCATCATCTGCTGATATCGGAGAACAAAAAGGACATAAGCTGCTGCCATCAGTAGTAGGAAAAACTTTTGATGCTGCTTTGGAGGAAAACATCAGCTGCTGATGGCGGTATGGCAGCTGCTGCTGCAGCTGTGTCTGATAAAAGCAACAGCTGCTGATGGTTGTTTTGCAGCTGCTGATGGTGGTTTTGCAGCTGCTGACGGTGGTGACATAAGCAGCTTTGCTCTTACTGTTAATGACACCATCATCTGCCGATATCGGAGACCAAAAAGGACATAAGCTGCTGCCATTAGTAGTAGGAAAAACTTTTGATGCTGCTTTTGAGGAAAGCATCAGCTGCTGATGGCGGTATGGCAGCTGCGTCTGATAAAAGCATCAGCTGCTGATGGTGGTTTTGCAGCTGCTGATGGTGGTTTGGCAGCTGCTGATGGTGGTGGCATTAGCAGCTCCTGCTGTTATCATAAGTTACCGCATCATCTGACGATATGGAAGAACAGAGGGGCATCATCGGCTACTATAAGTAGTAAGAATAGTTTTTGCTGCATCATTTGATGAAAGCAACAGCTGCTGATGGTTCTTTGGCAGCTGCTGATGGTGGTCAGTAGCACTATCAACGGTAAGTTTTGCTCCAGTAGCAGCCCCTGTTATCATTACCATCACCAGATACAGATATCATTTCAGCAATAAAACTAAAGTCACTCTACGAGGGGCATTTCAGAAATAATGTAAATGATCTCAGGGTAGTCTACTGGCTGATATTTAGCAGTGGTTTTATATATCATTGTAAAGGAAAATTTAAGTGCTTTAGAATGGTATGTGTTAAAAGAATTTCTAAGTCACTCACGCATGACAGCACGTGCTTATACGCCATAAGGGTGTGGATACTGGAAACTGTACATTTTCACTGAAAGTCTCCTGTGTTCTGTTGCTGTTTTCTCAATGAACAAATGATATATTCTAATGAAGAAACACGTAATACTGTCCTTTAAATGTAAAATAAGAAAGTTATACAGAAATCGTTTCCAAATTTTACACCAGTAACATAATAAACGATATATTTTTCTCTACTATGTGGTTATAAATGCAAAGTTATTATAAATGCCTTATACCAACAAATTGAGTTTTTTACTTATTCACATCCAATTTCAACAAATGACAGGCATTTTATTACTGGAATGATTAGATCATTATATTTTGTAACGACTGGCATCAAATCACTGATGAAACTGGATGATACGTGTGCAAACTCCACGCCGGAAGTGGCGAAGTAGCAGCAATTCATGTAAGATACAAAACAATAAAACGAAATTATCTTCTAATCAAAATACACAGGTTAAATATATTTAATTTTGCTTAATGCCAAAAATTAGAAAGACATATTGAAAACAAAATTCATACATAAAGACTTGCAAAACTTGTTATTTTATATCACATACTGACATTGAAATATGTGGGTGGGCGGGGAACTTAGCGTAAAAAATCAGGTAGGCCACTGACAAAAGAGCATAAAGTACCGTAAAAGATTATTTATAACAGAAAACAAGCATGACGAATTAAATTTAATTTATTTTTTGTTTCACACATGTCATAAAACATTCATTTTCACTTAAATTGACCTCAATACCGAAGTTTAAACAGCTTACTATACATTTCAATTAAGCACAGGAAGTGACGTCATCAGAAATGCGCATTGTTCTATGATTAGCCTGCTTTGCGAGGCAATTCTTATGTTTTAGCAAAGCTTATACATTGGTTTACATATTGGAATATTTTCAGTATAACAGATAATATAGGTGTCAATCCAGAGCTGCTTGTTGTTCAGAGTTAAAAAATATGAATTTGTCTTCACATAAATATTCCCTCCGTTCTACTCAGTGTCCTTACCCTTACACCAATTTTCAAGGCATATTTTGAAGAAAATACCATTGACTCAAATTCTTTTAGTAAAAGCCATTGGGTGATATGTCAACCTAAAAGTTAAGACATAAATTTTAAGATCGTTCAACATTCCAAGGAATGGCAGACTCATTTACATTATTTCTGAAATGCCCCTCGTAATTACCTATATTTTAACAGCAGGCAGTCCACCAACAGATGGCAGATACAGATATCATTACAGCAGTATTAACCGATGTCACTTTCTCTACCTATCTCTAACAGCAGGCCGTCCACCAACAGATGGCAGATACAGATATCACTCCAGCAGTATCAACAGCTGTCACTCGCATTACCTATCTTTAACAGCAAGCAGTCCACCAATAGATGGCAAATACAGATATCATTACAGTAGTAGCAGCAGATACCACTATCACTACCTAACTTCAGGCAGTCCACAAATTATGGATATCAATAATCCAAAGTGTGGATATCCAATAATCTAAATGAGAAATGGATAGCACTAATTCGAATTATAAATATCACAATTTCGATTTATTGACATCAATAATTTGACTTAGTAATATCCATAAATGGGCAAATTTGTTGATATCTATAAATCGATTTATGGATATTCATGAATCGAATCGGTGATATCCATAAAGTAGTTAGACTAGTTGATATTCATACTTCGAATACTGTACATCTATAAGTCGAATCACGGATATTCATGAATAATTATGGATGTCGCTTATTTGTATAGTGGATAGCACTTTTTCACTTATCGATATCATAAAACGATAATGAATAGTTAACCGGCACCCCATAGAATTTCGGTGATATCTATCTTATATTACTTACGTAAGATATAGGAAATCCGCTGGTGACAGACGGACGCATAGACTGGCGGATGGACAAAAGGTGTTGCGAAATATATTATCATATACCTCAAGAACCCTTAAGCAAGCTTCATAGTCTAGTTGACATGGTGCATTGCTGGAATTGTTTACAACTGTGAGCTCTGGCCAGTTGGACATGATCAGGCGACATAGTTTCAACGTCTAAGTTCTCGCAAAAAAAAGTCTTTTTTAATCGTAAACGGGGTTCCATAGCCCACAACCTATCATCATCACCCTCCCATCGACCGGATACATGTACATGTATGACTGAAACCTGTTGAAAATCGCAGGTCTTTTCTGAGAAAAAAGTGGGAAAAGAGTAAAAAATATAACCTGAAAATGTCATTTCTTAAGCAGATGACCCATTCGAACATTCTAAGACTTGTCTCCGAATCAATCCTTGGTCTGTGTTACGTGTATTTATCGCAAAAAGAAAAAAAAAATGAAATATATGCCGTGAATCCAACTCGCTGCATTTAGCTTCCCTATACGTTCTGACTGGACAGAAAAGCGTTAGCTGGGCACCTCGTGTTAAATCAACATTGACACAACCTTGATTCAATGTCACGACGTGGAATCAACGTTGAGTCAGTGTTGATTCAACTCTGTGTGCCTGCTGTGAGGAGACAACCGATGGTAGGATAAACCCTTTTCACTGAAGAATTTATAGTTTGAAATTTGCAAAAACCCAATGACAACACTACTGAAAATGTTATATGACGTTTGACTCTCCGTATTTTTTCAGTATTTTCTTGTGTATAAATACCATAAATCATTGCAAGATATTGTTTAGCATTAATGCTTCACCCAAGCACTTAGCTGATCAAAAACAAAAAAAAACTCTTTTCCTACACATAAATTTGTCTTTTAAACGGTATGCCCAATGAGCGTTGGCATTTTTTTTTAAAAGCGAATACTTGTAAAATGAACGAGAACTGCTAATGTCTCACACTTTCTATACATGCAGCTGCACTCTCAAATGTCAATAGATTGGCATTTTTGTTTTTGTTTCAAATCCAGGCATGTAGCAATCGTTCATTAGGTAGAATTTGCAATATATTAGAGTATGACGGCTTCACACATACTTTCGTGCATGAATTTTAGTCAAAAACTATAATTTACAGAGAAATACTCAGCAGCAGCTATTGTCGCAGTAGCAGCTGCTGTTGGGAGATCAGCAGCTGCTGTTGGGGACAGCAGCGGCAGCTCGTGATTTGGACCCCTCTCGACCGTGAGACCTCATGCACTACGAAAGGCCTTTTGTTGTTGTTTACATTTATGAAGACATGGGACAGATCTTGTTGAGGAGACTATATTTTTATAAGAGTCTGAGGATGAATATCTGTTTTCTAGTGCTCCTTCTGAGCCCAGCCTATTCTTCGGCGATTATCTCGTCATTTTGGGTGTAAGCCTCTTAAGGCGAATTACTTTTATCATGACTTACCAGAGCCGGAGATCGCCCTTTATAAGGAGTGTTATAGGGAGTGTAATATCATCGACTATGTTCATGGGGTGGGCCAATATCCTATTCTCTAGATTTTGAACAATAAGCAGTCGCAAAAAATAAACGAAACAAAACAACAACAACAAAAAAAAAAACAAAAAAAAAACACACCAACAGTGTAAACAGCAACAACAACAACAACAAAAAAAATTAAATAAACAGCAACAGAGTAAACAGCAAAATGGAGTATATAAGCAAAATAATGCAGTTCTTCTCGTTTTGTGTTGGTTGAAACATAAAAAGGTGTGGATGCATGTTGCCGCATCATGAGTAAACTGACCTGTCCCGCCATATGCCAGTGATGCATGCTCAGACTAGACTGCACAGCAGTTTGCGCTGTTAGCCTAAACAATAATTGAACTGACAATTTTTAAAAATGCTAATGTTCGAAAAGCCTAGAAGGACCACATCCAAAGAAAGAAAAAAAATCTCGTTATAACGAGATTTTTTTCTTTCTTTGGTGTGTTCCTTCAAAGCTATCGTGTTAATGGGTACACCTCTATGTTTTTATTTTGCCATATTTACAAGGGAAACAACTTTGGTGACTTCCTGTAAGCTTCCCTGGACGAAGCAGCCTTTCCCAAACTGGAGTTGACGCATATAGAAAACAATGTCTCCTAGGCAGCATATTTTCCTGTAAGAACCCTATTTAGAAAAGGGGCAAAAAGGCAGAGCTGCTTTTCTTCTCCTTGAAAACTGAAGCTATTTACCTTAAAAGCAAACTGCGTATGCCATGATCAGGGCCCAGTTGTTCAAAGCTAACGACGTCGTTAGTTAACAAGACGTAAAAAATTTCAAACGTAATATACGTAAAACGATGCTTTTGTTTTTTGCTAAAAATGTGAGCAGCTTTTGCATTAGCAGCTTTTGCAATGCAAAAGCTCCTCACAATTTTTCAGCAAAAATATTACCGCAACTGATTTTGTGAGTACTGATGACTCACCGGATCCTCGACTATCGACTTCGTTAGTCTAACAACGCTGAGAACAACCGGGCCCAGATTGATAACCAGAAAAATGGTATTCTGTTGGATCTGGCCTGGACATGTGCATTTCGCATTTGCCTTAAGTTTTCAAAAATTAACACTCATATTAAGAATTGTTAATATATGGCACTGTTGGTAATGAGTCTCTTTGGCGTTTGTGAGACAGGTCATCAGCTGATTAACAGCTAGTAATGCTGTTAACTTTTGTACTGATGTTACACATACCGCATGACAAAACCAACAAAGTGGGATGTGCGCCCACCGAAGACTCAGATCAGCCTTGGATCCCGCCCAGTCTAATCAGAGTCTTCGCTTTGCGCTAAAGGGTAGCTAAGGGTCGGAGCTACCTCCATGCGGACAGCGAAGACGCTGATCAGACTGAGCGGATGCCCAGGCTGATCTGAGTCTCCACTGGGTGCACATGCCACTTTGTTTGTTTTGTCATGTCGCGACTCATATGCGGTATGTTTATTACGCACTAGTACAAGTGCAGCATCTGACAATAGAGGAAAAGTGAAATGTGTAACAAACAGAAGTTTCCCTCTGACTTGTATATCATTTGAAAGGGTCCCTTCTGATAATCTCAATAGGGTATATGTTATAGAGCGGGAGATATTATTTAAATCTTTCCGTTGCCTTGTATGACATTTCAGAGAATAATTGTATTCACATAACGCTGATATTCTTAATTTGAAAATATCTTCTTCAAAAATTATTACTTAGACACAAAATTGCCAAATATCAAAGCAATTGCTGTAATAAAAAACTTTTTATACAACAATCTAATAGAGCGACCCATGCTACTCAAGTATAAGAGACCACCCTGCTACACACGAAATCATTTTGCTTTATGTTTTATAAATTTTCTACATCTCATAAACCATTAAATATATCTTACTCAAACTTTCAGCGTTGTCTAATTTTATGGAGATCTCAAACTCAATTAAATTTCAAATTCATATACATGTTATAGGCTATACAACCATAGTTAGTATTTTCTGGAGTAGGACTATTGGACTTCGCCATAAGAATTTCCCACGTTAAGGTGGTGATTTATGGTAAATGTAAAAATCTGCATAAAACCATAAAAAAGTCACGTATCTCCCTGAAAGTTAGCAGACTTCTTATTTTTGTTGTTCTTTACAGTTTAGAATACAAAATAGACGCACATGCTGCTTAAAAAGGTGTTTTTATAAGGAAAGATCAAAGGGTAGTTTTTTGCGCAATAATAAAAAAAAATAACATCGTTATTGAAAAGTTATGTAGTACTGAAGATGCGTTATTGCATAATGAAGAGCGTACAAGCAATTATTTATTCCAACTCTTTCTCAAATTGTAATGTAGACCTGATGAAAACGGTAGCTTTTTCTCAAATGTTCAACCATGTACAAGGTAATGTACACTGGATGCATTTATTAAATATAGGGTAGGCAAGCATACCTATGTAACACATACAGTATAAATAATACATTACTTACATGATCACTGGTGTGTAGATGAAATTGTTCAACCTTGTTAAAATAGTCTCACCTGTCTCACCTGTGTGTTTTGACAAAAAAATTTGGACACAGACCACATCTTTTTTCATCTGCTCAGCCTGATAATATGTGAAAGAGTTTGAAAAATAATTGCTAGCTCGCTCTCCATTATGCAACAAGGAACTCTCAGCACTAAGTATATTTTCAATAACAATATTATTTTTTCAAATTATTGCGCACAAAATTACCCTTTGATCTTTCCTTATAAAAACACTTTTTGACATTAACAAATGCTGCATTTTGGGAGTCTGAATTGTGAGAAACAACATAAAGAAGGCATATGCTAAGTTTTGGAAAGATCAGTGGTATTTTGAGTGTTTTATGCAGATTTTTGTCTTTGCCCCAAATCAGTGATTATCACCACCTTAAGCCAATTTTAAGGGACTGACACGGTTTTAATCGAACCCGGACCGCATGCTTGGCAACTAAACTCTCTTTAACGTCGTTGTAAAAGCCGGCATCTACCCGCGCTGTTCTGTACAGTTTTAATGAAACATCCCAGCAGGCATATCCTGATGTCGCACTGACGTCGATGCGATGACATAACGTCGCATCGATGTCAGTGCGACGTCATTTCAACGCCATGTGTGCTAGCTCTAATAAGACTGCGAAAATAGGCATGTAGGTGTAAGTCTTTGCCGTTCGCATCTGGAGTCGCGACACGCCTGGCGTAAAGGTTCCTTCATTCATGAAGCGTACCTTTTTTCAGTTCCGTTGTCTAGCTATGTTTTCCGCTGCTAGGAGCGGCTGTATTGTAGTGGATAACACTCCGGACTATCAATCCAGGGATCGCGAGATCGATCCCCCACTTCTCCGGTCTTTCGGATGAGACCATAAACCGAGGTCCCGTCTCCATATGACCTCGTTGTTGGTTGGACGCTAAACCCCCGTTCACTCACTCACTTTTCCGTCGCTATTGACCAGATTAGTTTCAAATAATGTTGTGAGAACTTCTAGCCCGACCCCTTTACTATGTCGTTTAGGCAATAAAACAAGCTTAATCTAGTTTCAGAGTCTATGCGGTTCGCATTTGCAGTATGGATCCTTTGTGCACGTTGGGGTTAAGCGTATTTATTCCACGCGGTTTAAACTGTTAATAACTGACAAGTTCAACAGTAAAGGTGGGGATCTTCGACTAATTAACAAAATTAACAGTTTTGGAAGCTGCCAGCCAAAGTCACTAACCAAAGCGTGGGGATGGTGTCGTAAACTATGTCAGGAGAAAATAAACCTGATACCAGGGTCGAACAAACTCAGACACCTGTGCACCCGCACAGCCTGACCAGTCTCCGCTGAAATTTATACGGATTAAAATGTTCATATATTTGATACACAACACAAAACTCTTTTCACAGCGCCTGGATACGCAGGCTTATCCGTTATTATTCATTATCAACGGGTCAAAGTTCATTTTCTTTTGTTCATCCGAAAATGTCAACTTAGGAAAAAATCTATATCGCTCAACATATAAATGTAAGATTTTGCTCAAGAAAAGAAAGTTCGAGCGGCGTCAGAATATAACGGTTGATATAATATATAATAATGAATATGGTGGTAAATTCTATATATCTAATATTCAGGTAAACTTTCTGTTTTGTTTCTTAAATTTGAATTGTTTGAAAGCAATACCCATAGCTCCGGAAAAGGGGACGATCACTTGAAATTTTAATTAATTGTTTTTGAAACATACATTTTGTATTCGGAAAAAGGCGATCTTAATGAAACACTACAATATGTAAATATTGAAATACATGTTTCCGTGCGATTAAAAGATTCAAATGGGCCGCAACAACATCACAATACCGTATTTATTTAAGGAATGAATTTCATTTTTCTGAGGTTTATCGAAGTGTAAACTACATTGGGTCACGTGCAAAGTGAATGCACCCCAAAGGGGTTCATGTAAACTTTTCTAGTGACCCAATGTAGTTTACACTTCGATAAACATCAGAAAAATCAAGTTCATTGCTTATATTTACATTCATTTCAATGAAATCTTTCATGAAAAATCTTACATAAGCGCTAAAATAGAAGCAGTGAAACATGTACACGCAGCATTTCTGCTAACAGCAGAACAGCATGCATGACGTCATGACGTTGCTTACGTCCAATCGGATTGTAGAGAGCCATTGTTTATTTTGACGTCATTGACGTCGCGTGTCTCAATGTAATTATTGGAATGTAAACTACATTACATTCCAATGGTTTACTATAGGGCTTTTCAATAAATACACCAAGAATGTAAATATTCAGTTATAAGACGCGTTTTCCTTCCAAAACAATCCCAAAAATCTTGATCCGTCTTATTGGATGGATCTAGATTTTTTCGGATTTTTTGGAAGGCAAAACCTAATGTCAAGTTATAGTTGAACTACATAATTGATTTATATATCTGGATTTCTTTTGGAAAGAAACATTCGTCTTATAGCCAAATAAATAAACCCCTGTGAACAGAACGGAAATATTCTATTTTATTTTATACTGACCAGTGAATTCGATGTATAAAAGAGATATTGTGAAAAAAATATCGTATCAATTCACTAGTGACTGATACGATTTATATTTTTTTCACAGTAGCAAACCGTGTTTTTGACAGTTTTGGGTTTAATTTCTTTCCGATACGGTCTTAAATGTAGCGTTCTTGTCTGAAATTATGCTACGGACGTAAACACGTCAAATCAAGCAACTGACGTCATTTTGAGTTGGAGTATCGGTAATTCGCACGCGACGTCAGTCAGACAGCAGCTGCAAGCGGGTTTCTTAAATCGACATTTTTTTATTTATTCATTAAAATGATATTATAAATCAATTTCTATGTGCAAACTGTGTTTACAACCAATATTATACACACTCAGTGCGCTAAGACAAGCAAAATGAGTGAGAAAAATGAATAGAAAAAAAGTTATTTTTGAAGCGCTCTGTTTTCCGTTATTCTCTTAAACAGAAAACAAAGAAGATTTACTTCTACATTCGGTAAAAACCAAAAACATTTCATCTCATGTGTTGAAAATATCAGCAATTTCACTCGTGCTACACACTCGTGAAATGGCTGACATTTTCAAGATCATTCGGAGAAGAATTGGTACTCACCCAAAAAAGTCACTGAAACATCCTTTAGATATCTATTCGAAATTCTGTTATGTTTTATAATGTTGTGCATTTACTAGTCAAAATAAGTTCCGCCGCATTAACTTGAGCACCATTTTATGAAAAGGTACCATAATGAATGAAATTTGAAGAGCCATTGTAAAACTGATATGACATTTTTATTTAACTTGACAGACAGGTTTTAGAAATTTTATTTTAAAGCGACAGCGTAACATTCAGTTTTAGCGGGTTTCTTTTCTAGTTTTCCGAGAATTCACACGAAACAGACTCACCTATTCTCATTTCCCTTCTGTTCCTCTTAGACACATTCAAGTTTTTCTGGATTCAAAATGTTCTAAAAACTGGGGAAAATCGAAATTCAAAACGGATTCAACGATAATCTAGCACTTCTTAATTTCAACGTTTAGTCAGAAAAGACAAATTTCTATTTGCAGTGGCGTTGCAATAAACAATCCAAAACTGCATGCCAGCCACAACTATGCAATAAACTGATGCATTCTTATTTAAGACTGTTGCGAAGAAAGTTATGCATATGTCCAGTAAAGCAGAGCTAAAATTTATGACTGATAAGCCCAAAATCTGAAAATCAAATTTCGTAGAGTTTTGATTCAAAGGGATGTAACTTAGAGACTCGTACACTTTAAGATGCAATGTTTGCCATTTGAAGGTTTGTTCAGTTAGATTTAGATGTTTCTGTGTTAGGATTTCTCATAAATAAAACGGAGACAAACATAATGGTACTGCGTTTGCGCAGTAAAAGCCTAGCCACACTTTATACTGTTGACTAGTTTTGCGAGGTAACTAACTCTGTACATGTAAGCATAAAACTGAAACCTTAAAAGCTTTCCATGGACAAATATTTGGGCAACTAATTAAAAATAAAGATAGTTTGAAAATATAATATTGAAATCGTCAACATCACATTAAAATTGCGGCGGAATTTATAATATGTTATCATCAACATTAACATTTTCTCTCGCCACTTTAAGCGAAAACACCTTAAAATGTAGTTCATGCACAAAAATATCTAAATACTTCGGATTCGGCTAATAGTGCGACTTTGTGATCAGAAGCTATCAAAATCTAAGTGGCATTATTTAAAGATTTACGCCCTTATTTTTTATTACAAAAACATTTTCGTGTAATATTTATACACTGAGTAACTCCGAAATGGCCCATTTATACATTTGACAATAATTATTAAAAGCAAATTTGGTGAGAAGTAACTTTATTCCAAGAAATAAAATAAATTTTGTTAAATCGCGATCCCCTATCGAAATCGCCTCATTGGACAGAATTAATTTGCTCTGACGTCACTAGCGCGTGCACGAATAAGAAAAATACCTAGGCATCGTCATATGACCGTAAGGCGTGGTATCGACTCCGCTATTGGCTGACGATTGTGTTCATTTACATTTTCAATCTCGATACTTTATTTTAACTAAAAACTGCAACAAACTGAATCTTTTATTCTGAACTTTTACAATGGATTTACATATGATTATATATAATCTAACGAAATTAGTCATACTGATTATTTTAAAGATGGTGAAAAAAAATGAGGGAGTATACTTTAAGTCATATGAAAATAACTTTGATCAAAATGATCGTGTAGAAGTCGTATTTCATAACTAGTGTATGTTTAAGGTGGTATGTCACCCCGCAAAATGTTATAAAATTTACTGTAGATCATGCTTTTTCGTTACATGTAGAATTTAACAACCATCATCACAATTTTCAAAACAAAGGCATATACGTTCTCGCCATTCTGAAATTTTTCATTTTCATAACCTCTATGGTTTAACCAGCAAGCGTGCTTTCTCGGTGCCTATTTAAATCATTTGTCTTTTGCAGTCGTCCCGAGCTTCAAAATTCACATGTACCTATATTTATTTTCTTTCTTATTTTAGTCGCAAATGAATCCACATGCTCCATTAGAGTTGTCAGACACGTACCCAACGACGACGATGAAAAATTGAGCCACGACACGGCAAAACCAACAAACTGGCGTGTGCGCCCAGCGAAGACTCAGATCTGCCTAGGCATCCGCCAAGTCTGATCAGAGTCTTCGCTATCCGCTTGGAGCTGGCTTAGACCCATAGCTACCCTTTAAGCGTACAGCAAAGACTCTGATAAGACTGGGCGGATGCCCAGGCTGATCTTATTCTTTGCTGGACGCACATGCTACTTTGTTGGTTCTGTCGTGTCGCGGTTCAAAAAAGTAGTGACACGCAGGAAACAACTGGACTCTGGACCAGGGCAAATGTTGAGGATATACTTGTTGTTGTTGCTATTGGTTTGTTGCTTTACATCCACGGCAAACAGCTATGGTCATGTCGGGGCGGTCAGTTTATCTAACCACACTATTCCTGGGTAGGCTTAGATTAGACCTCCTAAGCGATTAACCAGTCTAAGTGCACATACTTTCGCCAGTAACTGACAACTGCCCTTCTTGAATCAGCGGAAGGAGAAACGAAATGATAAACAAGAGATGGTAAATGTACAGTGATGAGCAGACAGACTATGCCGTACTGGTTTTGTAAGATGGTCATTGGTGAAATTGTGGCCCAATGACTATCTATCATCACCGTACGTTGTAGGTCTAAACCAGCCATTGATAATAACAAGGAAGAAACAAAAACCGTTTGTTTGAAGACCTAATGACCGCTCACAGAAAGTCCAAGCGGCCTCTCTCTCTCTCTCTCTCTCTCTCTCTCTCTCTCTCTCTCTCTCTCTGGTCTCCGTCGTTTCACCTAGGGGCTAAAGCTATCGGCCCGAAATATCTAAAATATTGCCGAAAGAGCTTCAAAACCACGAATCTCTTCGTGAACTATTTATCCCTACTGGTAACTATCGACGTATTTACGTGGCTCAGTTTGAGGGGAAACCAGTTATTAGGTTTTACTGCAGAGATAATGAGAAGTAGAGGGACGGGAGAAGACTGATGAACACTTTTACTGGCTACCACTACCATGACACCGAGCGCAAACAAAACCACAGAACCGTCCGAGTGACCGCAGTAAAATAAATAAAGTTAAAGCTATATGTGTACGCTGCCATGGTCTGAGCCATTTTTTCAAATGTTGACAAGTTTGGTAACCTCCTGTTTGTTTTCCTTAGCGAAGGAACTATCTGAAAAGGGACTTACTCTTTAAGGAAAGAATTTGCTCCTAATGGAGCAAATTCTTTTCTTTAAGAGGGGACCCCCGTTGAGACAGGAAGCAAACTGAATTTGAAAGAGTTGCTTCCCTGAAAGCGTACTGCCCAAGAACCTTAAACTTATTTGTAGCTGTACAGATGAAACTCAAAGAAACGACCGGAGTTCGAACCAGATCATACCTGCTTGGTGTAACTCTGATGTCTTAGTTTGAAAAAGCAGTAACTGAGCGTCCTTTACACCAGTCAGAGTATGGTATTTTAGCACCAAAAACTCGGGCTGTCACATCGAAAGAAGGCCAGAGACCACCTGTGGTCATATTTATATAACCACTTAAGTCGTTGCTATGCTGTTGCTAAGGCTCAATTTTAAGCACAGTAGTATTTTGCACACAAGTTGATCGAATAAAGAGTATTTGACATAAACAAGAATCTATATACATGTAATACATGTATATACCCCTCGCCAAAAGTTAAGCATTTTTAAAAGTAAATGTGTACCAAGATTACAAGAAATCATAATACTTTAGTTCACTTTCAGTCTGAAGATAATATGCATTCGTTCATCAACACCAATGCTTTAGCATTGTAAAAACATCAAATCTAAATTGATGTCAGTAAGCACGGAAATAAATCCCCCAAAAATTCACATTTTCGAAAGAAAATGATGCTTTGGTTTTTTTTTTTTTTTTTTTTTTTACGATAATGAAAGCAGTAATTTCGTTTTCGCCAAAAACATTTAGCGTTACAGAACGTTAAATTGGTGTTAAAGAAAAGTCACTAACAGCACATTACAATGTTTTTTTTTCTACCCCAAAATTCAGTTTTTGGACATATACGTTTGTGCTCGCTTTGTGCAGTTGATACTCAAATTTAAATCAAAGTTGCTAATTTAACGAGTGAGTGAGTGAGTGAACACGGGTTTAACGTCCCACCAACAACGAGGTCATATGGAGACGGGACCTTGGTTTAAAATCTCATCCAATAGACCGGAGAAGCGGGTATCGACCTTGCAATCCCTGGATTGGTAGTCCGGAGTGTTATCCACTACACTTCAGCCACTCCTACTAATTTAACGATGATTTATCATTGGTGTTGATAATAGACTACATCAACTTCCACAGAAAGTTAGAATTCCATTGTTATTATCTCCAATAAACATGTTTTGTTTCTTTTAACATTGCTCAACTTTTGGCGAGGAGTGTCTGAAGAAAGTGACTGAATCTTTAACATATGCCTTTGCAGCCAAAAATGCATCGTGGTATCTTTCTCCGGAAAGGATCTCTGAACCCCTTTTCAGAACTTGGATCAAACTAACCCAGAAGATTGGCCGAACTGAGCTATGCTCCCGCTCCCCCAAGGTTGCTGCACCAACCTGACAGAATGATGAATGGAACACAATAAGAAAATTTCATATTATTCCAGTTACTAATGGAGTTGGGTTACTAGTAATTTTGATATTGTGACGTCACCATTGTCACTTGGGTATGTATGATATGCAATTGTTAACAACCCCCATGCCATCTGCGTATGGCCTCGTCCAATTACAATAGAGGTCTGTTCTGTTCTGTTCGGCAAAATCTTAGTCTTTGTAGGTCCTAAATAATTGAGCCGCGACACGGCAAAACCAATAAAGTGGCATGTGCGCCCAGCGAAAACTAAGATCAGCCTGGGCATCCGCTCAGTCTGATCAGAGTCTTCGCTGTCCGCATGGTGCTAGCTTAAACCCTTAGCTACTCTTTAAGCGCACAGCGGAGATTCTGATCAGACTGGGAGGATGCCCAGGCTGATTTGAATCTTCGCTGGGTGCACATGCCACATTGTTGGTTTTGTCAGGTAACGGCTCATTTATCATTTTCCTTCAGAATCGGCTGATCTACATGATAAATATTCCGTAAAAATTCGAAGTATTGAACAGATAGGTTTGCTCAAACCGACTCATCTACAAGAATAATCTTTCCTTTAAGAGTTGATCCCTTTGCAAAGAAAAGCAAAAATAAAACTGACAGAGGAGTTGCTTCCCTTGAGTGTACCCATTCACCTGAATACAAACTAAAGTGTTAGTGTAAGCCTGTGACTTTGCCCTTTAGTCGGCAATATTCAGATGATGGCTTCTAGTATGTTTAACTTAAGGAAATAAATATTGTCATCTCAAGTTAACTAACCCTACAAAATATGCCTCTATCCTATCATAATTGTTTATTCTTGTCTCCAACCAGGAGAGCGGGCAGGGGAGGGGAGGGGAGGAGGCGGGTGGGGGGAGGGGGATGACCCCGGAGATTAGATATTTCATTCCTTCATTCCAAAGGTAATGCGATAGTGACATCATGAATCAAACATAAAAAACAATTTGATATTTAGCAATCAAAAAGTTTGACGCAAAACTTTGACACATGCAATGAAAATGCGTAAATCCTATTTTAACTGACCCTTGGCCCAACCAAGAAGCCTCACTCTATGACTTACATATTCCACTTCAAAGGTGATCCTATAGAGACATAAACCAATTTTGAAAAGAATTCTCCGACTGAATACAGGGACACGAGCATTCGAAGACACCTAACGCAAAACTTTTAAATCCAGACAGGCAGATAAACAGACAAGCAAAAGGACACATGGTTGACATGATGCAAATTACAGATCCCCTGCCGGGGGTATAAAAGCTATGATAAAACATTTCCAATGTGCTTTCACATTCATAATTCTTACTATCAGCTCCTGTAACTTATAACAAGAGATATGAGCCAGGTACGAGAAAACCATCAAAGTGGTTGTGCTCCCAGCGCAGACTCAGATCAGCCTGGGCATCCGCGCAGTCTGATCAGACTCTTCGCTGAGCGCTTAAAGGGTAGCTAAGGGTCTAAACTACCTTCATGCGGACAGCGAAGACTTTAATCAGACTGGGCGGATGCCCAGGCTGACCTGAGTCTTTGCTGGACGCATATGCAACTTTGTTGGTTTTCTCGTGTTGCGGCTCATATGCTCTATAAGGATGCATAGGTATACCACCATGCTTTCTCACCAGTTTTAAATGTTCGTGTGTGTGTGTGTGGGGGGGGGGGGGGGAAGGGGATCTTTAGTGACTTCCTGTATGCGCCCCTGAGCACCCTTCCCAGCAGGCATTTAATGTTCAGACTCAATTTTAAATCAATGTTGAATCATACCCTGAATTTGAAAAGTGATTCAACCTTGAGGCCTCAATATTTGACTTAAACCTTGAGATCTCAACATTGATTCAATCTTTGTAATTCAATCTTGAATCAATTTTGAATTGTACGCTGAGTTTGAAAAATTGATTCAAGTTTGAGGCTTCAAGGTAAAATCAAAGAATTTACACAAGTTTCAGCACTTACCAAACTTTCATACCTAATCATATCAATCAGTCATGCTCTGTCACAATAAATACCATAGCATATTGCATCGACATTGATACGTTATAGGTATGCGTGCTGTTTATCATGAAACGAAAAGAAAAAATGTGAACCAAATTAGATAATCTTTATTTTACACCAAAGATAACAATATAATCGGTTTTATCCTTTTCCCAGAAATTAACGAGACTGTATCTCCATACAAACAACAACAACAACAACTACCACGTCTATTACTATAACTACTACTACAAATACTACTACTCCTAGTAATAATCATAGTTTACTCAGTGTGACAGGAATAGATGTTTTAGCAATGTCTGCCTTCACAACATTAACAGTTCTTGGCAATGATAATATTTTGCGACCTTCTTTTGTGCCACTGTGACATTGGTCAGTTTTGCTGCAACCTGCCTATTTCAATCTGGCTCCCACAATGCCATGCGGCAAATGGGGCTTGAAAACATTACTTATTTACTTGTTTTATTACTTCATTGCTGACATGCCACGGTACATGTAACTCAAATAGTAGGCACATTCGATATATTTACCTGGGTAAACCCGAGCAATCTATCTATCTATCTATCTATCTATCTATCTATCTATCTATCTATCTATCTATCTATCTATCTATCTATCTATCTATCCGTCCGCACATCAACTCACCCATGAGAACTCGGATATGTTTGGCCATTATTATCTATGCTATATACCCGGCCGACAATTCAGTGGCCACTAACTATTTTCTTTTCCATTTCTTTTCATGTTGTCTATTTCTTATAACGATGTTCCCCACTAAGCTTAATGGAACAAATCTATAAACATGCACCTCCTGGCATCGAGTCTGGCAGGTGCATACTGGTAAATTTTTTCGGTTGTTCCGTCCAAAAACTTGATTAAACCCTGAACCGATTCCCAAATTCGATGAGCTGCCATTATTTGGCGAATATTCGTCACAGACCTAAGGGTGAAGATTGCCCCTTTATCTCCAAGCAGGCACTTGACGTCGAAATGACGTCGTACTGATGTCGATGCGACGGTCATCACGTCGCATCGACGTCAATACGACATCATTTCGACAATGTGTGCCCACTAGGAGCTGTCTGCTGTTCGAGAGATCTCTTCAAACTAGAAACTTCCGTTGTAATAAAAAAAAAAGTTCAAGTACAGTCAAACCTGTTTTACGGGGTCACCCAAAAGGGTCATACAAAAACTGCTGCTTAAGACAGAAAACCCCTCAATACAAGTTCATTTGCACCATATTTTGGATCAATTGATTAAGGAGCCCTAAAAAGATTCAGTTTGATTCAAAGTAAGCCTAAGATCAGCCTGTGCACCTGCCCTGTCTAATCAGATTCTTCCCTCATCGCGTATACAGTGGACCCTCTTTTAATACAACAACAGTATTTGTTCCCAAACATTTTGCTGTTAAACTGAATCTGCTGTTGAAAAGAATACACATTTAGAACAATATAGCCATTCCGTGCATATCAGAATGACGTTATAAAGAATTTTGCTGTTATAATGAGGGCCGTTATAAAGGGGATTGACTGTACAATCTATCCTATGCATCCTGGTGAATATCAAGTCGAACGTGAAGATTCGTATCACTTGCGCAATTGTGCAGGCTGATTAAGGTCCATTTTCGCGCAAAGCCAATCAGTTCAAAAAGCTGAAACGATTCGCAAAAAATAAAATGATTCGCAAAAAATATCAAGAAATCATTTGAAGTATTGAATGTTTGTTTCCTATTCTAGGACACAATCTTTGCCCCTCAAAGTCTTGGATATAAAGGCCCAGGTGGCTGTTAATTTTATCTTCCTGTATAATAGGTGCTATTTCCTCTTATAATTATGTTCAAAGGCAGCATACTGGGAAACGCTATGGGGTCCATTGCTGAGGAACAGCATGCATAAATTAGTCCAATATTGTGCGATATACATGTAATAATACATATGTGCCACGACACGAGAATCCCCAAAAAGTAGTTGTTCCCAAGCGCAGATTCAGATCAGCCTTGGCATCCGCCCAGTCTCTTCCCTTAGCGCTTAAAAGGCAGCTAAAGGTCTAAGTTACCTCCATGCGGACAGCGAAGACTCAGATCAGCCTGGGCATCCGGACAGTGAAGACTCTGATCAGACTGGGCGGATGCCCAGGCTGATCTGAGTCTTCGCTGGGCGCACGTGACACTTTGTTGCTTTTCGTGTCGCAGCTAATATATATCACTATTACCCATATGCACCAGCATGTTGTCCGATAATGAAGTCAGTTTTCAGAAACACAGGTGAGCCTCATGCGGAGAGGTTTCTGGACCAGATGGGCGGTTATCTTTGAGTCTGGTTGATCATATAATTATGAACCATATTGTGCCTTGCAAGGGCTAACTCTGATTCTATCATAATGGCTATAAACACCAGCTTTACTAGAAACCAAGAAAAAGTCACCTGAGCCTTAGTGTTTCAGTTGGTTCCTTCTTTTGCATCCGAAGGTCATTAATAACAGAGGTGCTAACAATATCAAAGTTCTTGCCCTTGATAAAATCAGAGTAAATAATTAAGACTCATGGCTGTGCTAATTACTTACAGAGCTGCGCTTTACCATGTAGCTGGTACTGATATTGTAAATAACTAAAACTTATGATGGATAAGTAATATTTAGAGAATTGAACTGTACGAGTAATTGTTATAACCTACGAGGGGGCGGAACCCCCGAGATGGTTATATCAATTACAAGGACATTCAATTTTCTAAATGTTTTGTATCATGGTCCAATCAGAAACCCATGAGAATTTTCTTCCTGGCTGTCTCTTTCAGAATGTTTATTGCTGCCGGTGACATTGTTTAAATTAGCTCCGATAATCAAGTCTGGCATATTTATGCGTTTGTGGCCCGCTTTTTAAATTGACTGATAAGCTAATTACCTCAGCCAAAAATTGCAGGAAATTTTGAACTTCAAATATAATGGCTTGG
Source organism: Ctena decussata (assembly GCA_963989385.1). Taxonomy (NCBI): domain Eukaryota; kingdom Metazoa; phylum Mollusca; class Bivalvia; order Lucinida; family Lucinidae; genus Ctena; species Ctena decussata. The sequence continues at coordinate 22,738,894 of OZ022506.1, forward strand.
CGCATTAGTCTACTTTGTTTGCAAATATGTATTAAATGATGAATTCAAAGTTACAGTGCTTTAACACTGTACAGAATAATGTCTGACTGTGCATTGTTTAAATCAAGGGCGTAGCTGCCTTTACGCAAATACGCAGATGCGAATTGAAATTTTGTCAAAATTGACAAAATTTCCAAACGCACCTGCATATTTACATGCCGAAATTTTAGAAATAAGATAAGATTTCAATACCAACTGCCAAAGAGGCTGAAACACTACTTTTCCCTTCAAGGAGTACACAAAAACATGATTCTGCGTATCATGAAATTGCTCCTAGCTACGCCCCTGTAAATGGTAAATAAAACTTTCATTACCCAACTTAGTTTCTTTTTTCCTAGCTATTCAACAACAGGCGTCTGAAAATTAAATCACTTTTGACAGCTTCTTTTGTCTTTAGTAGAATGAACTGTATGAACTGTGCGGTATTTTAAATACCGCACTATAGTTATAGCACTGCTTTGAATTAATCTCAGTGAAACTAAATGGGAATCTAAAGCTCCGCTTACTTGATAAGATGCTGGTGTCTGGTGGTTATTCAAATATTGCACACCAACCATCAAAGGAAAAAATATAGGCCTTGATACAATATCTCTTTAGTTGATCGATGAAATAAAATGTATAACAACAAATACAGAAATATTAGTACATGCTATTATAAGTTAGGACGTATTAAAATAAATAAATAAGTAAATGAATAAATACCCAGCAGGCACATGACGTCAAAGTGACGTCGAATTGACGTCATTACTCGTATCGATGTCAGTATTAAAATGACGTCTAACTGACGTCGATATGACGTCATTGCGTCGTATCGACGTCAGTATGACGTCATTTTGACGTCACGTGCCTGCTGGGTAAATAAATAAATAAATAAATGGAATGATAATCATGATACTAACTCATATAACACCTTCATATAAAAATTATATTTTCTGATTCATATACATTTTGTCTAATTCCCATTAAAACCTGGTAGTCAACTATCTACGTCAGCCCAACGTTGCCGGTCAACGTTACACAGCCAGTGTGTTTGAAAACGTTGGCTCAGCGTTGGATAGCCGTTTATTGCCGAAATATTTCTTTTTACGAAAACTGTCACAACGTGCTCTAAAATAAAATGTTGAACCGCCACAGGTCCAAGTATATTAAGTCTATTACCTATCTGTATCTGTATCTGTTCTTCAAGAGACTTCAATCACACTTGATCACAAAAGTAGATCTATCTCAAGCAAAATTATTCCAAGCTTTGTCCAAATTTAGTCAGTTCAAAAGCTCATCAGAACTTATATTAACTGTTTTACGTCTTGTCGACTCAAAATAAATCTTGTCTTGTCTTGTTTTGTAAGCTGTAGCAGCCATTGGGCCAATATTCAGTCAACGTTATACCCCAACGCCAACGCATAGCTAACAGTAACGTCTTATGCCAACGTTGGCCCAACTCTACCAAACCCTAACCTACCCATCCCCTAACCTACATGTTACTTGTACCCTACCCTACCCCTACCATATCGCACTCACCCAACCCTATCCCCCTATTCTTCCCTACTCTAATGGATTATATCTGCTATCAAACTGCTGTGCTTACTGTAGGTGCGGTATGGGCACTGTTTTGGCTCTATCAAATGTGATATTCTATTCTATCTCAATCTGAAAACGCCGGATGAAAACCCGGGATGAAAACAGCTTATACACCGATTTAAAACGAAAGTAGGTGAAGCGGCGGAAGAAATGGCAGAGCAAAAGGTTTGCATTTTTCTCAAATTTACGCACGTTATTTCAATGAAAACACAATATTTTTGAAGCGAGTCGTTTAATATACATTTTACTGCTGAGGATTTTAATGAACAGCAATTTCTGGAAGAAAGATGACTGGAACTTATTAATATTTTTATTTTGGCGCCAAATTTAGTTGCTGATGCTGGTCGAATTTACTTACACAGTCGCATGAGCCCGTTTCAGTATTACGACTCCAACCCAGCCCACACCAGCTCCCCTATTTTTAAATGTTTGTGAAAAGCAAGCATTTCAATAGATTTTAGGCCTAATATGAACATGTAGGATCCAGGAATTTTGCCTTTGTGGATGGGGAGTGACTATCGGCACGACCGTCTTGCCGATAAGAATCCTTATCCGCACGACGGTCTTGCCGATAAGAATTCTTATCCGCAAGACGGTCGTGCCGATAAGAATCCTTATCCGCACGACGGCGGTCAGATCTTCTATAGACAAAGTTGCAATCATTCTGAGAATTATTATTATTATGGTACAGTCATTTGACCTATTCCGACGCACGTTTCAGTCGACCGTGCGCTACAGTCTAAATACACTGTTATTTTTTAATTTATTTGTGTCAGTAAGTGAATAAAAGCCTCTTGTTTAAGGCACTTTGTTTGAGTTCACAAACTATTTGAGGAAGATAGGGAAATCTGACGACAACCAGACGTTGTCTTTTATCCTATTTCGACGCACCTTCTTCTATTCCGGTGGATCTGTATATTTTTACAATACATCGAAAGAACCACCGAGGGGTGCCCCAAAAGTAAACTGTCGGATTATTACTAGCTCGATGAAAGATGATTTTATGCAAACAAATGTCTATTTGACGTGATTGATTATTTAAAACATCTGATTATACACACGGCTTCGCTGAAAAATTATTTCAGTGATTCAGTGTCCGTAAGAACAATGTTTGATATTTTTATCCAGGATTCTATGATAAATGACAATTCCAAATAAAGCCTTATGGAGTTTTACTTACATATTCCAATTGCATGACGAGAATGCAACACTAATATGGATTTCAGAACTCAGAGACATTCCCCATATATACTATCCGCCGGAATAGGCTAAATGAGCTAATAAATTAAAACTTCAATAAACCTAAGTTACTGATTTTATTTCATTTTGATATTTATCGGTTTAGATAGCTAATAAAATGAGCAATCGACAGACATATAGGTTTACGACATATTTGTTTTCACAAATATTGTCCGACTCTATTTTCACAGTTGGCCTGAAAACATCTGTCATTTTTCTTGTTAAATATGCATTACAAGCCACTTTTAAACTCAGTTTTCCGTATCTTTGATTGATAAATGAGATCCTTACTATATGTGGGTTTGACAAATAAATATTGAAAGTAATTACCTAAAATCATTTCGCTTCTAGCTTGTTTCGTTACAGAGAAAGAAACAGGATACACCGGAATAGGTGAATCCACCGGAATAGGTCAAATGAGTGTATAATAATATTATTTCATTTCTGTTTGTAAAATTGTTCTTAAGTATTTGAGTCACAACACACAATGTTAATTTCAATTATTTTCTTATATTTCATCATGGAAGCCTTTTGACCGTTGTACATAGAGCCGGCGAATAATTGCGAAAATGCGAATTATATATTTCAACATCAGTTGCTGAACACTTTTTTATCTGGTCGGATGATCAGGTTAACGTTTACAACAAGTTTTTCACAGTCCGATGTGGGTATGACAACAGCTGCTTATTGAACGTTTGACATTAAGTTATTCAGATTATCGCTCTCAAACTATCAGCGGCTGTAGCGCAGTGGGAATGTGCGAGACCTTGCAAACCTACCACCCGGGTTCAAGACCCCACATGGCATTTTACTTATTATTTTTTTTTTTTTTTTTAATAAAAAATCATTTGTCGCAAAAAACATTTGCCAATTAATAGTTTATTTTGTTAAAGGTAGGTTCCTGGCCTAGCGATAACAATTATGTTCACAAAATAATTTTGTCTTTTTCTGGGTAGTTTTGAATTCTCTTATTTTTCTGAAACTGTTGCTACTGAGAAAATCGTCAAATGTTGTAGAAAATAGTCGTTTTCCCTTTGGTTTATTTTCTTTCGTTGGAATTCCAGTTCTAAAAATAAATATGTATATATGTCTATAAGTCCGCAGTTTCTGATGTCATTTGCCAACGGTTAATTTTCTCTCGCTGTGAGCTCTTCCAGAGGTCCGGGCATGGCGGAAGGGTTAAAACTATCCCGAAATGCAATGCAGCATGACGTCAGCTATGTTATCTATTATTGGCAAGAACTAAAAATAGCGCTAACTGGTGTGCGAAGCAGAGTTAGGAAATCCCTTGCAAAACGACTTTTCTACGACTTTTTGATTTACACTTTTTAGTGAAACTTATTCATTTCCTCTTTATAAGTGCTTTCCAACAACTTGGATAAGAATTCATCAAAATTATGATGCATTCCAAAGTACAGGAACCTACCTTTAACTGACATAAACTTATTTCTAACAAATCTTTGACCTTGACAGACAAGCTGAATCAGAAAAATATTTGATTGTAACCTGCTTGTGTCAGACTTTTTTCCTAGCAAAGTTTTTGTCAATATTTTGTTTACGGCCTAATTCCGGCTCATATCAATCATTTTAAATTTATCGATTTATAATATGTGTTACCAATATAAAATGTGTTGAAATAAACCATTGATTTGAATAAGCAATAGAAACTAATCTTAGATTTTAACTGACAAATTACTGAAAGAAATCTAGACTAATAAATCCTTTTAGGAAAATGTCGAAACCTATTTATAAATAGCATTACATAATGTAAATGTATTATTCAACAAAATTACATTTATTGTAGCAGACTTAACTGGTATAAAATGAGTCAAAAAATCTTTGCCCTTGTCCAACAACTGAAATAAATCTTTGACCTTAACCGACAAGTTAAAGACAGTTAGTCTGATAAATCATGCCTAATTTTCTTTTAACAACTTGTCGGTCAAAGTCAGTTGTTCTACTTGTCTGATAAATATTGTCAGATATAACAATTGTTGGGTTGCACTTATTAGTTGTTGTTGTTTATTTATTTATTTATTAATTTTTTGAATTCTCAGGATTTGTACATAAGCAGAACAAATATAAAAAAAAAATAATTAAAAATGGTAATTAAACCAATTTTTCTGTGCTAACTCATACTGTCACTCTGACTGAATACGTTTTTACATACTTATGTATAAACAATACAACCTGTGCACATCGAACTAGAATATGCCCAAAATAAGATTGTCCCCGTTAGCGGTAAAGCTGGATGCCGGTTCTCAGACGTTTTAACAACTAAAAGATGGCCATAAGATGCTTTTATACCATTTTTAAAGTTATTTGATATCCTCCATATGAATTGCTGACACAGTTTGGTATGAAACCATTGTAAGAAAGACCATAGCATCTGTAATGGAGTATCTGATCGCCGTCGTGCGGATAAGGATTCTTATCCGCACGACCGTCTCGCCGATAAGGATTCTTATCCGCACGACCGTCTTGCCGATAAGAATTCTTATCGGCACGACGGTCGTGCCGATATCCTCAGCCTTGTGGATGGGGGTTCAAATTAGCGCAGGGGGTTTGATTTGCGCAGTTCGACCAATTTTTGCTGAAATTCCCCATGAAAATGAAACAATTTAGGCTGAAGAGGCTGGATCCGCCACTGACATGATGAATTTTCAGGTGTTGTGAATCACAGGCACTCGTTTCATGCAATGTCTGAATGTGAGCCACTCATACCCTACTGTTGTATAGGGTATGAGTGGCTCACATTGCATGAATTTGAAACGAGTGCCTGTGTTGTGAACGTCTCTCATGTCTATGCATTCATCAAGCACACTCTTTAGGTTGTCTAACTTGTCTTTTCTTCAGTGTCAAATGTTAAGGATTATAACAGATCTTAAAAATTTTAAATGGTTGTAAAAATATCAGACCAACAGTTTTCATCACTGAAAACTAAAAGTGAAGATTCTTTGTGTGTTCTAGTTCAAATTTTTGGTTTTGCCATGTTTGGAATGGGCCAGTGGGCATTAGACCTTTCAGATGGCTGTTGTGTACTATGTGGTAGTGAACTGAAGCATATAGCGGAACTTAACAGCATGAGTCTCAGGACTAACTAAGCGGGTATATACATGTAGCATCATAAAGATGTCATACTGACATCGATGTGATGTATAATGACTTCACATTGACATCAGTATGACATCATTCTGGCGTCATCATCATGTGCCCGCTGGGGGTATGTTTTGGGGGAAAATGCCAGAACACAGATATGCAGGTGTTAGACGTGCAAACATCCATAAACTACCCCAAAATACAAGATGAACACTCGCCTAAGCTATAGTACAATCGAAGTGACTCAAGGGCACAAAGGCTCGGCCAGAAACACGTCGGAATGGCTCTGCAAGCCTCGCCATTCCTACGCTGTTGCTGGTCTAAACTTGATATCAAAAGACAGTTAAGACCCTAACATGGTATTCTCTATAACCACAAGCATGGTTGGCAAAATGCCGGCAAATATGAGTATTTTCCATGCCAGCGGTATTTACCGGTAAATACCGGCAAATACTGGAAAATACCGGCAAATACTGGTTGATTGAATTGACCAGCCTGGAATTTGTACAATAACCTACTCTCAAAATCCATAGAGGTATTTCAATTATACTGGTCAACTGACTTAATATTTATACTGAAGTTTAACAATTGTATCAACTTATGTATTAAATAGTTTATCTAGTCAGAGAAATTTTGAACTTGGTTTTAGGAAAAGAAATAGCCTTTTTCATAGCTGGACATTTCTCTCTGTGGGGATGGCGTCGTGGAGATTTGGCACTTACTACTGTTTTGCAGTCAATACATCTGGCACTGGTCTTGTTGTCTTGGTCAACATAGGATCTTTTGGCTTTATGGTGAATAGTTGTTTGGTAATGATGTGTGATGGTTCTGATTATGACAGTTCTGTTCTGTCCTTTTTCAGTTACATAACGACATTCCCGAAGTGGCTCAGCAGTTATGACAAATTATAAACTGGCTGCTATAAATGTATTCAAGAGTTGAAGCCATACTATACATGTAGCTGTCAAGCTATACCTCTATGTGCTTCACCTTGACTAATTGTCTAACTTTTGTATAAAACAGATATCCATTCTGACAACTTCTTGTTTCCATCCTTGCCCCAAGCAATACTCTGCCCACTTAAATAAACATTGTCTTGAATTTGTTGTTTTAACAATTTGGACATTGTCTTGCAAATTGGGTATCACAGGTGACTGGCCAGGTGCACAGGTGAATTTACCTGTAATTTCTTACCTGTAATTTATGCTGTCTAGTTTAAGGACAAATAATAAATTGGAATCAAGATACTGTTCATACTTTTGAATTTGTCAAATTTTTTGTCTTAAATCCACTTTTTGGCTGTTTCAATCTGCTTAGGTAATTTGTGAAACATTTTATTCTTTATGTTGATAAACTTATGAATTTATTATAAAAATTGACTAAAACATCATAAAGTTATTTAGTTTTGAATATGTATTATTTTAAGTTAACTTGTCTTTGGTTTTAGCAAGATTTAAAGGTGAATAAGTTCAATCGACCGGTATTTGCCAGTATTTTCCACTTTGGGGAGTATTTTCCAGACCGGTAAATACCGGTAAATTCCAGTGGTAAATACCGGGGGTGGAATTTACCGCCCAACCTTGACCACAAGTTACTGTAATTTACAGTGTATGCCATACTTATTTGGATATGTTTTAGAGGTCACGCCGCCTGAGGTGTCCTCCAAAAAACACCAAAATTAAGATCCATCATATAAGATGGATCTAGATTTTTTAAATCATTTCTTGAAAAGAAATCCATCTTACAGCAGTATTACACATGGCTGATTTACATAGTCAACTCTCGATATCTCGAAGTCAAATTTTTGCCCAAACTACTGATATCTCAACGTAAATTTTCTGGTACCAGAAAATTTACTTTGATATATCAGTAGTTTGAGATAACAGTAGTTGAAATGTAAATGAAAATAGGAAATATATTCTTTGATATGAGAAGATATTTTGAGATATCAATGTTCGAGATATCAGGAGTTGACTGTATTTGGGGTCGTTTTAGAGGGGACAAACCCATCTTATAGCCGAATTGTTATGGTAATCTGCAGGTTTTTTTTTCTTCTTAGATGATAAATACGATAACAACCGTTTTTTCCAGACCTGCAATCAGTGGCCAAAAATATTTTATCAAATTCTGAGTTTCCAATGACTTCCATGCATTTTTCAGTGTGCAAGGAAATTAATTACTCTGCTTTTGTTTATAATCATGGCCTTTAAAATAAAAACTTACTGGTAGAAAGCAAGATTACTGAAGCTGTTTACATAAGGTCTGGAAAATCTAGTGGTGTTATTCTTCGGTTTAAATTTGGCAACATCACCATTAATGTCATTGCAAAAGAAGTTTTTCAAAAATGTTGATCACTTTGAAACAACTACATTCGTATTATATTTCAGTTGATAAAGCTCAATGAATTATATTTCATTGTCACATTTATTATACTTTAATGTTCATTTTCATATAAGTTTCATTGCGATAACCTCATTTCTTTACCAACAAAAAATTAAAAAGTAAATTTGGAAGTACACGCAAGACATTGGATATTCAGAATTTGATTTAAACAATATTTTATTAATCAATTCACACGTATAATGTACAGTCTAAAGTATCAGGATCTGACAGTAAGCTAAAAGCTGGGAAACAGATTTTAAAAAAGTCAATGACTTTCTTCTGTATCCCATTCATTGTACTGTGTGTTATTTATATTATGTACCTATGTAATCGTTGTATATGTACAGTATTGTGAAATAAATATTGTTTAAACTAAAAGCTTATAGTGGTCATCTGAAATTGATGAAATATATCTATGGGCACTGACTGTTTGTGAAATTGACCCTGCACTGAATAACGTCTGTGTCAAGTAAACAAGAAATACTGAGAATTTCACTAATTCAGAGCTTGCTCAAATTTTAGACTGGTAACTGTTTATGAAGGGGTGTTGTAGGTATGCAGATTCTTGTGTTGTCTGTAAGTTGATGCTACTGGTATAATGCACGGTATATCCAATTTTCAGGCAAAGAAGAAACGAAAGACAGATCAGTTTGACCATGCTAATCCTTTTGAAAAAGGAATCACCCCAGATGAAATTGAGCTCAGGTTTGACAACGGAAAGTCACTCTTCGTTTCCAAAGGGTTTCTAATATACTCCTCACCAGTGTTTGATAGGATGTTCAGCTCGGAGTTTAGAGAGAAAACAGACAACATTGTAATGATGAGAGAGAAGAGTTTTCTGAATTTTCGAGACATGCTGCTTCATATGCACCCAGGCAGAAGGAAGCCGATTGAAGGTGAGATTTGTATGACTTGCTTGCTAAATGGGCTGTTCCATTCCTGTCAGACTAAAAATCAAACAAACAAAAAGAATTCTTTTGTAAACATAATACTATAAACTCTCGATATCTCAAAGTCGAAGTTTATCTCAAACAACTGATTTATCAAAGTAATTTACTTTGAGATCATACCAGTACTTTGAGCTACATGTATTTACTTTTAAAATGTAAAGAAAAATAGAAAATTGTGCCCAGTGTATTCTTTGAAGTGAGGGGGTACTTTGAGATACCAGTATTATAAATAATGAGAGTCAACTACAGGTATATAGCCAAACTATAATAATTCCAGCTCAATTTTCCAAGTATTTAGCGCAGTTTGATTGGTAAAGGGCATACAGAAAACGGAGTTTATACTTCGATAAATCCGCTGAACCAGAAATCGGGAACTACTTGGACAATTTTGTTTGCGGCAGTTTCTAAAGTACTCGATATAGCTGACATTTTTAAGATCAAAATGACCCAGTTGGAATTATAAGAAATGAATTGTGCTTTTGTGGATTTTATGGATGTGTGCCAGCGAATCACTCACAAACTGAATAAAGCCCAAAGGGCTTTATGTAGTTTGTAAACGCCGGCAAATCACTCACAAACTTAACATAAAGCCCTTTGGGCTTTATTCAGTTTGTGAGTGATTCGCCGGCATTTACACATCCATAAAATTCACAATTTGACAAAAATAAAAATCATATCTGTAGTATTATTATTTGACTGGTATTTATAAGCACAAGCTTTCAGCTTTGTAAAAGCTAAACTGGTAGAGTTATCACAAAACCCCTGAAAGTGGCGAGACTGAAATATGCTTCAGTGTTCTTCCCAGAATTTTCAGAAGGCATCTTGCTTTTAAAACAAAATAACAGATTTTGAGTTGTTGATCAATGCTTAAAATCATTAATATAGCAATGCTTTGTCAAAATTAGCCCAAATTTAGATCATAATTTTTTTTTGATGATCCTTAACAGCCTTAGCAAAATTTAGCAAAATTTTGGAAAATTTTAAAATATTTGAGGTAGGTTGTTCATATTTGACTATACTGGTAGATCCCCAGGTGTAAATCACCTGATTAACTTTTGGGCTCATTTCGTAAATATTTAACAGAATTTTGCCCCTTTGTTAACTTTGACATTTTTTCAACTTTTGAACTGTTTGACCTAGACATTTCATTTTTGGTATACTAATAGTATTTGATGTGTCGATCATTCTAATAATTCGATTTATGTTGCATTCATTATTTTGACAGAGTTATGTCCCTTTTCTTCTCTGTACTTAAAATTCTAGGGTTTATCATTACTCAAGAACCCCAACTGCTTTTGCCTTGATACTTCATAGATGGGTAGAACATAAAAGTTAGCAGACCTGTATTTATGTTCCTTTTCATTGACCTTGTTAGGGTCAGGCATATACATGTATGGGGGCATAGTGTTTTACAAACACATTTTCTAGTTTAAACATTCATAACTCAGCAACCACTGGCAAGAACCCTTCCATATTTGGTACATAATCATATCATAGCATAACCTCTCATGACAGAATGCAGTATCCCAGGGTCAGACACTTGGGTGGGGCTTGGGGTTCAAAAATTGGGTCACACTCAAAAGTTTTACACTTCAAGAATATCTCCTTGTCTCACGAATGGATCCTTTTGATATTTGCACAACACTTAGACATTTGTCCAAAGTTTTACAAAGTACCACCTCCACCTCTACCTCCTCCCACACCCCACTTAGTGATCTTGAGGTCAAGGCCATGCACTTAGAAATTTGGGGTTTTGTTAAAGTATTCTGATAGCACACTGTTCCATAGTGCTGGGGATGGATTTAGTTTATACTTGATCTGATTTTTAGCTCGCCTGAACGAAAGTTCAGGAAGAGCTATTGTTGTCACCCCGGCGTCGGCGTCCGCGTCCGCGCCGGTGTCCGGATTGGATGTTTTGGTTAAAGTTTTTTAAAGACCTATATCTCCTTAACCAATGGATAGATTCTTTTGATACTTGCACTGTAGGTAGATATTGGTCCAAAGTTTAACAGGGTACCACCCCCACCCACTCCATGACCTTGATGTCAAGGTCATGGACTTAGAAAATTGGGAGTATTGTTGGACTGGATGTTTTGGTTAAAGTTTTATAAAGCCCAATATCTCCTTTACCCATGGATGGATTCCTTTGATACTTGCACTGTAGTTAGATATTGGTCCAAAGTTTTCCTAGGTACTACCCCCACCCCCCTCAGTGACCTTGATGTCAAGGTCGTGGACTTAGAAAATTGTCTTTTTATTGATTGGGTGTTTTGGTTAAAGTCTTTTAAAGACACATATCTCCTGAATCCAGTGATGAATTCTTTTTATATTTGCACTTTAGTTAGATATTAATCCAAAGTTTTGCCGAGTACTACCCCAACCCCGCTCAGTGACCTTGATGTCAAGGTCACAGACTTTGGAAATTTGTTCTTTATTAAAGTTTTCTAATTGCATACTGATTCATAATGCTTGGCAGAGATTTAGTTTACACTTGAACTGTTGTTAGACACTTTTTTGAGTTTTTACAAAACACTATATACTTACCCCACTGGATGACCTTGAAGTCAAGGTCATCAACTTAGAGTTTTGTCTTAAAGATTTTGGTTAAAGTTTTATATTTATGAAGACATAATTTCACAGTGCCACGATGGACTCAGTTGATACTAATACTTGGACTGATGTTAGATAATGGTTCAAGGTTTTGTTACATCCTAGCTCCTAGACCCCACACCCCCACCCCTACCGCTTAGTTCTTTGACCTCAAGCTCATGGACTTTGAAATTTCATGTGGATTTTTTTATTTTAATTTTATTTTTAAGACTTATTTCTTAGATAGCTTTTGTTTATAAATGTGTTGTCATTATGGACATGCTTGAAGTTTTATGCATAGAAGTCCACACCTCCAAAGCGACTGTGTGATGGGCAAGCACTATTCAGGCTAGCTATGCTGTCAGGCGACAGCTCTTGTTGATACTGGCTTGAGTTTTCACAAAACACTACCCCCACCCTACTGGGTGACCCTAGATCTAGGCTATTGACATAGAATTTTATCTTAAAGCTTTTGTTTATAAATATGTTGACAATACATGGACATGCTTATTTGAAGCTTCATAAGTAGTGCAGGCCATAGCGACAAATCCCTGAGATATGGTCAAGCATCAGTGAAGGCCAGCTATGCTGTCACAGGGCACTAGATAAGAGGGAGTATTTGGTGATAATTAAAGATAATTTTGTTATTTCTGTATAAAAACATATTTTGTGACCCCTCATCTGAACCGTCTCGAGACGGTTCAGATGATGGGTCACAACATATGGTTTCAATGAGAAATAAGAAAAATTATCCCTCACTTATCATCAAATACCCCCTAATCTAGAGCCCTGGCTGTCAGGCTCTTGTTTCAAGATTTATGTCAAATTCTTATGCTATTTTATTTCAGCCCGACATGCTAAAAGTATTTTTGAAATGTCAAACGAGTACCAAATCCCTGCCATTGTAGACCACTGTGAGGAAGTGTTGGCCAAACTGATTGAAGATTTACCTATGATTTATGAATGGGAAGGAAAAACAGAGTCAAATTCTAACAGTATAAAAAGGATTCTTGACCTGCTGGTGTTTGGTCATCTTTATGAGAGAGACAAAATTATCAAAAGTGCATGTGATAATCTTTCTCGGGTTCCACTGAAAGAGTTCATTAATTTTTATACCTACAAGAAACTACCAGAATCTTGTAAAGTTGCAATTCTGCAGAGTCGGATAACCAGATGTGATGATGACAAGTTTTACAAACTCAAGAAAAATAATGAGCAGGAAAAAGTCTTCACAACAGAAAGCAGTGTACAGACTGACCCAGTCCACCAGCCAGCACGTTCGAATCCTGCCATGTCTCTGCCAGTGCCACCAAGTATGAGTCTGAGACCACCATTTCAGATTCCAAATGGCATGAACCCTACACAAAGACTTCCTAACATGGGCCCTATGCAGAGGCCACCAGCACCTGTTATGAATTGAATTTAGTGTTCCAGATAAGTAGTAGAAAGAGGGATTATTTGGCGGTGATTCTCCATATTTCTCAACGAAAATGTGCTATGACCCCTCATTAGAATTGTCTCTGTGAGACGGTTTAAATGAGCGTGTCACAACGATTTGTCAACGAAAACATGCCGTGACCCGTCATTTTAACCGTCTCTCTACTGTCTCAGAGAGACGGTTCAAATGAGTGAGTCACAAAATATTTTCATTGAGAACTAAGAATATCTGCAAGTAATCCTAAAAAACAAACACTTTATACAGAGCTGTGATTTAACATCGTAATATTTCTAAATCTGATTCGAGTCTACACAGTTTGCTCAGGCACTTTTGCCTGAGCAAACTGTGTAGACTCGGATCAGATTGCTTACAAAGAGTACATGTACTCTTTTTGGCTCTGACAGTTACAGTGAAAATGAAAGATTGTTTTTGTCAGTGAATGACTACTTAGTGTTAAAAAAAATATTGTGAGTAATCATGGATTACATTCAGAGTTCTATCCATTTTCTAAGAACTAATGGGTTGTTGAAAAATATTCTTTATAGAAAATAATACACAAATTAAAGTTACCATTAAATATTGGCAGAGTTGCTTTCCCAGAAAGTATATCTGTTCACCTTATAACTTTGTTCATTGAACCAGTGCTGGTAAAGATGCATTCATCTGAACTTGAGCATGCTGAATTTACCCCTTGTTTGATCAGTGGGCTTGTCCATCCTTATCATTATGATGCATCTGTTTCTAGTTTTATGGGTTTCTGGTACTTTGTATTTTGCATAGAAAATTCCTGTAAGCAAATACCGTAGTGGAGATCCTGTTCAGATGCCACAATCTGCGGCATCTGAAATGGAACTGCAGTGGCTGAAACAGAGAGTTTCAAACAAACCCAACTCGGTCTGGCCACATACTTTCGTTTCTCCTTCCGCTGATTCAAGAAGGGCAGTTGTCAGTTACTGGCGAAAGCATGTGCACTTAGTACTGGTTAACCGCTTAGGAGGTCTAAGCCTGCCCAGAAATAGTGTGGTTAGGTTAACTGACTGTCCCGACATGACCATAGCTGTTTACCGTGGACGTTAAGCATCAAATCAATCAAACAAACCCCCTTAGCAGCCCAAATTATTTCATTTTCTTTGGGAATGTCCGGCAAAATTGGTCAAACTGCACAAATTGACCCCCCTTCCCCCATCTTATTTGAACCCCCAATCCAAAATTTCTGGACCCACCCTTGGTCTGCACTGTTGCATATACATGTATCCCCAAAATGGGTTTCCAGTACAGCATCTTAAGGTCATGGGTACACTTTCATGGGAAGTAACTCTGGGGTGTCCATTTTGCCACATTTCTTAATGTTAGTCAACTCTTACAGGGAAGAGTTTGCTCCCTTAGTCCTGAGCAAATTCTTTCCTGTAAGAGTAGATCCCATAAATTTGGAAGGGCTTTGTTTACCTGGAAAGCAAACTTTCAGAAAGTCACAGGAGTTGTCTACCTTCATGAAAATGGCTACAAATGGGAAGGTGTAAGGTACCATACACCTTCAAATATTTGAGCCGGGACACGACAAAACCAACAATGTGGTTGTGCGCCCAGCGCAGACTCAGATCAGCCTGGGCATCTGTTCAGTTTGACAAGACTCCTCGTTAAAGGCTCAAAGGGTAGCTAAGGGTTTGCGCTTCCCCCATGCGGATAGCGAAGACTTTGATCAGACTGGGCGGATGCCCAGGCTGATCAGAGTCTGCGCTGGGCGCACAACCACATTGTTGGTTTTGTCGTGTCGGGGCTCATTTTTTTCTATTTTTCTTAGAAAATAATTCTTGATATTTTGTTCGAATTGTCCCGTAAAGGGATCATTTGAATGGAATGTCAGGCCCTACTGTCTGTGAAAAGTAACAAAAACTATTTCATCTATTGTTTCCTTTCATGTGTAGCATGGTAAAGATAAAAAGATATGTCATAAGCAGAAGTTTATATAATCTGGTTTAAATAGTTTTAAGCAATGTTAAGAGAAAAAAAAAGATTCATTTCGCCAAAATGTATTAGTGATGTCATTTACATCATGAGAAATTGTAAGGTCTTGAACTATAATCACCCTAAACTTTGGGACGAACACTGTATACCCAAATCAGACTGCTCCTTAGGAACAGACTGATCAGGGTCTGCACTGTTTGCCTTTCTAGAAGTCCTGATATACCATATTGGGAAATCATTTTATCCAGAAAATTAACTTGTGTACAACTATTTTCAAATTTTCATATGGGATTGTTTTTCCCATTTCAATAAATTTAATGAGAGAACTCCTCCAAATCTCACCTCAGAATAATCTCATTAGTCTACTGCTGCTATGTAGCGGCCTTATTAGACTGCACTTTTTGCCTACTCCCTCCATAGGAAAAATAGACTCATTCAAAGTTGAAGGTTAACCTTCAACTTTGAACAAGTCCATTTTAACTGTGGTGAAAGTCATTCCTGGTGAATGTACAGTTCCAAACAATTCAAACTTCTGCAAAATGCCAAAATAAAATGATGCTTCAGTCCACTCTCGATATCTCAAACGCTGATATCTCAAAAGTACCTATGATATCAAGGAATATATATAGTTTGGACATATATTCCATATATATATTTAAGTATCAACTCCTGTTATCTCAAACTACTGAAATCTGAAAGTAAATTTTCTGGGACCAGAAAATTTACTTTGACATATCAGTAGTTTGGTAAGAGCTTCGACTTTGAGATGTGGAGAGTTGACTGTATTTAAATTCTATGTATGAATTTACTTTATTTGTGCACATATAATGTCAGACGAACTTGTCAGTGGTGGATTTATCAGAAAACTTGAGAAAGTGGCCAAACCAAAGTTTCGGTGTAGCTATTTTCAGTACAGAGCTCTAGATAAGAGGGAGTATTTGGTGATAATTATGGATAATTTTTATGTATTCTGCATTAAAACATACATGTACATTGTGACCCCTCATCTGAACAGTCACAACATATGGTTTCAGTGAGAAATAAAAAAAATTATCCCACAATTATCATCAAATACTCCCCCTTATCTACATGTAGAACTAGATGCAGTTGTTTTGTGATTATACCCAGAGAGGCTCCATTGCAAGTAGTTAGAATGGCTCTGTAATGGTGCAGGAGATTGCCAGGTCGTGAGTTCAAACCCAGGCTTGGGTCATCCGGCAACTGGAAAACTCTGAATGTCAACCCAGCAGTAAATGGGTACCTGCTTTGAATCAGGGAAGGATAATGCAGCGAAAGGAGAGAGATGGGGTTCTCCTTACAAATGCTTTGCCCAAGATACAGTGGGCCTCTAACCATTAAAAGTATAAGTTTCCGATGGCCTAGTGGCTGGTTTTATACCAGTTTATATTTTACAAAGCTGTATTTTGCACAAACATGGTCTACATACATCACACTGGGTAGGGGGCAATCGAAAACAGTCATGCAGTCGATGGATGCGGATCAAAAACCATCAGAAACAGCTTTATGGATTGCAAATTATTGCCAATTTGCAATTGAAAACACTGTTTTTAACAGTTTTTGATCCGCGTTAATCAATTGCTAAGAGTGTTTTCAATTGCCGCCTACCTGGTGTGTACATGTAAGTTTTACTGTAGCTAACCATTTACAGAACCTTGAATACTTTTATTTCCAGATGGAAATACCAGTGGGCCGATCGCAATCAAATTTTATCTGAAGCATCATTTGGGTGGGGGAAAGGCTGCATTAGGTTTTGGTGCCGATCAGCTCAGAACTCTGGTTTCCATGGCGACAGATAGCCCCCATAGGGTTATAATGGGGAAAATGGCGTCATCACGTTTTCTCAACTGATTTTGATTAGATCCTTATCATACTTGCAGGTAATGATGACATACACAAGAGCTTGGATGAGTTCGAAATTTGGCCGGATTCGAGCACAGACTACGGAGTTAGCTGCCCTTGAGCGTTTGGAAAAAATCCCATAGGGTTATAATGGGGAAAATGGCGTCATCACGTTTTCTCAACTGTTTTTGCTTAGATCCTTATCATACTTGCAGGTAATGATGACATACATAAGAGCTTGGATGAGTTTGAAATTTGGCCGGATTCGAGCACAGACTACAGAGTTAGCTGCCCTTGAGCGTTTGAAAAAAATCCCATAGTGTTATAATGGAGAAAACAGCGTCATCACATATTTTTAGAAAAACTTTGTCATCGCTATATTGCCTACATTTCTCAACGGATTTTAAAATAACTTCACACAAATGTAGGGCATGAGGATATCTCGCGCAAGTTCGACTTTCAGGATGCTGCGCCCAAGGTCAAGGTCACTGTGGCTATTTTTAGAAAAAATTTGTCAGCGCTCTAGCACCTACATTTCTCAGCAGATTTTAAAATGACTTCACACAAATGTAGGGCATGACAATATCTCGAGCACGTTCGACTTTCAGGATGCTGCGCCCAAGGTCAAGGTCACTGTGGCTATTTTTAGAAAAACTTTGTCAGCGCTCTAGCACCTATATTTCTCAGCAGATTTTAAAATAACTTCACACAAATGTAGGGCATGACAATATCTCGAGCAAGTTCTACTTTCAGGATGCTGCGCCCAAGGTCAAGGTCACTGTGGCTATTTTTAGAAAAACTTTGTCAGCGCTCTAGCACCTACATTTCTCAGCAGATTTTAAAATAAATTCACAAAAATGTAGGGCATGACAATAGCTCGAGCAAGTTCGACTTTCAGGATGCTGCGCCCAAGGTCAAGGTCACTGTGGCTATTTTTAGCAAAACTTTGTCAGCGCTCTAGCACCTACATTTCTCAGCAGATTTTAAAATAAATTCACACAAATGTAGGGCATGACAATTTCTCGAGCAAGTTTGACTTTCAGGGTGCTGCACCCAAGGTCAAGGTCACCGTGGCTATTTTTAGTAAAAACTTTGTCAGCGCTCTAGCACCTACATTTCCAGGGATCAAGCTAGACTCGAAGTTTAGGGAGAAGTGACTTCTCCCTCCAGCTGAAATAGGGAGAAGTGACAGCCCTGAAGGGAGAAGTGGTATTGCGCGATTATGACATTTTTCATTCAGTTTTAAAGAAAAATAGCTATTATGCATACTATTAACATTAAATTGAAAGATTAATAAGCTGCAATGGGTTTATAGGGTAAATTGTCATAACAGCTTGTTTGTGGAATGATTTGATGAAAATTCTAAAAAAAAAAAAAAAAAAAAAAAAAAAAATTTTTTTTTTTTTTTTTTTTTTTTAGGGAGACTCCCACTTCTCCCTAAGCCCAATTTAGGGCGAAATTTCGGCCCCTAGGGCGATTATTTCGCCCAAATCGCCCCCTAGCTTGATCCCTGCATTTCTCAACGGATTTTTAAATCAACTTCACACAAATGTAGGGCATGACAATATCTCAAACAAGTTTGACTTCCAGGGTGCTGTGCCCAAGGTCAAGGTCACTGTGGCTATTTTTAGAAAAACTTTGTCATCGCCCTAGCACCTTCATTTCTCCACAGATTTTCATTTCTCCACGGATTTTGAAATAACTTGACACAAATGTAGGGTATGATAATATCTCAAGCAAGTTCGACTTTCAGGATGCTGTGCCCAAGGTCAAGGTCACTGTGGCTATTTTTAGAAAAACTTTGTCAGCGCTCTAGCACCTACATTTCTCAACGGATTTTAAAATAAATTCACACAAATGTAGGGGATGACAATATCTGGAGCAAGTTTTACTTTTAGGGTGCTGCAATCAAGGTTTTTGATTAGATCCTTATCATACTTGCAGGTAATGATGACATACATAAGAGCTTGGATGAGTTCGAAATTTGGCCGGATTTGAGCACAGACTACGGAGTTAGCTGCCCTTGAGCGTTTGAAAAAAATCCCATAGTCTTATAATGGAGAAAACAACGTCATCACATTTTCATTTTCATCGGATCCTCTTCATACTTGCAGGTCATGAGGATATGCATAAAAGCTTGGATTAGTTAGCATTTCGGCTAGATCCCACCACTCACTATGGAGTACCTGCCCTGAGCATCCAAAAAATCAATGTCGCCACTTTTTCTTGGTTTCTACTGATCCAATCCTGTTCAAACTTGCAGGTAATGAGGAAATGCATAATATCTTAAACAAGTTCAAATTTTGGCCAGATCAGGCCAACCACTACGAAGTTAGCTGCCCTTGACAGCTCTGTCTATTGTGCTCTTGATCGGATACTTTTTAAACTTGCATATATTAAATGAGGGCATACATAATGTTTTGGATGAGTTTAATTTTCAGCCTGATTGGACCACTGACTGTGGAGTTAGCTGCCCTTGAGCATCTTAAATATCCCTATAGGTTTACAATGTCTCTCAGGTGAGCAATTGTTGCCCTTTGGGCTACTTGTTAGTGCTGACGGTGAATGGGTACCACCATCTATAGTTTATGTAGGGAGACAACTTCCCTGGATGATATACATATAGCCCAGCAGGCACATGACGTTAAAATGACGTACTGACGTCGATGCGACGTAATGACGTCCCATTGACGTCAGTAGGACGTCATTTCGACGTCATGTGCCCCCTGGGAGGCAATTAGAAATGTGGTCCACTATTGGGGTCAACTCTTACGGGAAAGAATTTGCTCCTCTAGGAGCAAATATTTTCCTTCAGTTCAAGATTGATTGATTGATTTAAGCAATAAATCAATCAATCAATCTTGAACTGAAGGAAAATATTTGCTCCTAGAGGAGCAAATTCTTTCTTACATCAATCAATCGATCTTGAACTGAAGGAAAATATTTGCTCCTAGAGGAGCAAATTCTTTCTTACATCAATCAATCAATCTTGAACTGAAGGAAAATATTTGCTTCTAGAGGAGCAAATTCTTTCCTTTAAGAGTTGACCCCAATTGAGAAAGGAGGTAAAAATGAAAAAAGAAAACTGAAGAATTATCCATTCACTTTCATTACCTGTAATTTGTTATTTGTATAATTGCAGGGTGTCCACGGTCAGGGAAAAAGTCAGGGAAAAATATATTTTTTCAAGGTCAGGGAATTGTCAGGGAATTTTGAAATTTGTCAGGGAATTTTGGAATTTAAGCAAAAAGTCAGGGAATTTTCAAATAACAAGTCTGTGAATGATAAAAACATCAAGAATAAAGGCTAGTTCGGCAGCTTCTTCATGTTTGGCTATTTTAATAATAATAATTATAATGTAACTAATAATAATAGTAATGTTAATAATAATAATGATAACAAGTATTACATTTTTCAAATTATTTTTCAAAAAGTCTCCCCGTACATCATCCATAGTGCAGATTATATTTTATTTACATCCTTTGAGATCAGAGGATAGATTCTGAGAAATCTAAAATTTGAGATCGATGAACACTATTATTCTAGATCATCGTCTTTATATAATTTGGATCCTTTTGAAACTAGTCAGTCTCTGAATCGACTGCCCAATTAAAATTAAGAAATTACAGTATGCTTTTTTCTGGTGTCGTCACCAGATATTGTCAGGGTCACTGACGAGGCTTTATTAGCCGAAACCACGTAGTCTGGCCCATGTTCCTACTTCTGTATGTATTCTCTGCTCTTGAAGGACCTTTTTAAGATTTTAATTTTACCTCACTGCAGCTGGTTTTGTGCCGTGTGGAGGCCGTAAAAAGTCTCCCCGTACATCATCCATAGTGCAGATTATATTTTATTTACATCCTTTGAGATCAGAGGATAGATTCTGAGAAATCTAAAATTTGAGATCGATGAACACTATTATTCTAGATCATCGTCTTTATATAATTTGGATCCTTTTGAAACTAGTCAGTCTCTGAATCGACTGCCCAATTAAAATTAAGAAATTACAGTATGCTTTTTTCTGGTGTCGTCACCAGATATTGTCAGGGTCACTGACGAGGCTTTATTAGCCGAAACTACGTAGTCTGGCCCATGTTCCTACTTCTGTATGTATTCTCTGCTCTTGAAGGACCTTTTTAAGATTTTAATTCTGTTAGAAGAAACTGAGTATCTTTTATCAAGTTTGTGCATCTGGTATGGTATGTAGTATCTGCAAGATTTTGTACCATACCACATACCCTACTTCTGTACCATACCACTTAATGCATTATGAATTGGTCATGGTGGTGGTTGTATTACCTGTGCTTGAGCTATAAGTCACTTATGAAAATTGTGTTATTTTTCTCACTTTCAATACTGTTGGCTGTGTTTTCTTGTTTGCTTCCTAAAATTTCATCTTCTGCCGTGTTTATTTAGTCTTTCTGACACTTTGACTCTACTCACTAATTGTCTACAAATTATTAGTAGTCAAAGTTTCTAACTGATATAATTATCATATGCATTGCTTAATATTTTAGATATGTTAAGCAAACTTACTGTACAACATATACATGTATGTTTTAATATGTGGCAACTAGAAACATTCTTATTTGTTTGTATTAGTTAAATTTCATTCTATCTTTTATATGCTTGACCAGTTATTCTATGATTTGTAGCTCAGTTAACTCTGTGGATAAGGACTCAGCCAAAGTGGACAAAATACAAGTTCTAAAGAAGACCCGTATCATTAAATTTTGAGGTGCCTAAAAAGACTTATATCAATTTCATTTTGAAGTGCATACTTACGAAGAGATATAAAGCTTACTTGGTTAGCTTGTATTTTTGTCCTTTTAGCATGCATCTGATTTCAAGCATCACATCCAACAGTATAGATTACTTTTGTAAATACACGTACATGTACATGTATGTATGTAGAAAAAGAAAAATAGAAAACAAAATCAAAGAAAAGTAATTAAAAAACAAAATTAAAAATACAAAGAGTAACACAGTGACAATTGGTAGTAAAAAAGGTGGTAAGGGTTGGCTGTAGGGAAGGAGGAGGCCAACAGATGTCAGAGATTTACGTGCAAACTACAAAAACGTTAGTCAGGGAAATTTGATTATAGTCAGGGAAAAGTCAGGGAAATTTGCTTTACTCAAATTGTGGACACCCTGAATTGATGATTTTATAGTACCATAATTGCCCTACATATTGAGACATCTTGAGACATGTGAGCCAATTTCTGTAACTAGTACCATATTTGAGCCGCAACACGACAAAACCAACAAAGTGGCATGTGCATCCAGCGAAGACTTCGATAAGCCTGAGCTTCTGCCCAGTCTGATCAGAATCTTTGCTTACTCTTACAGGCTATCTACATGTTAGTGTCTAAATTACCTTCATGCCGACAGTGAAGACTCTGATCAGACTGGGCGGATGCCCATGCTGATCTGATTCTTCGCTGGTCGCACATGCCACTTTGTTGGTTTTGTCATGTCGAGGTTCATTTATTCTGTTATGAGGTGGTGCCCAGCTCCAACCACCCTAGAATGACCCCATTTATAGAAATTAAAACCTATTTTATGTTATTCTGGCTATAAGAGGGTTTTTTGCTCCCTTCCAAAACAAGGGCAGATATCAATCCATCATTCAAGACAGACTAGATCTAGATGTTTTTGTTACTTTGGAAGGAAAAACCTCACTCTTACATAAATTGTCTTAATTTTACAGAGTTGATTTGTCAATTGTTTTTATGCAGAATTCACAAAAATTATCCCTAATTATCACCAAATACTCCCTCTTATCTACAATCTGGGTCTCCAAGAGGCTCAGCTGAACGAATCCATGCCTGTACCTTCTGGCACCTAATCTCCCCATAATTGAGTCGTATTATTTTTTCCAATGTCTTAATCTAGCACCAGTGCATACTGTATGCCTACTCTCTAATGAATGCTCCTTTTCACTTTTTCTGTGAAATAAGTAGCCAAACTACACCGAGATTGGCTTAAAATGCCAAAATTTATAACTTTTTGCCCAAATTTAGTCTTAAAAATGCCATTCACAGGACTTAAGAATTGCGCTACCCTCAGGGAGTTTAATGTAGGAAATACAGTAAAAGTAATGAGCTCCCGAATACAACAGTGGTGTTCTAAACCTTCATTAGAATCTAATGAAGGTATTCAGACTCTGGTAGTTGCCATGTTTTCTGCTTTGTTACAATTTTACCAAAGAATACTACAATCAACTCTCGATATCTCAGAGTCGAAGTTCATCTCAAACTACTGATATCTCAAAGCAAATTTTCTGGTATTAGAAAATTTACTTTAAGATACCAATAATTTGAGATAACAGGAATTGATAATGTAAAGAAGAATAGGAAATGTGTCCAAACTATATTCTAAGATATAGGAGGGTACTTTGAGGTATCAGCTTGGAGATAACCATAGTCAACTGTATCCTGTTTGTTCATTTTTGCTCATCTGTGCACAGTGTGCTCATGGTGATCTGTTATGATCTGACACAGTCTATCTGTACATGTAGTTTATTCACAGTTTCTTTAAATGACATCTTGTCTGAAACCTCTAGCACAAAGTTAAAGTAGCTTCAGAGCAATGAAATATGAGGTGCCCTTGATACTGTTTAGAACCTACTCAGGGGTCTTAAAAAGCCAACAAAACTGGACATGTGGTATGTGCAGTATCTCTCCAATGGAATTGGTAAAACATTCTTGTCTTAAATGACTGTAAAAATTCTACAACTTGGGACACCTAGAATAGTTACCTTGTCTAATCTTAATTTACAGTGCAGTTATGCACCCAAAAGATGCAAATAAAGGGGCAAACAGGGTAGATATTGACCAGGCTGCTCCACTGACCTGGATCTGCACTGATTGCTCAGACCCGTGTATTCCAGTGCTTGGAATTTTCATGGTAGTATGGCACAGGACTCAGACTAGTAACTTTGTTGTGATGTGTCCTAAGCCCATTTATTTGATCTGGGTTCGAGGTTATAAAACTTGAGTATAATCTGAAACTCAAAATAAATTATTTTGAGCTTTAAGCATGTGCTCGAAGCAGCCAGTCAGTATGCTTTATTTTGAGTTTGAGAATGTACTCAAGTTTTATAACCTCTGGGCCTGGGCTTAGTTGGCTATGATGCACATCCTACAGTAGCTATGACACACAATATATGGTGCAGTGACATGCATCAGATTGGTTCAGTTTACTTTTTTGCTCATGCACATGTAGTTGTGATTTTATGTTATTTCAACGGTTATGAATAGTTTTAGAAACATTTGAACTGGCATTGGTTGAAAAGGTACCTTCACAGCATGTACAAACAGGAAATACTCAGCCTGTGCATCTGTGCAGTCTGATCTGAGTCTTCTTTGTCGCAAAAAAATGAATAAAAAAAATAAATCAAATATGGTCTGAATACTATAGATTCTAAAATATGAAAAGCGTAGACTCTGATCAGTCGAAACTGATGCCCAGTCCAAATTGAGTATATGGCTTATTGTATTTTAGTACCACATGACTTAAAGTCTCCTTTTACAAGATGCTAGTCATTTGAGCCACGACACAACAATACCAACAAAGTGGCATGTGCGCTCAGGGAAGACCCAGATCAGCCTGGGCATCTGCCCAGTCTGATCAGAGTCTTCTGACTCTTCTCTGTCTGCATGGTGCTAGGGACAAGACTTTGATCAGACTTGGCAGATGCTCAGGCTGATCTGAGTCTGCGCTGGGTGCACAACCACTCTGTTGGTTTTCTAGTGTTGAGCTCATTTACAAGTAGTAAACTGTCAGTTGATAATGTTAGAGAGAAAATAAAGTTAAATCTAACTGAACTCTTATTTTTCATGTCCCCAACACGAAACTGGGAGGGTAGACAGGGGTTAATGAAAATAGTTTTGTCTTGGTTAAGTTTGCATGTCTGTCCATTCATGCCTTCATGGTGCTTTGTATGATACAGATGACAGACTTTATTCCTTCAACTTCTACAATTTGCAAGGGATAAACAACCTGGATTTTACATAACTTCCAGTGCTGAGGCATCCTACTTATTTGGATGAAAGTAGGGCAAGGGCATACTGTGCTTGCAGCAGGTGCGGGTTGGGTTTGTTTGGATTTTTTTCTCTCATCTATCATTTCTCATTTCTTTTTCCCTCTTTCTGGGAGAGTACCAGATATAGACTGAAATACTGTCTCAAAGGGCCGTTAAACCCAAAACAACCAACCAACCAAATCCATTAGTAAACAAGCAAATTCAACGAATTTATGTCCACCGCCTTGGAAACTAGGTCTCCACTGTATATACACATAGTGTTTGAGCTGGAAAAGCGGCTAAGTTAAAAATGTGAAAAAGTAATAAAAAAAAAAATAATGTGAGGATTATATCCAAACCAAATGC
Organism: Ctena decussata; assembly: GCA_963989385.1. Taxonomy (NCBI): domain Eukaryota; kingdom Metazoa; phylum Mollusca; class Bivalvia; order Lucinida; family Lucinidae; genus Ctena; species Ctena decussata. The sequence continues at coordinate 22,764,425 of OZ022506.1, forward strand.
ATATCTTCAGACCATGATCAAAACACCTGTGAGGTTTCAAAGGAATGGGCATAAAACTGTAGGAGGAGTTGAACACACAAAGTATCCACTATCTATTCACTTTGATAGTAAAAATGTATGAAAAATGGCTAAGTTCAATTTGCTAAAAAAGTGATAAAAAATAATGTGAGGATTATATCCAAACCACATGCATATCTTCAGACCATGACCAAAATACCTGTGAGGTTTCAAAGGAATCGGCATAAAACTGTAGGAGGAGTTGCGCACACAAGGTACCCACTATCTAGTCACTATGATAGAAAAAACGCCTAAAAAATAACTAAGTTCAACTTATGGAAAAAGTGACAAAAAATAATGTGAGGATTATATCCAAACCACATGCATATTTTCAGACCATGACCAAAACACCTGTGAAGTTTCAAAGGCATCGGCATAAAAATGTAGGAGGAGTTGCGCACACAAGGTACCCGCTATCTAGTCACTTTGATAGTAAAAACACCTAGAAAATGACCAAGTTCAACTTGTGGAAAAAGTGACAAAAAATAATCTCAGGATTACATCCAAACCACATGCGTATCTTCAGACCATGACAAAAACATCTGTAAAGTTTCAAAAGAATCGGCATAAAACTGTAGGAGGAGTTGCGCACACAAGGTACCTACTACTTTAGGGGGACGGAAAGACGGAAGGACGGACGGAAGGATGGACGGACGGAAGGACGGAATGCCGAAAACTATGTCCCTCCGCTTTGGTCCGAAAAGGCGGGGGACAATAAAATACCAGTCGAGATAGAATGTATACTGAACCTCAAAAATAAGGCACCACTTTTATCTTGTCTTAATATTATTGGAATATTTGTTTTTTGGTTTATCTATATTTTGTAAAAGCTTGGAAGATATACGTATTCAAAATGTACATGAAAAGTAATCCTTACTCAGTCATAAGAAGGGCCGGGTAGCGCAATCGGTAGGGCACCTGACTCGTAAGTCAGAGGTCCTGGGTTCGAATCCCGGTCTGGCCACATACTTTCGTTTCTCCTTCCGCTGATTCAAGAAGGGCAGTTGTCAGTTACTGGCGAAAGTATGTGCACTTAGTACTGGTTAACCGCTTAGGAGGTCTAAGCCTGCCCAGGAATAGTGTGGTTAGGTTAACTGACCGTCCCGACATGACCTTAGTTGTTTACGTTGTTTACCGTGGACGTTAAGCATCAAATCAACCAACCAACCAGTCATAAGAGAAATGTAACTAAACTCCGTTCATTAATTCTGAAACTGGGTTTTTCGCTGCTCATTCTTTTATAATCTAATCCATCCACGTAAGGCTGTGCATAGTGATAAAGCTCGACTTCCGCCGATTTCTCATAAAGGTCTCATGTATCTTAGCCTGGCGTCTAATGCTGCAGTTACATGCATGAAACAGGAAATTTCAAAAACCTGTCCGCAAACTAAGACCATTTGATGAAAATTGACAGCCCAAAGTCATACGTATTCAGATACATTCCACGTGGGTACCACGCTGGTCAGTTGGGTAATAACTGTTGTCCTTCCAACAAAGTCACAGGAATAAGAAGAAGAAGAAGAAGAAAAAAAAAAAAAAAACGTTTGAAGTTCGGCTACTTTTTAATACAGAAAAAATACCAATTTACTACATGAGCTACATTGTTCAGTTTTGACAACTCTGGATTTTAGGACTGAATATCAGACTCAGTTTCTTTACCATATTTTGAATACTTGTATTTGTTTGCGTCACATTTTCTCAGGAAAATATCAAAAGTAGTATACATATATGTACAGAGTACTACCCCAACCCCGCTCAGTGACCTTGATGTCAAGGTCAGGGACTTAGGAAATTTTTGTCTTTATTAAAGTTTTCTGATTGCATACTGATTCATAATGCTTGGCAGAGATATAGTTTACACATGAACTGATGTTAGACACTTTTTGTAAACATCGAGACAGTTGTGTCACCCGACACAGAAGCTAACTTCAGGCCCATAAACAACCCTGCATTTATCTATTTCTTCCTTTCTATCATTTTTCTCATGGTGACGTTTCACGCAAAAATGTGGCATAATGTATCTGGGAACAGGAAATATTTGGCTTCCGCCGAGACTGTCCGCGATCTCTTGCTTCCTGTCGAGACTTCTGTACAGAATTAATGGCTTCCTGCAGAGACTGTCCGCGTGATTCTGCTTCCTGCCGAGGCTCTCGGCAGGAAGCAGAGTCACGCAGACAGTCTCGGCAGGAAACCCCTTTTCGAGGACAGTAGTCCCTGCAGGAAGCAAAAGATCGCGGACAGTCTCGGTGGAAGCCAAATATGACGGACAGTCTCTGCAGGAAGCAAAAATTGGCGGACTGGTTTATACCCTGTGAGTAATCAAGGTAATAGTTTGTTGAAAAGAAGTGTGTGTGTGTGTGGGGGGTGCTAAAGGGTGTGTGTCTAGAGACTAGGGTGGCGGTTTGGGTGGTAGATTGAATAAGGAAAGGTGTGTTTGGGAAGGGATCATGTCGAGGGGTTGGAGTCCAGATGGTAAACCAAGTGAGGGGAGAGGGTTGTAGGCAGTGTGGGGTAAAATTTTATTAGTTTTTTTAGAGGGGGTGGGTGGGGTAAGAAGGAAGAATAGACTGATTAAGGAGAGATGTAACAAGTTTAAGAGGTTCACGGTTTGGTCCTTTTGTCCTTGTATTTAACTTTACAGTTTTAACGCAACATTGGTAATAAGTGTTTTGGAACTTTAGAACTTTATTACATACTGCGGAAAGCTGTAATATTTGCATTAAAATAACGCCAGTGAACATCGTTACCTCGTACTGACGCTGATATGGCGTCATTTAGACGTTGTTTGCTGGTGGCGATACTGTGATGAAACACTGAAAACCTTGTCCGATGTGAATTTATGCGGTGTAACCAATTTCAAATCGAGACAACATTATCTGGATGACAAGCTTGTTGTTACGCTGAGTGATTTCGCACTCACAGAGCATGTGTTAGAATACTAACCCCTCCCGTACACAAAACTATTTATAGCGACCACTTTATATGGTATTAAAAGGCGTTTTCAACCTGTCCGATGGACTTTGTCTCGGGTTGAAAATCTGTAATTTGCCTTTTTGAGCAGGTTAGCCCAGAAGGACACAGTCACAGGACACATTGATGAGAAATCGGCGGAAGTCTAGCATTATCACTATGCACAGTCTTACCAGGATTGATTAGATCATAAAAGTATGAGCAGCGAAAAACCCAGTTTCAGAATTAATGAACGGAGTTTAGTAAGACTGCTTAAACAGGATTTCTGCCCAAGCTGCATTCATGCTAAGGCTATCACTTTAATCTTGATGTCCATTAATTAACACAGCATATGAAAACAGGCACCAAAAACATCTAAATGAATTAAGACAAGGGCGTAGCTACGTATACGGCAAATACGCAAGTGCGTATTGAAATTTTGTCAAAATTGACAAAAGGACCAGGTATGATTTGGGCCATATTTGGCCCCCTCATTTATGAATTTTCAAAATAGCACTTCTTTAACTTCTGTTCATGTAATGTATGAGTTAAAACCTTTAACCATCAATTCTGACTAAAATAATCTATACTCTAATGATATTTAACTTCTTCTGAGCCTCTAAATGTACCCCTCCTCAGCTTGTTTTTGGCACTTTCGGCCATTTTTGGCTTGCATTTGGGCCGAAAACTACCTGAGCGCAGGCAAGTGCACAGCTGATTTTTTGCATAATAATGCATTTTAAGAACATCAACAATGTGTGAAAAATTCAGCTGTGCACTTGCCTGCGCTGACACCGAATTATAAACTTTTCTAAATAAAATAACGTCATTGACAACGGTTGCCTTACAAGGACGCGCGTGCGACAAGAACTCTTTTGGCAGTGAAGGTAGACAATTTACGGATCGCCAAGAAATTTTACTAAATAAAAACCAAAACAGACTGCTTTACCTTCTTTTTGATAAGTAATACCAGAATATATGATGCAAAACATAGTTTCATGACGACGCTTGACCTATTGTCAGAAACAACTCTGAAGGATTCTGAAGGATACATGCAACTGCGATGTTGCTGCAATCGGGACAGCGCATAAAAGACGGGACCGAAAGACGGTACTTGTACTACCGCTGAGCCACTTGGGAAACGTCGTTAGGAGAATTGAAATAGTAATAGGAAGTAGTAGTAGTACGATATTTGTACCCATGAATCCATTAGTTGGTGTTGGTGGTGATGGGAGATAGGTGTGTGTTTCTGTGTGTGTGTGTGTGTGTGGGGGGGGGGGGGGGGGGGGGGGGGCTGAGGCAGGGGGCTGGTTGCAGAAACATGCTTCAGACCTCAAATCATCAAACAATATTTTTTTATGCATATCACTTGTAAGATTCTCTTTAAATTGATAGAGTTGCTCCCATTTCATAAATAAAACCAAGTAACATCAAATTGGGTATTGTCTGACTGAGAAATGACGGGGTCACGCCCGTTTTTCAATATATCTGCTGGATATACTTTACCAACAGATATTCTGTTGAAGTGTCAAACCGCAAAAAAGTAAAAAATTAAACCTTGTTCAAAATCGTGCACGTACGGTACGATTTAAACTAGTGCGACTACCTTGCATTTTTCTGCGCCCAACAATACAGCAGTTACTGATACAGGAAAAGAAATACTTGAAAACGAACATCGCAGGTACATGCACTGGGCACTGGATGTTCTCGAACCCTGCGATGCGAGGAGGAATTTGAAAAGGAAGGCTTACAAAAGGGTTCAGATGCCCTGAAGAGAGCGAAGGACGATTGATTAAGTAGGGATACTCGGTGCAAGGAGACTGAAACTTAATACCTAAAATAACACAACTGCAAGTGAGCACATCAGCTGGTCTGGATTAAAATGCAGAGAACAGGGTAGATCCTAACTATCCAGAACAAGTCTGGGACATGTCTAACAAAAGAATGATAGACTCTTAGCAGATGGACAGAAACTTGCTCTGAGCTATACAATCATGAGTGTTATGGCGACGATGCAGTTCTGGACTGCACTCAGCGTCAAAACGAAGATCTAAAAGCGATCCATTGTGAGTAAGTTATATTGCAGTAGTAGCTCTAAAGTCCACCGTAGCTGTTAATAGTACCATAGTAACAGCTTAGCTATGGCAAAGTATGAGTAATGCATAGTTTAATCAAAATATTCATTGCCCTTTGTTTCCAATACCTACGGCTGTATATATAATAGGACAAAGATTGTGAATTACCCAGTTAGCCAGTATTACGGTATGAATAACTCAGTGTCTTAGTTACCCCACCCACTCTCATACATGAAATACACGACTATCATTCGGATCATTCTGCTGATTATCTTCATTAAGAGTCTGTATTACATATATGGTTGATAAATTAATAACTTACAAAATCGTGCAAAAATAATGAACCACACGATAAAAACAAGTACATGTATGAAAGATATCTAATTTCTTCTTTCGCTGCATCTATTTTTTTTTTTTTTTTGAAAATCGTTGCCATGGAAACGGTTAGGGTAAATACTTTACTTTTATTTTTTTGTTTATATATCAACGTATACAAAAAGAAGCGCATAAAAAATCTGGCCTATATTTGCAAAACCAAGTCAGCAGTTATAAAAAGAAATGTGTTCATTACCATTAATTGCTTTGCAGTTTCAATGTAAATCATAAGTTATCTCCCTTTTTTCTTTCTTAGAGATAAATGTTTACTTTGAATGCAAAATATTTTTATTAACTTTATATCTTTTTTGTTTTTATATTCATTTCTTATTATTTTCAACTTATCAACTCGCAAGAATAATGCAAAGTTTATCCATACCCCATATTTTTTTAATATTTATCATTCGATTTCTTTCAGACTAATACGTTCTATTCCGAGAAAAAGTGACTGCTGCACATGAGTTGATCTTGTAACGAATGGTTTATCTAAATTCCCTTGAGAGACAAAATACTGCAATTGTGGCATTGCCCCTAAAACGTAAATTTTCGATTGAAAAACAGTTTAATGTAGCGTTTCTGTAATCCGACAATTTCAGTGATCTATCAAGAGTTATCGCCCTCCATGCACGTGATAAGGTGCAGACCAGTAAATGTCAAAGAGATTTAGTATTAATATTACATACATTATTAGATCTGACACTTATCATTTACTTTTAAATTCCTTTCTTTGTTATATATGGCAAAATGTATCCCTTCCCCCTAAATTTTGCTAAAAATCAGGACAGAACTGCATGAACAAACGAATGGCTGTGACTTTCCTTGTACAAGCCGTAACATCTCCATTTTCTAGATTTATATTGTTGACAAGGTGACTTATGAAAAAAACAATATTTGAATAAATTTTGAGAGGGGGCCAAATATGGCCCAAATCATACCTCGTCCTTTCAAAACGCACCTGCATATTTGCATGCTGAAATTTTATAAATTAGACAAGATTTCAAAACCAACTCCCAAAGAGGCTGAAATTCGTATTTTCCCTTCAAGAAGTAGAGAATAAAACATGGTTGTGCGTATTATGAAATTGCCCCTAGTTACGCCCCTGTTAGATGCTTGCATTGCATTGAAATGAGTGCTGTTGAGAAGTTAATTGAAAATATTCCCAAGGATTAAGAAGCTACAGGCAGGAGACAGATTTTTTTCAAGGACATGTAACTCATAAAAGACGAAGAGTTGTATTTAATCTAAAATTTGAAGTGGCCCTTATATCAAATTTTACGTTAACGCTGGGGTGACGACTGGTAATTTTCTATAGAACTAATCACTGAAACAGTTGGCCCACCTTAGGCTAAACATATTGAGAGAATGGAAGTATGCCGAAGGTGGCAGCTGTTACTTGCAGGAATTTATACCATTAGCCAGCGCTGACCACATCTACATGTTGTAGGTAAAGTTTTTACACTTACAAACGCTCTGTCAGGCGAGCTCTCCTCAGTGCTCAACGACAGGTCTTGATGATAACTGATGCAGTTCTGAACCGAGATAAGGGCCCAGTAGGCACAAGACGTCGTAATGACGTCGCACTGACGTCGATATGACGTGATAACGTCACATCGACGTCAGAACGACGTCATGTGCCCAGTGGGGAGAGGGAAACAACAATAGGCAACAAAAATTGCGTTATAATCTTGAGAACACTTCTACTTTTTCTACTATTTTTAAAAAGAGGAACAAGTTTGTTTGCTTCCCAAAAGGACATAGGCCTTCCAATAAGGGGTCTTCTTTTACAGGAAAGAATTTGCTCCTAGGTGAGGAAATTCTCTTCTTTAACAATTAACTGACCCCATTTGAGAAGGGAGACAAAGATGAAAATGAATGATCTAGAGTTAATTCCCTTGGAAGTGTATGCATATACTTTAAATATAGGGCCTGGGTTTCAGCATCTTTGCAAGCCAATGATACTCAGTCCACCTCGTTCCTTACGAATAATTTTGCAAGACAAAGGTACAAAGTCCACTTTGTTCCTTATATTCGTAAGGAACAAAGTGGATTTAGTACCCTTAGCTTGCAAAGGTGGAACGCAACTTACGGTAAGGAAGTGCGAGGATGGGGTTTCCAACTGGGGTAATATCAATTTGCTTACCTGTGCTGTCGACTGATCCGCTTTTATACAAAGTGGCTGTCGACGGAAAATTCGGTTGTTAACTTTAAGCAATAACGGTAGAATTGCTGTCGACTGACTTAATACTATTGTTGATTGTCTCAGTCAACGGCCACTTTTGCATGCACTGCAAAAATAAACGGTAGATTTTACGGTAAAATAACTGGCAACCAGCTGCCAGCCATTTTACCGTTATTTTTACGGGCGCCCGTAAAAATTGCAGGAATCATCAAGCAGAGTGGGTCAGAAAAGAGCAGATGACGTTTTGGTTAGATAGCCCCTCAACAATACAAAGTTATTTTCGAGTGCGCCAAGTTAACATAAAACTTCCATTTCGTGATTTCCAACAATGTCTTAACAGGCAAAAACCCGTAAAAATAACGGGAAAAGGACTCGCAGCCGGTTTCCAGTTATTCTACCGTAAAATCTACAGTATTTTTTTACAGTGTGCATTGTAGAGACACGGTCGACAGCACGGGTAGGGAAATCGGTATACCTCCTTGGTTACTTGCAGTCTTACCTGCACACCTTCAGCAGACGAGTTCAGGGCCGCGATGAAATGCTTGGTGTTGCTGGGAGAAACATCGCCAAGGTCAACATGTCGGCACTTCAACCTCCATGGTACTGGTGCCACCTTCCAATTTCCTTCCCGACATGCGCTGTTGGTCGGAAATTCCGGAATACTTCCTGTTCTGTCAAGATCTTGTTTAACTTTGATCCTCTGATTCAGCATCTGTTAAGAGAAATGTATAAAACATCATATGAGCCGCGACATGAGAAAACCAACAAAGTGGTGCGCCCAGCGCAGACTCTGATCAGCCTGGCCAGCCGCCCAGTCTGATCAGACTATTTGCTAAGCGCTTAAAGGGTAGCTAAGGGTCCAAGCTACCTCCATGCGGACAGCGAAGACTCTGGTCAGACTGGGTGGATTCCCAGGCTGATCTGAGTCTGCGCTGGGCGCACAACCACTGTTTTGGTGTTGTCATGTCGCGGCTCAATTATTTAGATAGCCGTGAAAATGTTTGGACCCAGTACACAAGAAAGCTGTGTAGACCAGATGTGACTTTCAGTACGTTCAACTTGCACAAATAAAGAAAATTGCTTCTCTTTTTTTGATGTGGTGGCACAATTTGATCATCCTATTCTGTCGACAAAAGAAAACTAAATAGAGAAAAAGAAAATCTACGAAATTCCCGTCTTTAAACAGACAATAGAGCATAGTCAGAATTTTGAAGCTTCTACCATTTTCAATATGTTCATGTTAAGTCTTATGAATACTGAAAACAGTACGAACTTCAAACTTTACGCTTCTAAAATTTCAATATTTCTTGACTTTTCCCTGATTTTGTTAAGAAATCACACTTTCGAAATTACTTGACCTAACAGGAACCCCGAAACATGCTCAGGCTGAGGTTTCTCTATCGGGGCTGACCAAATCAACATCCTCTTGAAATTTCTGACACAACAGTGCCACGAACTTGACAGCCTCAGGAGTCAGAACTGATATTTCTTTACTTTTCCCTGATTTTTTTTTACAGAAATCTCAAACTCCTCCCAAAATTCCTTGACCTTGATTTCTGTCAATTTCCTGACATACAGGAACCCTGAAATCTGCTCAGACTCAGATTTCCCTATCAGGGCTTACCAAATCAACAGGCTCTTGAAATTTCTGACACAGCAGTGCCACGAACTTGACAGCCTCAGGAGTCAGAACTGATCTGTAGTGTTTCTCAAAACCAGCCGGAGGTGGTGACAGCATTACGTCTGACACGCCCAGCTGCAATAATGAAACAAACCAATATTGAGCCGCGACACGAGAAAACCAACAAAGTGGTTGTGCGCCCAGCGCAAACTCAGATCAACCTGGGCAATCGCCCAGTCTGATCAGAGTTTTGGCTTACGCTTTAAGCGTAGCTAAGGATCAAAGCTAGCTTCGTGCGGACAGAGAAGACTCTGATCAGACTGGGCGGATGCCCAGGCTGATCCGAGTCTTCGATGGCGCACATGCCACATTGTTGGTTTTGTAGTGTCGCGGCTCATATGTATAGGAGTTGGCACAAAAATGGTTTGCACAAAAGGTCTTTATCAAATATGCGGCATTTTTGTCCCCCGCTGGATGAAACTAAATATAAACCATACACAAATTAGAACTTCTTCGGCGGGGGATATAAATCAATGAATTTGCTTTTTTCTCTCATTTTCTTTAAAACGCCGTCAGAAATAAAAATACAGTGTTGCATTTGCAAACAGCTTAGATCCACATATGGTTAAAATATTCTCTTGGGTCATCTGGATCTACACTGTTTGTCCTCTAGCTTTGGCATTCTCAATATGATATAGCTGGGACGAAACTTTTTTTTTTTTTTAAATTTGCAGACATAAATTATGTCGTCTGCTTTTTGGCGCTTTAATTAAGGGTTGTTTGTGTTGGTCTTAGCTTTACTTTTTACAATACTGGTAATAAACAATACCAATGCTGTTTATGAAACTGTGAGGTAAAGTTGTCAACTTGCCCGGTTATGTGCCAACTTATCCCGATGTCTTGGCAAGTTTGCACATAACGGGAAAAACTGGCACAATCGAGGGGGCGCAGGTTCGACCACTCGCTTCCCCGGTCTTGCGGATGAGGGCTTTGAGCCGAAGTCTGCTATGACATTTAATTGTATTGATGGGACGTTAAACCCGAATTCAACCACTCGCTCATCAAATAGATTTTTGCGATGGTGAATTGAAGTAGGGTCAAGTCAGGTAAATTCGGACAGTGACATTGTTTCCTTTGTAAATGTCAGTTTTTTTGGAATTAAAACAAAATTAACTGGACAAACAATAAAAATCCTGATGAGACGGTTCATAATGAGCCGTCTCATCTGGATTTTCACTGTTATGCAATGGCAGGTCCGAATTTACCCGCTGTCCGAAGTTACCAGACTCGACCCTATTGTTATGGAAAGCGAGAACAAGAAACAGTGAGGATTTACAACAAAACGGCCAGTAATGAATTATTGGGTTGAAGGGTGGGGTTCAATTGTTTTTATGGGACCCCAACCCTCACCCTTAGCTTCTGCAATGGTTCAAAACATCTTGTTAGTTGTAGGGGAGAGTCGGGTAACTTCGGACAGCGGGGTAAATTCGGACAGTGACATTGTTTCCTTTAAATGTCAGTTGTTTGGAACTAAAACAAAAACAACTTGCCAAACAGTGAAAATCCTGATGAGACGGTTCATTTTGAGCCGTCTCATCTGGATTTTCACTGTTTGCAATGGTATGTCCGAATTTGCCCCCATGTCCGAAATTAAAAGCTCCGACCTCAACACACTAAAATAAATAGCTTTATTTCGGGGCTATCACTGAGCCTGACGCCGACTGACCGGTGTGCAATTGAATTTACCTTTTTGAGCCCATCCATCAACTGTGTTACTTCTGTGTGTACTTCGAATGTCTCTGTCGTTTCGTTGTGTACAATGAAACCAGCTTTATCACCACTTGCAGATCCAAGCACCTTCCCTTCACCTGGTTCCATCGTCACTCTCCTGCTGTAAAAATAGTAGTATGGCTTTAAAGGTAGGTTCCTGTACTAGCGATAACAATTATGTCCACAAAATAATTTCGTCTTTTTCTGAGCAGTATTGGATTCTCTTATTTTTCTGAATTTGTTGCAACTGAGAAACTCGTCACATGTTGAAGAAAATAGTCGTTTTCCCTTTTGGTTTATTTTCTTGCGTTGGAATTCCAGTTCTAAAAATAACTATGTTTATTATGTCTATAAGTGCGCGATTTCTGATGCCATTCTCCAAAGGTCAATTTTCCCTTGTCGTGAGCTCTCCTAGGGGTCCTGGCATGGTGGATGGGTTAAAACTATCCGAAAATGCAATGCAGCATGACCTCAGCTGCGTTATCTATTTTTGGCGCGGATTAAAAATAGCGCTAACTGGTGTGCGAAGCAGAGTTAGGAAATCCCTTGCAAAACAACTTTTCTAATATTTTTTTGATTTACACTTTTTTTTGTGAAACTTATTTATTCCCTTTTATAAGTGCTTTCCAACAACTTGGATGAAAGATCATCAAAATTATGATGCATTCCAAAGTACAGGAACCTACCTTTAAGGTGAAGAGGTACACAGTCAGGGGAAGTTACCTCTTGTTAACGTCAAAGTTTGTTTACTGACGTCACGTCTGACTCTATAACGTCATATTCATTTTCGCGCCGTCGGGCTTGGCTTTTAGCGCGTATGAAGACACAACACTGCATAACGATATTTCAAATTTCAAGAAATTGTGGTTTGACATACCGATATTTATTTTAATTTCTTATGTAGACAGCACAGCTGAAACTAGCTGATTAATGATAAAGGTATATAATAAAAAGGTTATTGAATTTAAATTGGGAAATATTCGGCACTCGTTCATATGGCGGAGACGCACGTCCTTCGCCATATGAACTCGTGCCGAATATTTCCCAATATAAATTCAATAGCCTATAAATGTTACTTTAGACATAGCTGATTATATAAGGCGCAAATTTGTACTCAGTAATAAAGAGGCTTATTGAAGATGCTTTGCTATAATTTACCCACTGATTACAAAACATTGAATCACATTGAATCAACGTTGATTCAATAATGATTCAATATTTTGTGTTCGCTGGCTTGATGAGACTGAACTGCAAACAGCGCAGGTCCTGATACGACTGTTCTACTAGGCCTGCAATGTGTGTCCCAATAGTAAGAGATATTGCTATTATCCTGATCTCAAACTATCAAAAGTAGAATCGGTACTTTGTTGTCTACGGTCATATCATGTTGAAAACACCAATTCTCGTCCGATCACCGAAGTTAAGCAACGTCGAACCCGGTTAGTACTTGGATGGGTGACCGCCTTGGAATACCGGGTGTTTCAGACTTTAGTCTGCTTTTCTTTATTTATTTTCTAGTTTCATTTTTTCCTTGATAGTTCCCCCCTCCCCCACCCCCATACATGTATTTTTAAGCTATCAATTCAATTCTTTATTCAGATTGCCAAATACATTTTAGCGCATCTACAACATATCATAGAAACAAGACAATGATCTAATCACATTTACCTTCCCAACAGGCACATGGCGTCGCAGTGACGTCCCACTGACTCCAGTGCGAGGCCACCGAGACGCCCTGTGCCCGCTGGATTTAAGGGCTGGGATGTTCTACGTTAACGATCTTTTGATGTATTCTACTCGTATCCGAGTAGTTCTCGTCAGCTAGTAGTTCTCGTCATTCGGCTTCAAACGAGTTCTATGCGTAAATTTTCTAAGCTTCAACTGCCTAAAATCTGAGTTGATGATAGATTTGATCTAACTAGTGCAAAAACGCATAAAAAAATCGAGCGGTGTTTATATAAATGCCATTTTTTTCTATTCTGGATTCGCAAAGCCGCAGATATGCAGTTGGTTGGGTATAGAATAATAGAATAGAAATATAAAAGTTGTTTCTATAAGCTTGGTAGTTCTTTTGAAGACAATAGACTTGTATTTGAGGAAGAACAAAAGCAGTAATATTGTTTGCGCCCAGAAATTTCTCCGAGCAGGTAGGGGGCTGGGTTGCAAAAGTTAGTTTTTCTGCTGTGCACCTTGTGATATGCAGTCAGACTGGCAGGATACATATACTAGGAATAATAGTTTATCATATATTAGTAACTGTCTGTCAGCTAATTGCATGGCAGGAACTCTGTATTCTTTCAAAGGCGAAATTTCAGAAATTTTGCATATTTTAACAGTGCCCACTTATCAATAGATATTACAGCAATGGAACTTTGCTTGAGTATGACTGATATGCCGTACTTTTTACATAAGAGATTAAAGAAACAAACCACAGATGGCTTAATTGTTCATAGGCATACAGGACAAATAGCATGAATAAGATATTTCAAAATGCACATGTTTTACGCTTTGGCCGCCAAGTACTGCCATAGAGTTGACAGCAAATATTTCCTCCACAACTAGCAGAACTGTAATCCCTGGCATAAATAAATGATGGCAGTGAAACTACTTTATATTATATACCACAAGAAGGCTAAAGGCCTTAATTTGGTGGAAGGTATAGGTTGCACTACAGTAAAAAAGATGCTCATTATGCAAGCCCCGCCTCTTTTGGGGAGAGCTTTCAGGGGTATAATGAATATTTGCCGGCCCCTGATTGGTTTTATTATGAAAGTTGAATATTTTTCTGAATGTTATGCTTATTTATTATTATAAAAATGGAGCTTATTTACAAAGCTGTTTTGCTACATTTTTGTTGGGTTGAAAAATACACAGGGGGTGCCAGTGAAGGTTTCGAGATTTATTCACTGCGAACTACACCCTGTCAGCACTAAAAATAGAATAAGTCAAAAATATGCCTCACAACCCCCAACTGTTTTAGCTATTACTGGCAGGTAAAGGTGTTGTCTATTCAGTTCCATGCCTCAATTTGGAAAGTTTAGACCAAGAGAAAATTGGCAGTGCATTGACTTTGACCCACTTTGCACTGTGAGCTATGGGATTTTTTTTAGTGTAGTGCCACCTTAAGCGCATCAGGCTTCTACAATGATGTACCTTCAACCAAAGTGGATTCGCACAAACAGATGGAACTCACATAAGCACCATTATGGTAACCCGCAGTTTATGAGAGCTACACGCTGGTGGCCCGTAAGAATAATAAATGCATGCCAAAATTTCTTTGTAGCACATACTTATATTAGGGCAGTAAACACACACACACGCAGACACATCTAATTATCTGTACATTTAAGTTCTGCACACACAGTTATAATACAAATAAAACAAGAAATATCTTTAAAAAAAGATAATCGGCTTAGATTGAATAGAAGTGTGTATTGAAATATGTATCGCTCACATGGGCCAGGTACATGTAAAATAACAAATGCGCCGATCAGATTGTACGGCTGCGCATGTTGATATGCCTATTTGTTGTTGGTTTCGGAAATGCTGTTGAATTTTGATTGGGGTCTGTCTGTGTTGCAAATAACAATGAGGATTTGAGGATTGGCTGGCTGACCACCCCACATATAACCTTAAAATGGTCGCAGTTCCAAAACAACATCAACAACTAAGCCAGCAATAATTACTTAATTTCGTCTTCGATTTCTGTGTTATTTTGTTGGTTTTATATGCTACATGAGCGACGTAACAGGCGAAATGTTCTTTGGCAAAAAGCGATTTGGGCCGAAATATCTAGATTCATCACGACAAGGTTTATAGGCCAACAGACAAATGGAATTGACAGTAGAAAGAGAAAGCGAACGTAAGCTACTTACATGTACATCAAAATCCCGGGTGTATATATATTGGCCAATGAAATACTTTAAAAAATGTAGGCCAATAGTAAGGTTATACGGCTAAAGCCGGAAAAATAATAGATAAATTAAAAAGGCAGTTATGACATTTTTTCTTGTCAATTTTAGTTTTGTATGATCGAAATGCAGAATTTATAAATTTTGGCAATATGTACAAATGTTGGCATTATTTATTTTCCCTATCGAATTGCTTCATTCGTCTGAAGATCGATGTTAATGAAACGCGGACCTAGAATACTTAGTTGTGACTGTGGACAGACTTCCGATATCATTATTTTTTTTTTCTAATACCTAATGGAAAGCCCAAAGAGACGGATCATATCTTCACATTGATACATACTATCCAGCTGGCACACAACGTTATAATGACGTCGCATTGACGTCGACGCAAACAGATTACATCGTATCGACGTCATTCTGATGTCATGTGCCTGCTTGGAAATACTTTACTGCCCAGCAGTGACAAGACGTCGAATGACGTAGTATTGACGTCGATGCGGCATGGTGGCGTCGCATCGACCCAATTTCGATATCATTACGACGTCATGTGCCTGCTGGGCGTCTTGTAATGCTGTTCAAACAGTTTGCATCGTTTTAATTTACCCTACTTATTGGGACACCTTGAAATTACTGTAATTATTCTAAAATTTGAGCAGGTGCTTATACAGTGGACTCGACAGTATCGGATCAACGACAGTATCGGATCACTCGTAAGATATCACCCATTTTTCTCACAAATGAAGCAAATATTTCTTACCATTATATTACAGTCATCAAGTTAGACCAATGGCAAAGTGCAGGACGAAAAATTCGATCGAAATCTGCTACTGTGAAACCAATAAGAGTTGTTGAAAAGCTTGGCCCCTCTTCAGCGGCGCTTGCATTTTGCCTGTTGCTAGGTACTCCCAAAATAGATTTCGGTTATTTAAACTATTTTATCAAAAGGCAATTGAAACCAATTTTGCTTTGAAATGTGTCCTGACATCCCTTAAATTGCAGGCAGTCATTATTTTTCTGAAATCCCAGTATTTGATGAAACTATAGACTTGAAAAGTGGGGCACCTATATGCGACAGTAACGGATCATTATATAATTTGAACTGAAATACAGGCCTCAGCTGGAAAACTGAATGTTGGATGCATGGTCTGATGCTGAAAACAAGTCATAAATCGACTACCTGAGTGGCTGCTGTGTCGCCTTTCAAATAAGATGAGTATAAAACTAAAACATCATTTTTTTGTGAAATATCCCCCATCCCACGCCCCATACGCTAGCGTATGACAATGAAGGTTATGCGTAGCACAAGTAAGCTTCTGCTAAACATTCTGAAGAAACATTCGAGATCAGCTCGCATGTATGTGAACCCAATAATGACTGGCGTTCATCGAATGGACATCTGTACACATTGTAGGCTCACATTAATGCCGGAGAACTCGTTGAATGACCAGGTAGTGATTATACACTGATTGCATTGAAATATCGTTAAGGCAGAAAATCACCGTAAATTTGTTAATCCTGATCAAACACTACGGTCTTATCGGGGTCTACACTTTGCAAAGGCAGATTATTTTCTTTACTGTTTGAGTAGTTCCGTGCTATGGGGCGCAGGGAATTTTTGAGTTAAGAATTTTGGCATGCTTGTACTTTTGTATACATTCAACTTTTATTTAACAGACATAACCGTTGCTGGTGAAGGACCACATGAACTATATCGTTGAAAGACCGTAAATGTGTCTCTGAGAGTTTAATAGGACCAACTGTTTATGTAGCAAAATTATTGAAGCCAAGAAGGTTGGCAGAATACCTCGGAGGAACTCTTCTATAAAATAACATCATATGATCCGATACTGTCGCACCTGATTCGTTACTGTCGTAAGACCCTCCTGTAAGTCTCGATAGGTTATCTGCCATAAAGGAATAAATTTAGTAAATATTTTGACATGGGTAGATAGAAGAGATATTTTGCAATTGTTATGTGTAATAACATACATACTTTTAGCATTCACATACAACACAACAGGAGTTTTATTGAACTTGATCCGATACTGTCGAGTCCACTAGCCGACAGCGTGTCAATAAAAGGCCATCGGCCAAGTGTCACCCGACGTTTGAAATGTGACACAAACTGCAGCCCTTTATTCAGTTTCAGAGTAACTATATGGCCAAAAACAGAAAATATGCGTATTACAGAACCTGGTAAGCAATTAATAACTGAACATAAGCAAACACATATACCCAATTACTGGGCCTCTATGAAGTTATAAAATACTTAAAGTTAGAAAGGGGCATTTATGAGTAAAATTAGGTGACTGAAACTTTAGGCCCTTACAGAATGCCCAAAACATCAAGACTGTATACCCAATAACAAAATAACAAGGGCCATTATCCTGCTAATATGAATCTGATGAAAAATGAACAACGCATTAATGAAATTTCAGCCAATTAATATGATTTCGTTCTGGAGTTACCCTTTTACCTTTAAGTGAACGTCTATTATCTATAAAAAGGGGAATGACTCTGTCACTAATCAATTTATAATCAGAATAATCAATTCACCAAATACTAATTGCATACCGAATTTCAGCTCTCTTGGTCAAACAGTTCAAAAGTTGGGAAAATGCCAAAAATGACAAAGGGCCGTAACTTTGTAAAAATAGGACAATTGAAATTCCAAAATCACATGCACATCTTCAGATCATGATGATTTCAAGTCAATCTGATACAAGATGTGGCTGGAGTTGCGGGGACAAGGCCTGAGTCAGCAAGGGCTGTAACTCCATTAGAAATGGCCGAAACAAAAAATAAAAACCACATGCACATCTTCATATCATAAGAATACAATCAGTAAAATTTCAAATCAATCCGATGAAAGACATAGGAGGAGTTGCGGGGACAATATTTCGGACGGACAGACGGATGGATGGACGGATGAATGTACGGAAGGACGGACGGACGGACACACGGACGGACGAGGGTCATTTCTATAGTCCCCCTCCGCCAACGTCGGGTGACAAAAATACCGATAGGATATGACGCATTGCACATCTTGATCTGATTCAAAGCGATTTCTCGGATACATCTATCCCAAAATTTAGGATTACTGTGACAACTGTTTGTTAATCTTGCAGCTCTTGGGTAACATCATTGATAATCAAGGGTCGGTCATATTTGCACGTGCGTTTAATGCTCATCTATGAGCCTTGTCCGGGCAAAATATGTTTGATGTTGTAAGCAAACAGTGGGTACCACGATAGGTCTATGCAACTGCTAAGTCTGTCAGAGTAAGTGCAGTGCACTGTTTGATTCCCAGAAGGCATACTTATTGCACCTATCCTGTTCTGATTAACTAGTGCACAGACCAGTCTGGAAATAGGTGTTTTGCATATACCATACGGCTGATTTTATCACGACACGACTCAAAAGGCCTGCGCAAGAAAAAATGTGTGTTCAGCCCATAATGCGTGCAGCGAAATATGTACGTATACGTAACCAGGAGGTACCAAGATATGTCAACCCTATTTGCAGTCTACCCTGTTCTGATTGCGCATGCATCTAGTTTAGACACGCGTATTTTGCGTATGGCATATGACTGGTTTTATCACGACACAAGGTATGCGCAAGGAAAATAGTGTTTTACCCCATCTTGGTAAAAGCGAATGCAGTACGATTAGTGTCAATTCTTTTCGCATACTTTACGGCGCTCCAGTGTATGATGCTCAAGATTGTTTATACATGTTGTGAACGCATAACTGTTACCACAGACTGGGCTGATTCTTCTCGTCGTATGTGGCAATTTTCCGAGGATGCGGCTCTTGGGTTACATTATTGATAATCAAAATAATCAAACATCGTTCATATTTGCACGTGCATTTTATGCTCATCTCTTGTGTTTACGTTATGAGCCTTGTCCGGGCAAAATATGTTTGATGCTATACGCAAACAGTGGGTACCAAGATAAGTCTATGCAACTGCGTAGTCTGTCAGAGTAAGTGCAGTGCACTGTTTGATTTCCAGAAGGCATACTTATTGCACCTACCCTGTTCTGATTGTGCTAGTGCACAGACTAGTCTGGACATAAGTGTTTTGCATATACCTTAAGGCTGATTTTATCATGACACGACTCAAAATGGCCTGCGCAAGGAAAAATGTGTGTTCAGCCCATAATGCTTGCAGCGAAATATATACGTAAATGTAACCAGGAGGTACCAAGATATGTCAACCCTATATGCAGTCTACCCTGTTCTGATTGGGCATGCATCTAGTTTAGACACGCGTGTTTTGCATATGGCATAGGACTGGTTTTATCACGACACAAGGTATGCGCAAGGAAAAATGTGTTTTACCCCATCTTGGTAAAAGCGAATGCAGTACGATTAGTGTCAATTCTTTTCGCAAACTTTACGGCGCTCCAGTGTATGATGCTCAAGATTGTTTTATACATGTTGTGAACGCATAACTGTTACCACAGACTGGGCTGATTCTTCTCGTCGTATGTGGCAATTTTTCGAGGGTGCGGCTCTTGGGTTACATCATTGATAATCAAAATAATCAAGCATCGGTCATATTTGCACATGCATTTTATGCTAATCTCTTGTGTTTAACGTTATGCGCCTTGTCCGGGCAAAATATGTTTGATGCTATGCGCAAACAGTAGGTACCAAGATAAGTCTATGCAACTGCGTAGTCTGTCAGAGTTAAGTTAGTGCAGTGCACCGTTAGATTTCCAGAAGGCATACTTATTGCACCTACCCTATTCTGATTGTGCTAGTGCACAAACTAGTCTGGACATAGGTGTTTTGCATATACCATAAGGCTGATTTTATCACGACACGACTCAAAATGGCCTGCGCAAGCAAAAATGTGTGTTCAGCCCATAATGTTTGCAGCGAAATATGTACGTATATGTAACCAGGAGGTACCAAGATATGTCAACCCTATTTGCAGTCTACCCTGTTCTGATTGCGCATGCTGTAAGTTTAGACACGCGTGTTTTGCGTATGGCATAGGACTGGTTTTATCACGACACAAGGTATGCGCTAGGAAAAATGTGTTTTACCCCATCTTGGTAAAAGCAAATGCAGTTCGATGAGTGTCATTTCTTTTCGCATACTTTACGGCGCTCCAGTGTATGATGCTCAAGATTGTTTATGCATGTTGTGAACGCATAACTGTTACCACAGACTGGTCTGATTCTTCTCGTCGCATGTGGTAATTTTCCGAGGGTGCGGCTCTTGGGTAAAACCCCTGTCACACCAGAGCAGCGTTCTCACGGCGATCCCACGGCGTCCAAGAAAAATACAGAACGCCGAGGTGCACGCAGGACGATCGCAAGTATCACCGCAGCAACGCAGTGGCATCGCAAGTAGACGCTGTGGGATCGCATAGAACGCCGAGCGACGGCGCGCACTTTGAGCATGCTAAAAACAAACGCCGTCGCTCGGCGTTCTAACAAGAGCGCAGTGGGATCGCCGTAAGGTCACCATAGCCGCGCAGTAAGGTCTCCTACAACGCAATAGGAGCTCCGCGGGCGCGCACATGGGTCGTTGTGCAAACGCCGTGGTCGTCCTTGGCGTTTGCACGGAGATTGTACGGCGTTCTTTGAGATGTCACTTATGTCGCGCTTATACGAGGCGTCTACGGCGCTTATACGGAGTGCCATTTATTTTACTGCGCTCTTACGACGACTGTAAGAAGCTGTCATGGCGATAACAGCGCTCCCTTGGAGCTTTTACCGCGCCCATCGGGGTATGACAAAAGCAAACAAAATAGATTTAAAAAAATGAGATATGCAAACAATTATGACAAAAGCAAACAAAATACTATAAAAACGAGACATGCAAATAAGGGCCCAAAAGTGTAGAATGCTTTGGGTCCGGCCATGGCTGGAGGAAGCTAGACGGTTTCAGCATGGCCACTTTCATCGTCTCATGCCTGAGCAGCGATATGAGGATCCTTGTAGTTACTTCAATTACAACTGACGAAGACTTCGTTCTGTTGTGCAAACGAACGTCTTCAACATGCCGTCAGCGCAGTGCGAACGCCGTGAAAGCGCAGGGCATGCATTGTGAGCGCCGTGAAAGCGCAGTGAAAGCGTCGTGAGAACGCAGAGAATCGCCAACAAGAACTCCGTAGGAACGCGATAGAACGCCATGCGGGCTCCGTAGCAACGCCTTGGTCGCTGTCAGGACGCCGTGACAGGCCCTTTTTCACGAAAAATATCACGGTTTTCTTGCGATCTCATGGCGCTCCGGAAAATTAAACAACTCCGTGCCAACGCAGTGGAAACGCGGCTTGGTGTGACAGGGGCTTTACATCATTGATAATCAAAATAATCAAGGATCGGTCATATTTGCACATGCATTTTATGCTCATCTCTTGTGTTTAACGTTATGAGCCTTGTCCGGGCAAAATATGTTTGATGCTATACGCAAACAGTGGGTACCAAGATAAGTCTATGCAACTGCGTAGTCTGTCAGAGTAAGTGCAGTGCACCGTTAGATTTCCAGAAGGCATACTTATTGCACCTACCCTGATCTGATTGTGCTAGTGCACAGACTAGTCTGGACATAGGTGTTTTGCATATACCATAAGGCTGATTTTATCACGACACGACTCAAAATGGCCTGCGCAAGGAAAAATGTGTGTTCAGCCAATAGTGTTTGCAGGGAAATATGTACGTATACGTAACCAGGAGGCACCAAGATATGTCAACCCTATTTGCAGTCTACCCTGCTCTGATTGGCATGCATCTAGTTTAGACACGCGTGTTTTGCGTATGGCATAGGACTGGTTTTATCACGACACAAGGTATGCGCAAGGAAAAATGTGTTTTACCCCATCTTGGTAAAAGCGAATGCAGTCCGATTAGTGTCAATTCTTTTCGCATACTTTACGGCGCTCCAGTGTATGATGCTCAAGATTGTGTATACATGTTGTGAATGCATAACTGTTACCACAGACTGGGCTGATTCTTCTCGTCGCATGTGGCAATTTTCCGAGGGTGCGGCTCTTGGGTTACATCATTGCTAATCAAAATAATCAAGGATCGGTCATATTTGCACGTGCATTTTATGCTCATCTCTTGTGTTTAACGTTATGAGCATTGTCCGGGCAAAATATGTTTGATGCTATACGCAAACAGTGGGTACCAAGATAAGTCTATGCAACTGCGTAGTCTGTCAGAGTAAGTGCAGTGCACCGTTAGATTTCCAGAAGGCATACTTATTGCACCTACCCTGATCTGATTGTGCTAGTGCACAGACTAGTCTGGACAAAGTTGTTCTGCATATACGATAAGGCTGATGTATTAAATGTAATACTGAGCTCCATGTTAAAATAGTGTTATCTCCCATCGTCCATACAGTCAATGTTTGCAAACAGTCGGAACATTTCGCACCGAAATGTTGCATTTCTCGCGCGAAAACTGATTTTTTCCCCGCTATTTTCTTTAGCTAGTCTGTCAAGCTTTGTTCACCATCTTTATTCACTACCAGATGATACTCCTTCTGAGAAGACATAACTAGCCATCGTTTAATCCGAGTGAGAATGAAAAAAAGGGGGGCGGGGACTCATTATCATTTAAGTCACTTTCCGATAGAGTCCTATGTCTCTGTCGCCGATTGCGCCTTGTTTTCTCGTAAATTGTTCTGAAATAGGAATCATTCCACCGTGTTTTCCTCGATTGGTTGTGAACTCCTTCAAGATATTCTGCACGCAAATAGTTCACTGGTTCACTGGTCTCCAAGAATGCCACTTTGAATGAATATTCTGGTTGTAACGGCAAATGAAAGAGTCTTGTATAGGCTTCTTGAAAATGTAAAATAATTAGTTCAGAATCCCATCACAAGAGGTAACTGGAAGAACCGAATCTCACTCTTCATGTAGGTGCCCTCACCCAGGGGGCACATGACGTCGCAGTGACGTCACAGTGACGTCGCAGTGACGCCGCAGTGACGTCGATGGTAGTTTGTCGTGTCTTACAGACTTGAAGAAAAGAGAGCATCAGCTGTTAGGAATGTTGTGAAAAAGTTTCATTGTTGGATGAAAACAAACTATAAAGTACGGACTATATTTGAAAATTGGTCGTGGTCTCGAGCCAGAAAAAAATAAATAATTAAATGAATATTATAAATATAGAAAATCTTGCGTTTTCCAATATGCCAAATTATGATATTGCAAAGTGTCGCATACTGTAATATTTGCTCCCCCTTTCTTAGTTTCCAAGTTATGCCCCTTTGATTACTTTTTACCCTACTAGTCGTGTGCGCGCCATAACTAAATGACCGTTGGGGTAATCTTGATGAAACTTCATAGCAATGTGTATGAGGGTCCGATGATGTGTCTCGTATAACAATGGTTACTCTCCCTTTCTTCATTTTGGAGTTGCATCCCTTTGATTAGACTTTTAGTCTATTTTTGTGTATACTAATCTTGTGCATTCAATAACTAAGTAATCTTTTCGAATATCTTGTTGAAACTTTATAGCAATGTGCATGATCACAAAATAGTGTGTCACATATAAGAATGGTTGTCCCCCTTACTAGATGTTCGAGTAACTTCCCTTTGATTAATTTTTTAGGCTAGCCCCATTCCCCCCATTCACTCCATAACTCTTTAACCCTTTGAAATATTTTAATGAAACTTTGTAGGAATGTGTATAATAATGGGACAATTTATCATAAGCATGGAACACAACTCTGGCTTACTTACTTCCTAAATTCCTAAACTTTTGGAAATATTAAAAAAACAATAACACTTTATGATGATGTGTATATTGTCAAGGGAATATAATATGACCAAGAATGGTACTCTAGTTAACGTTCTTTATGAATTATCTCCCTTGTTTGACTGTGGCATTTCACAACTTCTGGGCTGCTTCGTCCTGGAAGCTGATTTTTGGTATACTAATAGCATTTGATGTGTTAGATGTTTTAATAACATTGCAGTCATTAATTACATAGTTGTTTCCCCCTGCTTGTTTGCCTGTCCATCCTTCTGTAAACGATCTTATCCATTCTGTAACTCCTTCATGACACTGAAACGGGCGTATTATGCGCCGCTTGCGAAGCTCTTGTTTACTCCCTGTATTCACCACCTCCCTCTCCCAACATTCATCTCAAACGGAGTTGAGGCCGCGCGTAAGGGATACATATTCCGGCTGATTAGTCAGTCTATCATTTCGTCATAGGATTCTGATCAATAACTTTTGCAGCATTCTTTTTCCTTCGAAAACAGCAATCGGAACATCGCTCGGCCAATTCCGTGAATCACAGAATTGGCCGAGTGTGCTCCGATTGCGAAAACAGGAGGCCCTGAGCATAATATACCTTTTAAAGCTTTTGAAGGTTATCCACAGCAGCAGATAGCTTTCATTCAAATTCTTTTAACTTGTGCTTTCATGTTTAGTTGAATGAAATGAAAAACGCCTGCCCTTCTTTAACTGAACCGATGTAAGTAGAACAGATTCACAGCATCTTCGCCCGACCCGACCACCCCTCCCGAAGTCTAATAAACAGAAACATAATCTGTACATTATAACTCACCGTTACTTTAGCCAGAAGAGAAACGTCATTTTTAGTATCAGATTTAAACACAGAAACAGGTCAACAGACCAAGTATAAGATAATACATTAGACAATGATAACCTTTCAATGATAATGCATATAAGAATATGTTCCGGGCTGAAATCTGATTGAGCATATATTAACCCACTAATGTCTGGTGGATTCTTCTACCGCACATTTTGGACTGGTCCATTGCTAGTTTAAACGGTGTGTGATTTGATTTAAATTATATTCTTTTTACTAAAATATTTCTGATTTTTATGGAAACAGTGTAGACTCTGATCAGACGCCGCGATCTGGGTCTATACTTTTTGGCAGTGTCCCTTTTTATGGGATGCTAGGGCATTGATGGCTTAACAACACATAAATGTATCAAAAACTAAACCACAAAGGCAAGATCATCATGAAGAAAACGGCATTTATTCTTTTATAAGACGGGACTTGACCCTTCCAAAAATTACCGCTTAGAAAAGTCGTGTAATTCAGCTATAAAATGTGATTTTCTTTTCCAAAACAATCTCCAAGTCTTATAAGACCGATCTAGATTTTTGAGATTCTTTTGGAAGGGAAACCCTCGTCTTATAACTGAATAAATACGTAGCTAGGGGCGATTTCATGATACACTTTTACATCTCTTGAGGGGAAGTAGCTCCACAAATATTTCATATGCAGTTGGCATTAAAAATCTTATGCAGTGCAATGGTTGAAAAAAAATCCCCAAACGATGCAGTTGTCTGTGCAATCAGCCTCCGTAAGTATACCAAAACTGCAATTTACATGTTGATTCGTTACTATGAGCAACGACACGCAAAGAAGGTGCTTAACGCACTCTAGCCAAGCCTTTGATGCTCGTAGACTACTGGACATCTAAATTGTCTTTGCAAGGTTCATACATATACGTACCTTATATACCTTATATACCTATGCCACACCCCTTACGAATGTGGCCCAGGGATTAGTAGAGAATCACTCATTGAAACCCCATGTATTTCCTCTAGGTAGACATCGAGTAGGTTTTTCAACTGGTTCACAGATGTAGCTTGCACCACTTGGGCTGGCAAACGATTCCAACTATTGATGATCCTTTGGGAATAGAAGAACTTTTGACAGTTAAGCTTTGATCTGTGTTTCACAAGTCTGAGGGTATGACCCCTAGTACGACTTTCCTTAGCAAGAGTAAACAGCTGATTTTCATCAATCCCTTCTCTTCCTGTGAGAATTTTGAAAGTTTCAATCAAATCTCCTCTATGTCGACGTAATTCCAATGTTGTTAATTTACATTCTTTTAATCTGTCAAGGTATTGCATATCTTCAAGACCATCGATCATACGAGTTGCTCGACGCTGAACTCTTTCTATCAATTGTATATCTTTCTGGTAATGTGGGCTCCAAACTTGGACACAATATTCGAGATTGGGCCTGACAAGGCTCTTATAAAGCTGAATAATAGTTCTTTTATCCCATACAACAAAATGACGTTTAATCATACCAAGAACTTGGTTGGCCTTTTTAACTGCTTCAACACAATGCTTTGCACTTTTAAGGTCTGTAGATATATGGACACCAAGGTCTTTTTCTGAAGTATCTGAATTCAGTTCTTCATTATTCATGTGGTAGATATGTCCTGGATTGTTGAACCCAAAATGCAGAGTTTTACATTTCTTAACATTAAACAGCATTTGCCAGTCATTACTCCATTTACACAATTCATGAATATCATCTTGAAGTATTGCTGTGTCTTGTTGAGTTTTGCGGGCACGGTACGCCTTACAATCATCTGCGAATTTCACTATTTTGCTTTTAACAGCCATGTCAATGTCATTTATAAAGATTACAAACAGGATGGGTCCAAGTACGGAACCTTGAGGAACACCGCTCCTTACAGGCTTGTCTGACGATGCAATACCATCAAGTACAACTCGTTGGTTTCTGCCACTCAACCAATCCTGTATCCAATCTTTAATATTGCCACTAATACCATGAGCCTCCAGTTTATTACACAGTCTTTGGTGTGGGGCTTTATCAAATGCTTTTGAAAAATCTAAATAAACAGCATCAAGGGGGTAACCACTGTCAATAGCTTCTGTTACATCCTCTAGGAACAAGAGTAGATTAGTTAAACACGAACGACCTTCTGTGAAACCGTGTTGACTGTCGTTAAGTAGTTTATGCGTATTAAGGTGTTTCCGGATGTTGTCACGAAGTACAGATTCCATGGTTTTACCCACTAACGAAGTCAAGGAAATAGGACGATAGTTACCAGGGTCACTCTTGCTGCCTTTTTTGAAGACGGGGGACACGTTTGCTGTTTTCCAATCTATTGGCACTTTGCATTCTTGAAGACTTTTATCATATAATATAGACAGAGGAGCTGACAGAACATCTCTTAGGTCCATCAATATATTGGAACCAATACCATCAGGTCCTGGGGCTTTATTTGGTTTCAACTTGGATAACTGTCTCAATACAATTTCTGGAGTCATTTCAAGGTCACTGGCCTGCTCACTATCAGAACCATGAAAAAATGCCACAGGTGTTGGAAAATTACTAGTGTCTTCATCAGTAAAGGTAGATGCGAAAAACTCATTAAGCAACTCAGCCATGAATAATTTATCTGAAGATGACTCGCCAGAACTATCTTTTAGGGGCCCGATGCTGTCTTTCACTTGCCTCTTTGATTTGACATACTTATAAAAAGATTTGGGATCCGACTTTATGTTGTTGGCAATTTTATGCTCAAAGTTCATAACTGACTCCCTCAGTACAGACTTTACATGCAGTTCAGCATCTTTATATTTATAATAAGTGTTCAATTCTCGTGAAGAACAAAATTTCCTCCACAGGCGTTTTTTTCTTCCTAACTGCTCTAATAACTTTTTTAGTTATCCATAGTTTTTTTGCCGTGCGACTGCGCTTAGCTTTAAGTGGCACATTCCTGTGAATACATTCATCGAAAACAGATTTAAAGATTTTCCACGATTCAACAATATTACCAGTCAAATAATTAGACCAGTCAAACGTCTCAAATTCATGTTTAATTTGAGTCAATTTTGCCCTTTTCCAATCTGGAACAGTTTGTACACTATGACTAAAGTTTTTCTTAGCTTGTATATTACACGAAATAATAATATGGTCACTAGATCCAAGTTTACCACAATCTTCAATGCAAAAAACCCTATTACTGTCTGATGACAAAATTAGATCAAGTGTATTACTACCACGTGTGGGAATATCTACATGTTGAGACAAAAAGCAGTCCATAACAGTAGTTAGAAACAAATCTTCTGTTGTATTTGAAGTATCCAGTGTCCCCCAATCGATGCCGGGAAAATTGAAGTCTCCAAAGATAACAATTTCCTTTTGTGCAAGTCCTTTCAATATATCATTAAGTTTGGCATCATTTTCCTCGCATGAATTAGGTGACCTGTACACAACATCTAGGAATAAAGACTTGCTATTTGGCTGCAAAATCTCAATCCAGACAGAGTTAGTATAGAGCTCTGCAGTTTTAGGATAAAACTGTTCACATTTGATATTGTCTCTGACGTATAATAAAACACCACCACCCCTACCATCTGATGTATCATCACGATCTTGTCTAAAAGGTTTGTAATAATCATCAATACAATATTCATCATAAGAAATGGTGCTGTTTAACCAGGATTCTGTAATCCCAACTATATCAGGTTTATACAACTCAATTAAACTCTTGGAACTTATTTTTTACACTCTGAGAATTTGTAAACAAACATTTCAACGTATTTACAGATCTGAACGTATGTACAGGATCTTCTAAAACATGACTGTTTAATTTTTTGCTTGAGAGGTGGAAGGCCCTTTAGGGGCCCCAGCCTCCCCATCAGACTCCACGCCCACCGACTCATCAGATTTTTTACAAATCACACCACGTTTTATGAATAACCCTCTTTCTCCACTGTCTTTACGTGAACGTAATTCTGCCCTCAACTCGTTTTCACGTTTTCTCTGACTAGACGTCAAATCTGGAGCAATATACACCTTGTCATATGTTTCTGAGTCTGCTAATTTCTTGGCTGATTTCAGAATTTTACGTTTGTCCTCCAGTGATTTCAGGGTAACAACCAGTAAGCCTTTCTTACCTACCCTACGAATATTACTTATTTCAACATTATGTAAGTCTAATTCATCTGAGAACATGACTCTTACCAATTCACTATCCTCCACATCTTCATCTTCGGGTAGCCCTTCGACGGTAATATTAAACTTACGTCTTTCAATATCTAGGGATTCATTTAACACCATCCGTACTAGCGCGTCCGAATTGATGGATGAACCCTCATTTACTGGGTTTGAGGAAAGATTGTCAATCTTAAATTCAATACTATCAATTTTATCCATTTTTTCTTCAAGTTTGTTAACCCTGTCACGAATCACTTACTTGTTACTTCCCAAGTAAGTAACAAGTAAGTAACAAGTATAGACTGCAGAAACTTAATTGCACTTGGATCACATATTGTACAAAACCAATGAAACTGTTTGTTATTATCGTTCATCTGTTTGAGGCTTCAAGGGTCAAGATAATAACAGAGTATAGGTTGAAACCATGATAATACTAACTAAAATGTTATTTTAGAAAAGTTCCAACATAGGGTTTGCCGAGGTATACTCACATAGAATCCTTATTTTATCGTTCATTTTGTGGCAATACAAAAAAGCAGACAACATAAAGCATTGCTGCAAATATGCAGTTGTTGTTATACTTTGTCAAGAGTTACCTTTGCCAAAAACTGTAACCTGTAAACTATGGCATCGTCGTCTCAGGTAACTTGACATGGTTACTGCTCTAGTGGATTGGAGGGAGGATGGTTGTAGATTTTTAAGTTAAAATCATGTTAAATATGATTTTAAAGCGGGAAATCATAGACCTTTATGACTATATGCATAAAATATGATTTTAAAGCGGAAAATCATAGACCTTTATGACTGTATGCATAAAAATGCCTGGGCGGATCCAGGTATTTTGGACAGGGGGGTTCAAATTAGCTGAGGGGGTCGATTTATGCAGTTTGGCCATTGTTTCCTGAAATTCCCCATGAAAATGAAATAATTTAGGCTGAAGAGGGGGTTCGTTTGAACCCCCCGAACCCCCTCTGGATCCGCCATAGAAATGTTATCCTCTTAGATTTCTCATCGAGTAATTAACATACGGAACTGTTTGCCTCAACATGTAGTGGCTGCAGAAACGCTAACAGTAAACAGCTTCGAAACAAGGCTAGATAATCACTGGCAAGGAAACATGTTGTATGAGTATCAACTGTAGGAGGTCGGGCTAAAGATATGGTAGGTTCAATACGTAAAACAATTATGATAATCACTACCTTAGTCTCCTTCAATTGGCACGGTCGTGATATGAACCTATCTCCGCAATGTAACACTGAAAAGTGATTCACAACACTGAAAAGTGATTCATTTTTCATGAGTCGGCCATGAAAATACTGCATAATTCAACTTACAGTCAAACCTGTCATAAGAAGTCTGACAGCCAATTAGGGAAGGAAAAAAAAGTGGCTGCTCAAGACAGGTGACCCCTTAATACAGGTTCATTTGCATTATATTTACAGGTAATTACCACTGGGAATTCCCACCACCGGTATTTCTCAGCCAACCTTGTCATCCAGACAAATGTAAAAGTGAATAAAAAACTTTTCACAATCTCACCTTTCATGATGAAATCTATGTATCTGAACCTGCATTATTTTACTTTAGGCAAACAAAAAACAAAGGACAGAGGATTCAACGGTACAGCTAGACGATTCCTGGAACATCGAAAATCCTTTTGAAAAAGGGTCCATTCATGATGAAGTTGAGCTCAAGTTTGACAATGGCCAGTCCCTGTTTGTGTCAAGGGCATTCCTGATGTACTCGTCCCCAGTTTTTGACCGGATGTTTAAAGCTGCATTTTTAGAAAACAACACTAACACTGTAGTGCTGCCTGGGAAAGATTTTGAAATATTTCGTAACATGCTGCTACACATGCATCCTGGCAGAAGGAAGCCCATACCAAGTAAGGTCAACCTTAAAATATTTTTTGTTTCTAATTATTCAATCATGTCTCACATTTTTTTTATAGCTGACAATATAATGGCTGCTTTCAAAAATTGTTGTCCAAATTTGTCCAATCGATTACCAAAATGGGAACTTTCACAGACTGAGATCGAGAATTTTTTCTTTTTAAACGCCCGTTTTGAAAAAAAAAAACCCGGATGTATGTCATGGCGCTGTCCATCTGTCAACATTCTTGTGGGTGCCATAACTCAGCAACCATTTGGGATATTTTCATGAAATTTTGTAGGAATATGCTTTTGGTTCGGACAACATGTCATGTACAATAATGGTTGCTCCCAGTTTCTTAGTTTCCAATTTATGCCCCTTTTATTATTTCCCCCCACTAGTCTTGTGCACGCCATAACTAGATTGCTGCTTTGGATATCCTGATGAAACTTCAAGGCAATATGTTTGAAGATCTGACAATGTGTCGCATATTAACAATGGTTGCTCATCCTTTGTTTTGGAGTTACATCCCTTTGATTATATTTTTAGGCTATTTTTGTGTGTACTAATCTACATCTAAACCATTGGGAATAGCTTGATGAAACTATATAGCAAAGTACATGATCACAAGATGGTTTGTCGCATAGTAGAATGGTTGCTCCTCCTTTCATATTTTGGAGTAACTTCCCCTTTAGTAATTCTTAAAGGCTATTCCCATTCCATAACTCCTTAACCATTTGAAATATTTTAATGAAACTTTGTAGGAATGTTTATAATAATGGGACAATATATCTCAGTATATCGAAAGCAAGAACCAAAACTATGACTTACTGTAATCGACCCATTTACCGCACATGCCCCTATAACCGCACACCAAGGCCATTTCCGGACAAACTGCACAAGCGCACACTGCTTTTTCTTTGAAACTCTCACAAAACCCAATGATTAACAGGGAACTCATGAAAAGTATAAACACAAAGTATTTCCAGTCCTACCCATGTTGCCTCTTTCCAGTCACCCTGCATTTCATTGTTCTGAGTGTGCGGTTATTAAATACATTTTAACCACATCTTTTTGTTGCAATTTTGAAAAAGTTAAGCGCACGGTGCGGTAAATGGGTCGATTACGGTACTTTCTTCCTGAATTATATGCCCTTGCATTAATGTTACATGTACTTTGTTACTCCTGAACCATTTGAAATATTTTAACGAAATTTAATGGTATTGTGTATATTGTCAAGGGAATGTATTAGGATCAAGAATGGTAACTCTAGTTTACTTAGTTTGTGAACTATATCCCTTGTTTGACTTCAGGATTTCTCATCTTTTGAGCTGCTTCACATTTGAAGCTGATGTTTGGTAAACTAAGAGTATTTAATGTGTTAAATGTTTTAATAACGTTGCAGTCATTAATTACAGAGTTGTTTGTTGTACCTGTTTGTCTGCCTGTCCATCCCTCTGTAAATAATCTTTTTATACCCCCAACATGGGAGTATGTCAGGGGGTGTATAGTTTATGTCATTCTGTCTGTTCATCGGTTTGTATGTCCATTATCTTTACGTCAAAGTTTTGCATTCAATCTGCTGTAAAATTTTGAATATATTCTTGTAACCTTTTATCAGATTCTCTTCATATTGGTTCATTATATCTCTATAGTTACATTTTAAGTGCAAAGCTCTCTGTAAACCCATTTAGATGATGCTAGGATCAATGTTGTTTACAAGTCAAAAATTACATGGTGGCACGTGGTTTTGAGTGACAGCTCACCTCACTTACTAGCACGTGGAATCAACAACATTCCCTGTACTTGAATGGATAGCAAACATTGAGTGACTGCTCGCTATGCCTACTTACACGTGAAATCTGCAGCAGGAGGTGAATTTTACTGGTAGGCAGTGACAATGCGCTGTTCCAAACTATAGCAAAATTAGGACGGTAGAGTTTCTAAAGCGATTCTTTTATGTGTATTTCTAATTTTTGTTGATCTTTTTATTGATGAATATAAATATAAGGAATAAACTTTATTTAAACGAATATGAAGTATATACTACATTGGGTCACTAGCAAAGTTTACGTTAACCCCTTCGCGGTTCACCTACTTTGCTGGTGACCCGATGTAGTTTATTCTTCAGCAAATTTTAAAAAAAAATAAATTAATTCCTTAAATAGCATTGCCTTTGATCTGAAGTAGCTAAGTCCTCCTGCCTCGCCCCTGGGTGGCGGCCAGGGGTCAACAATCGGGACTTATGCATTTTCATTGTGTCAAAGTTTTGCCTTAACCCTTTTTCAATTATACGCCTGTTTTGAAAAAAACGGACGTATTATGTCGTGGCACTGTCTATCCATCTGTCTGACTGTCCCTCTACCCATCTATAAACATTCTTGTGTGTGCATAACTCAGTAACCGTCTGGGATATCGTCATGAAATTTTGTAGGTGTACGTATTAGGTCGGGGGAATGTGTCGAATATAAAAATAGTTGCTCCCTCTTCTTTTGTTTCCAAGTTATGCCCCTTTGATTATTTCCCCCCTGCACGCCCTAACTAGATAACCGTTTAGGATATCTTTCTGAAACTTCATAGTAATGTGTATGAAGTCCCAATCATGTGTCACGTACAACATTGATTGCTCTCCCTAACTTCATTTTAGAGTAACGTCCCATTGATTAGTTTTATGGCCCCCCCCCCCCCCGGCCATGAAATGGCGGAAGGGCATATAGATTTTACCCTGTCCGTGTGTGCTATGTATGTGTGTATGTTTGTGTGTTTGTGTGTTACCGAAATCGTGTCCGATCCATAACTTTGGATTGCATGGTGGGATTCAAAAAATGTTTGGCAAAAATAATCATTATGACAAGACGGTGTGTCGCGTGCAAGAACCATGTCGCTATCTCAAAGTTCAAGGTCACAGTCCGCACTTAAAATTTGTACATAGGCTATAATGAAATATGTTCGTGTCCGACCCATAACCTTAGACTGTATAGTGGGATTTAAAAATTATTTGGCACAAATGATCATCAGGACAAGATGGTGTGTCGCGTGCAAGAGCCATATCGCTATCTTAAAGGTCAAGGTCACAGCCCGCACTTTAACTTTGTACATAGGCTATATTGAAATATGTTCGTGTCCGACCCATATCTTTAGACTGGATGGTTGGATTTAAAAATTATTTGGCACAATTGATCATCATGACAAGACGATATGTCGCGTGAAAGAACCATGTCACTATCATAAAGGTCAAGGTCACAGTCCGCACTTTAACTTTGTGCATAGGCTATAATGAAATATGTTCATGTCTGGTCCATACCTTTGTCCTGCATAGTGGGATCACACAATTATTTGGCATAAATAATTGTCATGACAAGACGGTGTGTCATCAGCAAACACCACGCTGCTAGCTTGAAGGTCAAGGTCACAGTCAGTACTTAAGCTTTGCGCATAGGCTGTAATGAAATTTTGTCTTGCGTGATGGGATTTCAAAATTATCTGGCATAAATAATTATCATGACAAGTTGATGTGTCACATGTAAGAATCATATCATTAGCTCAAATGTCAAGGTATTAGGTATAGGCCTCAGTGAAACATGTTTGTGTCCTGTTCATAACTATACCCTGCATGGTGGGATTCAAAACTATATTGCATAAATGATCATCATGACAAACGCCTAGCTTGAAGGTCAAGGTCACACTGCGCATGTAAACTGTGTGTATAGGCTATAATGAAACATTTTTGTGTCAGGCCTATAACTTAGTCTTGCATAGGCCGTTTTGATATTTCATGTCTCTTGATTTGCCATTTATATTGTACAAGTCTGCCTCTATGAACCTAGTTATCATACAAGTGCCAGTAACTTAATCAAGATTCCATCTTGCTCTAGGCACTAAGCGGGGGCATCCGTGTCCTGTGTACACATTTCTAGTTTAGGCTATTTTTGTCTATATTTTATTATTTATCTTGTTCATAGCTTAACTTGGTAACTGTTAGGAGTAGCATGATGAAACTTTATAGCAAGGTGCATCATTACAAGACTATGTGTCACATACAAGAATGGTTGCCCCCACCCTTTCTTAATTTTGGAGTAACTTCCCTTTTATTGGTATTTTTAGGGCTATTTCCATTCACTCCATATCTCCTTTACCTTTAGAAATATTATAATGAAACTTTGTAGGAACGTGTATATTAATGGGGCAATGTATTTTGAGCAAAACCACAACTCTGGCTTACTTACTAAATTATCAGCCCTTGCATAAATTTCCTGTCGACTCTGTATTTCCTTAACCGTTTAAAAGATTTTGACACAACTTAATGGTGATGTGTATATTGTAAATGGAATATATTAGAACCAAGAATGGTAACTAGTGTATTTAGTGAAGAATTATCTGCCTTGTTTTACTTTGGCATTACTCGGCTTCTGATCCGCTTCACCTTGGAAGCTTATTTTTGGTATAGTAATAGTATTTGGTGTGTTAAATGTTTAAATAATGTTGCCATCATTAATTATAGAGTTGTTGCCCCAGTTTGTCTCTCTGTGTAAAGTGTTAAATGTTTAAATAATGTTGCCATCATTAATTATAGAGTTGTTGCCCCAGTTTGTCTCTCTGTCCTTCCTTTTGTAAACAGTCTTGTTCATTCTGACACTCTCAGTATGTATAGATGAACTGTTTAACTTTTGTATGAAATCCAGCAATTATTTCAGAGTTATGGCTCTTTGAAAACTTCGGCATATTAAACTTGTCAGCAAGATAAGTATCTCGAATAGTACCCGAGGTAAGTACTTGAAACTTGATCAGTTGATTGAAGATGATACGTGGATAACATGTAACTGATTAACTTAGAACGAATTCCATTTTTCATAGTTATGGCCCTTTGGAAATTTTGACAGTTTTAATTTGTCGGCAAGACACCTACCTCGAAAAACGTATTTGAGCTATCGACTTGAAACTTGGTCAGCTGATTGCAGATGATAAGTAGTTAAAGTGATTAACTTATGAACTAATTCCGTCATTTTTTTAGTTATGCCTTTTTGTAAACTTCGGTCTTTTAAACTTGGCAGCAAGATATCGCGAAAAGTATTTGAGCTAGGGTCATGAAACTTGGTCAACTTGCTGCTGATTGGAGATGATAAGTAGATTGACTGAGTATCTTATGAACGATTTCTGTCAATATTATCTTGTACTGAGCATCTGGCTGTGGTTGGGGGCATAGTGGTTTACAAACACCTTTTCTATCTTCTTTTTTGTTTCTTTGTTTTAGCTGACCATGCAAGAGCCATATATGAAGTAGCTCTGGAGTACCAGATGCCTCAAGTTCAAGAAGAGTGTGTAAAGAAAATTGTTGAAACAGTTGAAGGCTTAAGGGTTTGCGATAACTACAGTGTTAACAAGCCTAACCTGGCGCTGGCTTTTGGAATTCTCCTATTTGGTGACAAGCTTCATATAAAAAGTATCAAGAAGAGTGCGATTGTTAACATTTCTCGTATCGGCACAGACACCTTCACCACACACGAAATGTTCAAGCTTCTGTCTGACTCCTGTAAAATCCAGCTTTTGATGTCTCGGGCAATCAGGACTGATAAACAAACCAGGTTTCATGATTACGAAAATACATCCCATGGTCGTCGGAACTAGTTTGCGCTGTTAGAGTGTTAAATTCCCTCTGGTTATGAGAATTAATGGCAGTCTGTTTTAAGAACATTCATTATTATCCATGCTAGTTAATTCATGATATTAACCTTTCTTAGACTGGAAACTCATTTTGTGGGGGATGGGGGGGGGGGAGGGGCATATGCAAACCGTGCAGACGCAGTTTGCTTACGTAAAAAAACACAAGAAGAAACGCCTAAAACTAGAAATAGACTCATTTAAATGATAAGGATGGACAAGTCCACTCGTCAAAAAAGGGTTAATGACTGTGTTAAAGTAAATAAATACACCACCATGATTTTCTTCCATCTTTCAATTTGGGGGACAATTTTTGTGTCATCCGGTTTGCTTCCCTGGGTGACGAAGCCCTTTTTATGTGCCCGCTAAAAAGCACGTATTATAGCATGGCGCTGTCCATTCGTCTGTCTGTAACATTCTTGTGTATGCCATAACTCAGTAACCGTTTGGGATATCTTCATGAAATTTTAAAAGAATTAGTATTAGGTCGGGGCGATGTTTCCAGCACAAGAATAGTTGCTCCCTTTTTCTTAGTTTTGAAGTCATGCCCCTTAGATTATTTTTTGCCCGACTAGTCTTGTGCGCGCCATAACCGTTTGGTATATCTTGGTGAAACTTCAAAGCAATGTGTATGAAGTCCAAACGATGTGCTGTGTATAAAAAAGTTGCTTTCGTTTACTTTGTGTAAGAGTTACATGTAAGAGTTACACTCTGGGTCATTTTTAGCTCACCTGAGCACGAAGTGCTCAAGGTGAGGTATTGTGATCGGTCTTTGTCCGTCGTCCGTCGTCAACTTTTGCTTTAAACGACTTCTCCAAAACTGCTAGCCGGATTTCGAAATAATTTCACAGAAATGTTCCTTGGGGGACTCTCTACCAAAATTGCTCAAATGGTTCCGCTCCGCTTAACAATATGGCCGCCAGAGCTAAAAATAGAAAAACGTTTAAACGATTTCTCCTCCAAAACTGCTGGGCCGATTTTGAAATAATTTCACAGAAATGTTCCTTAGGAGGCCCTCTACCAAAATTGCTCAAACGGTTCCGCTCCGCTGAACAATATGGCCGCCAGAGCTAAAAAATAGAAAAACCTTTAAACGACTTCTCCAAAACTGCGAGGCAGATTTTGAAATAATTTCACAGAAATGTTCCTTAGGTGACCCTCTACCGAAATTGCTCAAACGGTTCCACTCCGCTGAACAATATGGCCGCCAGAGCTAAAAATAGAAAAAAACCTTTAAATGACTTCTCCTCCAAAACTGCTGGGCCGATTTTAAAATAATTTCACAGAAATGTTCTTTAGGAGACCCTCTACCAAAAGTGCTCAAACGGTTCCGCTCCGCTGAACAATATGGCCGCCAGAGCTAAAAATAGAAAAACCTTTAAACGACTTCTCCTCCAAAACTGATGGGCCGATTTTGAAATAATTTCACAGAAATGTTCCTTAGGAGACCCTCTACCAAATTGCTCAAACGGTTCTGCCCCGCTGCACAATATGGCCACCAGAGCTAAAAATAGAAAAAAGCTTTAAACATCATCGTTTCTTAAGCCAATGGCTCGATTTCAAAAAAACTTCACAGAAATGTTTTACTCATGGCTTTGAACAAAAATTGCACGAACGGTTCCGCTCCGCTGAACAAAATGGCCGCCAGAGCTAAAAATAGAAATAAATCTTAGAATGACACAGAGGGCACAGTTATGATCCAATCATCATGAAACTTTGTCAGAATGTTTATCTTAATGAAATCTAGACCATCTTTGAAACTGGGTCATGTGGGGTCAAAAACTAGGTCACTGGGTCAAATCTTAGAAAAACCTTGTGCACACTCTAGAGGGCACAGTTATGATCCAATCTTCATGACACTTTGTCAGAATGTTTATTTATATAAAATCTAGGCCAAATTTGAATCTGAGTCTTGTGGGGTCAAAAACTAGGTCACTAGGTCAAATATTAGAAAAACCTCATATACACTCTAGAGGGCACAGTTATGATCCTATCTACGTGAAACATTGTCAGAATGTTTACTTTCATGAAATTTATACCAGATTTGAAACTGGGCCATGTCAGGTCAAAAACTAGGTCACTAAGTCAGTTCTTAGAAAAACAGTGTGAACGCTTTTGAGGACACAGTTTTGTTCTTATCTTCATGAGACTTTGTCAGAATGTTTGTCTCAACGAATCTGGACCAAGGGTGCTACTTTGTCATGTTGGGTCAAAAAGTAGGTCACTAGGTTAAACCTTAGAAAAACATTGTGTACACTCTAGAGGGCACAGTTTTGATAACTTTGTCAGAATGTTCATATCCAAGAAATCTAGACCAGGTTTGGAACTGGGTCATGTAGGGTCAAATTCTAGGTCATTAGGTTAAATCTTATAAAAACCTTAGGTACACAATAAAGGGTTCATTTTCCATTTAATCTTTGTGAAATTCTGTCAGTCATATGGATGTCTCTGAGGTTAAGTTCACAGGATACTCAGGTGAGCGATCCAGGGCCATCATGGCCCTCTTGTTATGTATACTTACCTTGTGCATAACCGTTTGGAATATCTTGATGAAACGTTATAGCAATGCGCAATATCACAAGATTATATGTTGCATATGAGAACGGTTGCTCCCACTTACTTAATTTTGGAGTAACTTCCCTTTGATTAGTATTTTTGGGCTGTTTCCATTCACTCTTTATCTCTTTAACCTTTTGAAATATGAGGGTTGATCCAAAAATAATGTCTCGGCAGTTATAAAATCGAGTAGAATTAAAAGAAAGTAACAGAATTTCATATCCAAGTAGCTTAATCTATTTGCGTTATGATCTGAAAATGCCATTGCAGACTTGTCGAGATATCGAGGTAGATAGAATGCATGGTAACGACACGCGCCGCACGTCAGTTACGTTATTGAGGTTCCAGACAAAGTTTCGATATTGTGTCATGGCCAAAGTAGCATCTTCGTTGTTCCAGCTTAGCACTAATGACTTAGTGCAAACCATGTCCGTCTCTTCCTTCAGTGTATTGGAACAGCCCTGCGGCTCATGTTCAAGAATTTAACACAATATTCAAACTACATAACATCGATTTTCATATATGAGGTCTAAACAAGAGTGACTTAATAGTCTGACATTGCATAAAAGGTCTTCCGGGATTCAGACGATCCTCTAGCGTCTCATCTGCATCACTATAGCGCTGATTGCGCCTTTACCCTAGCCTCATAGTCACTGCTATATCACCGCATGTCTAAATAAACAGTTCTGGGGCCGTATTCATAAAGCCACTTGAGTCGTTGCTATGCGGTTGCTAAGGCTAAATATCTATAAAGAAGATTCCCTACAACTATGAAATTAGTCTGGAGGAACAGTCTTTGTAAGACTGTTTCTCCAGAGCAAATTTCATAGTTGTAGGGAATCTCCTTCAAAGAAATTTAACCTTAGCAACAGCATAGCAACCATAAATACGGCCCCTGGAATCAGTACTGGTGATGTCCCTAGTTTGTGACAAAACCGCATATCTGTGCGCTCACGCGTTTGTCAGAAATCAACACTTATGCACTCGGCAGTGACAAGTTTTAGCCCTTACTAGCGAACTTCAAACGGCAATGACGTTATCAAAGTTTCATCAGTAGGTGTCAAAAATATATTTCTTCATCGTATTAGAACTTCATCTGATTTGGCGCGTTAGTTTGATTTTAATTTTCAAAATAATGTTAGTGTAATGAACATTATTTTAACGAGCGGCGCGATAGTGTCGGTGGCATACATTGAACATCTGTATTAATGGAACGGAAAAAGATTCAAACTTTATATTCATTCTGTTAATCAGAATTGAATGACTGTGCAGCTTGATCTAATTTTTATAATACCACTATAACGAATAAGGGCTCAGTGGACACAGTGACATTACTTCTGGATCACTCCTTGTATTTTAATGAAACTGTGTAGGAATGTGTTTAATTATGGGGCAGTGCATTTTGAGCAAGAACCACACCTTTTGCTTACTCAATTCCTAAATTATCTGCCTTTGCATAAATAATTTAAGAATTTGGTTTTACAGTGCATTTATGCGCCCAAAAGATGCAAATGAAGGGGCAAACAGGGTAGATAGACCTGTTTATTCCAATACAGTGGACCCTCTTTACAACAACAGCATTTGTTATCCCCCGCCGAAGGCGGAGAGATATAGTTTTCTCCATGGCCATCCGTCTGTCTGTCTGTCCATCCTTCCACCCGTCCTTCCATCAGTCCGTTTGGAGCCATAACTAAGTAACCACAAGATGGAATTTCATGAAACCTAAAATAAGCATATATCACAATAGCCTGCTGACACACATGAAGTTTCCTCAGACTGGCTTCAGTAATGCATGAGTTATCGCCCTTTAACTGACTTAAAATCAATAAAATGAGTCATAACTAAGTACATGTAACTAATTATCAAAACTTCGTGAAATTGAAACTAGATATGTATCACCATAACCCAGACATGCACGTAAAAGTTACATCAGAATGGCACTAGTAATGCATGAGTTATTGCCCTTTAATCAATTAAGATTGCCAAATTCAGCCATAGCATGAATAGTAGATATGTATCACCATAACACATTGGTGCATCTTACGTTTTGTCGTAATTGCTTTGGTAAGCATTGAGTTATTGCCCTTGATTTGATTAAAAATCAACCAATTGAGTCATAACTAAGTAACCAATGAATGGAATTTCATGAAACTTAAGATAATTATGTATTGTCATGACACGGCAGTGCACATTAAGTTTTGTCATAATCGTTCCAGCAATGCATGATTTAATGCCCTGGAATTCATTTAAAATCCAAAAATTAGCAATAAGTAAGGTACTGGACGGAACAAAATTTCTTGTAACTGAATTAAAAATGTATCATCATAGTGCAGTGATGCTGAGGCAAGTGTTTAAGATGGACAGCTTAAGCTTATGCCTCACTTATCCCAGTGTTATTGCCCTTGATTTTATTTAGCATCCACAAGTTCAGCCTTAACTAAGGAACCAGTGAAGGAAATTTTATGACACTTAAAATAAACCATAAAAGAATCAGGGCCACTTCAGCGGGGGATATAAATTTACCGAATTTGCTTGTTGCCAACCATTTTGCCGTTGAACTGAATTTGCTGTTGTAAAGAATACATATTAAGAACAATATAGCCATACTGTGCATATCAAAATGACGTTATTAAGAATTTTGCTGTTTTAATGAGTGCCGTTTTAAAGTGGGTTGACTGTACTTGGAATTGTCATGGTATTATGGCACAGGACTCACACAAGTCACACTGTTGTGACGTGTCATAAGCCCATTTAGTTGACCTGGGCTGTGATGCCCTTCTCTGGGTTGAGCGTCTGTAAATAATTGAAACAGCCATCCATCCCGTTTAATTGACCTGGGCTGTGATGCACACCTTATAGCAGCTATGACTAGCTATGACATAATATAAGGTGCAGTGACATGCATCAGATTGGTGCAGTTTATTTTTATGCTCGTACATATGTAGTTATGATTTAATGTTATCTCAAGGGTAATGAATAGTTTTAAAAACATTTGAACTGGCTTTGCATGAAAAGGTACCTCACACCATGTACAAACAGGAAATACTCAGACTGTGTATCTGCACAGTCTGATTTGATTCTTTCTTTAAAAAAAGAAAAGAAAAACATGTCTGAGTACTAAAACATGAAAAGTGAAGACTATGATCAGTCTAAACTGATGCCCAGTCCGAAATTAGTATTTTTAGTATGCTTATGGCTTATGGTATTTTATGTTTATGACTTTAAGTCTCCATTTACAAGATGCCAGTCATTTGAGCCATGACACGACAAAACCAACAAAGTGGCATGTGCGCCCAGCGAAGACTCAGATCAGCCTGGGCATCCGCCCAGTGTGATCAGAGGCTTCACTGTGCGCTTAATGGGTAGCTAAGGGTCGAAGCTACCTTCATGCTGACAGCGATCCATGCTGATCCAAGTTTTCGCTGGGCGCACATGCCACTATGTTATTTTTGTCATGTTGCGGCTCATTTATAGTCAGTAGAAAAAAAGTAGTTAACTGCAGTTGATAATGTTAGAGAGAAAATAAAGTTAAATCTAACTGAAGTCTTATTTTTCATGTCTCCAACAAACTGGAAGGGTAGACAGGGGTTAATGAAAATAGTTTTGTCTTGGTTTAGTTTGCATGTCTGTCCATTTATGACTTCCTGGTGCTTTGTATGATACAGATGACAGATTATATTCCTTCACCTACAATTTGCAAGGGATAAAACAACTTGGAATTTATATAAGAGATAGATACTTCTCGCCAAAAGTTTAGCATACTTATTTGCGAAGTTAGCAGCAGAAATAACTGATAAAGGGCATTTCTTATTAGTAAAAAATGTGTTGTTATTGATCCTATCCGAAGCAGTGATGTACAATGAAAACATCTACACACTGGATTTTTGAAAAACTGCCGCTGTTTGGATACACAATGACAAAAGTTAAGCCATGGGATACAGATTTAAACAAGTCATATGACTTCTTTCTGAAACCTTTTTGTTTATTGTATTGTTGTTTGTATTGCCCATCTAATAATGTCAAAATGTTGCTTATACAAATAAAATACTGTTTAGACTAAAGTTAAGCCATCTGTAATTGAAGTACAATATTGACACTTTTTATCCCCCGACCAAAATGTTCGGGGCATATAGCGATGAGCCTGGCCTCCGTCCATCTGTCCGTCCGTCCGTCCGTCCGTTAACATTTTCTTGTCCGCTCTGTAACTTCAATACCCTATGGAATATTTTCATGATACTTCACAGATATGTAGAGCAGGTCATGGCGATGTGTCGTGAACAAGAATGACAACTCTTGCTTTCTTACTTTTTGAATTATTTCCCCTTGATGGTTTTAGGTGTGATTTCTTGTCCTCTCCATAACTTGAATACCCTTTGAAATATTTTCATGATACTTCACAGATATGTAGAACAGGACATGCGGATGTGTCGCAAATAAGAATGACAACTCTTGCTTTCTTACTTCTTGAGTTATTTCCCCTTGATGGTTTTATGTGTGATTTCGTGTCTGCTCTATAACTTGAATACCTTTTGAAATATTTTCATGATACTTCAAAAATATGTAGAACAGGTCATGTCAATGTATCGCGAACAAGAATGACAATTCTCGCTTTCTTACGTTATTTCCCCTTGATGGTTTTAGGTGTTATTTCATGTCCGCTCCATAATTTGAATACCCTTTGGAATCTTTTCATGATACTTCACTGTTAAACAGAACAGGTCATGCCGATGTGTTGCGAACAAGAATGACAACCCTTGCTTTCTTACTTTTTGAGTTATTTCCCAATGATGGTTTTACGTGTGATTCGTGTTCGCTCCATAACTTGAATACCCTTTGAAATATTTTTATGATACTTCACAGATATGGAGATCAGATCATGATAGTTTGTCTCATACAAAAATGACAATTCTTGCTTTCATACTTTTCCGAGTTATTTCCCTTTGGAAGTTTGAGCTGCAGTTTTGTGTCTCTGCTCTCCATATCTGTATAACCCTGGCCTGGTCCACAATTTTGATACCCTTATACCATTTAGAATTTTGGTGATCATGCCCCATGACATCCTATCAGTGATAGGAATGTTCCTAACTCTATGTGACTCTTATATCCCCCCTCCTCCGCTTACTAGAGAGCTCAAAATTAGATTTATGGGGCTTGTACTTTAGAAGTTATTCACGCATTTTGAAATGTTGAATGTATCATATGCTATACATTGTCTACATGGTGGTTGTTTGAGATTTTACCTCTTTTTAGCAATCTGGCATACTGTTTTGGTCTGAGTATTAGATTGATTA
The DNA here is from genome assembly GCA_963989385.1 of Ctena decussata. Taxonomy (NCBI): domain Eukaryota; kingdom Metazoa; phylum Mollusca; class Bivalvia; order Lucinida; family Lucinidae; genus Ctena; species Ctena decussata. Next base: position 22,808,463 of record OZ022506.1, read on the forward strand.
ATTGATTGATTTGATGCTTAACGTCCACGGTAAACAGCTATGGTCATGTCGGGACGGTCAGTTAACCTAACCAGACCTCCTAAGCGGTTAACCAGTACTAAATGCACATACTTTCGCCAGTAACTGACAACTGCCCTTCTTGAATCAGCGGAAGGAGAAACGAAAGTATGTATCTGAATATTAGATAATCATGCATCTGTTAAATAGACAATGTCAATAAGGAGAATAAAAGAATGACAGAATACTATTTATATGCGTTTTGAAGTGCACCCTGTTTACCAAGGCACATGGGGCCTTCGGTCGGGGGATTTGCCATCTCCTCTGATGGCTAATTTTAAAACTGTGACCAAAACGTCATCAATTTTATTTTTCCACACACCAAATTACTAAAGTCTGTAGACCACATGTTAAATTGTAATTTGCTACATGGGTTGTGGTCCAGTCATTTCTTAATCAGATGTGAAAGAAACTCTTGTCAATACTTGTCTTTTTAATCATTAACAATGCATTTTAGCTCACCTGAGCCGCAGGCTCACAGGTGAGCTTATAATGTAGGCAGGCATCTGTCGTCCGTCCGTCGTCCATCTGTCGTCAGTCAACATTTTCAAACGACATCTCCTCTGAAACTACAAGGCCGATTGTTACCAAATTTCATATATAGCATCTATAGGCAGGGAGAACCAATATTACTGTTTTTTTTTATCTAGATCACTTTTTAGATTACATTGCTATGGCAACTAAAAGTTTCTAGTGGTTCAATTCAGTTCTATTTGTGGTGGTGTTAGAAGGGAACTAATCTAATTTTGATTTTGTTATATAGAGATATTGCTTCCCTTGCCAAATTAAGTTTCCATAGCTTACAATAGGAAAAGTAGAAATTGGCGTTTATTTCTGTGTTATTGCAGATATTTTGACTAAAGTTTTACAGAAATGTTCCTTGAGTAGTCCTATACCAACCATATGAATTTTGCCAACGCATTGCCTTCAATTGGTTGCCATAACAACCAATGGCTAATCTTTTTCTAATTGCAACTTTATGAACTTGCAGGATAGGCATAAACGGCTATATTCAAGAACAAAACTCACACTCACACTCGACTCAAACTCGAGTAAGTATCCCTCAAGTGTGGCTGGAGTGGGATTAACAAGAGTGTGAGTGGAGTTCAGCTTTTGTATTCACGAAGCTATCTCAACCTCACCTTTCCCAAGTATGACTCGAGATTGACTCCAATTTCAAGTAGTAAATAATAAACATTGCAAAACACCTTTTTATGGATCGGTGACGCCAGTCAGTCGATAGTTTTACCTCTGTCCGTCTGTTCGTCCGTCGCGCCTAAAATTTTGTATACTTTCTGGAATCAAGCAATGAATATGAAGCTTTGTACAGCTTTTACAGACCTACCAAAAATAAGCATTTGACTTTTTTATTTCTTTTTGAAGAGAGAGAGAGAGAGAGAGAGAGAGTAGAGGTTTAGGGTGGGGTCGGGGATGACAGTCACAGTACGGTGGCATCATCTATGTATAATACACACATCTTCTAATGATGTTTTATGTTTATACATGTAGTGCAATTTTGCCTCTACTTCATATTTATCTATATATTCTGCCTTAACTTACGGGGTCGTCGGGTCCGGCGGATGTGCTGGGTAACTTCCAGTAACGGGGCATCCTTCTAACTTGAACAAGGGCCAACTGTGCTTGCAGCAAGTGTGGAATTGGGTTTGGATTTTTATTTTCGCTCTCGTCTATCTTATCTTCCTTTTCTGGGAGACGGCACGATATAATGCGCTCTGAAAGAGGTATTAAACTCAAACAAACAACTAATCAACTAGCCAGCCAACGAAATCAGATTCAGTTGAGAAAAACTTATTTGTCTAAAAAACACACACGGAGACATGAAATATATCATCACACTATCAATGCCGGTCTGAACGGACAAACAATGTACTCGTACTCCCTTGAAAATAAGGGCCATACCCTGTTTTGGCATTCCTTAAAGCTACCAAACCCAGGCCAAACCTGATTCATTAGTTGCTATAGTAATGGAGCTATGGCCCCACCGATATCTACAAGGACACATAAATGATAATGTAAAATGAATTCATGTATCTGAAACATAATTTATTTTTCTTTTCTAAAATGATTTAATTCTTTCTTTTATTTGATTTAATATGTTACAGTTTGTCGCTCAAGAAGATGATGAAAATCATGCTTAGGAAACCTAAGATGGATCACGAAGACGTCATCATTATGGTGATGGGTGGAGGGGTAATGGGGCGGGGTAGTTCATCAATTTCCAAATCTAAATATAAAATAGTTGACTATTACCAACTTTTGTGGCAAAATCTTCTACAGATTCCATGAACTCTTTTGTTCGAACATTTTCTCAGTTAAAAGCACCGAAACGCAAATTTGACCTTGCCGTACAAAAGGTGAAGGTCAAACCTAAGTCGCCAATTGGTAGTACTTGTGTACCCGATGCTACATTTCATCAGTCTAATGGTTCTGAAGAAGATTCTTAAAGGTTTTTACTATATTTTGGAGTGGCGGCCGTGTTGGTCATATGACCCAGACCATTTGAACAACTCTTCGCATCCGCAAGCCCTGGCGCAGTATACGAACTTTGCATACAATCAGCCAATAGATTTCAGACGCGAAGTTGTTTGAAATTGTGGACGGACTGACGACGACGACGGATGATGGAGCTTGTCTATTCTATAAGGTCCTCCGGAGCGTTTGGCTCAGGTGAGCTAAGATAGAAGTATGGTCATGCACATCATTCTTTTTCTCTGCATATTTTTCATGCAGTAATCTTGAAGGTTTTACTATAAAATTATGAAGCAGACATAAAATATTTGTATTTGAACTTTGACACTCACGTACGACATTGACCAGACATTCTTAAAGTGTATTTTCTCACAACGTCTTGGTAAGATAAAGATAGACGCATAACACATGTTTTCAGGACATATTCAGTTGAGTACAGTTATTTGTTGTTGTTTTGAATTTAACGGCCCTTTGAGACAGCATTTCAGGCTATATCGGGCCGTCTCCCAGAGAGAGAGGGAGAAAGAAAAGAGAAATGACAGACAAGAGAAAAGAATAACAAAAATGCCCGCACCTACTGCAAGCATAGTAAGCCCTTGCCGTACTTAAATCCAAATAAGTAGGACGCCCCGGTACTGGAAGTTATAACCAGCACCATCGCTCGACCACCATCCCCGTGCAATACAGTGGGTATATATTATGTAACGGACAGATAGACGGATGGGACAATACCACATAAATGACGACTCGTCTAACATATGACCAAACACGAATGATAAATATGTAAAAAGGCAAATGATCGGACAAGCTTGCGCACCAAAGTCAGTCAATTTCTATTTCGTATTCATAAACAAGACTTGAGTTGAGTTCAAGGGGGGTATCGGTTTCACTCAACACTCACTCACTTTATCGAGTCCACTCAGAGCTCCCTTACCTTTGTGAATACCAACGAGCCCTAAGTTGAGTCTACCTGTGACCGCTAGACGATTAACTCAATGAGTGGAGTATGAGTGGAGTGTGAGTGACGTTCTTGAATATAGCAGTTAGGGCTATATTCAAGAAAATCACTCACACTCCACTCATACTCAGTTTAACGGCATAGTATTATGTTATACCCGCCACACGTTAGTGGCGGGGTATTATGTTTTCACGTTGGCCGTCCGTGTGTCTGTCCGTCCGTCCATAGTAAGTACGTCCGTCCGTCCGCACTTCGTTTCCGTTCGATAACTTAAGTATTTATTAACATATTTCATTCAAACTTTGCATATGCGTTTGTATCAAGAATGTCTCGCTTGGGATTGTTAATGGGCAAATTTCGATAATTTCTGACAGAGGTATGGCTCTTGTCACTACCAAAATTGTTTTTGGCCTATAGTTCCTTTACTATTTGGAGCATCATGATGAAACTTCATAAAAATGATCGAAGTAACAAAAACTTTTTATTAGCATAGAAATTTTGTTCACAAGGGTTATCTGCCCCTGCCATGGGGCTGTATACATATATGAAATTAGAATTCGATGCAGTTTTCTGAACCTTACAGCAAATGTTCAGAGTGATGAGAGCCTCCTGTGATACTCAAAATTTACCCAATAAGAGTTATCTGCCCCTCCCTCGCATGTATGAAATAATGAAAAAATCTATATAAAAATCAGAGTTCAAAGCATTTTTTCTGAAACTTACAGCAAAAACTGATCAAAGTAATAAAGCCTCCTGTGTTGCTTGAAACTGACCCTATGGGGCTATCTGCCTCTGCCCCCAGGCTATATAGTCATGCATAAAATGATGATAAAATCAAAATAAATACTTAAGTTTAACAGATTTTTCTGAAACTTACAACTGATGATAGAAGTAATGAAAGCTTCTTGTGATGATCAAAATTTGATCCTAAGGGGGCTATCTGCCCCTGCCCCGTGGCCACATGCATGTATAAAATCACTGAATTTGTTCATGTATATGATCAGAGTGGTAATTGATTTATCGGAAGCTTGTAGTAAGTGATTATAGTAATGAAATGTCCTGCCATGACAAAACTTTGGTTCCATGTTCCATGGGTGCCCTGGGATAATACAGAGAAAATCTAAATCAGGAAAAATCGGTGAGTGAAATAGGTTTGCAGTGGCGGGGTATAACACAGTCATTTGCGATGCTTTTATTTCACACGTAAAAGTCAACCCAACAAAATTCTTCCGTCTGATAATTTGGGACAAAAATGTCACCAGACATACGCATAAGAAGTCCATCTTTCCTAATCCATAAATCATACCCTTGTTTAATTGTTAGCAAATTTTCTACAGAATTTGTAATAAGGGTACTATAGAGTTAAAATATGCTAAACTTTTGGCAAGGTGTATAGATGTATATTTTTTTTAAATTTGGTAGTTGGTTTTACCTCAAGTTTTGCCAAGCTTGCAGTGTTGTAATTGATATATTAAAGTCATATAGTGCATAGAAAAATGCAGAATCGGTAGGGCACCTGACTCGTAAGTCAGAGGTCCTGGGTTCGAAACCCAGTCTGGCCACATACATGTACTTTCGTTTCTCCATCCGCTGATTCAAGAAGTGCAGTTGTCAGTTACTGGCGAAAGTATGTGCACTTAGTACTGGTTAACCGCTTAGGAGGTCTAAGCCTGCCCAGGAATAGTGTGGTTAGGTTAACTGACCGTCCCGACATAACCATAGCTGTTTACCGTGGACGTTAAACAACAAATCAATCAAACAAATCAATCGTCTGCAAATTTTTAAAAAATGTTTCATCAAAGCTATAGCATATTTACCAGCAGGCAAACAGAGTAGATCCAGCAGAGATGGCCCATTTTGAGCCGACACTCACAAAAATGAGCCATCTCAACTGTTTGCCAAATATGAGGGTATGAAGACTTTTTGAGCCACATCATCTGGATCTACACTGTTTGCAATTTCGGGTATTTTCATTTCTGGCACTTTGAGTGTTGTCTGCATACAACTCCATTAAAATCAACTGATGGTAATGTGCATAACTCGTGGTGAATGTAGAAAAATATCAGTTTCTGGTGCCAGAAGGAATGTATGGAAATGAAATTGGTCATTTCTTGTAGAATGATGCATTTTTTTTCATCAAACTACACCATGTGGTTAAGATTTATGAGCAATTTCACTCACTGACTACAGCGGAAGGACAAACAGACTGATGGACTTACACAGCGATTAAAGTGCACACCTGTGGGTCGTGCAATACTGTTTAGACTTTCGTCACCGTTTTGCATGCCGGTGGCTAGACAATGTTAAAATACATAAGTATACAAAATTTGAACCATATATACCACGGGGTGCAAGAGTTATGAGCATTTTCACTACTTGACCGTAAATTTTCAACTTGTGCTCAGCAAAGCCTCGTCCATCAAAAAAGACGGTTATGCATGCTGACATGTAGAAGTATGCAAAATTTTATCAAAATATAGAATGCGGTTCAAGAGTTATAAGCGTTTTTGCTAACTGATAACGGACGGACGGACTCACACAGTGATTATAGTACAAACCTGCGGGTTGTGCAATTTATAAAATACCCATTGAGAATGTATACTGAATCTAAAAAAACAACGCACCACTTTTATCTGGAGGTGTTTGGGTGGTGCGATGGTGCTGGGTATAACTTCCAGTGCCTGGGCGTCCTGCTTATTTGGATGAAAGTAGGGCAAGGGCCAACTGTGCTTGCAGCAGGTGCGGGCGGGGGTTGTTTGGATTATTTTTCTCTCGTCTATCACTTCTCTTTTCTTTCTCCCTCGCTCTGGGAGACGGCCCGATATAGACGAAATACTGTCTCAAAGGGCCGTTAAACCCAAACCAACCAACCAACCAAATCCATTAGTAAATAAAATACCAATCGAGATAGAATGTATACTAACCTCAAAAGTAAGGCACCGCTTTTGTCTTAATATTATTGAAATATATTCTTTTGGTTTATGTTCTGTAAAAGCTTGGTAGATATACCTAATGTACATGAAAAGTAATCTTTAGTCATGAGAGAAATGTAACTTGAAAATTGGTTAAACAGGATTTCTGCCGATGCTGCATTCATGCCACGGCTATCAATATAAGCTTCATGTCCATTAATTAAACACAGCTTATGAAAACAGGTACCAGAAACATCTAAATGATTTAAGATGCCTGTTCAAGACATTTCATTGCAATGAAATGAGTGCAGCTGAGAAGTTAATTGAAAATATTCTGAAGGGTGAGGGAGCTACAGGCAGGAGAAAGAATTTTTTCAAGGACATATAGCTCATAAAAGAACAAGAGCAGTATTTATTCTACAAGCTAGTTCTGACGAAATGTCGTCAGAGAAGTCAAGCCACATTGTGACAGTCCATCTCTGGAACGACATTTATGTATCAGCAATGTAAAACATTGCACTGCTTGGGCTGTTCTTAGAGATTTTTCTTTCTTTCTTTCTTTCTCTCGGTACTGCTCTCGGTCAGTAACTGACCATGATGGCAGGCGCGGGGTGTGGCGCATAAGTTTCAAAAAAAAAAAAAAAAAAAAAAAAAAAAAAAAATAGTATTTTCCTATGACAAGGCCACACAGAGTTAAAACTATTTACAAGAAGTCCTCAGGGATAGGCATTACATGCTCTATCCCTGCCCAACCCGAGGTTTACACTATTTTGGACTTAAACTCCTCAACTGTCTCCGCAGAGACAGCTTCAGTTGTAAGCCCATTCCAAGCTGCAATTGACCTGGGGAAGAAGGAATGTTTCAAACCGTCAGAATAAGCAACTGGACGGTGATACTGAAAGGGGTGGGATCTTGTTCTCATCTTCCCTCTACCGGACTCAGACAGATACTTATCCTTATTAACTATTGCCTGGTTATTATGAATTTTGTAGAACAGAGATAGAGAAGCCTGTTGCCGCCGTTCCTGCAGATCTGGCCATTCAAGTTCCTCTAGCATGTCGCTTACATGGCTCTGGTTGCGCCAGCGTCTGCAGGTCCAGCGTGCAGCAGTCCTCTGTACTTTCTCTATTCTACCAATCTCAGTCTGATGATGGTGGGTCCAAACAGGTGCCGCGTACTCTAATTGGGGCCGGACCACAGCTTTGTATGCAGCAGCCTTAATGTCCTTAGGAGCAAAAGCCAGGTTTCGGCGAAGGAAACCAAGAGTCTTCGTGGCTTTGCTAGTGATGTTGTTAATATGTTGACCCCATTCGAGGTCATCAGTGGTCGTGACTCCCAAGTATTTGGCAGAAGGAACGTTCTCCAAAACTTGGTTGTGCGGAGGGGTGTGCGCATGCGTCGCATTGGACGCTTCCGTATCTCCGGACACCGATTGGGTTTATTTTGTGACTTTCTAGGAACCTCTTGACAAAGTCACTCGGCAGATATTTACAAGAATACCTTCTCAATGTATATATATGTATAATTGGCTATTCCCAGGTGTTTTCACTTAGAACATTCTCTGTTTTCTGGTGGGTAAGTTTTCCCTTCCCACAAGCCATTGTATTTTCGGCCATTGTTTTGTCTGTTTACTTCCGCTACAAATGTCATAGGTTTTCGTGACTGCATATAAATTGTATTTTTGCATAAAACTAGGCCTGAATTGGAGAGATGATGGTTCATCAAGCTTGAAGATAGCTCATTGAAGATAGTCCTAGCCTGTTGGCATAGACAACTATGAAACAAGGTCTGTTGTCACTGTTTTTCTTTTCAGCCTTCGCGGCTTTGAAGATTCGCGCCTGTTTTGTTGAGAAGGATTTCAACACAGGATCAGTTCACCTTTTTCCAGTGATGGCTAGCCCCAGTGGTAAGTCATTTTGTGATTTGCAGTTCTCAGGTGAAATGCCTCATATGATTAGATTCTCTCTCCTGAGGAAAATGTCTAAATTTAGGGATTTCCAGAAATCCTCGAGGAAACTGACTTATCTTTATGTTTTCTTCATCTTGATCTGTAATTCATGGGACACAGAATTAAATCCCGGTCCTACATCCCTTGGTTCCTCACATTTTCCCTGTGGTGTATGTGAGGCCAGTGTTGGCTGGGATGACCGGGCTATTGTCTGTGACACATGTAATGTGTGGTATCACATTGACTGTCAGGGTATGGATTCTAGTATGTATGCTATTTACAACCAAACTTTGGATAGGAGCTTGGCATGGGAATGCCTCAAATGTGGCATGCCAAACTTCTCTACCTCTTTATTTGATACGATGGGTCTGATTGATACGAGTAATCGTTTTGATTCCCTGTCTATCCCTGACAGTCCAATCCCCAGTGAGTTAGGAACACCAACAGCAACCTCTTCCCCAGTTGGTGTGCAGCATACAAAGCCCAAGACAGCCAAGAAGGCTGTCTTAAATCACCCTCTTCGGATCTTGATTATGAATTGCCAGTCGATTAAGAATAAGAAACCTGAACTTCAGACCATTGTCGATACAGCCAGACCAGATATTATCTTGGGATGTGAATCATGGCTCTCTCCTGACATTGCCAACTCTGAAATATTTCCTGAGGTCTATGATGCTGTCAGGAAGGACCGAGTTGGTGATGCCCACGGAGGAGTTTTTGTATGTTACAAAAAGGATTTGATATGTACAGAGGTGCCAGAGCTTGAGGCAGATTGTGAACTAGTTTGGGTAAAACTTCAGATTGTAGGCTGTAAAACTTTGTACCTCTCTTCTTTCTACCGACCTCCAGACATTACTGATCCAGCTTACCTGGATCAACTCAATGGTTCTTTAAAACGCATTATGGCGTACAAGAACTCACATATCCTCATAGATGGGGATTTTAACTGTGGGGATATTGATTGGAAGAAACTGTATGTACCACTTGGAATGCCCAAGAGACAGGTACAGTCCCACTTAGTTGAAATTGTCCAGGAGCACTGCCTCTCCCAGGTTGTAGATATCCCAACCAGACAAGAAAAGACCCTAGATATCCTTTTGACCAACAATCCTACCCCCGTGACACGTGTCAAAGGTGATGATCAAAGGTTTAACAAGAAACATCTTTAAAAAAGATAATTGTCGAAGATGAAATTCGTTTTTAAAGAACAACTTTTAAGTCATGTCAGGACGGATTCACCGCTTCCTGGGTATTATCAGTACTTATGTTAAGTAAATGTGTCTTGTTCAAGGACAAAACATGAATTCCCGAGTGAGGATTATCGTGATCAGCCTTGGTCGAGTTCGATTACAACTATTGTCTGGCGATAGTATGTCATTGAAGAAGCGGGTCAACTCGGCCTGCTTTCTGTAAGCCTGGGGTCTTCACGACTCCTGGGTCAACTCGGCCGCCATTCAACTCGTCCGGGTCAATTCGGCCTGCTGTCATTTGCATCCTCGCCCCAACCTACGAAGATGGGCTGCGCCAGGAAATCAACGGAAACACAATAAACGAATAGAGTTTCTTGGGTTGTTGATTTAATAAGAAGTCCTTCAAAATGGTGGACAAAACATGAATTAATATAAAGGACAACCCAATAATCCCTCAACGGATAACTGCAACTGCAGCTAGACTATGGTAACGGGACGTTCTGGGCCTACAATAATACAATGGCGCTGGGATAGCCGGACTAAGGTGCAGGGCAATTATATTTTAATTGTTTCCATAGTGCCGGAGTTTTAAGATTGGGGCCCTTTACCATGTGAGATTTTCTGTAGTATAGGGTCGAAATAAGAGCAAGGTTGTTACCATCAGCTAATCATCACAGGTCTCTGAAATGTAAAAATTCCGTTTCTGTAGGTGGGGGTTGTGGATACAAATGACTGGCGCATAGATATATAACCATGCGCCACCATGGCCAAAACTGATGTTTTCCTTACTCATTTTCATACAACTTCGATGTCCTAGTTTATTTGCCACAAGTAAGATTTAATGGCGTGACTGAACTGCAAAAATACCGATACCTCACCAGGACCTAGCTGTAACCGGGGGAACACTTATTAAAAGTCTATTTCTTAGCTTTTTTTCATGATTTTCCCTGACTTCGTTTGGCCCAATTGCTGAGGGAGTGAATTCGTGAGTTTTTGAGTGAGTGAGCGTGTGTGCAATTGAGCGAATGAGTATCAAGATAAGCCTGCATCGAAATAATTCCTTATCTAGAAAATTTTATCGCCAATGCAATGAATTGGTTTCAAAACTCAATGTCAGGTTAAAATCACTTTCACATGAAGGCCTACCGGAACCAGAATTTTATGATGACTTAGCATACAAATTCAAAAAGATAAGGGGTATGTCTGATTTTTTGTTCAGCTTCGAAAAAGTAGTTTTTTGTTCTCATTGCATTTTGTTCAGTGCTAGCACTAACCATCAAAATCAGGAAGTCATATGACTTCCAAGGTTTGTCATTTGGAAGTGATGCTGAAGGATAGACTTGGTTTCTTCCAGAAAGTCCATAATTATATTGCTTTCTCCTTCATTAATGGGTGAAATACCATTATTACAACAAATTTAACTCATTATTTAAGTCAATGTTCACTTTATAAATGGTAGGTTATGATAAAAATTGGAAGTCACTGACTTCCTGCCATTCAGTTTTAGAAGTCACAGACCCCCAGACTTCCACTAGTGGAAGCACTGTTTGTTTCTTTGTAATTTTAGTTAGAAATACATCAGTTGTTAAAGAAGACTGATTTCTGGCGCGGCAGATCGGAAGCGCGGTGCGGTTATGGCTTTCATACTAGGCCTTTAAATACACGATTGGAAAACTCGAATGCGCCTGATCTACGGCTGCTCAAATGGGTCATGAAATTTGCAAATACACTTTTCGTCATTCGTTATTATTGAATAAAACACGTCTATCCGCAAATAACGGCGATTAAATTAAAAAGGAAACAAAGCCAAAATAAAGTTTATATTCATAAAACGTCTTTTTAAAACGGTTTCTTTTCACAAATGGTAGATTGTGTTTATTATCCCCCATACAATAAAAACCCGGATGCAGGTCATGCATGCTCTGATATGTCTACGACAAATAAGTCATTAGTTTTCTGAAAGCAAATACTTGTTACAGTCGACACACAATACTGGGGACGTACATACATACGCAATCAAGTACACTTCTAAATGCAGACAACCTGAATACAATATACAGTGACTGACAAGAATTTTTGGGTAAACGAGAGGCACGTAGCGGTTACCTTACTAAATAGTGGACGTTTATCATTGTTTTATAGTACCACTCTGTCTTTAGATAAAAAAGGCAGGATTTTCGGGAATTTCCCTGTGCACCTGGGTGGCACGGAATATGCCTAATATGTTTTAAGCATTTGATCAGAACACAGGAATTTGTCTTTTTTGTTTGAATTTCATATGAAAATTTCATCAAAATGACGTACAAAACAGAAAATGATCTTCTAAACACTTCTTAAACACTGCGTACAGAGGAAAGGTCTTGATTTTATGAAACTCCCCCGCAAAGGGTGGGGTATGATACCCTGATCAAATCAGATTACCTGTACAGCACAGGCACTTGTTTCCCAAGAGGAGCTATAAGAGTAAGGGCGTTTTTGTGTTGCAAGAGAGGCAATAACAGTCGGGATGTGTTTATATGAAACACGTGCATGTGCTGTACATGTAAAGGTAAAAAAAAAAAAAATAATTGTTGACTAGAATTTCCGAACATGCCATTTCTTTTAGGAGCTACTAAAGGGTATCGTGTGTGTTATTCTACTGCACAATAATAGTATATGGCTCAAATAATGATTTCACCAAATAAGCACTTCATGTTAACCCCCCAGCCGCCCCCCACCCCAAATAGAGTATTTGTGTTGGAAAACCACGTTTATGGTTCGTTTCGGTAAAATACGTGCGTTCTGGCGCGTTCTTGTTGAGATGTATCGATTTCAGGTATTTTCTCAGTGTGATTTGACAGTGTGTATTAGATATCATTTGTCTTCATCTGTAGACGTATATTTTGCAGCTGAGAGGGCATTTCGAGGATTTTAACTCCCAACCACGGGTATTCTATCTCTGGTGCGGAGCACATTTTACCTCGGTGATTTATTTCGGTGATTGTATGGGCACATGGTCGCGCACTGACGTCGATGCGACGTCATCACGTCGCATCGGCGTCAGTGTGACGTCATTTCGGCGTTGTGTGGCCGCCGGGTTAATTTAGTATTGTACATGTAAATGTTCATATAGGAGATGACTATTATACAAGCATTGCGCTTACCGTCAGATCCTACATTCATATGATTTGTATTTGTATAAATGTATGTAGTTTAACTGAATAAACTACTGTTTAAACCAAATGTTCATATATTTACTAAACTCAGCTATATATGTTATATATCACTGTGTATTTATGTTATATGTATGTTGCTATATATGCTACTCTTCATTCTGGAGGAAATAAAGAATATCTATACCTATTTATCTGCTACACAAATTTTCAGCCATTCATAGAATTCCAGTACGGTTATGCGGATGCGGGTTCGGGTTACCCTTCTTATCTATTCTCCATTCTCGTTCCGGTATTTCTGCTGACCGAATCCTAAGTACTCATTTCCTTTGTTAATTGCGCAGCTAAATGTAGTCCCACGTTTTAATTAGTAATTGTTATCTACACGAGACAGTTCACAGACAGATTTTAAGTTTTCTTTTTCGTATAATCGAATTTATATCCATCAGTAACCAGTAAATCAGTAAGCCGTCTTGCGGCTTGACTAAAAATTTGAAGTGGCACCAATATCATAAATTTGACGCCAACGCTGGGGTGACGAAAATGGTTTCTCATGTAATTTCGTACAGAACTAATCACTGAAACAGTTCGTCCACCTTAGGCTAAACATATTGAGAGAATGGAAGCCTGGCTGTCCAAGGTGGCAGCTGTTACTGAAAGGAGAAGTTTTGTTACATATCCAGCAGGAATTTGTATCATCAGCTGGTGTAGACCACTTCTACATGTTGTAGGTAAAAGTTTTTATTTTGACAATCGCTCTGTCAGGTGAGCTCTCCTCAGTGCTCAGCGACAGGTCTTGATGATAACTGATGAAGTTCTGAACCGAGATAAGGGGAGAGGGAAGCAATAACAGGAAAACAAATTAATAAAACGATATATTTGGTTTAAAAATGATGCCCAAAATAGTTTTGAGGTATATGAGAACACTTCTATTTTTCTACTATTTTTAGAAAGGGGAACAAGTTTCCTGTTTGCTTCCCAAAAGGACATCCCTTCCAATAAGGGGTCTTCTCTTATTGGTGAGCACTTTGTTTCCTTTAACAATTAACTGACCCCATTTGAGAAGGGAGACAATGATGAAACTAGCTGATCTAGAGTTAACTCCCTTCGAAGTGTATCCATTTACTTTAAATCGGGGCCTGGGTTTCTACATATTTGCAAGCCAACTGTTCTAAATCCACTTTGTTCCTTACGAACATTGTTGCAAGACGGGTACTAAGTCCACTTTGTTCCTTATGTTTGTAAGGAACAAAGTGGTTTAGTACCCTTGGCTTGCAAAGATGGAATGTAAGGAACGAAGTGGACTAAGTACCACTGGCTTTCGAGGATGGGGTTTCCAAATGGCGTAATATCAATTTGCTTACTACTGTCCTGTGCAGTAGACTGATCCGCTATTGTACAAATTGGTAGTCGACAGAAAATTTTTTTGTTAAGGTGGTGATTTATGGTAAATGTAAAAATCTGCATAAAACCATAAAAAAGTAACGTATCTCCCTGAAAGTTAGCAGACTTCTTATTTTCGTTGTTCTTTACAGTTTAGAATACAAAATAGACGTACATGCTGGTTAAAAAAGTGTTTTTGTAAGGAAAGATCAAAGGGTAATTTTCTGCGAATAAATCTGAAAAAATAATATTGTTATTGAAAATTTATGTAGTGCTGAAGGTGCATTGTTGCATAATGAAGAGCGTCCTAGCAATTATTTATTCCAACTCTTTCTCAAATTGTAATGTAGACCAGATGAAAACGGTAGCTTTTTCTCAATGTTCAACCATGTACAAAGTAAATGTACACTGGACGCATTTATTAAATCTAGGGTAGGCAAGCATACCTATGTTAACACCTACAGTATAAATAATACATTACTGACATGGTCAGTGGTGTGTAGATGAAATTGTTCAACCTTGTTAAAATAGTATCACCTGTCTCACCTGTGTGTTTTGACAAAAAAAATTGGACACACACTGCATCTTTTTTTCATCTGCTCAGCCTGATAATGTGTGAAAGAGTTTGAAAAAATAATTGCTAGGACGCTCTCCATTTTGCAACAAGGTACTCTAAGCACCAAGTATATTTTCAATAACGATATTATTTTTTCAGATTTATTCGCAGAAAATTACCCTTTGATCTTCTCTTATAAAAACACTTTTTAACATTAACAGATGCTGCATTTTGGGATTCTAAATTATGAGAAACAACATAAAGAAGGCATCTGCTAAGTTTTGGAAAGATCAGTGTTATTTTGAGTGTTTTATGCAGATTTTTGTCTTTGTCCCAAATCAGTGATTATCACCACCTTAACACAAGCAATAACGGTAAAATGGCTGTCGACTGACTCGATACTGCTGTTGATTGTCTCGGTTCGAGCGACGGCAATTTTAGCATGTATTGTAGAGGCTCGGTCGACAGCACGGGTAGGCAAATCGGTATACCCCCGCGGTTTCTTGCACTCTTCCCTGCACACCTTCAGCAGACGAGTTCAGGGCCGCGATAAAATGCTTTGTATTACTGGGAGAAACATCACCAAGGTCAACATGTCGGCACTTCAACCTCCTCGGTACTGGTGCTACCTTCCAGTTTCCTTCCCGACATGCGCTGTTGGTCAGAAATTCCGGAAGTCTTCCTGTTCTGTCAAGAGCTTGTTTAATTTTGATCCTCTGATTCAGCATCTGTGAAGAGAAATACATAAAACATCATATTAAGATAGTCGTGAAACTGTTTGAACCCAGTGCACGAGAAAACTGTGTAGACCAGGCCCCAAGGTTATAAAACATTTACCATGCTCAACTCAGCTGAGCATGAAATTTTACCTGCTAATAAATAGCAAATTGCTGATAAGTGCAGTTGTTTTCTTGCTCAGTTTAGCTGAGTATTAAATTTTCTCTGCTTATGAATATGAAAATTCCAACATTAGTTGGCATTTTCATATTTATCAGTAGAGAAAATTTCATGTTCAGCTGAATTGAGCACAAAAAAGTTTTATAACCTCGGGGCCAGATGTGACTTTCAATACGTTGATCAACATGCATAAATAAAGAAAATTGCTTCTCTTTTCTGATGTGGTGGCACAATTTGATCTTTAAAGTCTGTCAACGTAATTGAGAATTGGCAGGGTCACTTTACGAAGAAGAGAAAATCTATGACATGTCCACTTTTAAACAGACAGTAGAGCAAGTTAAAGGGTCTTATCATAAGATTTTGAAGTTTGTACCGTTTTCAATATATACATTTTAAGACTCTTATGAATATGTACTGAAAACGGTACAAACTTCACGCTTCTAAAATTTCGATATTTCTTGACTTTTCCCTGATTTTGTTACAGAAATCTCAAACTCCTCCCACTTTCAAAATTCATTGATTTCTGTCAATTTCCTTGACCTACAGGAACCCTGAAACATGCTCAGACTCAGATTTCCCTATCAGGGCTTACCGAATCAACATCCTCTTGAAATTTCTGACACAGCAGTGCGACGAACTTGACAGCCTCAGGAGTCAGAACTGATCTGTGGTATTTCTCTAAACCAGGCGGAGGTAGTGACAGCGTTACGTCTGACAACCCCAGCTGCAATAATGAAACAAAACAATATGAGCCGCGGCACGAGAAAACCAACAAAGTGGTAGTGCGCCCAGCGCAGACTCAGATCAACCTGGGCATCCGCCCAGTCTGGTCAGAGTTTTCGCTGTACGCTTTAAGCGTAGTTAAGGACCAAAGCTAGCATCGTGCGGACAGAGAAGACTCTGATCAGACTGGTCGGATGCCCAGGCTGATCTGAGTCTTCGATGGCGCACATGCCACATTGTTGGTTTTGTAGTGTCGCGGCTCATATGTATAGGAGTTGGCACAAAAATGGTTTGCACAAAAGGTCTTTATCGAATATGCGGCATTTTTGTCCCCCCGCCGGAAAAAAAAAATAAACCATACACAAATTAGAGCTTCTTCGGCGGGGGATATAAATTCAATGATTTTTTTTTCTCTCTCTCTCATTTTCTGTCAGATGCCGTCAGAAATGAAAATTGTTATTTGCACACAGCGTAGATCCACATATGATTAAATTATTCTCCTGGGTCATCTAGATCTACACTGTTTGCCCTCTGGTCTTTGCACTCCCAATATGATATAGTTGGGGCGAAACTTTTTATTTGAGCCCCGCTCAGCCGCGACATGAGAAAATCAGCAAAGTGGTTGTGCGCCCAGGGCAGACTCACATCAGCCTGGACGTCCGCCCAGTCCGAACAAACTCTTCGCTAAGCACTTAAATGGTAGCTAAGGGTCTAAGCTATCTCCACGCGAACAGCGAAGACTTTGATCAGACTGGGCAAATGCCCAGGCTAATCTGAGTCTGCGCTGGGCGCACAACCACTTTGTTGGTTTTCTCGTGGTACGTCTCATTTATGAAAATTTCTAGATGTAAATTATGTCGTCTGCTTTAAGGGGTACGTTTGCGTTGGACTTAGCAATTCTTCTTACATTTCTGGTAATAAACAGTATCAATGCTATTTATGAAACTGAGATAAAGTTGCCAACTTGCCCCGTTATGTGCCAACTTATCTCAATGTCTCGGCTTAGTATATGACGGGGAAAGTTGGCACATGAACATGATAAAAAAAACTCACAGAGAGACTTTTATAGTGGAAAATACAGAAAAAATTAAAGTCGATTTCAAAAGCGGTGGTAGTGTGGTGGATAACGCGCTGGACTACCAATCCAGCGGTCGCGGGTTCGATCTCCCGCTTCTCCGGTGTTTCGGATGAGCCTTGAGGCTTTAAACGGACTTCTCTTATGACCTATAATTGTATCAATTGGTGAGACGTTAAACCCGAGCTCAGCCACTCACCAAGTAGATGTTTGCGACAGTGACGATTCAAGATACTCTTAGCGAAACTGTTATTCCTGGAATGGTGAATTGAAGTACGTGTACATGTGTTGATATGGACAGCAAGCACAGGAAACAGTGAGGAACTAAACAAAACACCATTTATAAATTATTGCATTGAAGGGTTTGAGTAAATTGTTTTTACGGGATTCCAACCCTCACTTTCAGCTTCTGCAATATTTCAAAACATCACAGGAAACAAGATTGAGCCGCGACACGAGCAAACAAACAAAGTGGTTCTGCGCCCAGCACAGACTCAGATCAGCCTTGGCATCCACCCAGCCTGATCAGACTCTTCGCTAAGCGCTTAAAGGGTAGCTAAGAGTCTAAGCTACCTCCATGCAGACAGTGAAGACTGTTCAGACCGGGTGGATGCCCAGGCAGGCTGATCTGAGTCTGCTTTGGGCGCACAACCACTTTGTTTGTTTTCTTGTGTCGCGGCTCAAATAATATACGCACAAAAACTAAGATTAAGCAAACATGAGGTCTCGACAAAGGCAACGTAAAGTGCTACACCTGGAGATCCCTGGAGAGTGAAACAAACAACACGACTGAAACTACTGGGGCAAACGAAAACTACCAGTTGAACCCCGATGTGCCAAGCAGCAGACAGAAAACTTCCGGCCTCAACTAACTAAAATAAAAAGCTTTCTGTCGAGGCTTAGCCCAGCACTGGGCCGTATAATATATAGAAACACGTTTCAACTTTCGACTTTGTTTCTGAAACAATTCAGGTTTGGAGCTGGACTAGTCGGGGCCATCACTGAGTCTGACGACCGACCAACCGGTGTGCAATTAAATTTACCTTTTTGAGCCCATCCATCAACTGTGTTACTTCTGTGTGTACTTCGAATGTCTCTGTCGTTTCATTACCAGCTTTATCACCTCTTGCAGATCCAAGCGCCTTCCCTTCACTTGGTTACATCGTCACTCTCATGCTGTAAAAATAGTAGTATGGCTTTAAGGTGAAGAGGTACACAATCAGGGGAAGTTACTCTGTCATTTTCATCTTGCCTCCCTTCTCAATGGGAATCAGCTCTGAAAGGAAAGAATTTGCTCCCATAGGAGCAAATTCTTTCCTTTAAGAGCAGATCCCGTTTTTAGAAGGAATTCATCGTCCAGGGAACCAAACAGGAAGTCACAATAGTTGTTACACTTTGTAATATAGCGTTCATGTAAGACATCAAGGAAAAAGCAGAATAGTCTGGGTAAATTGAACAGAAGATTGCAGAAGATTTCTGTCATAGTCTGGGTAACTGAATGGAAGATTGCGGAAGAGTTAGTGGTGTGTATGTTAAAACCTTTTTATTAGTTTTTATACGCCCGTTTTGAAAAAAATGGACGTATTATGGCATGGCTCTGTCCGTCCGTCTGTCCGTCAACATTCTTGTGCGCACCATATCTCAGTAACCGTTTGAGATATCTTCATGAAATTTTGTAGGCATATGACTTGTACAATTGCAACTTATTTTCTTCATAAAATGATATTTGAAAAAAATACGCACTTTATCCTTCAAAACATTTGTACTTTCAGTTTCCAAACATAGATAAGCTGTAAAATCATGTAGCTTCTATCCAAATGTATAATCTTGCAAATTATCAGTGTGTACATAAAGCAAATCTTTAAAGTTATGAGCTATTTCATAGGTGTGAAAAACTTTCATTCCGAACCTTTTTACGAGACAGCCTGCACGGCTTAGACTAGAGTCTGCGCAAATGCGCATTCTAGAAAGAAAAAGTGTGGTACGCACTGGAATTAGTAAGATGTTGCGTGTTTTTTTACTTTCCATGCACTTACTGTGCAGACTGTACATATGCACAGTTCGCAAATGCTCAACTGAAGACTTTTTTTTCGCGTGGCGCAACTCTTAATATTCCAGCCACATTCAATGATAACAGATTTATTCCTCATGCTCAGCTGACACACAACGCTGAAACAACGGCGTGTCATTAATATAGGGATCAAACATTGTTTTTCATGCATTAACGTTTGCCAGGTCCCGAGGGAGATGTTGGAAACCGAGGCCGAATAATGTACAAATGTTGGCATTATTTATTTTCCCTGTCGAATTGCTTCCTTCGCCTAAAGATCGATGATAATGAAACGTGGACCTAGAATACTTACGTAGTTGTGACTGTGGACAGACTTCCAATATCACTATTTTTTTCCGATACCTAATGGAAAGCCCAAAGAGACGGATCAGATCTTCACATTGATACATACTATCCAGCTGGCACACAACGTCATAATGACGTCACATTGACGTCGACGCAAACAGATTACATCGTATCGACGTCATTCTGACGTCATGTGCCCGCTTGGAAATACTTCACTGCCCAGCAGTTACAAGACGTCGAAATGACGTATTATTGACAGTGATGCGGCATGGTGGCGTCGCATCGACCCAATTTCGATATCATTACGACGTCTTGTGCCTGCTGGGCGTCTTGTAATGCTGTTCTAACAGTTTGGATCGTTTTAATTTACCCTACTTATTGGGACACCTTGAAATTACTGTAATTATTCTAAAATACTAGCCAACAGTGTGTCAAAAACACTGGTAGGATATGACGCATTGCACATATTGATCTGATTCTAAAGTGATTTCTGGGATACATATATCCCAAAATTTAGGATTACTGCGGCAATTGTTTGTTAATCTTGCAACTCTTGGGTTACATCACTGATAATTAAGGGTCGGTCATATTAGCACGTGCATTTTATGCTCTTCTCTTGTGATGAACGTTATGAACCTTGTCCGGGCAAAATATGTTTGATGCTATACGCAAACAGTGGGTACCAAGATAAGTCTATGCAACTGCGTAGCCTGTCAGAGTAACTGCAGTGCACCGTTAGATTCCCAGACACGCCTATCCTGTTCTGATTGTGCTAGTGCACAGACTAGTCTCGACATAGGGGTTTTGCAGATACCTTAAGGCTGCTTTTATCTCGACACGACTCAAATGGCATGCGCAAGGGAAAATGTGTGTTTAGCCCATAATAATTGCAGCGAAATATGTACCTATACGTTACCAGGAGGTACCAAGATATGTCTGCCCTATTTGTAGTCTACCCTGTTCTAACTGCGCATGCATCTAGTTAAGACACGCGTGTTTTGCGTATGGCATAGAACTGGTTTTATCACGACACGAGGTATGCGCGAGGAAAAATGTGTTTAACCCCATCTTGGTAAAAGCAAATGCAGTCCGATTAGTGTCAATTCTTTTCGCACACTTTACGGCGCTCCTGTGTTGATGCTCAAGATTGTTTATACGTGTTGTTAACGCATAACTGTTACCACAGACTGGGCTGATTCTTCTCGTCCCCTGTGGCAATTTTCCGAGAGTGCGTCTCTTGGGTTACATCAATGATAATCAAATAATCAAGGGTCGGTCATATTTGCACGTGCATTTTATGCTCATCTCTTGCGTTTAACGTTATGAGACTTGTTCGGGCAAAATATGATTGACGTTGTACGCAAACAGTGGGTACCAAGATAAGTCTATGCAACTGCGTAGTCTGTCAGAGTAAGTGCAGTGCACCGTTAGATTCCCAGAAGGCATACTTATTGCACCTACCCTGTTCTGATTGTGCTACTGCACAGACTAGTCTGGACATAGGTGTTTTGCATATACTATAAGGCAGATTTTATCACAACACGACTCAAATGGCATGCGCAAGGGAAAATGTGTGTTCAGCCCATAATAAATGCATCAAATATGTACATATACGTAACCAGGAGGTACCAAGATATGTCTACTCTGTTTGTAGTCTACCCTGTTCTAACTGCGCATGCATCTAGTTAAGACACGCGTGATTTGCGTATGGCATAGTACTGGTTTTATCACGACACGAGGTATGCGCGAGGAAAAATGTGTTAAACTCCATCTTGGTAAAAGCGAATGCAGTCCGATTAGTGTCAATTCTTTTCGCACACTTTACGGCGCTCCAGTGTTGTTTATACCTGTTGTGAACGCTAAAACTGTTACCACAGACTGGGCTGATTCTTCTCGTCTCATGTGGCAATTTTCCGAGGGGGCGGCTCTTGAGTTACATCATTGATAATCAAAATAATCAAGGATCGGTTATATTGCACATGCATTTTATTCTCATCTCTTGTGTTGAACGTTATGAACCTTGTCCGGGCAAAATATGTTTGATGCTATACGCAAACAGTGGGTACCAAGATAAGTCTATGCAAATGCGTAGTCTGTCAGAGTAAATGCAGTGCACTGTTTGATTCCGAGAAGGCATACTTATTGCTCCTACACTGTTCGGATTGTGCTAGTGCATAAATTAGTCTGGACATAGGTGTTTTGCATATACCATAATGCTGGTTTTATCACGACACGACTCAAATGGCCTGCGCAATGAAAAATGTGTGTTCGCCCCATAATGTTTGCAGCGAAATATGTATGTATATGTAACCAGGAGGTACCAAGATATGTCTACCCTGTTTGTAGTCTACCCTGTTCTGATTGCGCATGCATCTAGTTTAGACACGTGTGTTTTGCGTATGGCATAGTATTGGTTTTATCACGATACGAGGAATACGCAAAGAAAAATGTGTTAACTCCATTTTGGTAAAAGCGAATGCAGTCCGATTAGTTTTAAATTCTGTTCGCACACTTTACGGCACTCCAGTGTATGATGCTCAAGATTGTTTATACATGTTGTGAACGCATAACTGTTACCACAGACTGGGCTGATTCTTCTCGTCGCATGTGGCAATTTTCCGAGGGGGGTGGCTCTTGGGTTACATCATTGATAATCAAAATAATCAAGGATCGGTCATATTTGCACGTTCATTTTATGCTCATCTCTTGTGTTGAACGTTATGAGCCTTATTCTGGCAAAATATGTTTGACGTTGTACGCAAACAGTAGGTACCAAGATAAGTCTATGCAACTGCGTATTCTGTCAGAGCAAGTGCAGTGAACTGTTTGATTCCCAGAAGGCATACTTATTGCGCCTATCCTGTTCTGATTATGCTAATGCACAGACTAGTCTGAACATAGGTGTTTTGCATATACCATAAGGCTGATTTTATCACGACACGACTCAACTGTCCTGCGCATGGAAATATGTGTGTTTGCCCCATAATGTTTGCAGCGAAATATGTATGTATACGTAACCAGGAAGTACCAAGATATGTCTACCCTATTTGTAGTCTACCCTGTTTTGATTGCGCTTGCATCTAGTTTTAGACACGCGTGTTTCGCAAATCACATAGGACTGGTTTTATCACGACACGAGGTATGCGCGAAGAAAAATGTGTTTAACTCCATCTTGGGAAAAGCGAATGCAGTCCGATTAGTGTCAACACTTTACGGCGCTCCAGTGTATGATGCTGAAGATTGTTTATACATGTTGTGAACGCATAACTGTTACCACAGACTGGGCTGATTCTTCTCGTCGCATGTGGTTATTTTCCGAGGGTGCGGCTCTTGGGTTACATCATTGATAATCAAAATAACCAAGGATCGGCCATATGTGCACGTGCATTATATGTTCATCTCTTGTGTTTACGTTATGAACCTTGTCCGGGCAAAATATGTTTGATGCTATACGCAAACAGTGGGTACCAAGATAAGTCTATGCAAATGCCTAGTCTGTCAGAGTAAATGCAGTGCACTGTTTGATTCCCAGAAGGCAAACCTATTGCGCCTACCCTGTTCTGATTGTGTTAGTGCACAGACTAGATTGGACATAGATGTTTTGCATATACCATAAGGCTGGTTTTATCACGGCACGACTCAAATGGCCTGCGCAAGGAAAAATGTGTGTTCAGCCCATAATGTTTGCAGCGAAATATGTATGTATATGTAACCAGGGGGTACCAAAATATTTCTACCCTGTTTGTAGTCTACCCTGTTCGTATTGCGCATGCATCTAGTTTAGACACGTGTGTTTTGCGTATGGCATAGTACTGGTTTTATCAGGACACGAGGTATGCGCTAAGAAAATATGTTTAACTCCATCTTGGTAAAAGCGAATGCAGTCCGATTAGTTTTAAATTCTTTTCGCACAGTTTACAGCGCACAAGTGTATGATGTTCAAGACTGTTTATACATGTTGTGAATGCATAACTGTTACCACAGACTGGGCTGATTCTTCTCGTCGCGTGTGGCAATTTTCCGAGGGGGCGACTCTTGGGTTACATCATTGATAATCAAAATAATCAAGGATCGGTCATATTTGCACGTGCATTTTATGCTCATCTCTTGCGTTTAACGTTATGAGCCTTGTCCGGGCAAAATATGTTTGACGTTGTACGCAAACAGTGGGTACCAAGATAAGTCTATCTAACTGCGTAGTCTGTCAGAGTAAGTGCAGTGCACTGTTTGATTCCCAGAAGGCATACTTATTGCGCCTACCCTGATCTGATTGAGCTAATGCACATACTAGTCTGGACATAGGTGTTTTGCATATACGATAAGGCTGCTGTATTAAATGTAATACTGAGCTCCATTTTAAAATAGCGTTATCTCCCATCGTCCATACAGTCAATGTTTGTAAATAGTCGGAACTTTTCGCACCGAAATGTTGCATTTCTCGCGCGAAAAGTGATTTGTTCCAGCTATTCTCTATAGCTAGTCTTTCATGCTTTGTTTACCATCTTCATTCACTACCAGATGATACTCCTTCTGAGAAGACATAACTAGCCATCGTTTACATCGAGTGAGAATGAATTTGAAGTGAAAAAAGGGAGCGGGGACTCATTATCATTTCAGTCACTTTCTGATAGAGTCACATGTCTCTGTCGCCGATTGCGCCTTGTTTTCTCGTAAATTGTTCTGAAATAGGAATCATTCCACCGTGGTTTCCTCGATTGGCTGTGAACACCTTCAAAATATTCTGCACGCAAATAGTTCCCTGGTTCACTGGTCTCCAAGAATGCCACTTTGAATGGATATTCTGGTTGTAACGGCAAAGGAAAGGAGTCTTGTATAGGCTTCTTGAAAATGTAAAATAATTAGTTCAGAGTCCCATCAAAAGAGGTAACTGGAAGAATCGAATCACTCTTCATGTGTGTGCCCTTACCCAGGGGGCACATGACGTCGCAGTGACGGCGCACTGACGTCGATGGTAGTTTGTCATGTCGCACAGACTTGAAGAAAAGAGAGCACCAGCTGTTATGAATGTTGTGAAAAAGTTTCATTGTTTGATGAAAACAAACTATAAAGTATGGACTATATTTGAAAAATTGGTCGTGGTCTCGAGCCAGAAAAAAAATAAATAAGTAAATCAATAAATAAATAAATATAGAAAATCTTGCGTTTTCCAATATGCCAAATTAGGATATTGCAAAGTGTCGTGTACAGTAATGTTTGCTCCCCCTTTATTACTTTCCACGTTATGCCCCTTTGATTATTTTTTACCCTACTAGTCTTGTGCGCGCCATAACTAGATGACCGTTGGGGTTATCTTGCTGAAACTTCATAGCAATGTGTATGAGGGTCCGATGATGTGTCGCGTATAACAATGGTTACTCTCCCTTTCTTTTTTTGGAGTTGCATCCCTTTGATTAGATTTTTAGTCTATTTTTGTGTATACCTATCTTGTGCATTCAATAACTAAATAACCATTTTGGATATCTTGTTGAAACTTTATAGCAATGTGCATGATCACAAAATAGTGTCTCACATATATAAACGGTTGTCCCTCCTTACTTAATTTTCGAGCAACTTCCCTTTGATTAGTTTTTAGGCTAGCCCCATTCCCCCATTCACTCCATAAGTCTTTATAGTCAGGACGCTGAAATTCAAAAAGGGCCTATTTTTCGAGTTTAATGCCCCGACAATTCGAAAAGATGAATTTGGTATATTATGAAAGTTTATCATCCCAACTTTAACTTAGGGTATGATGTGGTCCTAAAAAGTGGATCCAGGATGTAAAAGAAGGGGAGATAACTGGGTACCAAAGAAATGCTAAAAATGATCGACTGCCTTTCTTCTTATTTTTATGTCATTTAAATCGGAGTTTCAAGCAAACAACATATGTTTGGGAAAAAGCATATTATACTGCTAACGACTGATACTTATTAGCTTTCTATCCATTTTGGCTTAAGCCCGTAACATTCTGTTATAGACGTTACATATGAGAATATTCCCAAAATGTAAAAAATTGAAGGCAGAATCGTTTTGTTTTCTTTTGCTAGTGTATCCTCCTTTAAAATCATCTTTAAACATAAGAAGAATTACAGCCTGCTTGATTCCTTGTCATTCGCCTATGTTACTTCTTGAATTAACGTAGAATTAACGTAGATAACATTTACCATTACATCACAGCTAATCAGCAACCTTCATCAACTCCCAGGAAACTCTCAAAAATACGGTATTCAGACATTTTTTAAGAAATATTGTTGACAGAAGTTTGTCGCTATTTTCACAACGCAGTTTAAGGCCTTCGCAAGCTGCGTTTTATACGTGAAACAGAAAAGAGAGTTGTTATGTGTTATAAGACTTGACAAATACTGAACAAACAGTCTTTTTTGCTATTTCTTTCTTCTTGTAGCAACGTTCAACACTTTTGCTGACATGATTATACAACGGTTCAATTTTCTTGCTGCGCTTCTCTTGACACTAGCATACGTGACTTTTAGTCAAAGCAATAAAAAAGAAACAAATAGATAAATTGAGAGATAGAGAAGATATTCTCCAAGGGAAATTAAAAAAAAGATGCTCTGAACATTGTTATTTATAGTAGTGTCAGTCAAGTGACAATCAAACATTATCGTTCTTTTTAATATAAATAAATATAAAATAAGAGAATGACTAGTAATTTACACTACAATACCTTCTGTTACACTGAATATTGAAAACAAAATCGGTTCATAGAGCATAGAAATTGAAAGACTACAGAAAGGTGCGGAAACTAAAATACACACTGGAATTTAATGACATGAGGCACAGAAAAGTATCTGCCAAATCGAAAATAAGCATCAGCTTACAAAGTACGCATTCTTTTATGATATTTGCATTGAAGGTATTTTTCGTTACCAATATAAACGACAATGCTCAAGGGAAAGTTTCAGTTAAAATCAAGAAACAGCCCAATTATATCAATTAATTACAATATTTCATTGAATTGACTTTTTTGATCAATTTTTAAAGTCCCTAAAGACGGTGATACATCATGAGCTTGGTAGTACAACATCGGAAACATGTAAACTTCTTATTATTTTGAGTGCATTTTGAGTGCAGATAATACCATGTAGGAATAATGTGGCAAATATTGTGAATTACCCGACCCGTTACCATAAACACTGACAAAACTCCTAATTAGACTGATGAAGGGACATCTTATAAGTTACGGTATTTTCCTTCTTTCCTTTACTCGTCACTACAAGAATACTTTTAATAGTTTGCCTTATAACTGATGAGAGCGCTACAAACCGGTAACGTGGATGACATTTCAGCAAGTAAACCTTGGTACTTAATTGAAACACTGACAGTTTCTTTGAATGGATGCGTAATTAACGGTCGAATAGGCAATTCAAGTTCAATTTTGAGACTTTGTTTTAGATTTAAGTTGAGATGGAATAAAGTATCATAATATTGTAGCTATAAAAGCTTTCGTGCTTCATTCTTGCCATTGTATGCTCAATAAGGATAAAAGTATACAGTTTAAATACACATGATAAGTTAATTGTAAAGACTGAAAGCTTGAGGCATGCAGACATTAATGCCTTGAAAGCAGCTTATTCACAAATAAATATTATCGTTTGATACTGAATGAAACAATGTTCAAATTACAATTATGTAACGCAGTATAACGTCTATTCAGATACATGCCAAACAGATGAAAGATAAATACCTCTAACAATCTCGTTTTCTTATTTATTTATTTTCATAGTGGCATGTGCACCCACTACTTTTAAATATAATCAATGGCTGTAGCATCTATGGCTATCTATTCTTCATATATCGAAGCTTTCCGGCATATGTTAGATTTCTAAGAAAATAAGTTTGAATAAGTATTCATCTGGTATAGCCAGTGCAGCACACACTGATTCCAAATGTTTCAAGCAGTTAAGTCTACGATAGACAAGATTTTACATTGAGTAATTATACTAGATGTTTAGTAAGAATCTTTCATTTTACTTGTTTATTCGGATACTGAATTCTATGTTGATGCTTTTATTTCTTCTGTTATATACGTGATATACATTATGATGACTGTTGACTGAGCCGTTTGAAACTTCATTTTTCGTTGCGTATTCAAATGTCTGAAAACATCCATGTTTATGGCACAACGCATACGTGTTGTTACTGCATCAGAAGGAAGTGTGAGGTTGTGCGAATAAAGCTAGTTAAAGCCCCTGGTAGATTATGTACAACTGTCTCTACAAGTATGAAAACTTCTACATGCGAATCCCATTGGTTGATTTTCTTGCCTTGTGGTTGCCTCTTTATATAGATGTCCTATGTGCTTTCTATTTTATTTTAAATTGGTAAAATTAGATGTATTACATGTTTGATTGTATTTTGTATTGTTATTTTTTTTTTTTTTGGTGCTTACTTATGTACAGTTCCTCTGTGTTGGAATGGAGTGTCTGTTACTAAAGATGTACCGTTCCGTTTTGTCGTATGCATGTTTCCCATCTTGTTTTGCTGTCTTGGGTGGGCTGTGTTTTGTAATTGTGGTCTTCCTTGGTAATTTTATTTACATTTTCTATGTACATTTTCTACATCTCATATACGTAAACTTTGCTCTACATGCATATCTGATGAATACACTGTAACGAAGTAGCAGGAAACAAATCAATATAGTCAACATGTAAACGAGTTTTATTACCTGGAGAGACGTACGAACTTGCAAAATTACGCTGTTCTCAATGGTTTTAACCACCTACTGGAGGAAACAGTGATCCCACAACTCTGCTAGTTTTTATCATACGCATATGATAAAATATATGCATATTACTGAACAGCTTCTTTTGATATCTAAGAAGTTTACGTTGTAATTACTCTTCAAAGCATGACGTTTGGTTATTGTTTGAACATAAATTTGAATGCTTTTCATTTTCCCGCCTGTCAGTAAGTGCAAATATTCGCTAGTTCATTGTCTTTTTCAATTTTGATGCTTCCATCATGACATTTGTGCCAATCCAACTTGACATATTTACAGATGCTGTCAAAATACTTCATTTACGCACTTAATACCAATTACATGTGTAAAATTTCATTTTGTTAAAATACTGAATTAGCTTTTAAGACAACGGAAAAATGCAGAGTTAAAAGCACTATGCATATTTTCAAAAACATATTTGAACGACGAAATGATTTAAAGTTGAAATATTATTTCCCTTTACATGTATTTATTATTTTCGTTTCGTGGATAACATATATAATTTGTATGATTTGTTATGAAAAGCTTTTCGAAACTTTTTTTTTTACAAATTATAACAACTATACTCTAATTCAGTAAAACAATTTTGATCCTATTTTTGTATTCTACATCTTTATATACCTTCTGAATCGTCTTCATTCATTATTCTTTTTATCAAAATTATATTAAGTAACGTATGTAACAATCGAGCAGTAACAGACACACGCCAGTGATAATGTGAATGCGTAAGTTGCTAGAAGTCGTTGCAGACCCAGAAGTGGATGGGATGGTTTTCTTGTTAAACTGCACAGCACGGGGAAAATTCAAATTGAAATTCAAATTGATATGAACGTCTGAGGAAAACGGGATCCATGGTGGTGGTTAGACTCCAAAGTGAAATGTTTTATGAAGTACAGAGTGCAGTGTCATTATCATTGGATATTTGCGAGTCATCTGCCCTATAATTCTATGCGCAGTTTGATGAGAATCTGGTAGACAGCGATTTATTATGAAATTTAGTACCTTCAAACACCAACAATTGGTAGGATGAATTATCCTTGTGTAAACATGTGTATACACCGTTTTCTTAATATTTTAAGCATGCATTTTGTAAATTATTAAAGAAACTGATACTTTGCACACAGATACGTCATTTCATGAATTAATCAGAAAACCTTAGTGCACTTCTAAATGGACAGAATTATAGCGTTTTCATTTTGAGCAAATTTAGGTTTTAAAGGGGGAGGGGTAAAAAGGGGTAATCAGTAAAAGCACGGGATCCTATTTCAGTGACCACATCATACCCTATCATAAAGCCCAAATGTTGTGCTTATCAAATTTGGTAAAAATTTCCTTTCGAATCGCCGGTGCATTAAAGTTGCATTTTTTCGGCTTCAGCGTCCTGGCTATTAACCCTTAGAAATATTTTACTGAAACTTTGTAGGACTGTGTATAATAATAGGGCAAGTTATCATAAGCATGGATCACAATTCTGGCTTACTTACTCCCTGAATTATCTGCCCTTGCTTCAATTTCCGTTTTACTCAGTAACTCCTTAACTGTTGGAAATATTTTAATAAAACTCTATGGTGATGTGTATATTGTCGAGGGAATATATTATGACCAAGAATGGTACTCCAGTTAACGTTGTTTATGAATTATCTCCCTTGTTTGACTTTGGCATTTCCCAACTTCTGAGCTGCTTCGCCCTGGAAGCTGATTTTTGGTATACTAATAGTATTTGATGTGTTAGATGTTTTAATAACATTGCAGTCATTAATTACAGAGTTGTTTCCCCCTGTTTGTCTGCCTGTTAATCCTTCTGTAAACGATCTTATTCATTCTGTAACTCCTTCATGACACTGAAACGGGCGTATTATGCGCCGCTTGCGAGCTCTTGTTTACTCCCTGTATCCACCATTGCCCTGTCCCAACATTCACCACAAACGGAGTTGAGGCCGCGCGTAAGGGATACATATTCCGGCTGATTAGTCAGTCTATCATTTCGTCATAGGATTCTGATCAATAACTTTTGCAGCATTGTTTTGCCTTCGAAAACAGCAATCGAAACACCGTTCGGTCAATTCCGTGCTCCGGTTGCGAAAACAGGAGGCCCAGAGCACAATGTACCTTTTAAAGCTTTTGAAGGTTATCCACAGCAGCAGATAGCTTTCATTCAAATTCTTTTAACTTGTACTTTCATGTTTACATGTAGTTGAATGAAA
Source organism: Ctena decussata (assembly GCA_963989385.1). Lineage (NCBI taxonomy): Eukaryota > Metazoa > Mollusca > Bivalvia > Lucinida > Lucinidae > Ctena > Ctena decussata. Next base: position 22,839,101 of record OZ022506.1, read on the forward strand.
TGAAAAACGCCTGCCCTTCTTTAACTTAACCGATGTAAGTAGAACAGATTCACAGCATCTTCGCCCGACCCGACCACCCCTCCCGAAGTTGAATAAACAGAAACATAATATGTACATTATAACTCACCGTTACTTTAGCCAGAAGAGAAACGCCATTTTTAGTATGAGATTTAAACGCAGAAACAGGTCAACAGACCAAGTATAAGATAATACATTAGACAATGATAACCTTTCAATGATAATGCATTTAAGAATATGTTCCGGGCTGAAATCTGATTGAGCATATATTAACCCACTAATGTGTGGTGGATTCTTCTACTGCACGTTTGGACTGGTCCATTTCTAGTTTAAAGGGTGTGTGATTTGATTTAAATTAAATTCTTTTCCTAAAAGAGTTCTGATTTTTATGGAAACAGTGTAGACTCTGATCAGACGCCGCGATCTGGGTCTATACTTTTTGCCAGTGTCCCTTTTTATCGGATGCTAGGCATTGATGGCTTAAACAACACTAATCTAACACGAAACCAGAAAGACAAGTTCATCATGAAGAAAACGGGCATTTATTCTTCTATAAGACGGGACTTTACCCGTTACACTTTTATTCGGTACACCCAATTAGTCGTGCAAACTTTTTAAAGGGCTGAGCTCAATACCATGAATATCTTTCTCCTGGCAGCAGAGGATTCACATATACCTCCATTTTCGAATTCCGCAAAGATAAGGGCTGTGGTGCGGAAGGTTTTAAAATTTGACTGAAATTTTGATATCTGTATTAGAATAATCTTTATGATGCATTATCAAGCTCATTTAATTATCATCAGTTTCTAAATATTTGCATAAGTGATAAGCATATGCTGATAAGATTCCGAAATGCGGTTCTGTCCGGAACAAGACAAACGGCTAAAATGTTGCGATTTTCGGAAACAGGGGTACCATTATCTTTCGAATTTTTAATGACATACTGGTAAGATTTTTGTTTAAATGTAACCTGATTTATTTTACCAACACTATTTTATTAAAGATTTATAGGTTATTGAATTTATATTGTGAAATATTCGGCACGAGTTCATAAATGGCGAAGGACGCACAAGCTTGCGAGTGCGTCTCCGCCATATGAACGAGTGCCGAATATTTCACAGTTATTGAATTTGTATTGTGAAATATTCGGCACGAGTTCATATGGCGAAGGACGCGTCTCCGCCATATGAACGAGTGTCGAATATTTCACAATATAAATTCAATAACCTTTTTTATTATATACCTTTATCATTAAACAGCTAGTTTCAGCAGTTCTTCCAAATTAAGAAATCAAAATAAATATCGGCATACCAAAACACAATTTCTTGAAATTTGAAATATCATTATGCAGTTTGGTGTCTTCATACGTGCTAAAAGCCACGCCTGACGGCGCGAAAATGAATATGACGTTATAGAATCGAACGTGACGTCAGTAAACACTTGACGTTAACAAGAAGTAGGCGCCATTTTCGAGTCCTACTCTCTGCATCTCTTAGGAAATTCTCCATTAATATTCGCATACTATGCCTTAAAAGATTGACAGATCAAAGGTAAATCATATTTAATTGTCTTTTATGCAATTTGTACAGCGAAACCGACAGCAGTGTCATCATTTTACTCGGATTTTGATTGCAGTCGACAACAAAATGGCTGCCACACTTTTATCCTCTCAACACAAAAGTAGTTCTGATGAACGTGATTCATTAACTCCGTGCAATATGCACTTGACTCCGTGCAATATGCAAAAAACGGTAGATTCCACTTTAGCGGTCCCCGGAACTTTTCACATCTTCAACTGCGCATCGTCTACTGCGCATAAGCCCAGTGGCAACTGAATTGTGTAGCAGGGGTGTGGGGGCGGCAGCCCCCATCAAGAAATGTTAAAAAAAGAAAAAAGAATACATCAATTATGCCAGCAAAACTTACTACCAATTCCTGGGGACCGCCAAAGTTGAAGTGTTCCTGCAAAAAATATTGCACGGTTACTCCAATGCAAAGTGAATGGGGATCTTTTCAGGTATATACTATATTTCCTTATTATATACCTAAAAAGATCCCCATTCACTTTACAGTAGAGTAACCGTGCAATATTTTCTGCATATTGCACGGAGTCAAGTGCATATTGCACGGAGTTAAGGAGTCACGTTCCCAAGAACTACTTTAAATTTGTTTTGAAAGAAGAAAAGTTTAGCGGCCATTTTGTCGTGGACTGCAATTCAAAAACGAGTAGAATGATGACCTTTTCGGTTTATAGATTACACAAAAGACAATTAAATATATTTTACCTTAGATCCGTCACTCTATTAATTAATATTCTGCAATAATAACGGAGATTTTCGTCAGAGCTACTGAGACCGCTAGACGATTAACTCAATGAGTAGAGTATGAGTGGAGTGTGAGTGACGTTCTTGAATATAGCCATAAGACTCGAAAATGGCACCCAGTTTCTTGTAAACGTCAACATTTGTTTACTGACGTCACGTCCGATAACGTAACGTCATTTCTACCTTCGCGCCATCAGGCGTGGCTTTTAGTGTGTATGAAGACACGAAATGGCATAATGTAATTTCATATTTAAAACAAGTTGCGGTAGCTATACCGATATTATATTTTGATTTCGTACGTAGAGAGCACTGATGAAACTTGCAGATTTATATCAAAGTTATATAATAAAAAGGTTATTGAATTTATATTGTGAAATATTCGGCACTAGTTCATATGGCGGAGACGCACAAGCGAGTGTGTCCTTCGCCTTATGAACTCGTGCCGAATATTTCACAATATAAATTCAATAACCTATAAATATTTCCGATAGTACTTTTTTGAGGAAAAAATGATACATAAATAAGTGGTCGGTTAGACGTTGGTTCTAGTAGGCCTATATTTCATATGCAGTTGTCATTAAAACCTTATGGCGCGAAAACTCCCCTAAACGATGCAGTTGTCTGTGCATATCGTCGAGGTTAGAGAAGCCGTCGTAAGTATAGCAACAACTGCAATTTACATGCTGATACCGTACTATGAGCAACGACACGCAAAGAAGGTGCATAATAACGCACTCTAGCCAAGCCTTTTGATGCTCGTAGACTACTGGGCATCTAAATTGCCTTTACAAGGTTCAAACATATGTACCTTTATAATCGTTCATCTGTTTGAGGCTTCGAGGGTCAAGATAATAACAGAGTATCATCATGGGCACTTGGCATTTTGTTTCTGTCCTTAACTAAGTGTAAAATATGTGGAAACCATGAAATACCAACTAAAATGCAATTTTAGAAACGTTTCCTACGTATAGGGTTTGCTGAGTTATACTCATGTAGAATCCCTATTTTGGAATCTTTTATTTATCGTTCATTTTGAGGCAATACAATGGAGTAAGTGCCTTAGAGCATTGCAGCAAATATGCAGTTGTTGTTATACGTTGTCAAGAGTTAGCTTTGCCAAAAACTGTATATAAACTGTATTACCTGCGAGATTCTACCAAAGAAGACACAAAATACCTCGAGAATCTACCAGAGAGTCACTTTGGCCAAAAGGCTCAACAACAATTTAAATTATGGCATCGTCATCTCAGGTAATTTGACATGTTTACTGCCCAACTGGATTGGAGGGAGATTTTATTCAAAATAAAGTTAAAAATGATTTTAAAGGGGAAAAGCATAGATCTTAGACCCGAGTCTGATACGAAGTTATACGAAATAAGGATGACTTTCAATCGGGTGTTAAATTTTCATAAAATATGACCTAAAATAATTTTTGGAGTTATATTTAACTAGCCCTACAGGTCACCTCTAGTCTGCCTGGAAGGTCCCTAAGTTGTTAATGTTAGATGTCAGTGTTAAGTACTCGTTAACTCGTTTCAAAAGATGTCACATACAGTTCAATATAATGTAAATTGATAAATATATAAGTCATCATATAGGAGTACTAACTTGTAGACAGCTTTCATACCATAATGGGTGGTGATATTTCATAAAGTCAACAATAACCATTTCTTGATATGTCAACATGGACAAACTCAGTGCCAGGAGTGTGCAACTATTAATACATTCCCCTAAGCCTCCTGGGGAACATTGTTATTCATGAGAATGGAAAGAACAACATTTTGCCATTAGTTTTTCGGCTTTAGCCGTATAACCTTACTATTGACCCACATTTTAAGTATTTCATTGGCCAATATAAATACACCCGTGGTTTTTGATGTAAGTAGCTTACTTTCGCTTTCTTTTCCTACTTTTAGTTTCATTTGACTGTTGGCTTATAAACCATGTCGTGATTAATCTAGATATTTCGTTACAAATCTCTTTTTGCCAAAGAACAGTTCGCCTGTTATGTCCCTCATGTAGAATATATGAAACCAACAAAATGACTTTACACAGAAATAAAAGACGAAATTAAAGGTAGGTTCCTGGGCTAGCGATGTCTATTATGTCTACAAAATAATTTCGTCTTTTTCTGAGCAGTATTGAATTCTCTTATTTTTCTGAATTTGTTGCTACTGAGAACCTCGTCAGATGTTGAAGAAAATAGTCGTGTTCCCTTTTGGTTTATTTTCTTTTGTTGGAATTCCAGTTCTAAAAATAACTATGTTTATTATGTCTATAAGTGCACAATTTCTGATGCCATTCTCCAAAGGTCAATTTTCCCTTGACGTGAGCTCTCCTAGAGGTCCTGGGTCCTGGGATGGGTTAAAACTATCCCAAAATGCAATGCAGCATGACATCAGCTGCGTTATCTATTTTTGACGCGAACTAAAAATAGCGCTAACTGGTGTGCGAAGCAGAGTTAGGAAATCCCTTGCAAAACAACTTTTCTAATATTTTTTTGATTTACACTTTTTAGTGAAACTTATTAATTCCCTTTTATAAGTGCTTTCCAACAACTTGGATGAAAGTTCATCAAAATTATGATGCATTCCAAAGTACAGGAACCTACCTTTAAGTAATTGTTGCTGGCTTAGTTGTTGATGTGTTGGAACTGCGACACTTTCAATGTTATATGTGGGTTGGTCAGCCAACCAATCCTCAATGTTATGTGCAAAACAGACAGACCCCACTCAAAAATCCAACAGCATTTCCGAAATCGAAACAACTAATATGCATGTCAACATGCGCATCCGTACAATCTGATCAGCACATTTGACATCTTACATTTACCTGACTCATACGTATTACAATACACACTTCTATTTAATCTAAGCCGATTATCTTTTTTTGAGATATTTCTTGTTTGGCATGCTGACAGTCACAAGAAGGTAAAACAAATATCTTATTAATCCTATTAAACACCCTGGGGGTGTTGCATTTTATGTAATGAGGGCGTTATTTAGGGCCTATAAAGTAGTAAATCAGCCGTGGCCAAAATACTTCAAATAAGCATTAGGGAGTTAATGGGTATACTTGTAGGGGAAGCAACTCTTCTTTTTTCAACTTCCCTCTCAGTAGTAGTCAACACTTAAAGGAAAGAATTTGCTTCTCTGGGAGCAAATTCTTTCCTTTAAGAGTTGACCCCATTTCAAAGAACTACCTTATCCAGACAAGCAAACAGAAATTAATGCAAGTTTTAATAACATCATTTTTGGAAAAGAGGCAGGAACATAGTGTTTCCCCTAGCCTGAGGCCAGAAAAAGGGCATTTTGTGAGCAGGACACACTCCCTAAAGGGCACTTTTCCAAAGCTATCATTTTCATGGACAATTTAACTAAGGGTATGAACTTTTCTTACAAGATAAACACCTTGTTTTGCAGGGAGATATAAATATTTGCATAATAAAAAGCCTCTTTTACACACAGAAAGCTGCCACAAAGGGAGGGCAGAAGGGTAAGGCCAAAAGGCAGAAGGATAAGGCCAAAAGGTAAGAGGGTGCAGCATCCTTCTAAACCTCTGTAAGGAAATCACAGCATTTATTAGAGCAGGGGCATTTATAAGGATTAATAGGGTAATCCCTTTAAAGGGAAAACCTTTACAATAATCACAATCCATTTTGAATTAAGCAAACAAGCCAGCAAAATTGTACATGTGTGTCCGTCTTTGAAACGTCCCTTCCGCAGAAATTTACAATGTGCACTTTCATTCATTCTTACATACTTGTAAGCATAGCATAGGGCTCCAAAAATGTTTAAGGCCTTATTTCATAAAATTCTAACACCTTACCACTAGTCAAACTTATTTAAATATAACAAAGTTTTGTATAGAATTAGGTCAAATTCTGTTATTTTTGTCTAGTTAATAAAGTCTTTAATTTTATTTGAAGCTATTAAAGCTACTGGGTACACCATATCAGAATAGATATTTTGGCATAGTAGACCAAATGGGAGTTGAATTTGTGGCACAGTTTACCAGGGAGTAGACATTTTGAGAGTACATGTTTTGGGAGTACATGGTACGCCCCTTTTTCATTATATCATCAGATTTCAAACATTTATCTCTCCAAATGTAATTATTTAGATGCCCCTTAAGCAGCCTTGTTGAAAATAATGTATTTTGATTTGGCTAACTTCTGTTATCTTGAAATGGGTAATTCATGAACCTTGTTTTCTGAATATCTACTCACAGGACGTTGAAGTTGCATCCATGGACCCAATAAAAAGCTTCTGAGGCTAAATATACATTACTATATAATAATTGGTTGTTAAGGGTCTTTGAATATTATGTTTTTATTGATAGAGCGTCAGTTTTCTGTGATCTATTGAACTTGGCTGAATTTGTCTGAATCGATTCTGACTCTGGTCTGAACACTAAATTGGTGTCTGAATCCAGCTGAACACAGCATTCCAGTTCTGAATCTGTCTGAGCTTTTGCTGAAACATGGCTGAACGGGGGTCACTGGCTGAACAGTTCAGACAGATATTCAGAATGATTCAGAAAACGAAACGGGCTGAACATTTCTGAACTGTTCAGAAATGCTGCAATACAGAATAGCTATGAATTCTGGCATATCTATTTTAAATGTTTGCATGGTTATAATAAATTAAGTCTAACCATCTGGATTTTTCCAGAACTATTCATAAAGTGGCATAAATTGCTTACAATAATTCAAAATCTGATTTTTTTGAATTTTAAATTTTTTTCAAATGGGGAAAAAATATTGACAACATTGTTAAGGTTGGACTAGTACTATGTGTGGAATATTTACCAATGTGAAGTTACTTTCCACTTATCTCCTCTGGACATAAGCATGAAACAATTACTGAGCCCTTCTACTAAAACCAGAAAACTTAAGTTAATAGCCCTTTAAACATATATGCCAAGGTCAAACAGAATGGCTGAATTCAGATACTGTCCTCGACAAGTAAAAGTGTGTATTAAACAATGAAGACTGGTAAGTTGGAGGATGTTTCTTTTTATAACCCAAGTAATTGTGAAACAGACTTTAACCAGAAAATTACCTAAAAGATTTAAGGGTTAGCTATTGTGAGAAAAGTAAAGTAATTTTTATGTCTCACATTGCACAATGTAGGCGGCACTATAAAAGCATTCAGAGTTCTGAATCTTATCTGAATCCCTCTGAACCTTTCAGATATTCTTCTGAATCTTAGCTGAACTAGTCTGAACTGTTCAGATATTAATTCAGAAAAATTCAGAAGATTTCAGTTATGCTTCAGCAGGAAATGACATCATCAATTGCATTCTGCTTGCTTTCTTTTCAAGATCGTTTCTGCAGAATGACAGAGAGATAATGTTGTTTGGCTTTAAAACAGTTCTTGTAAGTAGTGTAATATTTGAAGATGACTTAACAACATGCAGTATAAAGGAATAGCTCATTTAAAATGGGAAAATCACCAAAAGATTGATTTATTTCCTTGCTGTTGATTTATTTCCTCTCTCTTGTTAATATACTTACCCTGCCCATTTCAGCATATTATATTCTCTGATTTGAAAAGCATGGCTAATCTTTTAATGGGCTGGGTAATTTTAATCAGAGTTTCAAGACTGCTGGGATCTGAGCTGACTTGTTTTCAGTGACCTAGCGCGTAACCATTATATTGAAGGTCGTTTTGCAAGAACGCCAATGCTGAATTCATATTTCTGAGTCATGTCTGAACATTTCTGCATCATAACTGAATAACTCTGAATCCTGGCTGAAAATTTCTGATTTGTGTCTGAACATTTTAAAATCTTGACTGAATTGTCTGAACATAGCTACACATTTCTGAATCATAGCTGAATATTTCTGAACATTTCTGAGTCATATACTCAAAAGCAAAAATAACGCATATTTTTCTTTTTGGTATTTTTATGTCAAAGTGAAAACCTGATGAAATTGGCAAAACAGGGAAGACATTATCAATGCATAGAGTACACTTCGTTGCAAACTTATTGAAATTTTATTTTTTATTCATGTGTAACGAAAGCGTAAACAATCAAGGGGTCAATTTCAAAATTCACAAATACTGATCAGTTCAATCAGTGTCCTGAACTGAGTTGTGCCTGGCTCCCAAACTGATGCCCTCTTTATCTAGGACGCTACAATGTCTCACAAACAACATCAAGATTGTTTCAGTATTGGTTACTTGTTACAAACAAAGTTCTGCCCCTTTCTGCAAAACCAGTAAAGTAGGCAAGTTTTGCGATAGCAAAAGAAAATTTTGTGGATTTTTCAGCCAACCGAATTGGAATCCATTTCTTATTCGGGTTAAATAAAAGGGTAAGTGGTCACAATCAAATGGAGTATGTAACAAAGGGAAGTAACTCTGTACGTTCTCCCAATAATGCAACCACAGATTGAACTTTTGGGGGCTGGATCCTTGAAATCACTTGGCAAAATTGAATGAAAATCATACAGCATCTTTATCATAAAGGGCAGTCTACGGTAAGCGATTCGGAAGACAAGATTTTTTCCAGGAAACATTTTTATCGGCTTTTAAATTTCGTAAGTCAAACCGGAAGTGAGCAAAATACGTGCTGATTTCAAACCAAATTTGTTTTAAACGGGTTCTTTCCCCGTAGCCCTTCTCATTTTGAATCCCAAATCACCAGATTTTTTAAAATAAATTTGATGATTCAGACGGTTTTCAAAAACTTCGAAAAACTTTGGAAAAATGCAGATTTTTTCAGGTGCAATTTAATTTTTTTTTAAAGTTTTATACCGTTTTCCAGTCGGTTACATCATGCTGAACTCACGTGAAGCAAAATCGTATTGATAATTTAGTTTTTGCCACTGTGAGCCAGAATTTTGTGATGTTTGCCTTTTTGACAAAAATCTTCACATCTCTTTCGAAGAATTGCACTGTGACAAGAAAATGCTGCAGAACTTATGGCCACGTTAAGGCAAATCCCAGTATTAAGTTAAAAGAAAAATATCATAACATTTAATGAGGCAAAACAAGACTCTAAAAATATGCGTTTCTATTCCTGTTGAGTATATCTGAACATCTCTGAATCATATCTGAACATTGCTGAATCTTGTCTGAAAACTCCTGAACTTGTAGTTTGAAAAATAGCTGACAATGTCTGAATTATGGCTGAAACAGTCCCAATTTCAGCAAAGATTCAGAAAAGAGCTTAATGTAGCAGTTCAGAAGTATTCAGCCATATTCATTTTAAGTTCAGACCCCTGTTCAGCCAAAATTCAGCCATAATTTTAATTTCTAATGAGGGATATATGACCATCCCGACATGACCATAGCTGTTTACCGTGGACGTTAAGCATCAAATCAATCAATCAATCATGAGGGATATTATACAGAGTACACAAAAAATAGCTTTACGGTTACATGTAATGTATTTTTAAGGTCATCGAGACAAATGTAACAGTGAATAAAAAACGTTTCACAATCTCACCTTTCATGATGAAATCTATGTATCTGAACCTGCATTATTTTACTTTAGGCAAACAAAAAACAAAGGACAGAGGATTCAACGGTACAGCCAGACGATTCCTGGAACATCGAAAATCCTTTTGAAAAAGGGTCCATTCATGATGAAGTTGAGCTCAAGTTTGACAATGGCCAGTCCCTGTTTGTGTCAAGGGCATTCCTGATGTACTCATCCCCAGTTTTTGACCGGATGTTTAAAGCTGACTTTTTAGAAAACAACACTAACACTGTAGTGCTGCCTGGGAAAGATTTTGAAATATTTCGTAACATGCTGCTACACATGCATCCTGGAAGAAGGAAGCCCATACCAACCAGACCAAGTAAGGTCAACCTTAAAATGAGCGGCGACACGAGAAAACCAACAAAGTGGTCGTGCGCCCAGTGCAGTCTCAGATCAGCCTGGACATCCGACAAGTTTGATTAGACTCTTTGCTAAGCGCTTTAAGGGTAGTTCAGGGTCTAAGCTACCTCCATGCGGACAGCGAAGACTCTGATCAGACTGGGCGGATGCCCAGGCTGATCTGAGTCTGCGCTGGGCGCACAACCACTTTGTTGGTTTTCTCACGTCGCGGCTCAAATATTTTTTGTTTCTTATTATACAATCTTTTCACATTTTTTTTATAGCTGACAATATAAGGTTGCTTTCAAAAATTGTAGTCCAAAGTTGTCCAATCGATTACCAAAATGGGAACTTACACAGATTTAGATCGAGAATTTTTTCTTTTTATTTGCCCGTTTGGACAAAAAACGAATGTATGTCATGGCGCTGTCCGTCTGTCCATCTGTCAACATTCTTGTGGGTGCTATAACTCAGCAACCATTCGGGATATTTTCATGAAATTTTGTAGGAATGTGCTTTTGGTTGGGACAACATGTCGTGTACAATAATGGTTGTTCCCAGTTTCTTAGTTTCCAATTGATGTTCCTATGATTATTCCCCCCCCACTAGTCTTGTGCAACTAGATACTAGTAGCTGCTTAGGATATCCTGATGAAACTTCAAGGCAATATGTTTGAAGATCTGACAATGTGTCGCATATAACAATGGTTGCTCATCCTTTGTTTTGGAGTTACATCCCTTTGATTATATTTTTAGGCTATTTTTGTGTGTACTAATCTACATGTAAACCATTTGGAATAGCTTGATGAAACTATATATATAGCAAAGTACATGATCACAAGATGGTTTGTCGCATAGAGAATAGTTGCTCCCCCTTTTTTTGTAGAAACTTCCCCTTGATTATTTTTTTAAGGCTATTCCCATTCCATAACTCCTTTACCATTTGAAATATTTTAATGAAACTTGGTTTAAACAGTATTTTATTCAATTATGTAAACATAGCATAGGCTATATATATATATACATAAACACATAGATACAATATAGGATCAGAAAACAAGCATAGTGCTTATAGAGATCTTATCCTTATGACAAATATTACATACAAAAACTGAGTGCAGAAATTACTTTGAATAAAACTGTTCCTGTATAATTTCTTATAATGTGTATGAGAAGAATTTGTGGTAAACAAAATACCTTAAATGAAGAAGGGAGACATAGAAAGAAAATCCAGTAAACATTAACAATACTGTGAGTAAGGTATATATATATCTGAGAGAGAGAGAGAGAGAGAGAGAGAGAGAGAGAGAGAGAGAGAATTTGAAATAGCTGGAAAAAATAGATATAGAAAACAGAACCAATCGCCATGCCCGGACCTTGATCTTTAAGTAAAACATACAGCGCTTTGACACAAACAAATCGTTTCCATTTTAGAATTAGTTTTCCTCCCGATCGGAAAGTCTCGTAAAACAAAATCACATGCGAAAATTCCACTTTCACTTCGCGGTCGTGGAACAGACTTGTGCACCTGATCCTGAACGACGACAGCAAGTGTTTCATAAACACTATGCGGGAACACGGGTGAAACGTCCCGTTAAGATGATGAACTTTTGGACAGAGTCAAAAACGGTTTCGTTTTCCCCATTAGACAAATTTGAATTGCCACTTATCAAGGCGTTTACGGGAAGATGGGGAAAATCGGACAAGACCTGGTGACGTAATTGGGTGTAATTTATACAATCAAATAAATAATGTTTAACTGTCTCAGTTTGGCCACATGAACACCTGGGGCTGTCAATAAGGTTTTTCTTAAATAAATGAAAATTAAGAGAGCTACACTCGAGTCGTAATCTCGTGTGATATATTTGGGCTGCCCTATTTCCATAATAAAAAGAAACAGGTGGTTTTCTTTCTTGGCCCTTTAGGTTTTTCTTGAAGTCAGACAGAGATGTACTATTTCTCACCAGTAGTGGCAGGTTATTCCAAAGTCTTATTACAGATGGAAGAAATGAGTTATAGTACAGATTTGAATTTGCATGAACTATCGAAGTATTAGACGAATTACGAAGTAAGTACTCTGAGTTTTCTCGAACTTGAGGAGGCACCAGACGACTAAGATATAAAGGGGAAAGATTGTTTGACATTTTGTAAAAGGTTATCAGTTTTTGTTCATTTCTTCGATCTTCTAATGTATCAAATCCTGTTTCGTGATATAGTTTTGCAATACTGCATAATTTCGTTGCACCCGTTATGATTCTTAATGCTTCAATTTGAATTTTTTCAACAGCTTGCTTGTCATCATTATTACAGTTGTCCCATACGATGCCACTGTACTCAAGGACAGGTCGTATGTAAGATATATATACGGTTCACAAAAAGTAGGGGATATTAAGATATTAAAAATTGTATAAATTAGAAAACATATCAAATCCATCTGAAACGGCAAGTGTCAGTCAGAAAAATATTCGATTAAACATTTTGCATTACAATTTTGATCATATATCCCGTCATGTGATCTGCGTGTAATTCGTTTTAGACAGGGGGTCGACACCCAATTTTCACACGAATCTGCTACAAAAACAGATCCTTTTCAGATTACAAAATTTACACAAAAACACTCGTTTTGATTCATTTAACAAGCTGAAAATTGCTTTTACGCGCTGTTTCATAAAAATAAAGAGTGCAAGCCATAAACGTGTTAATTTTTCGGTGACTCGATGTACCTGTACGATTTTTGTCGTCTGGTTTTCTTCCCAAAATGACCGTTTTGAAGAAGAAAAAAAATCTTTTAGCATACAAAACTTAAAAGTGCATTGAAAAGTTAGCCTAGTTGAAAAATTTGAATAAATTTTTGTTCGAATTTACCAGATTTTTGTCCTGACTCCCTGTCTGAAACTAACTGTATGCAGATCACGTGACAGGAAATATCGTCCAAACTTTCATGCAAAGTGTCTTAACGGATGTTTATCTTATCGATACTATGCGTTTCATATGGATATCGCATTTGTTGTATATGCTACAATTTTTCAAACCTGAATATCCCCTACTTTTTGTGAACCGTATACATTCTTTCTAAAGATTTCCTGTCGAGCCGAAATTTAAATGAACTCAATATGTTAATGCGTTGCCAACCTTTTCCTGTAATCGTGACGATGTGGGTATGCCAGCCACAGTCGCTGGAGAAGACAAGACCTAAATGACGATGAGTATTAACTTCAGCTATTTGCGTGTTGTTCATAATAAGTTCTGGATGAAATGGTTTGTTTCTTTTCCTTGAGATTATCATCGATTCCGTTTTTGTTGGATTGAAATCTACTAACCATGAGTTGGCCCACGTATGGACTTTGGAAAGATTTTCATTTAGTATATTAGCTGAAACTATCGGGTTTTCGACAATGATATATAGGCATGTGTCATCGGCAAAGAGTTTAACATTACAATCAATCTCATTAACAATGTCATTTATGTATACTAAAAATAGTAATGGACCTAGAATTGACCCCTGAGGGACCCCGGCTGGTACAGTCTTATAAGCTGATGCTTTGCTATTTAGTACTACCCTTTGTTGTCTACTTGTTAGATAGTCGTAAAACCAGTTTAAAATTTCTCCCGAAAGACCAATCCCCTGCAATTTATGTATAAGCCCTCTATGCCATACGCGATCAAAAGCTTTGCTTATGTCAAAAAAGATGACTCGTACTTCTTTTCCGGAATCCACAGCCTCACAAAAGGAATTATACAGATGTAAAAGTTGGTAAGTTGTTGAGTCACCTTTTATAATACCAGACTGATGGGGTGTGAATACATTATTTGAAATACAATAGTTATAAACCTGTTTATGGACGGCACGTTCCATTGTTTTACCAAGAACACTAAGCAAGGATATCGGTCTATAGTTATTTGGTAAGTTGCGCGCATCTTTTTTATGGATAGGTGTCAAGTTCCCGTTTTTCCAGGCTTGAGGAAATTTGCCAAGGATAATGAGCCGAGAGAAGAATATACTTAAAGGAATACATAATTCATGGGCAGCTTCCTTTAATAATCGTGGATTGATTAGATCTGACCCTGATGCTTTTGTGGTATCAAGGGATTTCAAAATGTCAAGAACGTCTTGAGGGCTAATAGTGATTGAGTCTAGTAACTGGTAAGGAGGCAGTACTAAATCGGGCAGAGTTACTGCAGAATCGTCCAACTGAGCTTGAGAAATAAAATAATCATTTAAGATTTCAGCCTTATCTTCATCGTCTTCGAATGTGGTGTTGTTATAGTACAGACTTGGGATCGTGTCCTCCTTTTTATCTAGTTTTAGCACTTGTTTAGATAATTTCCACCAGGTTCTAATGTTCTGTGTATTGGTTTTAAGTAAATTAGCTATTCGGTTTTCATAATTGAGTTTTGAGGTTCTTATTTCCTTAACAATTTTATTTCTTAATTTTCGAAATTTGCGCCAAATTTGAACAGTATCAATACGCTTTGCTTTTTTATGAAGTCGTTTCCTCTGTCGAATTAGCTTACGTATTTCGTTGTGCATCCATGGAGGGTCGGCGGGCCGTATAGTTACATACTTATTAGGGATGGAATCTGTTGCAGCCTTAAGAATTGTAGTGGTTATTTGTTCTGTTACATATTCCGGTTGGCCAGTCAGTATTTGCTCCCAGTCTGATTCTGCTAGTAATTGTCTGTATAGGTCATAGTTACCTTCTGCATATTTCCAAATTTTACGTTTAAATGAGCTTTGTTTCGGCTTTAAGAATTTCAAAAGTACAGCAATGGGTAAGTGGTATCTAACAGGGTCAGGAATAAACGGGTCACACACTTCACTAGATAATACATTCTGTGTCGAGTTAGCAACAATAATATCTATTAAAGATGAGGAAGATTCAGTATAATGAGTCGGTTCGTGTATAAGCTGTTGAAGGTTAAAAGTTACTAAGAAATCTGTCAATTGTTTAGATCTAACAGTATTCAAGATATCGTTATTGAGATCGCCTAGTAGAAAGATGTCTTGTATGCTTGTGTTTTTAGCTCGGTCAAAAGATTCATGAATTAGATTCCAATAAGATACTGAAGCATTAGGTGGTCTGTACATTCCGCATATTAAGATATTTCGACCTCGAGTTTTTATCTGAAGCCAAATACATTCTAGGTTTTTGACTTCTAAGTCGGTGCGTCTAAAGCAGACAATTTGTTCTTTGACATATATAGCCACCCCTCCGGAACGAGTATCTCTGTCACATCGAAATGGCTTTTGAAAATTTATGACTTTTAGTTCATCGCTATCTATAGTATCAGTTAACCATGTTTCTGTGAAGATATATATGTCAAACTGTTGCATTTCGAACTGTAGAATATCGAGCTTAGGAACAATACTTTGTATGTTTAAATGACATATACTCAAATGATTATCATATGGCAGGAGGGAAACATTTGAAATGCTAGATATTGAACTAGAAACTGAGCTCGATGATGGCCCTGGATTTTCAGCAATATCACCACATTTGAGTAAGATGCAGAATAACCATAATACCAAGACCGTTACAGAAAATAAGAACAGAGAGCACTTAACAAAATATAAGTTCTTGATTAAAATATCTAACGATATCGTTGCATGTTTGTAGGGGTGGTGAACAAATTTGGCCAGGTTACTGGCATCATCGAGCGAAGTTTTTAGGGTATATGCAATCAGTATGTTACACCCATCATTTCCTATATAGCATTCAAAGAAGAATATTACTATAAATATTTTGAGGAGCGCAATAAGTTTGCCTCGTATTCTGATGTCTCGCAATGCTGCCATTTCTGGCGTCACCATCATTTAGCCATATAAAAGAATAAGGAAAAGTAAATACGGCGGCATCGGAGACAACAAGCTGACGCGACATTTTTTAGATAAAGCTGAAGAGGGCCCGGGCATGGCGTTAGGGATAGTTTCAGAAAGAAAGAGGTAACAGTGGTAAATACATAGAGACATTAAGAGTTATTGCACCCGCTTGGGCATCGTATGTTGAAAAGACTCGACTAGGTTATTCTATTTAATTTCAGTTGCTATTAATATCTAGTATTTTTTTTTTTGAATACCGCAGACAGTCTAAGTATTGGGACAAAATATGGCTGAACAATCAGTGCGGACCCAAATCGGACTGCTCCTTCTATAAGACTAAGGAGCAGTCCGATCAGGGTCTACACGGTTTGTCATTTAGTCCAGATCCATTGGACATGTTACCATTGCACTGCAAAACCAAGGATCTCCACCTTTATAACATTACTGTAGTTATTTTATGTGTCCCCATTCCTAGAACTTTGCGGTAGTTTCTGAGGCTCTAATATATCATCTTTTCATGGTCAATGTGTTTCAACCCAGGACCGGTCCGAAAAAATATTCAGGACTAATTCAGGTCCGGTGCTATACTTTAGATTTAACGCAAACATCTGCAAAAAATGGTCCCAGCAAACACACGACCTTGTATCAGCATCGAATCCACGTTGATTCAACGTCATGGCGCTGAATCAACGTTGATTCAACGCTATAATACTAAACATATATACACATATAGACTTATCAGGCCCTTGACATTTACTTGCCAGTGTAAGGGAAATAACTCGACCTTGACTTTATGACATGAAAGGTATTTAATCCAATGGCGTATCAGCGCAGCACACTGGAAGTCACCTCGTACTTGCAAAATTTCTGTTCGCACAGTTATTATAAAATTCACAAAGTACATTGGGTTGTAAGGTAAAGAGTCATATCCGTCCGCACTGACGCGCCATTGTTTGCACATGACACTAGGCTTTAATTCCTTGAAAAAACAAAACAAAATATGTATATATAATAATGAAAAACAGTGAATGAAAACAAATTGAGTTTTGTATGTGCACTACCTCCCAGCAGGCACACGACGTCGAAATGACGTGACGTGACGTCGCACTGACGTCTATGCGACGCAGTGACATCGCATCGACGTCAGTGCGACGCCAACCCGACGTCGTGTGCCCGCTGGGAGCTAATTTTCAGTCTGAAGTTGTTAGCTAAGTAACCAAGTGGCGTGGAACATCGTCTTCTTATGTGAGTTCGATCCCTTCGGAGCTGGCTAAGTGTACACTGTATGCGTATCTATGTACAATAAATAGCAAAGTTTAGGATAACACGCCCAGCCGCCTAACTTGGCTGCGTAACTGTGTTATTGATACACGTGCCTAGCAACATTGCCCTCAGGTGCACCCACCTTCAGACAGTAAATACAAAGTTTATGACTTGACAAATATCCTTTCAGGCTCAAACTTTGAAGACAGTTACCCAGTAAAAACACTGATTATCGTGCTATTATGTTCAAAAATAGTTTAGGACATAGGGATATTTAGTATTACAAATCGAATGTCCGTCCTATGCACTCGAACCCTAACTGGTATAATGCCTAGTCAACGCTAGGCTGCAGAAACAACAATCACGCTACGGTCAGTGCCAGTCCGTTCTTCGGGCTAGCATTGATCGCACAAATATTTCTGTCATGCTCGTATCACAGTTCGAATGGATAGGGTGAAACTTTGTAGGAATGTTTATAATAATGGGACAATATATCTCAGTATATCTAAAGCAAGAACCATAACTATGACTTACTTTCTTCCAGAATTATCTGCCCTTGCATTAATTTGACATGTACTTTGTTCCTCCTGAACCATTTGAAATACTTTATCGAATTTTAATGGTGTTGTGTATATTGTCAAGTGAATGTATTAGGTCCAAGAATGGTAACTCTAGTTTACTTACTTTGTGAATTATATCCCTTGTTTGACTTTAGTATTTCTCATCTTTTGAGCTGCTTCCCATATGAAACTGATTTTTGGTAAACTAGCAGTATTTAATGTGTTAAATATTTTAATAACGTTGCAGTCATTAGTTACAGAGTTGTTTGTTGTAACTGTTTGTCTGCCTGTCCATCCCTCTGTAAATAATCTTTTCATACCCCCAACATGGAAGTATGTCAGGGGGTAATAGTTTTTGTCATTCTGTCTGTTCATCGGTTTGTATGTCCATCAATTCATTATCTTTACGTCAAAGTTTTGCATTCAATCTTCTGTAAAATTTTGAATATAATCTTGTAACCTTTTATCAGATTCTCTTCATATTGATTCATTATATCTCTATATTTTACATTTTAGGTGCAAAGCTCTCTGTAAACCCATTTAAATGATGCTAGGATCAATGTTGTTTACAAGTCAAAAATTACATGGTGACACGTGGTTTTGAGTGACAGCTCACCTCACTAACTAGCACGTGGAATCTACTACATTCCATGTACTTGAACGGATAGCAAACAGTGAGTGACAGCTCGCTATGCCTACTTACACGTGAAATCTGCAGCAGGAGGTGAATTTTACTGGTAGGCAGTGACAATGCGCTGTTTTAAACTATAGCAAAATTCGGACGGTAGAGTTTCTAAAGCGATTCTTTTATGTGTATTTCTTATTTTTGTTGATTTTTTATTTATGAATAGCATCATTTAATAATATAAATATAAGGAATAAACTTTATCTAAACGTATATGAAGTATATACTACATTGGGCCACTAGCAAAGTTTACGTAAACCCTTCGGGGTTCACTTACTTTGCTCGTGACCCGATGTAGTTTATTCTTCAGTAAATTTGAAAAAAATAACATTAATTCCTTTAACAGCATTGCCTTTGATCTGAAGTAGCTAAGTCCCCGTGCCTCGCCCCTGGGTGGCGGTCAGGGGTCAATAATCAGGACCTATGCATTTACATTGTGTCGAAGTTTTGCCTTAACCCTTTTTCAATTGTTATACGCCTGTTTTGAAAAAAACGGACGTATTATGTCATGGCACTGTCTATCCATCTGTCTGACTGTTCCTCTATCCATCTATAAACATTCTTGTGTGTGTATAACTCAGTAACCATCTGGGATATCTTCATGAAATTTTGTAAGAGTATGTATTAGGTCGAGGCAATGTGTCGCATATAAGAATAGCTCCCTCTTCCTTAGTTTCCAAGTTATGCCCCTTTGATTATTTTCCCCCTGCAAGTCTTATACACGCCCTAACTAGATAACCGTTTGGGATATCTTTCTGAAACTTCATTGTAATGTGTATGAAGTCCCAAACATGTGTCACGTACAACTTTGATTGCTCTCCCTAACTTCATTTTAGAGTAACGTCCCTTTGATTAGTTTTTATGCCCCCCCCCCCCACCCCCCCACGCCATGAAATGGCGGAAGGGCATATAGATTTTACCCTGCCCGTTTGTGCTATGTATGTATGTATGTGTGTATGTATGTGTGTTTGTGTGTTACCGAAATCGTGTCCGATCCATAACTTTAGATTGCATGGTGGGATCCAAAAATTATTTGGCAAAAATGATCATTATGACAAGACGGTGTGTCGCGTGCAAGAACCATGTCGCTATCTCAAAGTTCAAGGTCACAGTCCGCACTTAAACTTTGTACATAGGCTATAATGAAATATGTTTGTGTCCGACCCATAACTTTGGACTGGATGGTTTGATTTAAAAATTAGTTGGCACAATTGATCATCATGACAAGACGATGTGTCGCGTGCAAGAACCATGTCACTATCGTCAAAGGTCAAGGTTACAGTCCGCACTTTAACTTTGTGCATAGGCTATAATGAAATATGTTTATGTCTGGTCCATAACTTTGTCCTGCATAGTGGGATCACAAAATGATTTGGCATAAATAATTGTCATGACAAGACGACGTGTCATGTGCAAAAACCATGCTGTTAGCTTGAAGGTCAAGGTCACAGTCAGTACTTAAGCTTCGCGCATAGGCTGTTGTGAAAATTTGTCTTGCGTGATGGGATTTCAAAATTATCTGGCATAAATAATTTTCATGACAAGTTGATGTGTCACATGCAAGAATCATATCGTTAGCTCAAAGGTCAAGGTCACAGTCTGCACTTAAACTTTATGTATAGGCTTCAGTGAAACATGTTTATGTTCTGTTCATAACTGTATCCTGCATGGTGGGATTCAAAACGATCATCATGACAAACCCCTAGCTTGAAGGTCAAGGTCACACTGCGCATGTAAATTGTATGTATAGGCTATAGGCTCCTCTTGTGGCCGATTTGTTTTTATTTTGTTATAAAAGAGATTTCCTGACTTCTCTTTCTGTTGATAATCAAGCTGATATCATTGAGGCATTTAACTCAACCTCTAGATATTTAGACGATCTTCTGAATATTGATAATCCTTATTTTGAAAGCATGGTCAACCTAATTTACCCACCTGAACTTAAATTGAATAAAGCTAATACTTCAGATACCGAGGCCCCCTGTTTGAATTTACATCTATCTATTTCTAACGGTTTTGTATCTTCCAAAATTTATGGTAAACGTGATGACTTTGACTTTGATATAGTTAATTTTCCATTTTTGGATGGTGACGTTCCACGTCGTCCCTCTTATGGAGTGTATATTTCTCAACTTATAAGATTTGCTAGAGTGTGTAGTCATGTAGATGACTTTAATGCTCGTAATAAATGTTTAACTGCTAAACTTCTTCAACAGGGCTATCGGTATCATAAGCTTAGAAAGGCTTTTTCTAAATTCTATCGCAGACACCATGAATTGGTTTCAAAATTTGATGTCGGATTAAAATATCTTTTACACCAAGGCCTATCGGAACCAGAATTTTATGGTGACTTAGTATACAAATTCAAAAAGATTAAGGGTAGGACTGATTTTTCTGATCAATTCCGAAAAATGATAATACGTCACAAACGTATTGGCTATAATTTAAATGTTATGCGACAGTCTGCATGCTTAGTGATTAACCCAATCACGGTTGATAACTTTGCTGCACTCTTTAATTGCACACCGGGGGATCGGGCGTCAGACTCTATGATGGCCCCGACCTGAAGCTATATATTTTAGTTGGTTGGGACCGGAGCCTTTTTGTCTGTTGCTTGGTCCACTGGGGCTCAACTGGTGACCTTCTTTTGCTTCAGATTTCCAGTGGGGTTGTTTGGCAGGACAGGGATCTCCACCTGTCAGACGGCCCGTTGTATCTGTTGAGTCCTCGTCTTTGCTTCTTCATGGTGTTGAAATTTGATTTATGTGTTTACCGTGATGATTCATTGACGAGTTAGAGGGTTATCATACGAACCGAACAACCAACTAAATGTTTTGTACCACTTCAGATACTGAGGGTGAGGTTGGGCCTGTAAAATCGATTTAAGCCCCCCCCCAGTAATGCATTACTGACCGTTCCAAGGCGGTAGTTCTGTTGTGGTTCTCTGTTGCCTGTTTTTGGTGTCAGAGTTTCAGTGATGTTTTACCTTATGTATGTTCTTATTATTTTTGGTTCGGTTTGGGTTGCTGAGTGGCCACCTTTTGGGAACAAGCTTCTCACTCGGTTGGCCATATGTTCTCTGTATCTTGATTATTTGTAATCTTAGTTGTTTCCAACTATGGTTTGAGGGCTGGATTTTGATTTTGATTGTTTCAGTTCTTGGTCTTTGCATACTTTTTACTTATAGTGAAAACATTTTTGTGTCCGGCCTATAACTTAGTCCTGCATAGGCCGTTTTGATATTTCATGTCTCTTGATTTGCCATTTATATTGTACAAGTCTGCC
This sequence comes from Ctena decussata, assembly GCA_963989385.1. Taxonomy (NCBI): domain Eukaryota; kingdom Metazoa; phylum Mollusca; class Bivalvia; order Lucinida; family Lucinidae; genus Ctena; species Ctena decussata. The sequence goes on from OZ022506.1 coordinate 22,860,889, forward strand.
TCTATGAACCTAGTTATCATACAAGTGCCAGTAACTTAATCAAGGTGCCATCTTGCTCTAGGCACTAAGCGGGGGCATCCGTGCCCTATGAACACATTTCTAGTTTAGGCTATTTTATCTATATTTCATTATTTATCTTGTGCATGCCTTAACTTGGTAACTGTTTTGAGTAGCATGATGAAACTTTATAGCAAGGTGCATCATTACAAGACAATGAGTCACATACGAGAATGGCTGCCCCCACCCCCACCCTTTCTTAATTTTGGAGTAACTTCCCTTTTATTGGTATTTTAGGGCTATTTCCATTCACTCCGTATCTTCTTTACCTTTGGAAATATTATAATGAAACTTTGTAGGAATGTGTATATTAATGGGGCAATGTATTTTGAGCAAAATCACAACTCTGGCTTACTTACTTACTGAATTATCAGCCCTTGCATAAATTTCCTGTCGACTATGTATCTCCTTAACCGTTTAAAAGATTTTGACACAACTTAATGGTGATGTGTATATTGTAAATGGAATATATTAGAACCAAGAATGGTAACTCTACTGTATTTAGTTATGAATTATCTGCCTTGTTTGACTTTGGCATTACTCAGCTTCTGATCCGCTTCACCTTGGAAGCTTATTTTTGGTATAGTAATAGTATTTGGTGTGTTAAATGTTTAAATAATGTTGCCATCATTAATTATAGAGTTGTTGCCCCAGTTTGTCTCTCTGTCCTTCCTTTTGTAAACAGTCTTGTTCATTCTGGCACTCTCAGTATGTATAGATGAACTGTTTAACTTTTGTATGAAATCCATCAATTATTTCAGAGTTATGGCTCTTTGAAAACTTCGGCATATTAAACTTGTCAGCAAGATAAGTATCTCGAATAGTACCTGAGGTAAGTACTTTAAACTTGATCAGCTGATTGAAGATGATAAGTGGTTACTCTTTAAATTTACATGTAACTGATTAACTTTTGAACAAATTCCATTTTTCATAGTTATGGCCCTTTGGAAATTTTGACAATTTTACTTTGTCGGCAAGATACCTACCTCGAAAACGTATTTGAGCTATGGACTTGAAACTTGGTGATTGCAGATGATAAGTAGTTAAAGTGATTAACTTATGAACGAATTCCGTCATTTTTTTTAGTAATGCCCTTTTGAAAACTTTGGTCTTTTAACTTGGCAGCAAGATATCGCGAAAAGTATTTGAGCTAGGGTCATGAAACTTGGTCAGCTTGCTGCTGATTGGAGATGATAAGTAGATTGACTGAGTACCTTTTGAACGATTTCTGTCAATATTATCTAGTACTGAGCATCTGTCATATGGTTGGGGGCATAGTGTTTTACAAACACCTTTTCTAGCTTCTTTTCTGTTTCTTTGTTTTAGCTGACCATGCAAGAGCCATATATGAAGTAGCTCTGGAGTACCAGATGCCTCAAGTTCAAGAAGAGTGTGTAAAGAAAATTGTTGAAACAGTTGAAGGCTTAAGGATTTGCGATAACTACAGTGTTAACAAGGCTAACCTGGCTCTGGCCTTTGGGATCCTCCTATTTGGTGACAAGCACGATATAAAAAGTATCAAGAAGAGTGCGATTATTAACATATCTCGTATCGGCACAGACACCTTCACCACACATGAAATGTTCAAGCTGCTGTCTGACCCCTGTAAAATCCAGCTTTTGATGTCTCGGGCAATCAGGACTGATAAACAAACCAGGTTTCATGATTACGAAAATACATCCCATGGTCGTCGGAACTAGTTTGCACTGTTAGAGTGTTGAATTCCCACTGGTCATGAAAATTAATGGCAGCCTGTTTTAACTCTTTCGGTGCCAAAGTCGCAAAAATGCGACTTTGCAAACAGCGTATATCCAGATCAGCCGGCTCTTAAAAGAGCCGTCTGATCAGGATCTACACTGTTTGCCATTCAAATATGAACTTAAAAAAGCCTGATTTTATGAAAAATGTCTTTAGATTGTTAAAATTTCCAATTACAAATCTGTCGTCTGATGATTTGAGCAGACGAAAATTTGTCGTCTGAAAAATTTGGCGCCGAAAGAGTTAAGAACAGTCATTATCATCCATGCCAGTTCATTCATGGTATTTACCCCTTTTACACTGGAAATTTTTTTGGGGGTGGGGGGGGGGGCATATGCAAACAGTGCAGACCCAGTTCAGATTCCGCAGAACGCGGCATGATTCTGCGACATCTGCTCAAAGTCTACACTGTTAGCATACGTGAAACCAGAAACCCATAAAACTAGAAATCGACTCATCCAGATGATCAGGATGGTCAAGTCCACTTGTCAGAAAAGGCTAATGATTGAGTGAAGGTGAATGGGTACACTTCTATGTTTTTTCCTCATTTTCACAATTGGGGGACAGTTTTGTGTCATCCTGTTTGCTTCCCTGGGTGACGAAGCCCGTTTTACACGCACGTTTTGAAAAAAAGGACATATGAGCCGTGACACGAGAAAACCAACAAAGTGGTTGTGCGCCCAGCGCAGACTCAGAGCATGCACCAAGTCGAATCAGAATCTGCGATAATCGCTTAAAGGGTAGCTAGGGGTCTAAGCTACCTCCATGCGGACAGCGAAGTCTCTGATTAGACTGGGCGGATGCCCAGGCTGATTTGAGTCTGTGCTGGGCGCGCAACCACTTTGTTGGTTTTCTCGTGTTGCGAATCATATCATGGCATGGCGTTGTTCGTCTGTCTGTAAACATTCTTGTACATGTCATAACTCAGTAACCGTTTGGGTTATCTTCATGAAATTTTATAGGAATATGTATTAGGTCGGGGCGATGTGTCCCTTAGATTATTTTTTGCTCGACCAGTCTTGTGCGTGCCATAACTAGATAACCGTTCGGTATATCTTGATGAAACTTCATAGTTACGTGTATGAAGTCCTAACAATGTGTTGTGTATAAAATAGTTGCTTTCCTTTACTTTCCTTTACTTTATGTAAGAGTTACATCCCTTTGATTAATTTTATAGTCATTTTTGGTGTATACTTATCTTGTGCATACCATAACTTGGTAACCGGTTGGAATATCTTGATGAAACGTTATAGTAATGTGCATGATCACAAGATGGTGTATTGCATATAAGGATGGTTGCTCCCTCTTACTTAATTTTGGAGTAACTTCCATCTGATTAGTATTTTTAGGCTGTTCCCATCCACTCAATAACTGCCTAGCCTTTTGAAATATGAGGGTTGATCCAGAAGTAATGTCGCTGCAGCTGTAAATTCGTGTAGAATAAAAAGAAAGCAACAGAATTCCATATCCATGTAGCTTAATCTATTTGCGTTATGTTCTGAAAATGTCAGTAGCCCCGGTAGCTCAGTGGGTTAAGCGCTGGCTTACTGATCTAGCGGTCGCGGGTTCGAGCCCCGCCGGAGGCGGAGTTCTTTCCATTGTAAACGGGATTCCATTGCACACAGCCTTTCAATATCACAAGCCCATCGTCCTGATATAACTGAAATACTGTTGAAAAGGACGTAAAATCGCAAGTCATCCATCCATCTGAAAATGACATTAAAATATAGTACAGACTTATTAAGACTCTTTAAGATTTTAATTTTACTTCGCTGCAGCTGGTGTTGTGCTGTGTGGCGGCCGTAAAAAGTCTCCCGTACATCAGCCGTAGTGCAGATCATATTTTATTTTCGTCCTTTGAGATCAGAGGATATATTCTGAGACTTCTGAAATTTTGGATTGGTTTAGACTCTTATCCTAGATCATCATCTTTTATGTAATTTGGACCCATTTTTATGCTAGCCAGTCTTTGAACTGACTGCCCAATTGAAGTTGAGAAATTGCAGTGTGCTTTTCTCTGGTTTCGTTCCCAGATATTGTCAGGGTCACTAATGAGGCTTTATTAGCCGAAACTAAGTAGTCTGGCCCATGTTCCTTCTTCTTAATGTATTCTCTGCTCTTGAAGGAACACTTTAAGATTTTAATTATCGAGATACCCAGGTAGACAGAAGGCATGGTAACGACACGCGCCGCACGTGAGTGACGTTATTGAGGTTTCAGAAAAAGTTTCGATATAGTGTCATGTCCAAAACAGCATCTTCGTTGTTCCAGCATAGCACTAATGTCTGTTCACCCATGTCTGTCTCTTCCTTCATTTGTATGATTTTTATAGTACTGCTACAACGAATAAGCGCTTAGTGGACACAGTGACATTACTTCTGGATCAATCCTTGTAATTTAATGAAACTTTGTAGGAATGTGTTTAATAATGGGGCAGTGCATTTTGAGCAAGAATCACACCTCTTGCCTTACTTAATTCTTAAATTATCTGCCCATGCATAAAGTTTCTGTTTACTCTGTAACTCCTTAACCATTGAAAATATTTAACACAACTTAAAGGTAGGTTCCTGTACTAGCGATAACAATTATGTCCACAAAATAATTTCGTCTTTTTCTGAGCAGTATTGAATTCTCTTATTTTTCTGAATTTGTTGCTACTGAGAAACTCGTCAGATGTTGAAGAAAACAGTCGTTTTCCCTTTTGGTTTATTTTCTTTCGTTGGAATTCCAATTCTAAAAATAACTATGTTTATTATGTCTATAGGTGCGCGATTTCTGATGCCATTCTCCAAAGGTCAATTTCTCTTGTCGTGAGCTCTCCTAGAGGTCCTGGCATGGTGGATGGGTTAAAACTATCCCAAAATGCAATGCAGCATGACCTCAGCTGCGTTATCTATTTTTGGCGCGAACTAAAAATAGCGCTAACTGGTGTGCGAAGCAGAGTTAGGAAATCCCTTGCAAAACAACTTTTCTAATATTTTTTTGATATACACTTTTTAGTGAAACTTATTCATTCCCTTTTATAAGTGCTTTCCAACAACTTGGATGAAAGATCATCAAAATTATGATGCATTCCAAAGTACAGGAACCTACCTTTAATGGTGATGTGTATGTATTAGGACCAAGAATGGTAACTCTAGTTTACTAAGTTTATGATATGTCTCCCTTGTTTGACTTTGGCATTTAGATTCTACGCTGAAGGTCAAGGTCATGATCAGAGGTCAAATCTAAATCATGTGTCCTCTATAACAAAAAACAAAAAGATCGACCTTTGCAGAAAGGCAGAAAGATAAATAGAGAATACCATGTTAGTGTCTTTTGATATCAAGTTTATCAGGCGAGACCAGAAACAGCGTAGGAATGGCGAGGCTTGCCGAGCCAGTCCGACGTGTTTCTGGTCGAGCCTGATAAACTTGATATCAAAAGACACTTACGTGGTTTTCTATTTATCATGCATCATTAGAAGATTTTACGGCGTAAAGAAGTGATAAGCAAACGCAGTTTTGTTCGAACTTGCTGACGTCGCGAATGCGTTATGACATAAGTGGGTGATGTTAATTAACCAATCGAACGCTGATATCACGACAAACGTAAGTGTGTAGCCATTCGTCTTCTGAGATCGCTTCTTAAGGCATGGCCTGATAACATTCGCGCAAGCGCAGTTCTACAGTGACATGATATCACATCATGTTATCATACCCCTGTTATAAGGTGAATTTTGCAGCAGATGCATGATAAACCATAATGAGAGGGTGTGTCATGTTTAGATTTATATTTCTTTGCACAAGTTCAAGGTCACAGTCAGAGTTCAAAGCCAAATTGTGTGTTACAATGTGTGTGTGATCGATAACTAAACATTACTGAAGCACATCTCATCAAACTTGGCGAAAAGGTAATCCATAATGAGACGGTGTGTCATGCAGAAAATTTAGATTCCTAAGCAGAAGGCCATGGGCCGTATTTATAAAATGACTTAAGTCGTTGCTATGCTGTTGCTAAGGCTAAATTTCTGTAAAGGAGATTTCCTACTACTATGAAATTTGCTCTGGAGGAACAGTCTTTCTCAGACTGTTCCTCCAGAGCAAATGTCATAGTTGTAGGGAATCTCCTTCAAAGAAATTTAGCCTTAGCAACAGCATAGCAACTGTTCAGTTCAGTTCAGTTCAATTCTCTTTTCGACGTTACCCAAGTGGCTCTACGGTACGTAACCATAGTTGCACACACTTGGCGCCGTGTGTCCGTCCAACAGCATAGCAACCACTTAAGTCGTTTTATAAATACGGCCCCAGGGTCACAATCAGAAGTCAAATCTAAATCATATGACAATTGTTTTAACAACGTGTTTTAAAAAGATTAACATTCCTGTTAAACCATATGAGCCATGATACGACAAAACCAACAAGGAAGCATGTGCACCCTGCAAAGACTCAGATCAGCCCAGGCAATCACCCAGTCTGATGAGAGTCTTCGCTGTCCCCATGGAGTTAGCTCATATTCTAAGCTACCCTTTAAGCCTATAGGAAAGACTCTGATCAGACTGGGCGGATGCCCAGGCTGGTCTTAGCCTGCCCTGGGCACACATGCCATAGTTTATTTTTGTCACGGCTCACATTGTTTTGAACAAGCAAACCCTTTCCATCTTACGTTCAAATAGAGGGTGGAATTGAAAGTTGACCATCTTCTATAGACTGATATAACAAATCAAACTGTACAAAGGCAGAGGCTGGTTAATTTATTCTCTGTTTTTAGCTGACATTGGCACAAAACGTGGGCCACAACAAGCACAAAGAGTCTAAAGTATGCTGTAAATAGGCAAGTTTTCATGAATTTGTTTACGTTTTAATTATTTGTCGTATCATTGGAGGTTTTTAGCTCACCTGAGCCGAAGGCTCACAGGTGAGCTTATAGTATAGGCAGGCATCCGTCGTCCGTCGTCCGTCGTCTGTCGTCCGTCGTCCGTCGTCCGTCTGTCAATATTTTCAAAAGACATCTCCTCTGAAACTACAAGGCCCATTGTTACCAAATTTCATATACAGCATCTATAGGCAGGGGGAACCAATAATACTGTTTTTTATCCAAATCGCTTCAGAACTTTGGTTGCTATGGCAACTTAAAGTTTCCATTGACTTATATGGGAAAAATTGAAAATTTGCATTTATTGCTATTTCTCTGCAGATAATTTGATAAATCTTTTACAGAAATGTTCCTTGAGTAGCTCTCTATCAGCCACATGAAATTTATGTTAATTGCACAATTTGGCTAGTAGCCATGGCAACCGAATGGTTAAAAATAGAAAAAATATTCAAAAATCATCTCCTCAGAAACTATGCAACCAATAAAGCTCAAACTTCACAGAAAGGATTTTGGTACTACCCTCTATAAAAATACTGTTTTTCTTGGCAATTGCTCTAGCAGTTTGGTTGCAATGGCAACTTAAAGTTGCCATTGACTTATAATGGGAAAATGGAAAATTTGCATTTATTGCTATGTCACTGCAGATATTTTGACAGAACTTTCATAGAAATGTTCCTTGAGTAGTCCCCAACCAGCCATATCAAATTTATGGAAATTGAGCTATTTGGCTGATTGCCATTGCAACCGAATGGTTAGAAATAGAAAGAACATTAAAAAATCATCTCCTCAGAAACTATGCAACCAATAAAGCTCAAACTTCACAGAAAGGATTTTGGTACTACCCTCTATAAAAATACTGTTTTTATTGGCAATTGCTCTAGCAGTTTGGTTGCTATGGCAACTTAAAGTTGCCATTGGCTTATAATGGTAAAAATGGAAATCCGCAATTTTTGCTATCTCACTGCAGTTATTTCGATTTTTTTCCTACAGAAATGTTTCTTGAGTAGTCCTCTATGATTCATATTCATATTAATTTTGTCCAAATCACCGAATTTGATTAGTTGCCATGATGGCAACATAAAGGAAAAAAATTTTGAAAAAATATTCAAAAATCTTTTCCTCAAAAACTATATAGGGGGATGAAGCTGATTCTTTGCATACATGTTCATGACAATAACCACTACATAAATATTGTTTTCTATTATTGTTGCTCATGTGGTTTCATTGCTATGGCATTTTAAATTTTCCATAGACTAACAACTCAGTCAACGTTGAAATTAGGCCACATTGTACAATTTACTTTAGAGTTACCTACCCTTGAGTGCTGAGGATGAATGGACTCAGGTGAGCTACAGGACCAATGGTCCTCTGGTTTTAATTTAACTTAAACTTAAGTATTTGAAACAGAAATCGTCTTTGTTCTGATAAAGGTTTGTCAGATATATCATTAAATTTTATAAAATAGTTCATATTGGGGAAATTGTCTTTACAAGCTTAGAGCTTCCGACCAAATCCTGATAATTGATTCTGTACATTTTTATGTGATAGATTTCTTGAAATAAATATTGTTTAAACCAAGATAGTTCATGTTGTTATATATGATGTGTACCCTTCATTTAGATAATACTAGAAATACATAGTTCTACACCTTGTTGTATTAAACTGTCAGCAAATTATTTTAGTTATGATAGCGTAGCTGACAAATCGAACACAGCCATACAGTGGCATTGCTTTGAATTCTCAGGGTAAAATTTTGTCACATTTAGCAGGAGAAAAAAATGGAATATTTTGATCTTGTTAGTGTGTGTGTGCCTGTAAATAAGTGGATTCCTGCCGTGTATGCACTCTGATCTAGAACTCCACATTAAGCACGTTGATTGTTTAGTTCTATGCTCTGAACATTCACTATTTATGACGTTTCGGCATAATGTCTTTATTACAAATATTAATTGCTTTAAAAGATACATTCTGGAGTGTTATAATTTATACTTACTGTTAACACTAAAATAAGTAGTCTGATTTGAAATCCATATTTTGACTACATATTTGAGTGTTAACGTTACTCTCAGTATTCAAACATGTTTGAATACTGACTAATGTTAACACTCAAATAAGCAGTCTGTTACGAAATTCATAATTTTGATAAAAACACTATGCCGACACGTCATAAATATGAAGAGACTGTCCAAAGTGTATGATGTTTCTTATTCCTACACAAATATTCTATACAAACTCAACAGGCGGCCCCAGATCTGGACCACCTTATTGGATGCTATCATGTGTCATTAGGACTTCCCCTGCTATAACTCGATAGGGAAAATGGCGTAGCAGCTTTGAGTTGTCAGAGCTACAAAGTATGACCATTAGACAAATCACCGAAATATTGGTTGTGTGGCGAATTCTAACACTGGTTGCCTATATAGCCAATGGTAAAAATCTAATGAAATATTGCGTAACAAATCACTAGGCAGATTAGCTTGACGTCAGTTAGCGCCATTCGGACGTCGTATTAATTCATTTGGTGACGTCAGTTTTTATTTTCATGAGGATAGACGGTATTACGTCATTTTCTCGCATAGAGAATACCATGTTAGTGTCGTTTGATATCAAGTTTATCAGGCGAGACCAGAAACAACGTAGGAATGGCGAGGCTTGCCGAGCCAGTCCGACGTGTTTCTGGTCGAGCCTGATAAACTTGATAAATATCAAAAGACACTTATTTATCATGCATCATTAGAAGATTTTACGGTGTAAAGAGAGTCAAACAAATGAAAAACAAACGCAGTTTTGATCGAACTTGTTGACATCGCGAACATCGCGAATGCGTTATGACGTAAGTGGGTGACGCCATGTAACCAATCGAACGTTGTTGTTACGGCAAACGCCAGTATGTAGCCAATCGTCTTCAGAGATCGCTTCTAAAGGCATCGCCTGATAACATTCGGGCAAGCGCAGTTCCACAGTGACATTATATCACATCATGTTATCATACCCCTGTTATCAGGTGAACTTTGAAGCAGATGCATGATAAATGTAAACGCTTGTTTTGCAGTCAAAATTTTTGGCGAGATTTCTTCATGTAATCAGGGCGGAAAACTGGAAATATCTGAAAGAAACATTTGCGTTTTCGTCGTTTCTTGCGCTAGAATCGAAATAGATTCTAGCTAACAAGTGATTTGTACCTCAGTGTATCATTGGTTGTCGGTCAGTCGTCAGTGAATATATCAATCGTGCTTCGTGCTCGTGATACATCCATTTCACGACTGACCTCCAACCAGTGATATATTGGGCAACAAATCACTGTAAGCGACAAAAAGTCACCAGAAATATATCATTGTTCATACCCAGCGGACACATGACGTAGAAATGACGTCAGATTAACCTCGATATGACGTCACCACGTAGCATCGACGTCAGTGCGACATCATTACGACCTCATGTGCCTGCTGAGTATTTATAAAACAAGGAAATAAATTCTGAAGGAAGGTCTTCCGACACGAAGCCAAGAAACAGACGGGAAAAGTTGGACTGGCTCCAGACTCCAGTAATAACTATAAACCAGATAAAAAAAAAGAACATCAGATTTTTGTTCTATTCTAATAAGAGCCATTTGTAAAATTTTGCATTTTTTTTGTCACATTATCATTTAATAGACGGATACCAGTCTAGGGAAAAGTCTGCAAATCATTTGATTTGAAAAGCAAAAGTTTTCTTCTATAATACTCTGTAGTGTGAAGGAAGTGACAGACATAATTATGTATTTTTGTTGTGTTTATTTTCTTTCTTTAGTTTCTACTGTCGTTAGAACAATCATGTGGCATCTGGATTTCTGTCACTCCATAGCTCGGTAGGTTAAGCCCTGGCCTGCTGGTCTAGCGGTCCCAGATTCTATTACGGCTAGAGATGGAAATCTTTTCAAATGTAAACAGAGTTCCATTGCACATAGCTTTCATTATTACGCTCACATCGTCCTGATATGACTGAAATACTGTTGAAATGGATGTCATCCATCACAAGTCATCCATCGGTCCGTTCTATCGTGGTTTCTGCGGCACAGTTGATCTCCGATGCATTGGGTACTGCCACCTCAAAGCTTTGAATGCGTAAATCTTCCTTCTGTCAATGTTTGGAGTTGTTATCATGTTTCATGGTCGATTCTTTTTTCTTAAGTGTTTGTTTGTTGCATAAAAAAGTATACTTATGGGGTCAAATTAGAGGAGATCTAATCCGACTGGAAGTCCCTCAGTGGTCTTGGCTGCACGGTAAAATTTGATGGTGCATCTTGGTCATCAGTAAAAATTTATTTCAGTCAACTGACTAAGTGGGGATAAACCTTTCCAAAAGGTTTATCCCCACTTAGTCAGTTGACTGAAAGAGGATTTTAGATTTGTCTTATAAGGAAAAGCCTACTTTAAACAGGTATGCATCTCTTCATTCTCTGGAAGTCACAGACATATTTCTGGGAGATTAAACGCGGGATTATGTTTGTGGGACTCTGTCACGTGCTAAGTTGTCGCTGCATTGGTCAGTTATACATGTATACTGTCAGGTGTCTTTTGAGTGACATTCTGGGTGTAATTCGGAAAGGGTTATTGTACCGTCTTGTCACTCGGGCGATCGATTTCTCAATTACACCTGGTTATAAAACTTTATTTCATGCTCAGCTGAGATTGTGCTCAAATTTTAAGTTTAAATGAAATTTGAAATACCAAACCATAATAGGTTAAAGGTAGGTTCCTGTACTTTGGAATGCATCAAAATCTTGATGAACTTTCATCCAAGTTGTTGGAAAGAACTTACAAAAGGGAATCAATAAGTTTCACTAAAAAGTGTAAATCAAAAAAATATTAGAAAAGTTGTTTTGCAAGGGATTTCCTAACTCTGCTTCGCACACCAGTTAGCGCTATTTTTAGTTCGCGCCAAAAATAGATAACGCAACTGATGTCATGCTGCATTGCATTTTGGGATAGTTTTAACCCATGCGCCCTGCCAGGACCTCTAGGAGAGCTCACGTCAAGGGAAAATTGACCTTTGGAGAATGGCATCAGAAATCGCGCACTTATAGACATAATAAACATAGTTATTTTTAGAACTGGAATCACAACGAAAGAAAATAAACCAAAAGGGAAAACGACTATTTTCTTCAACATCTGACGAGTTTCTCATTAGCAACAAATTCAGAAAAATAAGAGAATTCAATACTGCTCAGAAAAAGATGAAATAATTTTGTGAACATAATTGACATCGCTAGCCCAGGAACCTACCTTTAATGCATTTAAAGAAAGTATGTGGAAAGCAAGCACTGAAAACACTTAACATCTCTGCTAACTGCATAGGATGTATTTAATGTGGGTTTGAATTGTCATGCTCAGCTGATTTGAGCTTGAAAAATGTTTTATAACCTTGGGGTCTGGTTAACTATGTTTTCAAGGATGTTACAAACGAAAAAGAGCTGTTACGAAACGAAAAAGCGGCAAAGTTACCAAACGACCTGGTCACCAGGTCGTTTGGGAACTATGTCTTTTTTGTTTCGTAATAGAGACGTTCTCAGTTAAGCTGGGTAATTAGCTATTAATTTTTTGTCATTCGTATTGCCTTTCTTTAAATTACAAAATAACGGTCCTGTTTACCCTCTGACAAGTTGCCCTCTGTCTAAAGAAGTAAATAAAAGTACCAAGACATGCATGTGTTTTGTGAGACATTATTGACACTGGTTCGAATAATGATACTCTGGTTTAAAATGCGACGTTTTTAAATGTCGCAATATTGCCGTTGCGTAGACATGACGCCGCACGGCTAAAAAAGATAAATCACTGCTGAAAATCGGGTTCCATTATTAAATTCAGGTGATTTCTTACATATTTTTCCGCTTAAACAATATCTAAAGGGTTGTTTTTGCTACGAAATGAGACTGGGAACTAATGTCGGAAATTTTAGGTAACCTACGTCACAGCGGCAAATTCGTGATACACGTATTAGCTAAAATGGCCCGGCATCATAAAACTTACAAGATTACACGAAGAAATATGTGTTCCTCAATATCTTATATCATTTGTGCAAATTTGCTCAATTTTGTATATTTTACTCGACTTCAAAATACATTACCCCAGCATTTTTCTGGTAGAATTTAACCTTACGTCACGGGCTTTTCTTAAAACTGAGCAAAGCAATCGCTCTGGAACTCATGTGCAAAATCCTGCCTAGTAACAGCTACAAGATGGTGTGCTTAGATTTCATGCACTGAAACATTAAATGATTTAAAAACGTTAAAATGTGTGCACTGTAACCTACGTCACACGTAACCTACGTCACAACGTCACTAAGACCACGTTTTGAAAGCGTTGACGTCATCTGATTAAGCAGCGCTTCATAGAAAACCCCTTTCTTCAAAAAAAAGCAAAGAAAAACATTTCAAATTGAAACCAGCCAAAATAATCAAATGTCAGTAGATTAGAAAATGTGCAATGCTACGCATGTTAAAGAAATCGTATGCGACATCGTCTTTCAACGTATCTTAATAACGCCATAAAATACGCCGTTTCTAATTGTTAGGGTATGTCTCTAAACATGGTTGTTATTCCATAGTCTAAAACTATTATCTGAAAATATTTTAAAGATTTGAAGCAGGTATAACGTATAATGAGCATTATGTTCTTGATTTTTTCTTGAATTCTGGAATGGTTGTATATATGGCCATTATTGTCCGCGAATAGCCCAGCTTAACTGAGAACGTTTCAATAGCTCTTTTTCGTTTAGTAACAGCTCTTGTATATACATAGCTAACCAGAGATGTAACCAGGGATTTTAATACTGTACTGAAAGATGTACTCTTCACTCAGCACGTGTTTGAGTGCATGATTCTTTTATCATCCGCATATGAGAGTTACTGTCTTCCTTTTGGTCGCTGATAGGCCTGATGTTTTCCGTTTCAAAACAAACCCAAAAATCTAGATCCGTGTTATAAAGAAAACCCATCACATTTCATAAGACTGATATTGATATTTGGGGCCATTCTAGAGTTGAGGAGCCCCGGTAGCTCATTGGGTTAAGTCTTGGCCTACTGATCTAGCAGTCCCGGGTTCGAGCCCCGCTTGAGGCAAAATCTTCCCAACCGTAAACCAGGTTCCATTGCACACAACCTTTCATTATCAGCCTCTCATCGTCCTGATATGACTGAAATACTGTTAAAAAGGACGTAAAATCGCGAGTCATCCATCCAGCCATCTAGAGTTGGAAAATGCCGTTTTATAGCAGAACATTACATTATATACCATTGACTAAATATCTCTTTCCGTCTGTATAGATATTTATTAGTTATAACAGATCTCACTAAAGAATGTATACACCACTTAAACAACAACTTGAAATAACACTTAGCTTTGTAATATCTTGTTCTCATGTACACAAATACATTTATACGATATTCACAATCACAAAGTCTCATTTTGCAAGAGAAGCCAAAACTACAAAACTTGTATTTCATTAAAATTGCCTTTTCATTAACCGTTAATTTCAGCGTCACATAACAAGAATATTTGCAGACAGTATGACCCCAGATCAGACACTGCAGAAGCTGAAATAGGACTGGGACGAGTATAGATGGATTGATGGATGCCTTCCGATTTTACGTCCTTTTCAACAGTATTTCAGTTATATGAGGACGATGGAAGGTTCATAATGAAAGGATGTGTGCTATGGTAACAACACTATTTGATTTACCTCCATTCATCCTTTATCGTACAATCTCTTATTTTCTCTTTCTCTTGAACATTCTTTCAGACAAATATTAATTAAACACTTATTTTTAAACATGTTAAATACGCTCAAACAAGTTTTAAATACTTTCCCAACGGACTCACAATTGAGCCACGGCACGAGAATACCAACAAAGTGGATGTGCTCCCAGCAGCCTGGATTGATCGGACTGGGCGGGTGCCCAGGCTGATCTGAGTCTGCACTGGGCCCACAATCACATTGTTGGTTTTCACGTGTGGCGGCTCAATAAAGGTGTACTGGCTGGAGACCAGTGGCGGCCATTTTTCGTAACACTTATTTACTCTGCTACCAAATTGTGACATTCAATTAATTAAATATAATAGGGGTAACTTTCGTTATTATACCGATTTATTTCTTTCAATAAAACTGTAACAAGTGCCTGTGACGTCCTCGAAATAGGTCACAAACATAACGCAAAACACGCACGCACTGTACCAGTGGCGGCCATCACGGTTGCTATGCGCTGAAAGATGCATTTTCCAAGAACTAAACGTGAATTTGAACTATAAATAACCACTTGCCATTCTACTGTGGTCTTTGTCACATTTTTTTCAGTGTGAATGCGTTCGGTATACAAATCCAAGCGATTCCACTATGTGAGGGCCTCGTGTCGTAGTCCCACGGAAAGAAATGATGTTGGTTTGCGGGTACCAAGGGGAAGCTGTTTATCGTTGCCCCTAGGATGCGAGTTTATGCCATCCTATTTAGATTCTTCACAAATCTATATAATCTATTTCGCAATAAATACGAAACTGCGCGCGCAAATCGAAGTCTCCAGCCAGTATGGCTACCCCTTGATGATTTCTCGACATTTTTACAAAGGAACACAACCTGTTTAATTACCACATGTTCGCTTCACTGGACAAAGAAACCCATCCAAAACGAGGTCTACTCTTAAAGGAAAGATCTGCTTGTAGGGGAGCGCGAGAGCAAATTCTTTAAACCCAGAGAAGCAAATTCTCTAAAAGTTAAGTCTCATTGAGAGGGGCGGAAGATAATGGTAGAGTTGTTTCCCCTGAAAGTTAAACCATTCACAATAAAACCGCGTTGCATTTGTCAATGGAAAGTCCTGACTACACTGTCGTTGATAATACAATTGGTCCGTTGGGTTCAATCTTTTACATTGAAACTGACAAATCATTGAATACTTTTTACGACATCAGAAATTTCAAAAACAGATGAATTCAAGAAGTCAGTAACTCAGCTTAACCCATTTATGCCTGGTGTTCAATAAATGGACATTAGCAAACAGTGCAGACCCTGATCAGACGCTGCGAAACGCGGCGTCTGATCAGGGTCTACACTTTTTGCATAAGACGAATGAATATTTTCCTTGTAATAAAAATAATAAATTAAACCAGCCACCCCTTAATTGACAAATGGACTCATCCAATTTATAAAGACAGAAGAGTCCACCAAGCATAAATGGGTTGATAGAATTTGAACTCTCCGAGCATTAGAGAGTTTATTCCACTTTTCGGCTGAGTATTTGACTGGCGAATAAGTCATATCTGTTTCTTTCCTCCTCATACAGAATGGCACCCAAGCTCCAGGCTGACATGTAATAGAGAGAGAAAAAATAACAACACTGTAACAATAAGAAGAAAGAAAGAGAAGAAGAAGAAAAAAAAGCAAAAAAAAAAAAAAAAAAAAAAAAAAAAAAAAAAAAACACCCACGCACAAGGTTGAGCCTGAGGAAGCACCAGCTTTTTGCTGATGGCAGCCAATTTTTTTCAGGCTGTACTCGGATTGCCTAGATCAGTTTACTTGTCAGGCGTGCATGAAGGTCTAGATACTGTTCTATTCTATCCCATAACCTTACAGGAATGTTGTGTGTGTGCCTAGCACTACTCTCTTGTTGACCCAGTCCAGCAAGTGGTTTTTAGTGGAACTTTTTTCTTTAAAGATGCTTAAATATCAAAAGTTTAGGTTTAACATACCCAAAACCATTTCTCGTATCTAAATACTGACTTGCAGCATATTGCATGACCTCTTTTGTCTATTTTTGTCATTTATTGTTTGGAGGTGGGTTTTCCAATAGTAAAAAAAATATTCCTTCTGGTTTCCAGCCATTGATGAGGTTCTTTTTAATTTTTATTAAGCTGGGAACCACCCATTACGACATCACAACAGAAATGACGTTATCACTAATCACCTGATCTTTTTTGGAATATGATCATTTCAGCAAAGGGTTGCTTGCAGTGTCAGCTACACTTATGCATCTTTTTGTTTTCCAAATAGATATTTCTTACGAAAATAACTGCTATAAAATGTAAGAATAAATTCTTTTTAACTGATTTCATGTTAATTTTATATGAAATGGTAATTTTCAAGAATGTGCTTGAAACATGCCACCCCTACAGCAATAATGGTCATCTTGAGGCCGCCATTTTGAAAGTGAAAAAAAAAAACATTGCAAGAGATTACTTTCCAAGCTTGAGAGCATGCCTATGAATTTCAAAAACTCAACTAGACAATTCTGACTACGAGAAATGGTATTAAATTGAACTAGGTAAGTGGAATTTGCTGATTCTTTATCCTTTAAGTATATAAACTTCGAAAAACCACTTGTAGACAAGTAAATACTTAGGAACAAGTTTCTTTCTCACGTTTTTCAAGTTTGTTAATCAGAAGCTTTGTTTCTGAAATAATTTAGGTCTGGTGCCGGACCAGTATGTAAGCATGTTGTCTACACCACGCTCGGGAACTAAAACCACTGTTATCAAATGGGCAATTTTGGGTAAAATCTTGATATCCTTTAACTTACCAATTTTTTGATCGGCTATGTTCTTGCCAGCAAATATGTTCCTTGTGTCCAAGTTAAACCCAAGGGCGGAGAAAATAAGAGGAATATATAAACCATCCTGACAGTTACGGGAAGCCCATTTACCGGGAATTTTCAAATTTTCTACGACGTCTTGAAGAGTCTGAAACAAAAAGTTTAGAACAATCGTAATCTTCTCATTTTCAAAAACGGACTGAAGAATGAAAGAAAGAAACGTTTAAATCTGCTTATCTTAAAAAAATTGGACTGAAAAAAGAAAGAAATGAACAGTCTTAATCTCCTGATTTTCAAAAATGGACTGAAGAAAGAAAGAAAAGAACAGTGTTAATCTTTAAGTATTCAATAATGGATTGAAGAGAGAAAGAAAAGAACAGTCTTAACCTTCAGGGTCTGGTTGTGCAAAGCTAACGACGTCATTAGTTAACGAGATGTTAAATTTTCAAAAATTAATATCTCAGATACGTCAGTATTTTTTGTTGAAAAAATGTGAGAAGCTTTTGCATTCCACAAAAAATATCAGCGTATTGGATATAAAATCGTAAAACACTAACGAGTTGACATTTTAACGAGCTTGTTAGGCTAACAATGCTTTGAACAACCGGGTCCAGGTTTTCAATAATGGATTCGATAGATCTAGAGAAATTAAATAAATAAATAAATAAAAAAGACAGATTTAATGTTCTGATAATCAGTTATGGATTCTTCTGCAACGTTTAACAGACATTAAGGTGAATGTGTACACTTTCAGGGGAAGCAACTATGCCATTTCATTTTTGCCTCTCAATGGGGGTCAACTGTTAAAAGAAGAATTTGCTTTAATTGGAGAGGCTCCCCTAGGAAAAAAAAATCAATCCTTAATGTGCAGACCCGTTTTGACTGGAATTGCGTTGCCGGAAAGACAATCAGAAAGTCATAAAAGTTGCCCCTTTTGAAAAAATGGTGGAAAACAAAGAAGTGTGCACATTAAACTTTAAAAAGACGACATTGCAAGTGCAACGAGTCACAAAAACTTACCTTTTTGCAATAAGAGCGTGCATTAGTCTGTAGTTTCTCAAGATCCAAGTCCCCAGGACCGCCCAGCACTCCCAGGGCATTTGCAATAGTGTATATTGACCCGAATGTGAAAAAGCTCATATCTCGAACTGGGGGCTGGTACACCTAAAAATTCATAAACAACAGTTTCGCCCAATGTATTCGAACATGAACAGATCTGAACATTTCCAATCATGATACGATTATTGCCAGTACGTTTTCAAAGAATTAAATCATTTGAAAATGAATTATAGGTTTGAGAAAATCACACTTTTCCACTGTATGAATTCCGGGTAGCATCTCGCTTTTTATTCGAAAGGAGCATGACATACACTGTATGCCATGGCAAACAGTGTATGCCATGTTCCGTCAAATTTTCATGGACACTACAAATTGAAATTACTTCCTACAAAAACTTCAGATTAATTCTTAAGTCATTTCATTCCATGTTGTTTATATCATGCGGTTGGATGTCAGTTCGAACTTCTGTTCTTAAAACGGACTGGTATTAATTGTTTCATGTCTGGCAAGTGGCGAGAACATGATTAGTTCACTTTCGAATTCACAAGTTGAGTTTTACTGTAAAAAACCCCTAAACATTGGAATACCTAGATACCGAAATTGTCTTAGAAATCGAAAAGTTTCATTTTCAATGCAGTTATGCGATGGAAACGCAAGCAGCGTAGACTCTCTCTTAGGAACAGTCTGAACTGGGTTTCTACTATGAAACAGTGTAGACTTTGGTCAGACTGGTCTTTTAGCAGAAGGCATGGCTGGGTTGTTACTGTTTGCTCAGACATATCTGTCCCAATACTTAGATCTTTTCGGTATGGCTTAAAAGTGATAAAAATATTGCTGACAAAAATATGAACGTTAAACAGGGACAGGACAAGTAAAAGGAGAAAACATGAAAACGTACACGAGAATGCTTGAATATGTGTGCAAAAAAAATCAAGAAAAAAAATCAGAAAACAACAACAAATAAACCATCTTGGGACTGAATGTATAACATTAACAGCTAAAAAAAAACAAAAACAAAAAAACAGCAAAAACAAAACAAAAAAGAATCATCTTATCATCTTGGGACTGATTGTTCGGTTCTGGGTAATCGACCGAATAAACTGTCGACTGTGTAAGTTCAATGATTTGTTAACTGTTCCCAGGTTTGGAAACTGTGGGCGACAATTTCCCCCACGAGATCCCTACAACTGCTGTATTACAATAATTACATATTCAAAATGCATAACACGACCTCATCGGATAATAAACAGCATTTTCAGGCTGATTAATAAACGCTTTTTTTTGGCGAAGTCAGCAGCAACAGCCAAAGCCAGATATATATTTTGGAAAGGATGTCTTTCATGTAGATATGTTTCATTTTTCAGAAGTTAACGCAAGTGTCAAATGTCAGTATCCATTACTCAGAGAAGAAAAACTGGCCCAAGAGGGACAGTGTCTGGAACTTATGCAGAATTTCCGTAAAATTTCTAAAATTTGGGACACTAAAATAATTACCGTAATTGTCCTACAAATGGAACAGTTGAGCCGCGACACGAAAAAAAAAAACAAAACAAAAAAAAAAACAACAAAGTGGCATATACGCCCAGCGAAGACTCAGGTCAACCTGGACATCCGCCCAGTCTGATCAGAGTGTTCGCTGTCTGCATAGAGGTAGCTCAGACTTTTAGCTACGCTTTAAGCGCACAGCGAAGACTCTGATCAGACTGGGCGGATGCCCAGGCTGATCTGAGTCTTTGTTGGGCGCATATGCCACTTTGTTGGGTTTGTCGTGTCGCAGCTCAGTTTGGTTTTACAATGTAGTAATGCATCCGATAGATGTAGATGGTATGGCAAATAGTGGGAGCGGTACGTCTGATCTGGATCTGTACTGTATGCTTGGACCAATTTATTTTACTCTACGATGAACTGATAAGCGAAATGTGCTCCGTGATACATTGCATTTTTTTAAAGAATGCACAAAAAGGAGCTGCTGACACGCCACGCCCTTTCCTTAAGCAACGGGGCTCATAAGTAACGGTGGCCTAGCAACGTCTTGTGCACGGAACTTAAATCGTCTTGCCTGAACAGAGTTTACCTCTCAATCAATTAAGCCTTTTTGAAGTCACAAAGCAGACGACAAAATGTACGTCTGCCAAATATCAAAAAATGTTTGGTCCAAGCTATATCAAATTGAGAATTCAAGAATAGAATACATACAGCGCAGATTTAGATGAGGCCGCTCATCATGAGCCGCCTCATCAGGATCTACGTCGCTTGTAAATTCAGCTGTTTTCGTGTCTGGCGCTTAAAGTTAAGGCTCCATGGATATCACATCAGCAGCACAGTGTCACCATTACCATCAATAGTGCAATGGAAAAGACAAAGGTAAGCCGAAATGGTTTCCTAACCCGGATGTGTGCATGGACCACACTAAACTCTTACCTGACCAATTGAGCAAGGCCTTGGCGAGCACATATCTGTATCCTGAGGACTTAGATAATGTTGTAAGATACTCTCACATAGAGAAGCATTTCCTCCACCCTCCATGCCGATGGTTTTATCCGCAAAGGTATGATTTGTGATATCACCTGTTAAAGATACAATGAGTTACAGTCAGCTCTCGATATCTCAAAATCTAAGTTCATCTCAAACTACTGATAAATCAAAGTAAATTTTCTGGTACCAGAAAATTTACTTTGAGATGGCAGTATTTTGAAATATCCACATTGCAATGTAAAGAAAAATAGGAAATGTGTCCAAACTCTGTTCTTTGATAAGAATCCGAGACGGTTTCTAGATCCGATTCATGCATCATGTGTCAGGTTGAACCTACCTATACGGAAAACCCTAACCCCGGAACCGTTCGGGTGTTCCAGTATTTCCGGGTGTTTAGTATGACCCTTACGCGAGAACACCCGCCGGAGGTTCTGCTTGTCTGAATACCTACGGTCGGGTTGCCGGCCTGGAGAACCCCCAGAAGGCATATGAAGTCATAATGACGTTGCACTGACGTTGATGCGACGTCATCACGTCGCATCTACGTAGGTACCACGTCATACGACGTCATGAGTCTACCGGGAACGGTCTTCTAGCCTCATAAGCTTAGGCGTGCTCTGTGAAGCCAAGAGAAGGGAATGGAAAAGCGCAAAATCAACAACATGCATATTGATCATTGCTCTGCTTTGATTGCAAATCCTTACGACAAAGGTGTGTAGCTTACTGCACTAAATGGGTCGAGAGACAGAGAGAGAGAGAGAGAGAGAGAGAGAGAGAGAAGGAGAGAGAGAGAGAGAGAGAGGTAAAACTATCATATAGACTTCATCATAGTGCAGCGTTCATAAAGTCTGAAGCAGGATAAGGTCATATATCGTCTTTTGTCATTCTGAAAAGGTGCTAAGGGCGTGGCCAGTATTGCACATTTCATTACTGGTCATAAGCAGAATAAGTTAATCCTAGTCTGCTATTTTGGTTTAAAAGCTCATGTTACACGGTCTTCTTTCGCCTTGTATTGTAGTGTGAACCACGCTTCAAAAGGATTTATCTATTCAGAGCCTTTTTTGCTAGAATAGTGAGAACGAGTGTGAGATTAAGTTTTTAAACGGAGGAACGACAATTACTCAGCAATAGACAGAAGTATTTTTTTTCTGGTAATTAGTTTATTTATAATTCATGTGCAGAGAATTTTACGAACTTCTGTCCTTTTAGTGAACTCACAATAACTGGCAATAAAAAGCAATTATAAACATGATATAGCAAATAAAGCATAATTATTGAGCCGCGACGTGACAAAACCAACAATGTGGTTGTGCGCCCAGCGCAGACTCAGATCAGCCTGGGCATCCGCTCAGTCTGAACAGACTCTTCGCTAAGCGCTTAAAGGGTAGCTAAGGGTCTAAACTTTCTTCATGCGCACAGCGAAGACTCTAATCAGACTGGGCGGATGCCCAGGCTGATCTGAGTCTGCGCTGGGCGCACAACCACATTGTTGGTTTTGTCGTGTCGCGGCCCAATTATTGCTTTATGGGATGATATGATCTTCACACTGCGAAGATGGGGCATGCCAATTCCTGGGCAGATTTATCATACAGAGGCTTCTGCATTTATAAACTGGTCTCGGGGTCTTGCGAGTATCCCAGCTATAGCTTTGGTTTGGTTACTGGAAAATCTGTTACGAGGATGGAAATGAAAAGTAATTTGCTCATCACATCTTGTGTCTCAAAAATCATTGTTAAGAAGGTAAATCGAAAAATAATTTCTAATTGTAAAATTATAAAATGAAAACATGTTTTCACCTCTGAGAGACCGCAATATTCACAGAACGCATTTTTCACACGTGTGTGATGCATACGGTCGTATTCTTCACATTTTGCCAGTGTGACAAATGCGTTCGGATTTTGTAGCGATTTTTAATAGAAACGCATTTTTCATACATACGGCAAAGGAAGCTTGAAAATGAATGATTTGTTATCCCTTTCCAACTACGAGTTTGAGCCCCAGCTGCGCTGAGCCTTCGGCTCTTGGAGAATGTATAGGAAAAGCAGTCCCCGCTGTCCGTCGTCCGTCGCCTGACGTCGTCTGTCAACACCTTCGAGCTATTATCAAAGCGTCTCGGTCAATCTCAACCAAATTTCATATATAGGTTCACAAGGCTGGGGAATGACATGTCCTTTAAGGCAGTTGCTTAAGATTTTGGTTGCTATGGCAACTGAAATACCCCGTAGACTTATAATTGAGAGATGCAACTGACAAGCCTAGCTTCTCGAAACTTGCAGATAACTAAGACAGGCATTAAAGTTTAGACAAACTGAAACTGTTATTATCCGACCGATAATGTCGAAATTATGTGTCCCCACGATTGCCAATAAAGTCTACTAGTATTATTGACATTGTGACAAGTCTAACACCTTCCTTTTTTGACTTTATGAGTTTTACTGGTAAATTCCTTCCCATAAGGGAGGATAAATCATGCAATACTGCTTGAATATTTGTAACACTTCATCTATTTTCCGGGGCGAAATAACAAAGTTTGACTTTAACATGCTATCCAATTCGACAAGCGTTTGACTTTGTTTGGGCCTAGATGTGATCTGGAGTGAATTCAGGAATCCCGGGAAAGGCATTTGGAATTTCTTCTTAATTACATTCCATATTTTATTGCCTGGTTGCTCAAAACAGAACTGTGCACACAGTGCCGAAATAATTTGTGAGAACATGTTGATTTTGGCTCATCCGTTCGTTCGTGATGCTTTATATTTGTATCAAGTTTCCTCAAAGTACCCTTTAAAGTAATGAAGCAGAAACGATTTGTGACGGACAGACAGGTAGACAACTATGGAAAAAAGGATATGTCTTCCCTCTTATTTCTATCCCGATATAGATTTCCCCCATGAAACCGCATATACCAACACGCAACTGAATATACCAATACCTTTAACCTTGATGCGGCATAGGGGACTGTTACAAAGAAGCTACCTCCCAAGCTTTTGTATTGGAAATGCCTAATCTTGCACTGGAAAACCGCAAGGTCTCCTCCCGCACCGCCCAAGAGTTAAGTACTAGAAGCTGTGCACTACAGCTTACGTCATCAGCATACAAACTGAAACACGGTAAAGGTTTTCCATATTCTTGTGGCCGTAGGGACAGTAGTTGTTTGAGCCTGCAGTGTCTTAGGCACAGGTTATGAAAGAGGGAGCCCATCCCTCTCCTTTCGTAGCCTTTAACCTTCCCTGATTCGAAACAGGTACCCATTTACTATGAGTTTTTTAGTCGTTGGCCCGGCGGGCGCCTGGTACCTGCGTTCTTCAGCACGGAAGAGCAGAGCAGATTTCTAGTCTCCTTTTTTGTTTACTGTACCGTTTTTCTGTCCACTATAACTTTCATGATTTCAGGGTCATGAAAATTTCAAGAAGTGAAAAATGCGTTTTTGTGATATTTTGTCATATTTAAGGGGTGTTGCATGCCTTTGGAAAATTACGTTTTCATGGTACATATCGAACGCAAATTTCACAGGTATGTGAAAAATGCGTTCGAATTCTGTGAAAAATGCGACCGAATTTGTCACACATGTGAAAAATGCGACCGCATTTTTCACACATGTGAAAAATGCGTTCTGTGAATATTGCGGTCTCACACACCTCTTATAAGAACGCCTTTGACGAGATTGAACACGTTTTATGAAATACTTAGAAAGATATATTTAGCTTAGTTTATAATAAAAGTTTCCCTTTTCTCGACTTCTGTTTTCCCCCATAAGCTTAAAGACAGTTTTAAGCTCTGATGGCTTTGCTGCTGACTGTTTCGGGCGTTTGGAGTGTTGCAAGTTTCCTAGAATACTTATGTGCCTTCATTAGCTGTCGTCGCAAACGTGTTATTTTGACTGACTCTAAATGTTTTCAATAAGAAAATAACTAATTAAAGCAATGTCTGATGCCACACTATTTAATAATTTCGGCCTGAGGCCTTCTTTAGTAAAACGGTACATGTACCCCCAGGAGGAACTTGATGTTTGCAGCCATTTCGCCAACCAGACTGGAAATAGAACTGGTTTATTTCCAGTCTGTCTACAGCATTATGGCTGCTGACAGTTTATTTACAGTTTGTCTAGCGCAGTTGCTGCTAACATGTAATTCTCCCTGACGTTCCGTTTTATTGAATACAGTGTAGTTAGATAATATGTTGTTTCGTTTTGTCATTAAAAGTTTTGTTTTTTCTTTTCTTTTCCTCATTTCTTTTTTATTTATTTTTTTTGGAGGAGGGGGGGGGTGAATGGGTAGGTGGGGGTGGGGCGTATGTGTGTGGCAGACTGTGTGTGTGTGTGGGGGGGGGGGGGGCGTGAAGAGGAAATTTTTGAGACCTTCCATGCATGATTACTTAATCTTTATGTTTGAATTTGTTAAAGGAGATGTACGTGTTTTAAACTACAATACTCTAAAAGGGCGTTTTCGGCCATCTTCATTAGCAGCCGGAATTACATGTTTGCAACAAATGGTGGTTATCCAAAGTGCAACATGTATCTTAAACTACAGGGTGTCTCTTTGTGGATTTTTGTTTGTTTTGAAAAAAAAAATGTTGTCATTTCCTTGTATTCTGGTAAAGATCTATAACAGTTTCAGTGACCATCATTGAACACTAGTACAATGTAGAACATGACAGTAACTGTGATGACGCCCAAGTTGCTGCCCCTTGTTTATTTTTTTATGTTATTGCCTTTGTTCATAGAACTTCGACATATCATTAAATATGATACTGTTTTAACTTTGGAATCTTTGAATGCATTGTACTGCTCAGAATTCAGACTAAAATAAATAATTCTTATCATAGCATATGCGTGGTAAAGATATAATGCATTTTCAATATTGAAGTGTTCTGTCCTGGGTTAGATAGCGTCTTTATTTCACAGTCCAAAACCTAACGTTTCGAAAATCCTGCCTAAAGTGAAGAATAGTACTATGGGGCGAAGCAAAGGGACGGCAATTTCTCATGGAACTGTCATTAGGTAAGTGTCTCGTTTTTGTTTGCAAGAAAGTTAAGGATAAGAAAGATCCACAATTGTTTTAGACACCTCGACAAGCCTTTTCATATTTTTGCTCAGCAAGGCTCTGTGAATGTGAAATAAAGTGTTACCTTTGAGCATACAAGGATTGACAATTACTCGGGCGTAAGGATTCTCTTTGATGAGATACTCTGGTACCCGGTTCGCCATCAAATCGGCGCCGTACGACAGGTGGCTGTGTCCATAAATATCATATTCTCGTCCTGCAAGTTGCACTGTCATTTTCCCGGCGTAAATAGGATCGTCTGGTACAAAAGATATCTGCAGGGAACCACCTCCTAGCTCCACAAGTCCAAAGCTCTGAGAGGCTGGTGCTGAACTAAAGTAGAATAGCTGTTAGATTAATTTGACTCTTTGATGCAAAAGACAAAATCATTTACAATTTACAGCGTCGAAAATTAACAGATTCTAGTTTTTCTTTAGAAAAATTGTCCGCAAGGTTACACTGTTGACTTAGTAGACTATGAGGTGACAATAGGCGTAGGTACACCTATAGGGAGAGTTTTGGAGGGCATAATTTTCTGAAAGCCTGTTTTAAGACCTGTTAAATCCATCTCATTAAATGAGACATGTTAGCACTCTGGGCCTGTTGTTCAAAGCATCGTTAGATTGGTTGATTGATTTGATGCTTAACGTCCACGGTAAACAGCTATGGTCATGTCGGGACGGTTAAAGCATCGTTAGCCTAACGAGTACGTTAAGAGGTCAACTCGTTAAGTGTTTTATGACTTCATAACCAAACACACTGATATTTTTGTTGAAAAAAATGTGAGAAGCTTTTGAAGTGCAAAAGCTTCTCACATTTTTTAACAAAAATATTAGCATACTTGAAATATAAATGTTCGAAATTTTAACGAAACGTTAACTAACGACGTCGTTAGTTTCGAACAACTGGGCCCTGGGCTTTATCCCATGGTGGCTAGTTGAAAACGTTACCCCTATCCAGTGTTTCCATCTCATTCAAAGAAGGCACTGTTTGAGACAAATAAAACTTAAATAAAGTAATAGTGTTTGAATTGTGCAATAGATTTGTCGAATAATGCTTTAAATAGGACAAGGTCATTTCTTTACATACAGCTTGATATAAACCCTTTACTGGTAACGTAAAGTAGAGAGAATACTGTAGCACGGTAGCGATAGAGTCATAGCATATTGGCTGAGAAATGAGCGTTAGTTCTATTTTCGTGCCTATATTTTTTTTGCTGTCATAAGGTTGTGTGTCTTTACAAAAAAAAAACTACTGCGATAAAAGATGTAATGAACAAATACAATAATCTCAAGATAAAAATCAGGCCTGGAGGTTTTAAAACTCGAGTACATTCTCAGACTCAAAATAAAGCACACTGAATAGCTGCTTCCGAGCACAAGCTCGGAAGCAGCCAATCAGTGTGCTTTATTTTGAGTTTGAGATTATACTCAAGTTTTATAACCTTTGACCCAACCTTGACGTTTTTAACAACAACAAAAAATGAAAAAAAAAGAGAGAGAAAAAAAA
Organism: Ctena decussata; assembly: GCA_963989385.1. Taxonomy (NCBI): domain Eukaryota; kingdom Metazoa; phylum Mollusca; class Bivalvia; order Lucinida; family Lucinidae; genus Ctena; species Ctena decussata. The sequence goes on from OZ022506.1 coordinate 22,888,198, forward strand.
AGAAAAAAAAAGAAGAAGAGCAAAACAGACCTGTCTTCGAAGTAATTTTTCAAGTAATTGACCGTTATCCACGCAAATAAGGCTTCCTCTTCTCCTGAGAGTATATGAACGTACTCTTCATCGTAAAGAAACGGATTAATACTGGGGTCCGACATTGCCGTCCCGACTCCCAGCATAATGGCCCGGGTAGCATTTTCATCCAGAAGCCTGAGCCCTGAAAATAGTATCGGAAAGAATACTACCTATTTGGTTACTGAAAGTACAGTTAGGCTGATAGTTTAAACATATTTTATTTCATGAAAGGAACATGACATTAAGCATACACATTTGTCATGTACAAATATAAGGATCAGAACGGAAGCAAGAATACTTATATAGTTCTTCTCATTAACATATAAACATTGTTAAATTACAGGCAGAATTCTAGGAAATCCAGCACAAAGTGTATGTTTTGTTTTATAATTTATCACAATGCAAACACAAAATGGAGCTTAACAAACGGTGAAAAAAAAACAACAAAAAAAAAAAACATGACAATCTCTAAAACTTAACAAAAGGCTGAGGCAAAGAAATATCATTAATAATAACAGTAATAGGAATTTCTGTAGGTTCTGAGAAAAAGTAAAAAATGAAAAAGATACAAAACGTAAAAAAGGAGTTAGGCTGTTGGATCGTATTTGTTATTAGAAACGCCCATTTCTTCCAAGTAAAATACATGTATTAAGTAACTTTATAAGAATCGCTTAGTTACAGCGAACAGATGACAACAGATATCTCAGTAATACATGTATCATAGGTTGACCGACCACATTGAATATAGAATATCTTTGATGAGCAAATCAGTCCTTCAAAATTTTCTCGAAAAGCGAAAACAGCTTTACCATTAGAAAATTGACCAGAGGTAAAATTTTTGGGGTTGACAATGAATATTCTTTTCTTATTTCTCTCTAAAAACATATGTTTTGAGGTGCATTTGAAAAACGTTTTATATACGGCTTTCTGCAAAGATTAGAAAACTAAAGATGTTTTGCATTGTTTTTTTTTTTTTTTAGCTAAAACTTTGTCTGAATCTGTCAAAAAACCAGCAAAACGGTATTCGTGATTTGTCAATTTTGCTTTTGAATCTGTATGCCCAGAAGCTGAAAAATGAATCCAAATTAACTGTTGGAAATTTATGAATTCTTCTGAAATGAGGGCAACTTGTGAAGCAATTAGTTGCGGCCTTAAATTGCGCGTGAAATTAATATTGAATTGTGTGCTGTAAAACAATGAATTTTCTGAACATCAGAATGGCATTACATTTTGAAAATGGAGATATTCAATACTTTTATGTGCATATTGGTCGTGCAACGTAAAATGAGTCGTATACCATTTTTTGTATCGTGGAAGAATCAGGTTAGATTCAGCAGCGGTACAGATCATGATCGGTCTAATCAGATATACATGTACGTGCATGCTGATTTGAGTTTTGCATTTCAAACATATCAGTAGCACTCTTTTCTTGTGATAAGGCCGTCCTTTTTTGTTCATATTACATTTAACACACTAATTCCTGCTATATTAAATGAGTAATCTATTTCTTTGTATCAATCCGGGGCCCTGCGAATATACCCTTTTATCCATGCAATTAAACCGTAGAGTCTTGAGGAGCAGGGGCCGTATTCATAAAGCCACTTAAGTCGTTGCTATGCGGTTGCTAAGGCTAAATATCTATAAAGGAGATTCCCTACAACTATGAAATTTGGTCTGGAGGAACAGTCTTTGTAAGACTGTTCCTCCAGAGCAAATTTCATAGTTGTAGGGAATCTCCTTCAAAGAAATTTAGCCTTAGCAACAGCATAGCAACCACTTAAGTCGTTTTATGAATACGGCCCCAGGACTGACGGACGAAGATGCAACATGACGAAGAACTGACGACGAACAGACTTCGGACGTCGAGAAGAGCGGCCATCGATTCGTTCCGCGTAGCCTCTCTAGATGCTTTGTTACCAATGAAAACAGCGGACTGGGTTCGAGCCCCTCTTGAGGCGAGAATTTTTCTTACCGTAAACGGGGTTCCATTGCACACCGCCTTTCATTATCACAGTCCAATCGTCCTGATATGACTGAAATACTGTTGAAAAGGGCGGACGTAAATTCGCAAGTCATCCATCCATACATTCATTTATCCATCCATAGCATTTGAAACAACCGTCGTATCAATTCTACAGCTGTTTTGCAAAAGGAGGACATACGAACCCAGCAGGCATGAAACGTCGAATAAATAGAGGATCTTCATGAGTGCTCATGTATTCTTGAATTTATTAAACGAGTTGGGGAAAAGGATAAGACGCGAGGCTCTGCCGAGCATCTTATCGGTTTTCCCCAACGAGTTTAATAAATTCAATATTACAGGAGCACGAATGCAAGATTCTATTTATCATATGACACTAAAATCGTATTTTATTACCAAATTTTGCACTAAAACGTCACGATATCGCCATAAAAAAACGCAACGTTTTTATGGACGTCAACGCATAACGTTACGACGTTATTTGCATATGCATGGCTTTATTACACTCTCAGATGCGACGTCATATGATAAACATTGAAATGTCATGACGTTGAATCAACGCTGATTCATTGTTGATTCAACGTTGTGTGCCCTGTGGGAAACTTACCGGCAGTTGCCATGAAGTAGACTGGTGTTACTGGCCAGAGCGCTTCCGGTACCGCCTGTGACACGGCTGTCAGCAGCTGTGAGATATAACCTGATATTTCATGTACACTGTCTTCAAATGCACTTATCCCAGGCCGTAATTTATCATAAAAGATGTCTTCGACGTTCGGTATTTTTTCCGGTAGTTTTTCCCATGAGTACACGTGTACTTTGGTACTGCTACTTCCGGCGTCAAGGACGGCGCCATATTGTTTCCCGCCAGGAACTGGGGAAGCATACGACAAAGCTGTGTGTGACAGTACCGTGACAGCTGTCATAAATGGTCGCAACATAATCTGTAAGAAGAAGAAAACTATAACTGAGCCGGGATACAACAAAACCAAGAAAGTGGCATGTGCGCCCAGCGAAGACTCAAATCAGCATGTACGTTTTAAAGGTAGCTAAGAGTCTAAGCTATCTCAGTGCCGAAAGCGAAGACTCTGATCACAATGGACGGATGCCCAAACCTATCTGTGTTTTTGCTGGGCGCACTAGGCATGCCACTTTGTTGGTTTTGTCGTGTCGCGGCTCAATTAAGTGTAGGATAAATTGGTACAATCCCATGGTACAGTCCCATGCTTTCCAGCCATTTTTTCAAAAGGATGCAACTTTCTGAGCTTGGTGTTTGCTTCCCTGCAATAGATCCCATATTGATCAACGCTTAAAGAAAAGAATTTGCTTCCCTAGGGAAGCAAATTCTTTATTTTAAGAATTGATCCCCATTCAAAACAGAGACGAAACAAAAACTGCAAAGATGCGGCAAATGAATGTGTATCCATTCTACTTACCGGTCTTGTTGAAACATTTTTTGGTGATACATGCTAAAGTTTTGCCACGCTTAGGAAGGTTTTGCATATACAGAATAAAGTTGCCGACAATGTAAGCTGGCAAATATAGATACAGCGAGTGACCACTTCTTTATTATTGATAATAATAATAATAATAATAATAACAACAATATAATAATAACAAACACAATAATAAAATGATTATAATTAAAATAAAAATAATACTTAAAATAAATTGGATATAGATGTAAATATATTTTAGTACAATTACTTAGTGCAAAAAAGCGTGTTAAAATTTTTACGTATAAACCTTTAAACATGTTAATAAGCATCTGATAAGACATTTTCATTTCCATATCTATTTTTCATTATTGCTTCATGCAATCTGATTTTACTCATTAGATGATAACAAAAATAACAGTGCTAATAGAACTTATAGTAATAATAATAAACCAAATTAAATTAAACATGGGGATATATATCTTAATTACTATTTTAATTACCTTTTTCTTATTAGCTTGCAAACAGGCGTATCAAAATAACTATCAGCTTTTATCATTGAGTTTCTTTCATCATTTTAATTTTTTTTATTCCTGCCATCTGGTTTTCTTTACTTATTCATCTATTTCTCTATTTTGCCCAGCTACAAACAGTATTTTTCCTGTATCTTACCAATCGTATAGATAAGTAAGGCTTAGCACAGAGCTGGATAATCACCAACAGACTGTAGACTGCAAATGAAGGGTTAGATAATTGAGCGAAGATTGGGAAGTCAAGGATCGAAATTTAGCCATTTTGTATTTGACGTAGGAGGCGTATCAATTCTGCCCTGAGGTACTTCACTGATTATAGTTTCCATAATTGGAAGACATTTGTAGTAACGGAATGTCATGATCCTATTTGGAAGTATGAGAGAATTTTATGGATTCTATGAGCCTTGCATACTAAACATTAATGCATAGAATCTCTTAACACGCAGTTTGTTCTAGACTGGAATCAGCCAGTCTAAAAGATGCCACGGCCCTATCTCATGTAAAACCTTTAACATAAATCATTTATTTGGTGCCATCGGGAGAGCATTATTTACGATTGAGAGTAAAATGTTATGATACATGTTTTATGAATATGCACATGCAAAAAGATGTGCTGTTATAAATTTGTCCCCGCATACCAATCTAGTAAGTCAATGAATATATTAAGTTAAATTCAGAGGAACGACTTTCAGTTTCAACTCGAAACAGCTCAGACGGATTAATATGTTGTGAATGCTGAGGTACGAGTGTTTAACTGAAGGTCGCACTTATCTACTAAATGCCATCAGCACACATAAAATATATAACCCAAAGAATGCGTTTCTTATCGAATCATTATAGACGCGAAAGGAATAAACTAGAGGACTGTCTCTTGCAACTAAACACGGAGTCTCATGCACTTAAAAGTATAAGCCTGATGTCTCAGTGGTCAACGTCAAAAATTGCAACAATCACCCAGTTGTCCAAAGGTAACGACTTCGAACTTATTATACGCAGTACACTGACATTTTTCTTTCTCCGAACAACGGCACATTTGTTTCAGCAAAGCAATGTAAGCACACTCGATTTTATGTGTAAAACAAGACCTAACATATCCTTGACCAATGACTTTGTTAAGCTAACGATACTTTGAACCACTGCGCCTATTTATCCTGTGATAGATGTATCATTTCGGAAACCTGACGTCATTATGAAACGTCCTTCTCATTAGCTGAAGTCTGGCTTTCATTTGCTGCAAGCGCTAGCTTTACATGAAAAACAGTATACCTTGAAAGGTGAAAATGTGAAAACGTGAATAAAGATGGTAAAATTGAATTAAAAATTGTCGGTTGGGGAGGTAGATGGTTAGTTTTATCGTAACGAATTCGAATTCCTTTCATTGGCTGCGCTAACGCACCGCCGTATAACGAAATTTGCGATTATAGAGTATACGTAACTAAATCGAATTTGGTGCGACAGACGCGTGTTTCTGTAATTAACTTCTTCAGTGTCGCTAAATCCCGAACGGTTTGAAAGATAAAAGGTGATAGGCAGGTCTCGGCAGCAACAAACATCCCTCTCCGACCCACACTTACTGACGCAATCTGCGAGACACAGTAGCTGCAAATATAAGTAAGAGACATATGTATGTATGTATGTATGTATGTATGTATGTATGTATGTATGTATGTATGTATGTACTCGCGAGCGCAGACATCCCCCACCGAGCCATCTCAGCCCCCGCGTCTCGACAAACGAGACAGACAAGGGCATCAGGAAGGAGATGACCGATGCACCAAGAACCTAAAAAGCCAAAATAATCCTAAAGAATGGAAGCCAAACTATGCTAAGATTCGTGTCACTATGGCAAGTTTGTCATAGTTTTAGAATAGTTTAGAAATTTTACTTGATATAAGTTAATAAGCTTACTTTAAATCAGTATTTTAGCAGTGACCCCTAGTGTAGTAATGCTAAAGAACCAGAACCAACACCGAACCACTGTGACATCCTCGAGGACAAATTGTCCAATAAAGCGATATCAGCGATTTATCTTTAACTTTAATGCAAAGCAGGATGCCGACATAGACCTAGACGCCGACGCTGGAGTGAGTGCAAAAAGTTCTTTCTGTACTTTCATGTAGAGTACTTACCTTTCGCGCAGGAGGTCCGGGTTTGATTCACAGCCGGAGAGTTTGAGATTTTTTAAGAGTCTGTGTCAACTGGCATTGGCGCCAATTGTCACGGTCTCAGTAAAAAAACGCCAGCTGTCACGGAGTCTTGAACTATCTCAAACACCCCGGCCGGGAATTTAACCCGGACCTCCTGCGTGAAGGCGAGCACTCTAACAGGTCGCTGTAAATAGCCGTGTGGCGGCCGTAAAACGTCTTTCCGTACATCATCCATAGTGCAGATTTTATTTTATTTACATCCTTTGAGATCAGAGGATAGATTCTGAGAAATCATAAATTTGAGATCGATTTAGACAATTATTCTAGATCATCGTCTCTTATATTATTTGTATCCTTTTGAAACTAATCAGTCTTTGAATTGACTGCCCAATTAAAATTAAGAAATTACAGCATGCTTTTTTTCTGGTTTCGTACCAGATATTGTCAGGGTCACGGACGAGGCTTTATTAGCCGAAACTACGTAGTCTGGCCCATGTTCCCACTTCTGTTTGTATTCTCTGCTCTTGAAGGAACTTTTTAAGATTTTAATTGTACCGCAAGACAGTACAAGTGTGCACTATACCTACACCATGTGATATTCGCCTAGGCGAGCTAAAGTTGGCGGTAAATATTGAGGTAAACCAATGCACCTTATTTAACAACCAGGGGCCGTATTCATAAAACGACTTAAGTGGTTGCTATGCTGTTGCTAAGGCTAAATTTCTTTGAAGGAGATTCCCTACAACTATGAAATTTGCTCTGGAGGAACAGTCTTACAAAGACTGTTCCTTCAGACCAAATTTCATAGTTGTAGGGACTCTCCTTTATAGATATTTAGCCTTAGCAACCACATAGCAACAACTTAAGTTGCTTTATGAATACGGCCCCAGGCTCATGGCCTCTGGGACCAGCTTTTGCAGACCTCTATCTCAGAACGAATGTTAATGGGCTGTAATTAATGTTTTTTTTCTGGTCGTTTGAGATCCCAAATGATCAGGAAAAAAAATAAATTACAGTATACTTGTGAATATTTTTCTTTGGGTTTGCGTGGGCCTCTTTATGTGTGCTAAAATTAAGCTTTGCTTCTTTATTAATATTTCTAGAAAACTGATTCTTATTTACGATGCAACAATTTGATTCCTTACGTAGTCCGATAAATCATACAACAAATGTAATCAAAATAGTTTTGTCTTAAATAACTTCTACGAACATACAAAGCTGTGTATAGAATCCCGTGCACTGATAGGTCATAATAGTTCGTGCTAGGATATTAGCTAGTTTAAACATATTCTATTGCATGATATCAACATTTGCAATGTCAAGCCTTTAATTAATATTTAGGATCCGATATACGTTGCATGAGTCACATGATGTGATAACTTGATTGGTAGAACAGTTGACTAGCAGATTAAATAAAAGCCAGTCGTCAAAGCCAAATTATGTAAACAAACTACTGCTACTATTAATAATATTAAAAATAAGCATATTTCTGACGCTTATAAATGTAAAAATGAAGTTGTCATCGGAATTATTTACTATGCACAAAACCCATTGTCGTTCATATCTTTATGAACGTCAGGAAAATGAAATATTTTGCTTAGGTATTATAGATCGGGCATGGCCACAAGTTTACCAACATTAGTGAAATATTTCCTGAATTTATTTTCGATTTCCCTTATGTATAAGTGTCGGCAGGGCTACCTGCATGCGACCATTTAAACACTGACCGAAGGTACCTTCGCGTAAAGTAGATGAAAACGCAATGCTCAGGACTAAACAGAATCGATTTCACATCCTGCCGCAAAACGCCAAATGGGAAGGAAAACAGAAAGACGGCACGTGCCACAAAGCAAAACATAGACAAGTGGATTGCCCAGAAGTCAACTCTTTCCCAGCATATGGTTGCGAAGATATCATAGATAGTTTCGTTACAATTTATGATGATTAGAAATATCTACTGTTGTCTGAATCCCCAAGTATTTTCAATTTAACAAGTCGGACCCCTAATGAGAGAAAGCTCTAGTGCTTTCATGGGCCATCGTAGGTGTTTTCATTATACATAATTAATTGGAGTCTTTGAACACCATGAGCTTGATTTTTTTTACTCTGTTCAATGTTTAAATTTTGTCCGGATCGACGTTTAGTATTTAACTTTCATAAAATTAAAAAAAATCAGCCTCGGAAAGAGATGCATATTTCATACAGTTACAGGTAAAGGCTCTTGGTTTCCACCTCACAATTCTTAGTTCACTATCTACTCCGGGGATACTTTTCCTTGAGAGAGGAGTCGTCACCAGGAGAAGCACGAGTAAAACTTCGGCACCAGATCAACTGATGAGCCAGTATAATAGGATCTTGCCCACGGGCTAGAAGTGTGCGGGGTGAAAACCAATAATAAGATCTCAGTTCACCTTGACGTATCTCTCTATGTTTTTCTGTGCGTCTAAGGGAAGGGTAATAATCAACTTTTATAAAGATTTTATTTATTTTGCTTTATTTAAACATCGGATTGGACCGTGCTGTAAATCTAGACTAAATTCTGTTAAACTGTATTCTGGAATCACCCAATTCCAAAATAATCCAGACGCAATGAGTTATGTGATATTTCTTTGTTTAAACTTTTATAAAAATTCTTTTAATTATTTATGATCTTTAAATTTTCATACGTAAAGGGTAACGTGCTATAGATATGATATCTACGCGTCTCTTTTGTATTGCATAATTGTAATGTTGATGTTACTGAATAAACATTAGCAAATCAATCAATGAACGAACCAATCTCGACAAAACGCATTTTGATACCCCTCGTATATCGTTCACAATTTATTTAATTCAAAATATTTCGTAAACTTTCTATTTAATTAAAGATTGCGTTTCATGTTAACTCTTGGGCTGTTCAAAATGTAATATGAGCCGCGACACGAGAAAACCAACAATGTGGTCGTGCGCCCAGCCCAGACTCAGATCAGCCTGTAGATCCGCCCAGTCTGTTCAGACTCTCCGCTAGGCGCGTAAAGGGTAGCTTAGAGTCGAAGCTACCTTCATGCGGACAGCGAAGACTCTGATCAGACTGGGCGGATGCCCAGGCTGATCTGAGTCTGCGCTGGGCGCACGACCACATTGTTGGTTTTGTCGTGTCGCGGCTCATATGTTGTGCATGTATGTTGAGAAGAATCGACTTAAAAAGGAAATACTTACATTAAGATGGTAAATTAAGAAATTACAGTATGCATTTTTCTGGATTTCGTCACCAGATCATGTCAGGGTCACTGATGAGGCTTAAGTAGGAGAAACTTTGAAGGATGCCCCATGTTCCTTCTTTTGAATGTGCTCTCTGATCGTGAAGGAATTCTTTCAGATTTTTTTTTTGTATTTCATTGAATATTTTCAATAGATTTCCAGCGTTTTGTCACGCATACTTTAACATGCAAACCTACATTCAGAAAGTCACGATAGGCTGATTCGGATGGTATTAGCCACTGTAAGCGCCATCAATTGAAATGCTGTCAAAGAACGCCGATTCTTTCGACAAAGCACTGTGTTACGGCTATATATGCCTGACCAACTTTTTAGCCCTGTTTTAGTCATGGTTTTGCTCATCGTCAAGCTTTTGTCATGTCATATAACCCGCATTTTCTCTCAAGCTCAAGCTTAAGCCTCACTCGTTAAAGGAAAGTGCAGTCGGATAGAAAGTTTGAACTGTTTTTCCATCTTAATAAATACATTTACATTGCTGTATTTACAAAGCGGGTACATAACATTTAATCAAGGTTAATTCAAAGTCATGACGTTGAATCAAAACCGGTTCAATGTTGATTCAATATTATGTGCCCAATAGGTACTCTCCCGTTAAATGATGCGGAGATCGTCAGAATCTCCGTGTAAAATGTCAATATTTATGTCATTTCGAACAGTCCTCGTCAGCTGACATATGATTACAGCAAAGCTTAATTTGCTTATTAACTTAAATATTCAGACATATCAGATGGTATTTGCAAATCATGCTCAGTAATTAAACAATAACAGCACTTTATTGCATTACTTATTAAAATTTGCCACGACATGCAAAAGCTGGTGAACAACAACCATGACTACAAAGTGGTGAAGAAATTTCATTTTTGCACTGTATATTTACCAGATGGAATTTATTTACACAACTGGGCGAAGAAGTGAAACAAACTACCGGGTCCGTAAGAATGATAATGCAAAGTATGTGAAAAATAAAGTCAAGTTTAATGATCAGAAATTTTCGTTGGCATGTACGTTGCCCTCGTTGGCCGTGTTGGATGGCAGACCAGTGTGAGCAAAGGCTTATGGCTGTATTCTAAGACCTCACTCACCTGTGAGTGACTCAACTTTGTAGCCAGGGGGAGGATTATCCCATTGAAATTTGAGCAATATTCAGGATTAACTCAATGAGTGTAGCTGGAGTGACGTTCTAGAATACAGGCGTATCTCTCTGTTCTCTCTCTATTTGAACAGTTTCTATTCGGTCCCTGTTTTTATATAGGTGTAAAATGAAGAATTAGCGCTTCACAGTCTGGTATGAGTGGTGTTTGCAAATGCATTAAGTACTTTTTTGTATGAACGCAGATCCAATGAGTCTAGCCACGTGGCGAGGTCTTACAGAATGTTCAAACCCTGAAATTATCAGGTGATAAGCTTCTTAAAAATTGTTACACAGGTTTTTGGGTCTCTATTAATCCAGCCACTGCAACAGTGCACCTTAGATTAGCGAACTTGATTTTCTTGTTCAGAAAAATACGGTATTAAAAGTGCACTTTTAATACCGTATTTTTCTGAACAAGAAAATCATGTGCACTTTTAATACCGTATTTTTCTGAACAAGAAAATCATGTGCACTTTTAATACCGTATTTTTCTGAACAAGAAAATCATGTGCACTTTTTTATACCGTATTTTTCTGAACAAGAGAATCATGTGCACTTTTAATACCGTATTTTTCTGAACAAGAAAATCATGTGCACTTTTAATACCGTATTTTTCTAACAAGAGAATCATGTGCACTTTTAATACCGTATTTTTCTAACAAGAGAATCATGTGCACTTTTAATACCGTATTTTTCTGAACGAGAAAATCAAGTGCACTTTTAGTACCGTATTTTTCTGAACAAGAAAATCATGTGCACTTTTAAAACCGTATTTTTCTGAACAAGAGAATCATGTGCACTTTTAAAACCGTATTTTTCTGAACAAGAAAATCAAGTGCACTTTTAATACCGTATTTTTCTGAACAAGAAAATCATGTGCACTTTTAAAACGGTATTTTTCTGAACAAGAAAATCAAGTGCACTTTTAAAACGGTATTTTTCTGAACAAGAAAATCATGTGCACTTTTAAAACCGTATTATTCTGAACAAGAAAATCATGTGCACTTTTAAAACCGTATTTTTCTGAACAAGAAAATCCTGTGCACTTTTAATACCGTATTTTTCTGAACAAGAAAATCATGTGCACTTTTAATACCGTGTTTTTCTGAACAAGAAAATCATGTGCACTTTTAATACCGTATTTTTCTGAACAAGAAAATCAACTTTGCTAATTTAAGGTGTATGGGTACAGTTGCAGGGGAAATAGTCTTGCCGTTATCTTTTTTGTCTTCTGCTCAATTGAAGTCACTTTTTAAAAGAAAGAACCTGCTCCTCTAAGAGCAGAACCCCGTTTGGACTGACATCTTTATCCAGAGAAGCAAACAAGAAGTCTCAAAATCGTTTTGCCTCTGTAACATTGGCAGAAAACCATGGTAGCGTTTACCCTTACATTTAAGATACTGCATGCTTTGACGTCAATAGTAAGTTCAGCATTTTAAAGATTGACCCAATTGCTAAATAGATCAAGGATGTTTTCAAATTATATGAAAATGAATCAAAACTGACAACGAGTTGCTGTACAAAAGTATTTTATTTTGTCGCGGAATAGATCAATGATTCAACTTTTATTGAACAACTTCAGTCATATTTCGATAAAATATTATCTTCTTCAAACGGTTATATCATTGTCTTGAACGCCTTTTTATGAAAACTGGTTGAAAGCTGCCACCTGAACAGCATTTAGCACTTCGCTGTAGTGAAGATAAATTAATTCTGAAAAAGGTTGAGCCCTTCAAAGAAGCATGGAATATGTCGAAGAAACAACAACAAAAAACAACAACAGCATACTTGATTTAACCGAGTATATAAAAAGCATTGCCCACGCCCCCTAGGACTGGTTTCAGCGATACTCTATTTTCAAAATGAGTCTAAATGAGCCCTTTGATTTTGATTGCAGAAACGGGAGATCTACCTTTGCGCTGATTGGCAATAAATAAGCGCCGATTATTAAATACGTTTGTAAAGCGGTCTTGGGGACATCCTGAATACATTTGTGCAGCTAAAACGAAATACATTTGCGCCTTGGTAAAATTAGGAGCTGTTTGAAGGAATGAGGGAATCAGTTCAGATGAAAACTTCATCCATCTATTTTATTACACGGAATCATTATCGACAGCTGCGAAAACATCAGCAGACATCAATTACACTCATCTATTAAATGTATTATACATGTTGCCAAAAATATTTTTAAACTTCCCACAAATTTTCCACAATGGTTGAAAGAGTTCAACAACGAATTTTGTTTCAGTGACCCAAGTTATTAGAAAATTTCTAATGGACTGTGTTACAGCTCAGCGCGACCTTTTGCACGGTAGCTAATGCTTTTAGCCTAGTGATATCTGTCAGTTTCACCAGTAAGGTGCTTGTTGTATTGTCGTACCGAGAATCTCTGTCTCTAAGAGGGGAGAGAGGGTAAAATCCACGAATAGTTTACTTAAGTGACAGCCTGTTTCTTATTAAGCACTTCCAGAAACTCAAAAGTAACAGGGTAAGATGTGATGATCGATACGCTTAACCGGGGTGTGCAATGGCAACCATGCAATCAAAAATGCTCCTTATAAATGCTACGAATTCGGGTTCAAAAATGCTGTGCAAACGTATACAGGAAGTCAAAACCAAATCTGCGAAAATGTAAATCGCACGCAGGAACAGACTAAACGGTAAAATAATGATACATGTAATGGTACTGAGACAGTTGCAGACAGCAAAGTGCTAGTAAGCTTTTAATGAACACTTGATAAAGTACAAGGATTCGACACTTTAACACGTTTTCCCAAACACTTCAATGCATCAAGAGAGACTATCATTCCTTAGCGACATAAGTAAAGTAGTTAAGTTACAGCCGCCGTCTAATGGTTTGCGCTAGAAGCAGGACCAGACATACATTTGATGATACGTATTACATGTAATTTAGTGCCAGGATATGGTCAGTGTAACCCTTTATCCCTATAGGCACCATCGAAAAAAATCAGATTTGTTTTCCAACATTGAAATGTTCTTTTTCATTTACCATTGCTGTTATGATTTTGATCAAACCAATAACGTTGCAATGCCAACCATAAACGTTGATACCACGTCACGATGGTGGATCGACCATGATAAGGCGGTGCCATGGAACGTCTTGTTTCAAGTTAAAATCTTTAAGAGAT